>CM073598.1:8428800-9663800 GCA_037074985.1 Solanum bulbocastanum
CCGAAAGGTACATAACAACAAACATAGTCCAATCACCTCACCCTACCCCTCCCCCCTTCCATAAGACTAGTAGATGCAAACACCAATCAATTATACTAATGATATGTAACGCATATGAATTCAATAAAAACCAATTATGCCCTAAGTACCAAGTGTCACACAACCAAGTATATATACCTACCTTCGACCCCCGACACATAAGGTGGAACCCATGGGTACACCTCTCCTCTTGTTCAACGTCGAACATGGAATTTAAGGAACCGTGATGGACTCAAGAGATCTATATATACTGCCCGATCCTAAGCCTAGGTCTTCTAGAATTGATTCAATTCAAATTTGCTTCGTCATGATACAGGAGATACATATGACCAGTAAAATGTAAATCAGTGTAAAAAGTGTCGACATCCACTTTGACAAATCAAGTAAGTAGTAAGTTCATTCTCAATGCTTTTTTTTTTGAAATCCATTTATCGAGAGTAGAAAGGGTGGTACAACTCCCATTAAAAGTAGTTTTAAGGAAAAAGGTGCAAAACAAAGTCCTTTGATAATGATAGTAGAAATCAATGCTTTACTTGGAATTCAAGTGGTTAGCAACCAAAGATACTGAATAGCATCTATATATATGAGTATAACAACTCATGAAATGAAGGGAAATATGAGAAATTACATAACCAGAAAGGTAAATTGAGGATCTTTATCTTTACATGAAGGTAGTTCTCAAAGTTATACTACGAACAACAAACACCAACCTAAGGCTATAAGAAGCAACTAAGGTTTTCCTAATCTAAACTGAGATAAGGAACAATGTCTTGACTAAGGGTCGATTCTAGGTGAATCCCCAAAATATCAAAGAAAACCCAAGTTCCATGCACAACAAAAGAGTAACATTCTAGAGTAAATACAATAAGGAGCAATTATGCTAACTAAAGTATCCTTAAGAAGTGTTAAAAGTGTTGACATCCTCATTGACCGATCAAGTAAGTAATAAGTGCATTCTCAAATGCATTTTTTCTCAAAACCCATTTACCAAGAGTAGAAGGGGGTGGTATAACTCCCATTAAATCTAGTTTGGGTAAAAATGTAAAACAAAGCCCTTTGATAGTGATACTAGAAATCAATCCTTTACTTGGATTGTACCACAAGACATGTATCAATATAATGAAGGTCATGTACTAGAATAGAAGATTAGTAAGTAGTAGACGGTTGTTTTTGTTTTTTGAGGGTTTAGGCTTGTTGGTGTTTCTCGTTGTATTAATCGTATTATTCTTGCTTAGCTATTACCTTTTGTTGTTTAATATGTTTAGACTATTGCACTATTTTATTGTTCTTGTTCTTTTCTTGTAGGTTTTGCACTACTTTTTTTTGTTAATTGTTATGTTTTCTACATTATTTCCTTCTTTTTTATACTTGAATTTGTTGCTCTTGAGCTAAGTGTCTTTCGGACACAACCTCTCTATTTCTACGAGGTAGTTATAAGTTTTGCGTACACTCTACCTTCTCTAAACCTCACTTTTGAAATTTCACTACATAGGTTGTTGATGACTATCATTTAGCCCCAGAATCCTTTTTTTAGAGACTCGTTTGGTAGGAAGTATTAATTAGAATAGTCCATGGATTAAAATTTAGTCCAACAAAAATATTGCTTGGTTACATTATTTAACTTAATTCATGGATTAGTTATACCTCATATGAGGTCTTATTTATCCTAGAAAAGGGTGAGATAAATAATCCAAAGTTTAACAATCCTTGGATAATACCCCTAAATGACTAAACTATCCCTCAACTCTTTTTCCTAATTTTCTTTGTAATTTAATGTCTTTTTTTAATTATATTGAAATAGTTGTAAATGTTCTTTTTAATTCTCCAAATCCATTCCATGTAATTTGATGACTTCACAAACTAATATTTTTTTCTCCATGTTTGATTTGCTATATTGGGTTGATTTTTTTTCAGATTTTTTTAAAAATATAATTCATCGATTGACTAATTGAACAATTTTATTTTTTTGTTGTAAGCTTCATGCATTGAACAATTTAAGTAGCCATAAATCTATGTTAAGTTTAAGGTATATTTGACCAACAAAAACATAGAAATACACCGTGCTATCAAGGATCTCTGTAGTGACACATCACACCTCAGAATTATATATATATATATATATATATATATATATATAATATTTTTAACTTGATTAGTTAAATAAAATAGGAAATTTCATAATAACTCAAGAGTATAATGGGAAAGAAACTTTTTTTAGAGTCTTAAACTAAACACAAAATTAGGTGGGAAGCAATAAGTCAAACGCTTGATAAAAGCTAATCCCTACATTAATAAATTCTGCATTATTAATCCTTGCATTACCAATCTATGTGCCACTTATCCCTGCATTATGCATCTTTATACTAAACGACCCCTTAATTTTTTGGTTGGTGTATAATCTAGCTATTAATTTTTTTCCCTTATATGTGAAGTAAGTAATATGTTTAAACTACGTTTATGATAGATATTTGGATATTCAAAAACAAATAACAATGTCAAGTTAAAGATTGCCAAGAATTCTTTAGGTCATGTGATATTTATATCTCATGCTAAATCAGTGCAAAAGCCGCAATCAAGTGGAACATTGCGTGTGCATGTAAAGCACTTTTTTATTAATAATAATTCAAAAAATTGCTTTTGAAAAAAAAAAAAATTGTGTTTGGCCAATTTATTTAAATTGTATTTTTCATAAGTAAATTGTGTTTGATTGGTCTTTTTTAAAAGGCCCTTTTGAGAGTCAAATTAAGAAAAAGAGCAAATATTAATATATTTTTAATATTAAGATTATTTTATAGAGATAAACTATATTAAATATCTATTATAAAATTTTTAATTAATTTTTTGTTATTAAATTAAAATGTACATATTCAAATTTATAAAATAAAATTCTTCAATGAAACTTAACCAAACTTATGAGATATGCTAATTAATTAATAAGTGACATATATACTGATAAATATGTATATATGGAAGGGATAATTTAGTCTTTAAAAAATTCTATTTTTGCTTCTCTTTTTTTAAGAAGCAAAACTTTTTAACTTCTGTTCAACGGCAAAAAAAATGTTTTTGCTTTCATTTAAAAACAGTTTTATTGGTTTGTCAAACGCTTAATTTTTTTAAAAAAATTCTCAAAATAAGTGTTTTGGCTTCCCAACAACAATGTCAAATAGGCTCTTAAACTAAATCATGGGTTTAGTTGAATATCTCAACTCCTAATTAAGTGTTTTAATTATACAATTTCAGTTCCAAATTCGAAAATACTTTACACGTGCTTTTATTCATATATTTGATAGTTAAATTAACCACATAAAATATGTCATCTCCAAATTTCATTTTGTGGAACTACATTGAGTATATTTTTTTTGTTGTTGTTTTAACTATATACATCAACCTTAAGTAGAAAACGACAAATTTTATGATCCAGTGAGGTGAATGAGTACAACTAAAAAGTATGACATTTTGTGTGATTAACTTGACTATTTAATTAATAGACGCTTGAGATCTAGATTAAAAAAATCAAAATTTGAATAAAAATATCTTATTGAAAGGACTTGCCTCAGGCCCCAAAATTTGAGGGCCCCTATTTTATTTTATTATAGCAATACTAGGATTATTATAGATTATTATTAGAAATATTTTGTACTGTTTGTCTTACCTTTTTTTAAGTTTATTTCAAAAAGAATATTTTATATTTTGTCAATTTTTTAATTTCAATTTTTCATATAGTATGTTTAAGATTTTTGCGTATTCCACATTTCTTTAGTTTAAGACCGCAAGATTCAAAAATCTTATTTACTTTCTTAAACTTCAAATTAATAAGTCAATTCAAAACCAGACAAATAAATTAAAACGAATAGAGTATTATTAATAGAAAAAGTACAAAAAATCATACAAAAAGAAAGAAACAACTTGGCATCCTGCATCAATAGATAATTTGTTAGTAAGTTGGGTTTTTAGGTGTTTCCCATCGTCACCTTCTAGATCTGGTTTTTTAGAGTGCTCCGACTATATGTTATTTTAAGAAAAAAATGAACGCCTTTGATTCATTTTTGGATTTAGGACAGGGCTAGAACTGATGTGTAATATGAGGGTTTGGACAAACCCAATAACATTTGCATAGACCCTATATTTATATCATAGAAATTAAATATAAAATATACGAAAAAGAGCCTAAAATACCCTTGAATCATTGGAAATGAAACAAAACTATCATTCATCCACCTATTGGCTCTCAAATACCTCTAACATCCACCTACTGGCTCCCAAATACCCTTTCATGCTCTTCTAGATCCAATATTGACCACTTTTATAGTGGATTATCATTTAAATAATTTTTAAAATACGTGACGACCATCTATTGGCTACTATTTAATTACTTAAATCAATTTATAAACTCGCCCATTATACCCGATCCAAATTGACAACGCTCGACTCAAGTTAACTATACCCAACAAATTAACTACACCCGCCCCAAATTACATTTACCACACTGATTAAAACAAATGCATCCTTCCTTCCCAACATTGCACTTCCTCTTCCAACCTTACTTCCCCAATGTATTTGCTTACAATCTCGAAAAATACTAAATACTCTTATGTATCACCAATTTGGGTCGAGTGTGACTAATTTGAGTCAGGCATAATTAACAATGGGTGAGTTTGTAAATTAATATAAGTAATTAAATTGTATCCAATAGATGGTCACCTAGTATTTTTTTAAAAAAAAAATTATATAAATGATAATCTGCCATAAAAGTGGTTAATATTGAACTCAAAGATGGATGACAAAGATACTTGGCAGCCAATAGGTGATGAAAGATAATTTTGTACCATTTTCAATAGTTCAAAGGTATTTTAGGTCATTTTCTCTAAAATATATAATCATTGCGTGTGAACACACAAGAAAAGAGAGGCAGACAGCTCAATAATAATTGAACGCTCAACGAAGGCTCTAATTTCATAAGACATGAGTTCGAAACCACCTGGGCAAAAAAGAAAAGACAGTGCTTAATAAATATGCTCTATCTAAAAAGAAAAAAGATCTGCCGATTAATTTCTTCTCAATCATTTAAAAAAGTTTTAAATCCAAAATTTATCCATGGTTCTAATTTTTTTGGGTTATTGTGCTCATTGCTATAACCAATTGTCAGAATTTAGACCTATGCTCTCCGATATGTATTGTGCAGTCTTCTTAGTTCCTCTTTGACAGTCCCTTCCCCCTTTTTCATTTGTCTTTACATTTAAAAATTAATTTTTAATTTAATCTATGGTTGTTTCACATTTTGATAATTAATTATATTATTGTTTGCTTCTCAAAATTTCTACTTTTCAAGGCAGAGGTATTTCATAATGAAACAAGTAAAACTTTCGTTTTAGACCCACAAATATTAATGTGAATTTAATAATAATAGTAATAATATATATATAAAGAAATTTAAGTAGTTCATCGCTTTTTAAAAATATAAATTATATATTGATATTTGTTCTTTAATTTGACTATTGTTACATTAGCTTGATATCGGTTTCCTTTTTAAAACTTAGATCCCACAGACATTATATTCTGAATTCGCCTCTACTTTAGGCCATTAATGTAATTGAGTCACTCCTGAGTTGATGTTCAATTGGAGCAAAACTTAATCAAAGTGCTTAAATGAAATATTCTAAGAAATTTAAGAAATTGACTATATATTAAGCTTGATTTAAATCAAACACTTACAATTCCTACCTTACATAATGGTATACTAATAAGTTCAACAATGTTATTACTAAAAATTGGTATATCTTATTAAGTAATTCATGTTAATTTCATATTTAGTGGTATACTTATTTAAAGTTCAATAATGGTATTACTAAAAATTGGTATATCTTATTAAGTAATTCATGTTAATTTCATACTTACGAGTTTCGAAAGATATGTGTTGTAAAACATATTTACTTCTTTTTCGATTCAAAATGTTTATATATTTTTCAATAAAATAATTTTATCTTATAATATACTTAGTTATGAATATACTTATTTGGAATCATAAAATTAAAATTTTCCTAGTATAAGAGATACAAATATTCAACTTTAAAATATACAAAATATATTCAAAACTGAGTCATCATATTATAGAAATATTTAATGTAATTAACTCAAATAAATATTAGGTATGGCGTATGGGGACCAGGGGACGGACCTATAGTGTGTCAATTCGGTTCATATGAACTCATTTTGTTGAAAAATAACATTGTGTATATACATATATATTAATCATTTTAAAATTTTATAGATATATATTAAATTTTGACTTTATTAAGGTTAAGTGTGATGTTTAGCCGTGAAGTGGGTTCATTTTGTCTGGTCAATTCGAGTTCGATTCTCGCATATCTGGGCCCTCCACTGATGGGACCTATTCATTGAAAATGCTTTTTTCTTGAGACATTTATCATTTTCTTTGCTCTAGAGGATCATCATTTATGATATATCAATGGTCAATGATTCAAAGTTTTTAAAATATCCCAACTGTAATGAAAACATTTATTTATCTTAAAAGTCTTGTTGGGTCTTAACTAAACTCTTTCAAACATTTACATCCCAAGCAATTGACCAAATAGTTTATTTTATTCTTTTACTTTGTCTTGCAGTTTTCTAAAGCAAAACCTTGTATGGTTGGTGTGACAATACCAACATGTTTAACTTTAAATTAGATAATTCCAAAGTTGAGAGTGTAGATGCTTCTCCTTGTATCATATAGGCGAATGATTCGAGAGATTCTTTTACTTGTCTTGATTTGATATCTTTTTATATACATATATTTTTCAAAGGTTTTATTTAAACATATAAGCCTATTCAAAACTAATATATATTTTGAACACTTTTGAGTACCATTGGCTAAGTTTATATAATATTTATATTGCTGAATCAGATATAATGTGTAATTACACATCTTTAAAAGTGAAAGACTCATAAAATTTTGAATTTAAAAAATATTAAAATTATAAGGAGAGAATGATGATATATGGGGGTGAAATCATTCATGCCCCAAATTTTGCTTTATAAATTAAATTCCGATCTCCCTCAATTATGGCTAGGGGTGTTCATGGTTCGGTTTGGATGGATTATTAGTTAAAATCAAAATCAAATTAATATAATTGGTTTTTAAATTTTTAAAACCAAACCAAATAAAAAAAATAACCATCGGTTTGGTTATTGTCAGTTTGGTTCGATTTTTTTGTTTTTTTTTTTCAGTTAGAAAGCAATAAGTTTGTAGAGGACATACGCATTTTGATAGACACAAACACTTAGTACATGAATAATTCACCAAAAAAGCTATTGCACGAACAAAGTGCCAACGTACTAAGTTTCAAAAACTAAAAAAAACTCATAGCATAAAGTTTTTTCAATATTCTAGAGATCTCAACATCTTATCAATAGTCTTTTTAATAAATTACACCTTAAAATATTGAGAAATTACTTCTAAAAAAAACAACCAATATTTCATAATCAAAACTAATCAATTACCATCTTCATTATCTTGAGCTTTAAATTATTTAATGTTGTGTTAGAAAATCTTATAAAGAACAAAGAAAGTGTGATCTTTAAAATAACGCATATTGAGGGATCTAGACTTAAGATTTTTATAGTTGGGCTAAAATTTAAATATTGGGCTTCAAAAAATAGTAAAATTATAGACTTAAGTTAATTAAAATTTATCAAAATACTTATAATTTATTTATAAATAATTATAAAATTTATACATATAACTTTTTAGTTCGGTTTGGTTATTTTTGCGGTTAGTTTTTCGTAAAACCAAAATCAAACCAAATAGTATCGATTTCTCAAAATTTAAAATCAAACATAACGAAATTAAACCAAATATCGGATTTTTTAATCCGTTTTGTTCAGATTGCGATTTGGTTTGGTTTTTTATAACCATAACCATAACCATGAACAGCCCTAATTATGACATTCATCTTCTTATTTATATAATAAATCAACGAATTTTGTTGTCGTTAATGAAATATTCAAAATTAAGAATTTAATATATATTTTTGATCGAATTCAGGTATTTAGATGAAATTTTTAATAGTTCAAGGACCGAGATATCAAATCGGAACAAGTCTGAGAGTTTCCTTTATATATCATCCCGCCTATCATATAGAACTAAACATATTCTCTTGTCCCTAATTATTTGTCTACCTTTTCTTTTTTAATTGTCTTTAACTACTTGTCGATTTTGACAAATAAAAAAATAATTGTTTTATATATAATACCTTTAATTAATTACTTTAAAATGTAGAACTTCTCGAAAATCTTAAGTTTTTAATCCATTCACTTCATAATTATTAGGGGTAAAATGATAAACTCACTATGTCAATAATTATTTTCTTAATTAGTGTGTTAATTCAAAAGTAGACAAATAACTAAAGACAGATAAAAATATTTTTTATAATATAAGTTAATTAAAAACGAATTATAGAAAATCTTGATGAATTCATTACTTGAAAAGTGAGTATTTATACGAGTCAAATGAGATTAATAAGATGATGGAAATGAAATAATGAGAGATGGAGTGTGACAGATAAGTGCTTATCTGTCTAGTCATGACTACTATATATAAACCACCAGAGCTCCTCTGTCTCATTAACAAGTTGATAAAAAATGTTTCGATATTTTTTCTACATTTATTTTCTTGGGTTTATAACATCAATTTTATTAGGAACATCAAGAGGTGATGATATTGTTAACAAACAATTTTTTGATGAACAAGAAGCAGATCGTGTAATGGAGTTACCTGGTCAGCCACCAGTGAGTTTTAAACAGTATGCTGGATATGTTACTGTCAATGAGACCCATGGAAGAGCACTCTTCTACTGGTTTTTTGAGGCAACTACCAACTCCAGCAAAAAGCCCTTACTTTTATGGCTCAATGGAGGTCATTCACTACACACAAATTCATTTCATTGATATTTATGCTGCTATAATATAATCTTGCTTATTCTATTTTTAGATGGTGTTTATTGTCTGGGTACACAACATGACTTCATTAAACTTTTCTTTACAAAATTCATCAGTTTGGCAATCAAAACTTTTACTTGTGGTGAGGATTCCATTGGTAATCCCCTTTTAAAATATTCTATATGTCCGACAATAATTATTTATTATTGACTTTACACACATCTTAAAAAAAAAAATATTACCTCATGAATTATATTAAATTTTATGTTTTGAGAAATGTATTAGACATTGAATAGTAATATGTAATAGCAAAAATAATTTATCTCTTAATTTTCTAAATCAAACAAGTATTGTTGGACGATTATTTTAGTATATTAGACAGGTAAAAATGGATCAAGGGAGTAATAAATAAATATTGGGAATGGAGGTTGAACTTTGCCATATTTGGCCATGAGATTTTTTCAATTTGTTTGAAAATTTATTTCATTTTATTCTAATTTAATAGTGTTTGACTATGAAAATTCCAAATGCAATTTAAGTTGTATTTAGAATTTGGAATACAACCAAAACTTTGTTTTCCACTTTTTACCTTTTTTCATTTTTTAAGTTATTTTGTTTTAAAAAATTCTTTTTTTTTCAATGAGCAACTCTATTAAATTACATTTGATGTTCAAATAATATTTTGTATTTTTAAATTTTAAATATCTGCCGTAAATCTATGGTCAACCACAACTTTAGCTTTAAAAAATTCAAAAGTGATTTTTCTTTTTGTTTTTCATGGCCAAACTTAGATAAGATATGTCATTGTCTCCAGTTATATATGCTTAGAAACAAAGATAAGCAATGAAAGGATACTAAAACATACTCAAAAGGGGAAAAAAAAAGTTTTTCCAGGAAAGGCAAATGATTGTTATTATTCACTTGCTTTTTATCTCTTTGAACTGAAGAAAAGAGTGATTAAAAGTTTAACTACTAATATATGAAAATCAATGTATTATTTGTCCAGTTTCCTCTTTATTTTTTGCTTCACTATAAAAGTGAAAAAAAATATATTATAGAATTTTAGTAACTCAATTGGTTAGTTACCTTACTTTTTACCTTATTGGTGAAGGTTCAATCTCGACCTTGTAATCCATTTCCCTATTTCACCTTTCCTATACATACCCCTATGAAAATAATAATTTCAAAAATAAAAGAAAAGAGGGACAAATTGATCATCTTGTTTTTATTTACTAGAAGGATCATACATCATCAATGTATAGTTGGTATATAGTACTCCCTTTTGAGATTTTTTCTGGTCAAAATAATTAAATTGCTCAAAATTCAACAAGAAGGATGTTTGAAATTTTTTCCATATTTACCTTTTTCTTTAATGAAATTTGATATTTTCGAAGAGATAAATTGTACTACTTGCAAAGTTATATTTATTTTCAGGCCCAGGATGCTCCTCAATTGGGTATGGTGAAGCAGAGGAGTTAGGACCTTTCTTAACACAGAAAAATAAGCCAGAGCTCAAGTTGAACCATTTCACTTGGAATAAAGGTAAATAAACAAGAGCAATTTATTAATAATATACACCATTATCAAATAACTAAAATAATGTTGTAAATCAAATCGGCAGCCGCAAATCTATTGTTCTTGGAATCCCCTGTTGGAGTTGGATTTTCATACACAAACACCTCCACTGATATCAAAGAGCTTGGAGACACTATTACAGGTAAACAAATTAATGGTTACTTACTTCTTTTTAATTCCAACAATTATTTTACTCATCTTTTTCCTTCAGCCCAAGATTCATATAAATTTCTGGTCAATTGGTTTCGAAGATTTCCACAGTTCAAGTCACATAAATTCTACATTGCTGGTGAAAGTTACGCCGGTAAATATACACATTAATTTCAAACATCTCTTTGTATAAACAAATAATGTAGTGAGTGATACATACTCTATTGAATTCAGGGCACTATGTTCCCCAGCTAGCAGAGCAAATCTTTGACAACAATAAAAAGATCAAAAAAGAGGATCGCATAAATTTCAAAGGATTCATGGTACATGTTTACCAACTCGATCGATCCTGATTATGACGATGTTGTATGTCTGTGTCATTACTGTCTATGGAATTGCAGATCGGGAATGCATTGATGGACGATGAAACAGACCAAAAAGGAATGATAAACTATGCTTGGGATCATGCAGTGATATCAGATCATTTGTACGATTCCATTAAAAGAGTTTGCAATTTCAGCTTGAAACCTGTAGGTGATGACTGCGACAATCTTCTTAATCAGTACTTCGCTGTTTACAAAATCTTAGACATGTACAGCCTTTACGCCCCCAATTGTGTTAACAGCAACTTCAGCACACTTCCAAATTCCTTGTCAACAATTGTGAGTATCTTATTAATTAGACAAAATTCTTATCACATATCATACTATGGTTAAGTACTAAAAATTGAAACATGTAGGAAGGATGGCTGAAAAGACCAACCGGGTACGATCCTTGTCTCTCTGATTACACAGAAACTTATATGAACAGACCAGATGTTCAAGCTGCACTTCATGCAAATATCACCAAAATTCCTTATCCATGGACTCATTGCAGGTCAGCAAATTGCCCGCCCTTCATCGATCTTTTCTTTTTCTTTCCAAAAATCACTTGCCATTAGTGGCGTGGCCATAGCCATCCCAGGTGTCCAATTGGAATTGGACACCCTTCCTCAAAAAACTACATAATATTTAAAGAATATATATTTAAAGTTGGACAGCCTTGACAAAAGTTATGCCTTTAGTGCAGTGGTAATGAGTGTCTATTTGAATGAAGGAGTTCTGATTCAAGCCCCCTATCACAATATTTTTTTATTTTATTTTAACAGTCACCCACAATTATTCTTCGATACCATTAATAAAATTTTTGACTCACCATTGGCCATTACCCTTATTATTATTAGTTATATGACTAATACCCATATTATTTTTGCAGCAACAATATCTCATTTTGGAATGATGCACCATTTTCTATGCTCCCTACCATGAAGAAACTAATTGATGGTGGTCTGCGTGTTTGGGTCTATAGGTACCTCATAATTAATTATGAAAAGACTTATATTGAAGGAAAAAAAAAGTAATTCAATGTTAAATTCTCCATTTATATTTTAAATATCAGTGGAGATACCGATGGTAGAATCCCAGTCACTTCTACAAGATTAACTTTGAGAAAACTTGGGTTGAAGATCAATGAAGATTGGACTCCTTGGTACACTAACAATAAACAGGTATATTACTAATAAATAAGTATTTTTAAGTGTAATTAATTATATTGGAAAACTAATGTTAACATGTAAAATGTTAATAGGTTGGTGGATGGACAGTTGGTTATGATGGATTATATTTTGTAACAATAAGAGGGGCTGGTCATCAAGTTCCAACATTCAAGCCAAAGCAAGCTCTACAACTAGTTAGACATTTCTTGTCCAATAAGAAGCTGCCATCTGCTCCATTTTAGCATTTTTATGTTGATCCCGAGGGTAGCTTATCTTATTGTCTAATATAAGTAATTTTTTAATCTCATCATACCAAAGAAAAAGGTTCTCAATTTAGATTCAATATTCCAATGTAAGGAAGTTATGGAAAAGAATAATAGAAAACTCACATGTTAGTTGAAACATTTCTCTCTCTACATTATATATATTCAACTCTAACGAATAGGGGTGTGCATCGATCGGTTCAATTTTATATATTATCAGTTTGATTTATTGATTTTCAGTTTTTGGTTAGTAACGGTTTGATTTTCGATTTATCCAATAAGAAAATGCTCATAAAATAAATTTATGATTTCTCACTTCTCTAACAATTTGACACGATACAATGAGACAAACAATCAGTTGTAAATGCATTGATATAGTGAAACAAGAAATGTAATGACAAATTGCATCAATAAGAGTAAATGTAGTATGAAGGCTATAATAACATGTTACTGTAACACCCCAGAAAATTTTCGAACTAAGACTCGAACCGTTCTTCGTAGTGAGTGAGATTTTTACCAAGGAATTTAAAAAATATTAAGGTCAGGTCACTAGATGTAGCACCTTGAGTTCCAAAAAGAATTAAATTGAAAATAGCAAAATCTGAAATTTTGCAAGTTATGCTTAAGTTGTGAGTTTTGGGTCAACTTCAAACGACCAGAACTCTCAGTACAGAATGAGTTAGGTGGGCTAAAAGATAGCTAATGAAAGGTCTTTGAATTATCTTTCCAACACCACCGAGTTTGCTAAGTTTCGAGTTCGGATGAGTGAAATATGCCCTTTTGAAGTCAAGTTGTCCAGTTAAGGAAAGTTAGCCAAAAATAGTAAGGGGTATTTTGGTATTTTCCTTACCCAAGCAGATTTAATTCATTTTTAGTAAGATTTTAAGGGTCTAATCCTATTAGGTTCAGTTTTATAATCCTAATATACGCCTATGGTTTTAATTGAGAGTTCAAGAAGAGAAAAGAAGAGAAAAGAGAAAAGGATCAAGGCGTTCGTCGAGGTTCTTGAGTTTTGTTGCGGATTTTCGCCATGAGTTTGATCCCTAAGAGGTATGTAAGCTTCCATCGTGTTGGGTTCGTTCACCCACACGCCAATCATGATTTATTCGGCGTAATTTCATTTTTTTAAAATTTAAGGATTTAAGTTCTTGATGAGTTCTTGATAAGTGTTCTTGATATTTCCTTATCGATTAAGCTTTGATGTAAGATTCTACATGGATCAACTTCAATAGACCATATCTCTTAAATTATAAAGATTTACGTGAGCCATAACCTGTTCAATTAAAGGTATTTGAATCTACTTTCCAACGCTACCAATTTCGCGTCAATCCAATTTCTGAGTAAAAAGTTATGATTATTTTAGTAACCTATACAGTGCTGTTACAAATTTAGCCGATGGAAAAATATTAAAAAGGGTTGTTTTTGTTTTTTTACCTCCAAGAAAACCCTAAACTAATTTCTTGACTAATAAAAGGCTCAAAACAATCATATTTTTATCTTTTAATCCATCATTCTCTTCTCTCTCAAACCCTAAGGAAAAATCAAACTAGAAGATTTCATTCAAGATTCTTTCAATCTTTTTCAAGATTCTTCTTCAAGATAAGTCTTTCTCCAAGAATTCCATTCTTTTCAACTCAAATTCCTCCATACAATTATGTATCACTAATGAAAATCATAATTCTTGGTCATAGAGATTTCAAAAAACTAATTCAAGAATCTCAAGAAAGGTTTTCTTGATTGTTTACCTTGAAGCTAGGATTTCAAGGCTTCTAATCAAGTTCTTCAAGATTCTGCAAGAACCTTATTTTTCCAGGTATGTAAGGCTATCATAGTGTTGGACTAGTTCGTCCTCACGCCCTACATATACTTTCAAATCAGAAAAACAGAAATCTAGGATTCTACGCCTAGATTTGAGTATTCTTGAGCTAAGTTGATTTGAGCGCATGTTTCTTTTAAAAATTATATTCCTAATTATTGAGTTTCTATATTTTTATTGAGATCCTTGAGTTGATTTGTTCATGTCTATAATTCAACATGAACCCTATTTTGAGTTATAAATCTTGAGAAGTTTTACAAAGCCAACACTTGAGTTTTAAACAGAGTTTTGAGGAAGTAAGTATGAGAATGATAAGAGTCGTATACATGAGTTCCATATTGGTATGTAGACCCTCGATTCAAGTCGTTCATGCCCATAATTCCACATGAACTTCATAATTTGAGCATCTTTGAGAGGAGTAGTATCTTCAAGTTCTAAGTCTTGAGTATTGAGTTCCTAATCCCTTTTGAGATTTTATTCCTAATCATGGGACTATTACATATTACCCATGGATTCCATGAGTTGAGTTTTTCATGCCCATAATTTCGCATGAACCCTGTGAGTTGAACATTCTGGAGATGAGTAGTATCATGAAGTCCATGAGTTGAGTTGTTCATGTCCATAATTCCGCATGAACCTTTTGAGTTGAGCATTCTTGAAATAAGTTGTGTCATTGAAGTTCTTGAGTTCTGAGTTGTTGAGTTCCGAGTACTGAGTTCTATGTATGGTTATTGAAAACCTTGAATTGAGTCGTTCACGTCCATAATTCAGCATGAACCTTATTTTAAGAAGTCTTTTTACAAACGTTTTAACTTTGTTTTAAGACTTAAGCTTTGAGTTGAGTAAAGAGTAAGAGTAAAGTTTATTTTCTTTAAAATGATATATGGGAACTAAGTATTCCCAAGAGTAAATGTTTTCATATTTAAGATGAGAGGAAACTGAGATTTCCGAAAGAGTTTTGAGCAGTTTGAGTACCATCTCTTTTGAGAAAGATTTTTGAGTAATTATCTCAAATCAAAGAAAAAGTTATGTTTTAAAACATATGAGCTAAGTATTTTGGAAGTAGTATTGAGCACCGATATGGGGACGAGTTTGAGTTCAGATAACTCACGTCTCCATAAACCATGTACCCATCATGGGTAGAAAGGATCATACTTTTTAGATGATTCCTTAGTGCTTTTTAGAATAGAGTAGTGGATCCACTTAGTTAAGGCGTCCTATATGACGGCAGAGTATAGGAAAGCTCTGGCTACGTGGGCAAGACGTTGTATCATCACTTAGGCTCATAGTGGTGGTTATCAGTTAGAGAAACTCCTATAGAGTTATATTATATTTTAATACATATAAATTAACCTGTTATTGTATTCTTCAATACACTGAGTTGATTTCTACTGTTTTAAAAGCTTTCCATATATTGTATGTGTATTGTTGCTTTATATTGAGTTGAGTATCCAGAGTCGAGTATCATATCTTTGAGTTGAGTATCTAATCTCTGAGTTAAGTATCTTATCCTTGAGTACTTCTGGGTTGAGTAAGTTTGAGTAGTTTTGAGTATCCTTTGAGTATTTCTTGAGTTGAGTAAGTTTGAAAAGAGGTAAGTATGTTTCCTTTTTATCAAGTTCAAGCTTATGTTATGCTTTAGAATTCCCCTTACATGCTCGTACATTCCACGTACTGAGCCATTTGGCCTGCATCCTTTCATAATGCAGATACAGGTATTCAGGGTAATCAACAGGAGCTTCGTTGATACCACATGGGGTTCGAGTTAGCTATAGTGAGCCTCCTTCCTTCCAGAGGATATCGTTTACTTAATTTTCAGTTTTGTCAAGATGTCGTGGGTTTCATCCCGATTTCTATCTTTGTCATTTAGAGGCTTCATAGATAGATAATAGAGTTTGAGAAGTTTGTATCATTTATTTTGTTAAATGTTTTAAAGACTTAAGTTACCCATTTTGGGGCGATTTCATTTGAGTTAAAACTTTGTATTTCAGTTTTATGAATTTTATTTAGTTTTTAAGTTTTGTATGCTTGAGTTAGTTTTTCGCTTGTAGTCAGCCAGGATGAGGGTTCGCTTGGGGACCAACAATGGTTCTTGACTGCCGGCCACGTCCAAAGTGTAGGCTCGAGTCGTGACAATTACAACCAAAACATAATATGAAACTTTTGATGTAAAGTAGAAGTGTGTAGACTGTAGTGTAGAGTGCTGATATAATGTCTAGTTATGTTAAATTATTAATATTTAACCCAATTCAAAATATCGATAACAAATCGATAACCCAATAATTTTTTTTTTATAAAACTATTAAAAATCTGCTAACCCAATAGCAATGACCTAATAACCTTTTTTTCGGTTCAGTTTTTGCACACCCATACTAGCGAACTCTTATTAGTGGCCAAGTTACACTTTCAAGCATAATCGTCTTAGCTAAATTTTACAATTAATTTCACTTTAAGGGTGTGTTGGGTAGGAAGGAAAACATTTGTTGGAAAATACTTTTAAATTTTTTCATGTTTGGTTGACTTAAATGTTTTGGAAATATTTTCCAAATTAACTTGTTTTCATCAAATTTAAGAAATATGACTGCCCTTCAAAAATTAAGGAAAACATTTTTCAAAATTCTACTTCATCCTTAAATTACAATATTTTTTTCTTACCCTATTCCATATTCCGTTGACCTATACCTAATCCTCCCCATCCAAAAAAAAAATTAAATTTTTTAAATTTTCTTAATTTTAAAATTTCAAATATTTATTATTTTTACCTCAGTCAACTCCTACCACCACTACCCCCTCCCCCAACCAAAAATATAGTTATTTCGAAAAATAATTAAATTTTTTAAAATTTCATTTTTACCTCATCCCATACCCTAACCCCACGACCCCCCCCCCCCCTCGTTAATTTTTTTTTTAAAAAAATTATTTTAAAAAAAATTTCAAATTTAAAATTTTTTATTTTTACGCCACCAACCACCCACTCAGGCCACCCCGCCAATTACTTTTTAAAAAAGAAAATATTTTTGAAAAATATTTCAAATTTAAAAAATTTTCATTTTTACGTCATTTGCCACCCCTAGTCCCCTACCCCCCTCCTCACCAACCCCCACAAGGCCACACAATCAAAATTTTAGTTTTTTTAGAAAAATATTTTTGAAAATTTTTTCTAATTTAAAAAAATTCATTTTTATGCTCCCCGCCACCCCCCCCCCCCCCCCCGCACCACCCCCGTCAAAATATTTTAAAATGAAATTTGTTTTTGAAAAATATTTCAAATTTTAAAATTTTCGTTTTTTCACTACCTCTACCCTACGCCCCCCCCCCCCCCCTACCACCGTTAATTCTTTTTTAAAAAAATATTTCAAATTTCCTTTTTATGTCATTCCTACACCACATTAACCCCTCAGACCCCTCCCCCATCAATTTTTTTAAAAAAAAAATTAATTTTGAAAAGTATTTCAGGATTGGAAGTTTGGGCCAGATCTCACAGTTGGATTTTTGAATGATCGTTGCGGTCGTGTCCTAGTTCAGGTGTCAAGATCAAGTCCTAGATTTCCGAGTCAGAAATTATTTTTCTAAAGAGTATTTTCTAGTCTCAAGCCAAAAATAAAAGATATTTTCTAGAAAATGTTTTTCATTCACCAACCAAGCATTAACAAAATATTTTCTACTCACCAATCAAACATAAAAAAATAAGTTAAAAATCCACTTGTTTTCCAAGAAAACATTTTCCTTCCTACCAAACACACCATAAGTTATATTCATATGGATAAACACATATTTGCCTAAAAGAAAGTTACCAACTCAAATGAATAAGTTGGTCTCAAAAATACGATTTCATTTATGTAATTTGGCAGTGTACCAAATGGGTCACATTTTGAGAAGTGTGAATTTCCATTTTAGAGATGTTCAAGAAAATTTATAATATTATTTTTTGGTCAGGTTTGAAGATTAAAATTTGTGTACTTTTATATTTTGTATGAAATTTGATTGTGTCTGATTTTTAGAGACTATAATCTTCTTATTTTGTTACTCCTTCAGTTTAAAGAATATAAAAGTATTACCGAATAAATTAGACTATATATTTGGTTCAAAAAATATAGAAACTTCATCAATTTAGTAATCACTCTATTTGAATGAATATTCCAACTTCAAGAGTATAAAAGACTTTGTCAGGAATATTAACACTAAATGATTCGAAGAATATATAGGAAACTTCATCGTTAACTAGAAATAGTTTAGTATTTTTGGTTTATGGAGATTAAAACCTCTTCATATTCTACTCCGTCTAAATATGAAACTGATTTGACGTAATAAAAACTTTCTCATTATTCAAAGTTCATTCGATTGACGATCTGAAGAATATAACAACTCCATCGGGCCAGAAATAAGTTGTACAAAAAATTAGTCTTTATTGTTAGTATTCTAAATACTAAGTGGTAATTGTGACAGAAAGATAAAAAAAAAAAAAAAAAAAGGATTAGTGACATAAAGTCAGTGATTTTGTGCCTACAATGAGTGCCTCCTATGAATTAAACTTTACATTTTGTAAATATTGTCAAAATGAATTGGAGCACTAACAATTCTATTTTAGAATATTATCTCCAAAAGAGGCTTCATCCTGCTAATGTGTATTTTGATGGTATACAATTTGAAAACATTGAAAAAAATATGTGAAAAATTATTTTCAAATACTTGATTTATTTTGATATCATATTTGAAATGAGGGTATTCTTTGCTTGTGATAAAAACAAAATTAGACTTGATTTCTAATTTAAATGTGGAAGCACAAGATTGATATTGTGATAATTAAATTTCTCTTCACTAGTGATAATTGAATTTCTCTTCACTAGTATATGATATGATTAGTATAAAACTACCAAATTAAATATATGCTTGTCCAAAAGAGTTGTGTTATCTTATGAAAGAGTGTGACTTAAAATATTATGATTTTTCATGAAAATATGTGTCTATTAAAATTCAAATATTTGTATAGTCATGAATATTGGTGAAAAGTCACCTTCCATGTTTGTGTTGTAAAAGAATCATTCAATTTATTTGCTCTTATGGGACTCGATAAGACTATGTTCATTGGTAATTCTGCAATAGTCAGAATTGAAGGTTATGAAAAGGTCCCTCTAAAAAGGATATATGGTAAGTGGTGACTTTAATAATGTTTGTATACGACAAATTTATAATAAGTAAGAACAAAATATTTGTAAAACTTTACCTCATGGAGGGTCTTAGCCATCACTATCTGGCAACAATACCATTTTGATAACGCACAAAATTACTCTCCAATATAGATAGAAGAGTAAGTGGTTGCTAGAAATTAAAAATACCCAAAAAGAATGTCACGCCCCGAGGCTACCCCCTTGACGTAAACACAGGACCTAGGATCATGAGTGACTCCAAGCTAACCCTGAGCTGACATTTCATAAGCATACTTAAACAGATACTGTGCGGAAGCTAAAAACATGAGATAAGCTAAATGATAGGGAATGCCCAATCTAAGTCTGAATATATAAATACTGAAATAGAGTTTAAGATACTGAACTATAACTCAAATACTAAAGCTGAATCTGTTTATGTCTGAAATAAGCCTCTAACTGACTTGAGATGTTGGGACATGTCCCCAACAAACTCTAGTAAAACTGAAACTAAAATGAAAGGATGAAATATAAAAAACGTGTCTATCGTCCTCGAAGAATGAGGACTCACCACTAATATTGCTGAATACGGATCGAGAACTGATCTACACATGATCTGAATGCTAAGGACCTGAACCTACATCACAAAAGGATGTAGCACAGAGTATGCGTCAGTACTTGAAAGGTACTGAGCATGCAAGATAAGGATAAAGTTGAATAAGCATATAACTGAACAAAGCATACTGAATAATAATATAATTTGAATATGATAAAGATATTGAGATATGCTGAATATGAACTAAACTGAATGCAATGACCAAGTACATAACATGTTAAAGCTGAATACTGAAATATAACTGGGAACCTGGTCAATATACTAGAATCTGATTGTGGGAGCTACTATTTACTAACATAAAACCACATGAGCTAAATATGGTGCCTACAGAGGGGACTTTTAAACCTACCAGGGGTTGTTCTGTGACTATGAAGATGAATGACCGTAGTCCAACTCGGTCTTAAGCCTACTTCCAACTGGAAATGTGTACAATACAACATAACTGAAATATACTAAATATCTCGATATTCTGACATGCTAACTGAAAATGAACCATTAACTATTGATAGTTAAACATTTGAGAACTAAGGCATATGTATCTGTTTTTTTGTCCTAGCTAGTGTAATTCATGAACTAAATGAATCTACACAACTAGGGTTCTAAATTTCATGCAAGGAACTAAGCAACTATATTACAACAACATGAAAATATGCTTGAAAATTATAATAACTAAATCACAACAATTTCTAACGTTCAAGAAACCCTAGGTCTAGATAATATGAAGGGAATCAAGAATCTGACCGAATTATAGGGACCCAGTGGATGAAAGGAATCAATTAATGAAATCTCACATACCCGGTGATGAATTCCACAGAGAAATCTTTTGATTTCGGGACTGGAACTGAGGAAAACTTTTTGCGCTCTTTGGAGGGTTTGGTCGACTGGTTCTTCTCCTTTTTCTCTAGTTTGATCGAATTTTGGTGAATGATTTGCTTAGGGTAGGTTCTGATTTAGTTACTAGGCTTAAACTGACCAAAACGACGTAGTTTAGGGGTTAAACGACATAGTTTAGGTGTCCAACACATAGGGAAAAGACCAAATGACTCTCACTTAAAGATTTGTTGAAGCCATCGATGACCCCTAACCGATGGACCATGGACAGACCGACGGTCCATTCTGGCAGGGTATCGATTGGCCTCTGGAGCATGGACCTAAGGGCCACGATCCACGGACCTGGACCAAGGCCCATGGGTCGTGCGTTGGCTGGATTTCCTGGGGTTCTATAGAGAGAGTTGCAGGTGGGAAACCACAGACCCCACCTATGGTTCGTGGGTCACCCTACCGCCAGTAGGTGGCCCCATTGGTGGCAACTGCAACTTCTGAAAATTTGCATTTTTTCCCTTTTTTAATTTGGGGTGTTACAAAGAGAGTCGGGATCAAATCCCACAATGAGTGATATAATTGTAAGAATTCAATTAGGAATTTAAGATGCAGACCAATTCATTGCAGCAATTAGGAAAAATGAGTGGATAATTCCACCAAATTTAATAAAAGTATTTTGGTACCAATTATCATAATTCAACTTCCCACTTCCATGTAGGAATGTTAATCTCTTGAGTCATACCTCCCGGTTTCTAATTTTCTACCTTCACTTGTTGGCAATTAGGGCACTTAACCACAAAATCTGCTAAATCCTTTTTTATGCCATTCCACCAAAAGACTTCCCGCAGAGCACGGAACATCTTAGTGGCACCTAGATAAATAGAATACCTAGAATTATGGGCTTCTGTAAGGATCTGTTGTCTCAATGCACCCACCTTAAGAACACATAAACGACCCTGGTAGTGAAGCACACCATCTCCCCCTTAGGATAAAACCTCAACTTTATACTGATGAACTGTGCCCTTTAATTGAAGAAATATTTGATCAGTGTCTTGTTTCTCCTTAACCTCCACTACCAATGAAGATTCTAACCCATTCTGAACTATCACATCATCACCTGATAAGTTCATAAGGCAAACTCCTAAGTGAGAAAGCCGGTGAACATCTTTTGCTAATTCTTTTCTTTCTTCCTCAACATGCGGTACACTACCCATAGATAATATGCTAAGAGCATCAGCTACTACATTGGACTTACCAGGATGGTAAAGCACATTCATATCATAGTCCTTGAGGATTCAAGTCATCTCCTCTAGCAAAGATTTAACTCTTTTTGTATGAACACATAGTGAAAGCTTTTATGGTATGTGAACACATCTATGTGAACACCTTACAAGTAATGACTCCAAATCTTTAGGGAAAATACACTACGGCCGCAAGCTCAAGGTCATAAGTTGGATAGTTCTTTTTATGCACCTTAAGATGTCTAGAAGAATAAGTTATAATTTTACCTCGTTCCATCAACACATAACCTAGGCATACTCTGGATGCATCACAGTAGATCACATACCCGTCTCAACCCTCTAGTAAAGTCAAAAGATGAGTTTTAGTCAACTTAGTTTCAGTTCTGAGAAACTCTTCTCAAACTCATCTGACCACTGAAGCTTAACCTTTTTCTGAGTCAACTTAGTCAATGGAGAAGCTATGGATGAAAATCCTTCCACAAACCTTCTGTAGTAACCAGCTAAACCCAAGAAACTTCTGATATCTATTGGAAAGGTGGGTCTGGTCCATTGCTTCACTGCCTTTCTTTTCTGAGAATCCACTCGGATCCTTTCTCTAGAAACTACATGCCCAAGGAAAGCAACTGATTGCAACAAAAACTTACATTTGCTAAGCATAGAGAACAATTGGCAATCCTTGAGATCTTGTAGGACAACCCTCAAATGAGTCGCATGTTCTTCCTCATTCCTAGAGTAAATGAGAATATCATGAATAAAGACGATAACGAACAAGTCCAAACACTGCTTGAACTCACTATTAATTAAATCCATGAAAGTTGTAGGAGCATTGGTTAGTACAAATGACATAACTACAAATTCATAATGACCATACCAAGTTCTGAAGGCTATTTCTGAGATGTCACTATCTCTGACTCTAAGCTAATGATAACCGGATCTGAGGTCTATCTTCGAAAAATGACTAACACCCTGAAGTTGGTCGAACAAGTCATCAATCCTGGGATAGGGTACTTATTCTTGATTGTGACTTTGTTCAATTACCGATAGTCAATGCACATCCTGAGAGAACCATCTTTCTTTTTCTTAAACAATACTGGAGCACCCCATGGGGAAATATTGGATCTGATGAAGCTCTTATCTAAAAGGTCTTTCAACTGCTCTTTCAATTCCTTAAACTCAATTGGAGCCATTCTATAAGGAGGAATAAAAATAGACTGGGTATCTGGAAGGAGATCAATTCCGAAGTCGATTTCCCTTTTGGGAGGAACTCCGGGAAGATCTTCTGGAAACTCATTTACTACTAGAACTGACTCAAGTGTTGGTGTTTCAAAGCTTGAATCCTTAACCCGAACTAGATGATAGAGATAGACTTTAGAGATCATCTTTCTGGCCTTAAGGTAAGAGATAAATCGACCCACTGAGCTACTACCCTTCTATTCTAAGATTGGCATGCCTAGAAACTGGAAACGAACTATCCTAGTTCTACAATCGACTGAGGGCATCGATTGGCGTCTGGAACATGGACCTGTGGGCCAAGATCCATAGACCTTGATCACGACCCGTGGTCTGAGGTCCTGTCGTGGGTCGTGCCTTGGCTGGATTTTCTGGGGTTATAGGGAGGGAGTTGCAAGTGGGCAACCACGGACCCCATCTACGGTCCGTGGGTCATCGTATGACCCATAAGTGGCCCCCGTTGGTGGCACCTGCAACTGATGAATATCGTTTCAAGCACACCTCATCCAATTCTAGGTGTAAACTATCGTTAAGCAGTATAAAACCCAACAAATGAGTTGGGGTTGAATCCCATAGGAAGCGATACGTGTTTAAAGTTCAATTAAGAAGTACGAATGTGATCTAACTATATATAGGAATAGAAATTATCGAAAAAGACATGAAACAAGTCAAAAGGGGTGAAATCAAATGTCAAATGGGGGGTTTTTGGTTTGCAATTATCAACTACAACGTAGTCACAAACAATTTGAAATAACAATAAGGAGAAGAATTCTCAAGATGTGATCGATTATAGGAAAATTTTGATATATGAGTAATTGAAACTACTAGTAAATAGCTAAATATCAGTGGGTAGGCTAGATTATAATTGAAATAGCTTTCTCTTGAACAACTATTCTGCTTCAAGTGATTTCTCTCGAACATCAACAAGCATAACAATTAAGAACAACACATAACCTCAATACATCTTCTCTCTCGAGAAAGATGAGTAGGATTGGGTTTAGGATTCACTCTCTCGAGCTGAAGCCAAATCAACCCAATACCTACAAATCATTAATCAATAACCTTAGTTCTAATACCTCTCTCTCGAGCAAGCCAAGAACACAAAAATAGAACTGCATTTGCAACTACAATTCATAAATTAAACTTCAGCTAATGATTAAACCCACTTTAACATACCATTTAAACTAGTAATTAACAATACCCATAAACTAATTCAACCCATAATCGCATAATCACACCCAAAGAATTAGGGTTTTAGCCAAACATCACAAAAGAGTAAAAACGGTTACCAAATCTATTAGCCATCAAGTGGGTAAGAGTAATTAAGCCTTTGCAATGTTTTGATTTGCAGAAAATTCGTAACCCACCTGCAAAATCTCCAAATTGAGTCTCAAAAAACCTTCAAGTCTACTAAGGAACTCTCCCAAACTTAGAGAAAATTGTTCTAGACTTAAAAAGATAATTAAAAGCTTCTTAATTTACAGTTCAAAATTCTATCTATAGTCGCCAAAAATTAGCCACGAAGGGCCATTAGGCGAGGTAGGTCAGGTTCGCCGAACCACTCGGTGAACCGCCCATTACTCTCTTCTGTCGTCTTTCTGTCTTGGCTCTCAGCATCCTCAAGTCATATAACTTTGGGTGATCTCTCTTGGCATCGTGGAACTGCTCGGTAATTCACCGACTGCCCATTTTCTATCGCCGACTTGGTTTCTTCCCTCAGGGTTGACACACTGGAACTTTAGGCAGTTAAAGTAGCCACTCGGTGACATGCCAAGTGCTCTTGGCGATCCTCAGGCTCACCTTTCTTCACTTCTTCAGTTTGTTTTGTTCCTTTTTGCATGTTAGTGTCCTTGCTTTGCTCCTTAATCCATATACCTGAAAATCAAGGCTTTAACATCAGTTTTATGGAACAAATTAAGCATTTGAGGACACTAAATCTATATAAACAAAGCCCCAAATGAGTCCAAATCTCGGACTCATTAGCAACTTTTCAAAATCTGCATTTTTTCCCTTTTTAAATCTAGGGTGTTACAAAGAGAGTCAATATCAAATCCCACAATGAGTGATATAATTGTAAGAATTCAATTAGGAATTTAAGATGCAGACCAATTCATTGTAGCAATTAGGACAAATGGGTGGATAGTTCCACCAAATTTAATAAAAGGATTTTGGTACCAATTATCATTATTCAACTAAAAATAGGGGTTTAAACAAGTATGAGACGATCTAGGATGTGAGAGTTGGTATCAACATCTAATAGGAGTACAATTGCTTGCTCAATAATGCTAAATAATCATGAATAGGCTTGGTAACATCAACAACATAAATTTTCTTTCTGTCTCAATGCATCAAATCATAGAATCTCCATTCGGTCTAATCTATGTAAAAATATAAATCAACTTAATGTCTTACTAAATATCTCTTTTGGGAAAATTTGACAATTATAATTGAAACCACAATTTCTCTTTTAAGCAAACTACATCGATTGAATCCAATTTGCAAGCAATAAGGTGTCCACCACTTCAATTAATTCTTTAAAGCATCAATCGAAGAACTAAGCTATGATTTAGTTTGAAACCTTAATCTATGAATTAACCCATGGTAAATAACTCAAATCCATGAAACAATAGGAAAACAGAGCATGCCACTAGACCCACTAAATTATGTCAACACACCAACTTTATAATTACACCCCTAGAATTTGTGATTTTAGCCAATCATCATAAAAGAGAAAGAAATTATATCAAATATGATTTTAGCCATTAAGGATTTGATAATCAACAATAATCTTCAATATCCACTTTGAATTAAACCCTCAATTGTCGATTATAAGATTGTTCAAAATCCCAAAACTAAGAAGAAAGTAGAAAAAAGTTTATTTATCTATATGAAAAAGTTAGAATAGGTAAAAATTAAAAGGTGATAAAAATATTCATTTTCTCTCTCCTTTAAGCTATTTATAATTTTTTCAAAAATTGGTCTAAGATTCCATGCACGACCTTTTCAGCGACGGTAGTCGGACTCACCTTCATGATGTTGGGCTATATACTATTAACATGTGTTTAAATATAGTATTTATAATAGAATAATTATTTATTAATTTTTAATAGATCATTTATTCGTCTATGGTGTTTGTTTACTTATATAGTTGATGATTTAGTGTATAGAGTTTTAGCTTATAATAGAGGATTAAATCATCAGTTCTTATAAGTATAAAATTTTTTGTTCACAATCTAAAATGGGAATTGGACATGACATCATTACGATTGTAGCATAAGATTATATGTAATTTATCTTGATTATGAGAATGGTATAGTTTCAACTTCTTGTGCTAGTGCATTTTGTTTGTATTAAACGGGACCGAGTAGAGATAGTTGTTTTAGACTGATTGACAAATACATATTCTCTAAACTATTAAATGTACTTATATTCTTAATTCCGATATAACTATTATGATCTGTATATGTTAATTATCGTTTCGATTTATCAAAATGTGGGATTTTAAGTTGGGTCAATATGCCTCATAGGTTGGATGATAATAATATCTATTGGTGAAATAATAAGTTAGTTGATAGAATCCATGTCTTGATATAGAGATTGATGATATGTCTTTTTGAGAAGCTTATAAATTTTCATCGTGTCAAACCTTGGAGTGGATTTATGAATCTAACACGTGAAATAAGTAAAGCGATGCTCTAAAGGAAATTGATCATTGAATTAAATTCATCAGTAATTTAATTTATTGATTAGTATCTGTAATTTTAACATGGAGAATTACATATGTGTTTAATGGGGAATTTTGAAATATAAATAAAGGAGTGCAATTACAATTTTCTAGTGGAATGATTTGTAATTTATTATGGTAAGAATAATTACAATTAACTATTTGGAATTATATCCATAATAGGAAGCCTTAGTAATTAATTATGTGGTCCCTACCGTGCCCATATTTAACTAGAACCCATATTCTATTCTAAAGGGAAAAGGAAGAGGTATGTGTCTTTCTCTATTCTAAGGCAAGGGAGAAGGATATCACTTTTTCTATTCTAAGGAAAGGGAGAAGGACATGACTTTTTCTTTTTTAAGGAAAGGGTGATGTACATGTCTTTTTCTATTCTAAGGAAAGACACGGTTTTCCTTCTCCTCTTTGGAATAGGAAGAAATCTCTATAAATAGGGATTCTTCTAACCCTTGAAAGGAAGAAATTTTCTATAAAATGCTTGCCCACCCAAGTATTAAGAGAGTTCGGAAGTGAACTTGAGATCACTGTAGATTACCGCAAAACTCTGGTCCAGTTTATTGACTAGCTTGTGGATTCGCTTGAAGATTCTAGCTTGTCGAGTAGCTTGTAGATTCACTTGAAGGTAGCTGCTCATACTTCAAGAGGTAATTCTTGAATTAAATTTGAGAAAATTGTATATGATCTAACATGATTGTACTTGTTCTAACATAAACAATATGTTATCTATTATTCACGTAAGTTGAATGATTTTGGTATGCTTCCGTTGTGCATATAGTTTTCCTACACATGATTCGGTGGATCACCGTTTGTTCTTTAACTCACCCTTCCTTGGCTTCGGGCTTTAGGTGTTTGACCCTCAGTTAGAAAACTCAATCGATTCATCCTTTAATGTTTGGCACATAACCAATTACCACCTTGTTCACCCATTTAACCCTCATTTTAACTTAGAAGTGTGTCACCTTCGGCGATGGAACTGCTAGCTCACCCAACTGTTTCAGCGACTCACCATTTGAACTTTGCTTTGCCGACCTACCTCAAATATTTTATAAAGTGAACACTTTCACTTTAGTCGAGTCCAACCTATTAGGAGATCTGCCCTTTGTGTTAGACAATCCTCAGCTGGGAGCTTCCACTCTTTTCAAACTTTTTGGACTTTTTTCATTGATTATTCCTTGTCTTGTCCTTTAACCTTTATAGTTGTAAAATATCAAATTATCATCAGATAAGAACATAAATAGGCATTGAGTACATTGAACTAAAAAGGCCACAAATGACTGAAAAACAAATGAATTTTACAAATATTGAAGACTAGTAGAGATGTGTGCGATGCGATGGAGTTTCAACACAATAAGTGATAATTAATCAATTCCAAATTGGTTGTCACATAGATAGAGTTTGTTCTAGGCTACATTCAATGCTCTCTTGAACTATGAAACGTATATCCATTAAATTCTCTCGAAATCCAATACCCTTAAAAATAAAACACTAAACATTGCTTGAGTGGGTAGACTATTCCTAACTCATATCCTTAAATAAGCAATTAGTTCAATTAGATTATATATAGCTCTAATTCAATGACTAACTTCATCAAGTCCTCACTAATGAGTCTTAACCAACTCCATTTTTCTTTGTCAAGTCAAAATAGTGTTAGAGAGCTTAACCAATGTTTCCACCCACCAATTTTTAAATTAGAACTTCATGATAACATTAGATCCATACTTAACAATCAATTTAAGAGCTTATTAATCAACACCTAATGGGCATTACCTCCAATTACTAAAAGTACAAAATTTACCTATGTCAAGACCTTATTCCTCGTGGGATCGACCCTAACTTCTGTTAGGTTCTTTATTTGAAAATGACCACTTATATTTTTTTTAGGGAAGTATAGTTTGGGCGTATTAGTTAGGTATTGATTTAATTTAGTGGGTTTTGTGTCTTGCTCTGTTTTACTGTTGTACATTCATGGATTTGAGTTATTTAGCATGGAATTAATTTTTTTTATTATGGTTGCAAACTTAATCCTAATTTAGATCTTCGGTTGATATTTGAAAGAGATGAATTGAAGTAGGTAAATAATTTAATGCCTGCAATTTAGATTTGATTGTTGTAGTTTGATTAAAAGAGAAATTGTGGTTCAATTCTAATTATCAAATCTACCTAAAAGAGAGATTTTAGTAAGGTATTGGGTTGATTTGTGTTTTATATAGATGAGACTTAAAGGATATTCTATGATATGATGCTTTCAGATCGAAAGAAGATTAGTGTCATTGATGATTACCCAACATATCTAATTTTGTCCAACATTATTGAGCAAGCACTTGCACCCCTATTTGACATCAATACCAAACCCCACACCCCTAGATCATCTTTTACTTTTTTAAATCCATATTGTTAGTTGAATAGTGATGATTGATTGCAAAATCCTTTTAGTAAATTTGGTGGAATCATCCACCCATTTGTCCTAATTTCTACGATAAATCGGTTTACATTTTTAATTTCCTAATTGAATTATTTACATTATATCACTCCTTGCGGGATTTGACCTTGACTCTCTTGTTGGGTATTTTTATTTCTAACGAACACTTACTCTTTTAAATAGTTTTTAAGAGTAATTTGAGCATTATCAAAAATGGTGTTGTTGTGGTGGAGTGATGGCTAAAAATTCAATTTGTGAAGTTAGTTTTTTAACTTGTTTGTTTGTAGTAGTTTGTTGTTTGGTGTTATTGTTGTGCCATATTCGCAGGTGGAATTACGAGAGAAGATTGAAGTGACGGCACTATCCACTATGAGCTAAATGACAACGTGGGAGATATAAATGACATGCATGTTAACGTTGTTGAAAGTACGGGAGCAATCCGCTGGGAGAGCCATATTTCATGTAATCGAAATTATGTTGTAATTGCTCTAAATAAGTTGAATGTTTGGAGGTCTTGGTCATGAAGACCCCATGAAAATCTCTGAAATTTTGTTAATGTGTATGGACCTTTCACTTATAAGAACATCACTTGATACGTTTGAGGCAATCCCCTTTCTCCTTGACGGGGGAAACAACTAGGTAGCTGGCCGAAATGATTTAATGACTTCATGGGAGGAACTTACATAATCGTTTGAAATATCCCCCCCCCCCCAAATGATAAAACTTAGAGATATCATCCAGAACTTCAAAAGAGTAGTAGGTGAACCTCTCCACAAGACTTGGTTGAGATTTCAGAAGTTGGTGCTACAATGTCCAACTCATGGTGTTTCAGATAATTTGTTGCTATAAATATTTTTACTGTAGCTTTGATTCAGCCAACAAAGAGTTGGCTGACCAACTCATTTAAGGTGGGTTGATACGACAACAGTACAATGTGGCAATAATGTTGCTTGATGATATGACTAAGATAAATCGAGCATGACATAAAAGGGATGATCAAGTATCTTCTCTACAATTGGGTATGAGCAAGGAACAAACGAAGAAGGATCATGAACATGATAAGAATATGACTAAGATGATAACCCAACTTGACTTGTTATCCAAACATGTTATGGGAGGTGGACTCAAAACGGTAAATGCAATTGGTACAAGTAGTGGACAGTGTACGGATGATGCTATGTTTGAAGAGTTATACAATGAAAATGTGCAATACTTGGGCAACTAAATTGGGGGTTCTCATCTGAACTTTTCTAGACCAGGTGGGAACCAAGGTTGGAACAAGGAGAAAGATCATGGCTAGAGAGATTGGAGAGATCAAGGTGGTAATTGGATAGATTGTGAAGCTGAAAAAGATAGATCTGTTCCACCTCATGATCGTTCCAAACCAAAAGAGCAAGTTGTACTAGAGGTAAATCCAACTGATGATAAATTAACAAGGATCTTTAAAAAGGTTGAAGGGTCTTTGAAAGACTTGAAAAGTGATTTCTACACTTTGACTTACTTCCCACTCCTTGTCAATGAAGCAACTAGAAACTCAAATGTGTCAAATCTCCGCTTATTTAAATCTAAGGAAAAATGGGATTTGGAAAAATCATTTCAACTTCAGAAGCTCAAAAATTCAATCATTTTCTATGAGACCTTTCTATGGTCCTTTGAATTTTCTATGGTATGTAGGCCCATCCGTAGAACGCAACTTTTGGTCCAAAATTTCACCAAGTCTGGAACCTTTCTACGGAAGCCGGCTACGACTCGTCAAACCTCCTACGTCTCCGTCCTAGCTTATTAGTAGGTCAAAATTAAAAAACTTTATCCTCCAAAACTCAAATCTGGGTTCTACGATTTACTTCCTAGGCTCGTAGGACCTCCTATGGTCCGTAGGTTGGACTCGTAAAATACTATCTTAGAGAAGTTTCTGTATTTTTATTTCTTTTTCATCTTTCCAACTTTTGAGGTGTTACAATTAAATATGTAACCTCGTTGTTCCCAAATTTTGTTCCCAAATTGGTAATTATAGAACTGAGAAATTTGTAGTATCCACCATAACAACATTAAAAAAACCATACAGTGATACCCATTTGTCCTTTGCAAACTTATTCTTTAATATCAACAGTATGGCTGCCAAACATGATTATTATATACCCTCTTTAATAATTTGTCTTCATTCAATGATGAATTCCACTCCTTCTCTCCTAGTCCAAAAGGGATACCCACATTAATGATAAATTATGATATTAACTCTGGTGACCAACAATTTATTATTATAAACAATGGCAAGAAATGTAGCATAACTATAAATAAGCTCTATCATTAGTGTTTCTTACCCAAAAATTTATATTCGGACAAATCATCTCCTCTTCACATATTTGTGCTCCCTGTTGTAAAGTCTTTTTGAGTAAGTGGAATAGATATTGAATAAAATATAAATTTGGATCATTAACCACTTATTAAAATAAAATATCTAAAATTTATCTGCTAATTAAATAACCGCAATTAAACGAGTAATTCAAAATTCTCATTAAAAATTTACTGAAAGGTCTTTTATGAAAGAGAGAGGATTAGTTCTCAAAATGACCTAAATGGTCATTACATGACTTTTTCAAACGGTTGTGACTTTTTTGATGTGTTGTGATTCTATTGAAGGGTTGTGCTTTTCTGATAAGGCACAATAAGCATTTGTTCATACTACCATTTGTTGCTTATAAATAAAGGAGTTTTCTCTCATATTTAAACTATAAATTTTCTAAGTTTTAAACTCTTCCTCTTCTTGAAAGACATCATTTCACGCCCCAAGCCTACATCCTGGGCGGGATTGGCACTCGAGAACCATTATTGGCCCCAATTGAACCCTTGGCCTGTCTCAACTCTTAGAGGAAGACTTACTCATGATAAAAGAAAGTACTGAAATACAATCATAACTAAACTGTCTCAATAAATAACTTAGAATGTTTTTAAAGATCAGCATTCAACTAGACGAAATGGCAACTCAAGTCTCAACATAACTGAAAAGGAAAAGTAAAGACTCATGAACTAATATCAACTAACTATCTCTGAAGTCTCTAACAACTAAGATGGACGTCGGGACAAGACCCACGACATCCTAATGAACTAACTGATAAAACAGTAAAAGGGATCCTCCAGAAAGCAAGGAGGCTCACCACAAGAATCTGAATGCTCAACTGGATCAACGAAATGCTGGGTGTTGATCCTGGTTACCTGTATCTACATCATAAAAATGATGCAAGCCAAATGGCATAAGTAGATTGAATGTACAAGCATGTGAGGGGAATTCTAAAACAAGACATTGAAAGGAACTGAAAGAGCATACTTGGTCTCAACTCAACTCATTTCAATATAAAGAAATAATATGAATGCAATATAAAGAAAAGCTTTTAAAACATGGATAACAAACCTGTGTATTTAGAAGTACAATAGCAATTCAGTTTGTATGCAAGGATACAATATAAACTCTATATGTATATAAAAAAAAATACAAAATACTTTTGTGGGAGTTTCTTTAATCGACAACCATCACTTAAAAGTTATGTGATGATACAACATTTTGCCTCACGTTGCCAAGGCCGTCTTATACCTTATCGAGGGTGTAGAACCTAACTACTAAGTGGATCCACTCGTCTATGCTAAAAGCATTAAGGAATCATCTAAAAAGTATGACCCTTTTCTATGCATGATGGTTACATGATTTATGGGGGCTGTGAGTTGTCTGAACTCTCCCCCCTATTGGTGCTCAATACTACTCCCAAAATATAACTAGCTCATATGTTTAAAAACATAACTCTTTTTGTGGTTTGAGATAATTACTCAAAACTACCCCAAAGGCTCTCTAGGAAATCAGTGTTCCCTCTTGACTTAATTGTGAAAGCATTTACTTTTTACTGAAAGCTCACAGGCTCTGTTGAAAATCGGTGTTTCCTTTCATGATTAAATGTGAAAACATTTACTCTTTGGGAATACATAGTCCCCATATACTCTTTAGAAGAAATGAACTTCACTCTTTACTCTTTACTCAACTCAAAACTCAAGTCTTAAAACAAGTTTAAAGCATTTGCAAAAGACTTTTGAAAAGACTCTAGGAACTCTCTACACTTGGCTCTTAACTTTCCTTGAATTTGAATTTATGGATTCAAGGTTGTGATTCATGTTAATGGATGATATTATAATGTTTAGACGTACCTTAGAGTGTAGAAATCAACTAGAAAACATAGGTACGACTCAAGGAAACTCAAACGAAAAGAAGTGGGAAAAAGTAGAAGACTTGGCGTCCCTGGCGCCGAGCACCAGAGCCCAAACTTCAGAGTCTGGGTTGGGCCGCTCTAAGTGGCATGGAGCCCCATGCCCCTGCCCAGAAAATCCCTAATTTTTCTTTCTCGTTTTTCAACTCTGAACCCTCTAGATTTGATTGGTTCCTTCCCAAAACACTTAGATTCGAATACATAACCAAAATATGCAAGAATCTACTCAAAACAACATCAACTTTCATGAATCAAACTCAAGAACTTCTCAACAACTTCAACAATCAAGAACCCAATAAAAACTTCAACACAATCCATCAAGAACTCAATTTCTATGCTTTCAAGAACATAATTTCGCTGAATTAAATCATGATTGGCGCGTGGATGAACTAACCCAATGCTATGTGATCTCACATAACTTGTAGGGATCAACCCTTGGCGAAATCCACAAGCTTAGCTTCAAGAACGCGACGAATCCTTGCTTCTTCTCCTCTTTTCTCCTCTTCTTTTCTCTTTTCTCAAAATCCTAACTTAATTTTATGAAGCGTAAACTGAACCAATTCAGTTTATACCTCAACTTAATTACCAAAAACAAATTTAATTAATTGGGTAGTGAAAAGACCATAATACCCTTCTAAAATCTGGTTTTGACGTTTCTTATCTAGACAACCCGCCTTCAAATGGACATATCTCCTTCATACGAACTCGAAATTAAGCAAACTCGATGACATTGGAAAGATAATTCAAAGACCTTTTCTACGGAATCTTGTAGCCCACCTAACTCATCATGTGCTAGGAGTTATGATTGATTGAAGTTGACCCAAAACTCATACTTTGCTTAATTTGTCAAACTTTCCAAATTTGATTATTTCCAAAAACATAGTTTTCTTCTTTAACTCTAGTTCTTTCAAATAGCGAGGTGTTACACCTCAAGTGTTATTTGCACCCGTTGAGTAAGTTGGAAGTTCAGTGAAATTTAAGGTATCACACAAGCAAGAGTTAATGAACAAATTGTAGCAATCATATTATCTAAGCATGCTAGACTACAAGCATAGTTAAAAAAAATTAGCAAATGTTAATATGACGTAGTATATAATTTCTTGTACTCGAAAGTTGGAAATAATAATTAAGTTAATTTTATCTCAAAGTTTTTGTATGTTTTTCTCGAGAATGCTATTGAATTCTTTATATAAGTTAATTTTATTTGGTTTCTCTTCTTTATTTACTTACTATCCTTATAATATTTTGATTTAATCTTTTTTAAACTATTTATGGTTCAACTCAAATAGTGATTTCTGCTTATTCATCCACTCATTTTCCTGATTCAACTATATTGAAAGAATGTATTTGAATAAATATTTTTTCTCCCCAAATTCATATTTCACCTCCAAAAAATTGATGCTGCTTGTACGTTCATAAATTTAAACATTTTTTTAGTGTTTAGTGCTTTGTGATGACACTAACGAGTCGTTTGGTTTGAATACAAGTTATGCTGGGATAAGTTATGCTGGGATTAGTTATACTAGGATTAGTTATTCTGACATTATTTCTTATTGATTGTTTGGTTTGTTGTACTAAAAATAATAACCATTATATACTTCCTAAAATTAAGTGGTTTGATTACAAAAATACCCTCTTATTTAACTTTTGTATTTTATTTTTTTTGGGTAGAGTTTTAGTTAAAACCAAATTTAACTACTCAATCCATCCAACATAGAAAATCCACCAATCACCCATTTTAAAACTAAATCCAACCTATTTCTCTCATAGAAGTAGAAAGACATCCCAAAAATGAACAAAAATTACACTAGGACTATCAAAGGAATTCACATCAGAATTTGTTAGGAAGTAGAAAGGATCTTAGAGCCATCTCAAAAACTTTCCTCTTCTTCATCATGCCAGCACTAGGAGCATCACTGTCAAATGCACGTACAGAAATATGTTAAGACAACCAATTGTGGCACATATTAAAAATGACACAAATCAAAAAAATGTAATCTTGATAAGTTTCTACATACATAAATGTGTTCAAATAATATTTTCTGCACACATTATGGAAGGCAATGGTTCACTTAAACAATCCCATGAACCAAAATTGAAACATACAACAAAAAAAGACTGAAAATTTAGCTTAAACATAAACCAAAAAAGATTGAAACTTGAAACATACAACAACAAAAGAAGACTGAAATCAAAGCTGAAAACAAACAAAAAGGCATAAATTGACTTCTCACCATCGCAGATAAGAAGGAAAAAATCAGCAGCAATGTGAATTACAATGGGTGGCAATTTCATTAGTTTGACTTCCAGACAGTAGAAGTAATTATAATAGGAATTTGTGTTAACTCATAATCAAATGAGATTATATGAAAGCTTAAATTCCATACTCACTTTCTACTTTGAAAAACAAATGAGACACAAAAACAGAGTTTCCATATCCAAATTCTTAAACCAGGAAGCATTGGAGGAAACCAAACACTAGAACTATGTTTTTTTGTTTTTCTTGGCAACTGCAATAGTATTTTTGGGAACCAACTTTTGTTTCTTATTGGTCTTGGCTACACAAATCCAACATATGCTGCAAACGTGCAACCTGCAATACCAATCTTCACATTCATATTCGCAGTATTGTTTGTAATTATTTTTGGTCATCCAAAATCAGATAAGCAAAATTTGCCTTATAATGATCCAAAAGCTCGTCGAATCGAACCTAAAATAGAATAACATAAATAAATGATAACTCTTAACGGGTTAACGATTAAATCAATAAATAAAATAAGTAAATCTTCTAACCCAAGAAGATTTGCATAACAACGAAATGACTATCTTAGCTAAGTTATAAGCAACATCATTAAGATATCCACAACAACAATCATGACAACACTTATTTAGCCAAAGTGCATCAATAATGTCAATTCTCTATATTAGCGCTGAGCAACTGGACTATAGCAATGTTTGAAAACATGAAGTTGTGTCATTTTTCAGTATTAAACAGAGGCACCAGCAGGATACAGTAAACCAACCAACATTACAACTAAAACAATAGATAAAACAAGAGCAAAATTTCAGTAAATAATCACCAAAACACCTGTCAAAACTGAAACAAAAGCTCTGCATCAAAGCAATAGAAAAAAAAAGACAAAAAACTGATCTACCATAGTAGAAAAAATGAGACCAAAACTGTAGGGAAACAATATAAGCGACTGCACAAAAATTGATAACTAGTAACAAACTTACAACAAACTTAACTTTTACATGAGAGTTAATCTATTTAATAGATTTTACATATACAAAAGATTGTAGCATCCTCATGACCTACATTAGTCATACACAAAAGAGTGTGAACATAACTAGAGGATCAAAAAATGGCACTCCAATTAAAGTTTTGATTTGAAAATGTTAGTTGAGCAAAAACTATCACACTAGTGCCACCATTTATATACACAAGCTTATCATACTTCAAAGTTTATCATTGATGACCATGAACATCATTGTTTGGCGCTCAAGCTCACCCAAAAGATTTTCATATTTTTGATATCTTCACAGATAACCTTTTTAGCTTTGATACGTTGCTCTATGGTGTACAAATCAAATGAAGGAGATTCAATGATGGAATAAATTTGACCAAGCATATCAGAGTGGTCACGATTTCCAATCTTGTCTATCAAGGAACCAATTCTTTTATCTTGGCTTTTAGTAATGTTTTTCATAACTTCCGCCATACTCTTGAGAAATGTTTCTTAACATTTTCCACAACCCTCTTTCTTTTCTTGCCTTTTTCTTTTTCATTGACACTAGACGAAGATGTTTTAGCATATTTACCTTGCTTTTCAGATGGTCCAATATGTTCACGAGGAGATCCTCCATCATATTCATTTTCAGTTGTTTGAGTAAAATTATGTCATGTATCAGTATTTTCAGCTTCTTCAGTAGGTGCATTAGGTCCATGACTAGATTCATCTTCATATTCATCGTCACCAACATTGATAAGAAATCCTAAACTCATAAAGTAGAAAGTCCTGATATTCGACTCTTTAAGATATCCTCAACAGCATCCAGTGGCCCTTCTGCATGTTCTCCAGTTGCCCTATCGTTTCCAAAAATTTCCTTCCAATCCGCAAATAGTGGCCATTTTTTAGTATTCATGTTGCTTGCACCAGGTTCATCCTAGAAAAACAATAAAAGAAAGACGACAATTTAATATGTATTAATTATAAATTATGAAGACAGAAGAAATATCTATATAAAGTAATAATATTCTAATAGCAAAATATTAATTACCTTTAAAAATTTATCCCATTCTTTTGGATCATCAATAATTATAGTTCTATCACTATATTGAAATCCCAAACCACTCCTATCTTTTAGTAAACTTAAGTTTGCATAACTTCTCTTCCAAAATTTTAATTTAGAATTGACATGTCGTTCACCTTTCAAGCCACTTTCAGGATGACGTTTACGCAAATAGTGCTCCAACTCCATTAGATATCCTGGCCTAAAAGTTCCATTATCAGCTCTCCAACCATTAACACATAACTCTTTCAAACCATTTATAAGAGTACTTTCTTCTGTAGGAGTCCATGTCCTTCGAGTTGACGGTGTTGATCTTCATCTTGATCTTTTTGGTGGTTGCATTGAAGATTTCTGAATTTTCATTTGTCTGAATAATTTTGTGAAACAATCATTGTTAGCATTAGTTACCATCATAAAAAGCAAAAGTATCTCCAAATCATTAGTTAGCATCATAAAAAAAAATTCATGCACTTCAATGTACAAAAACAATAAATTAAAAACATACAAACAAATCACAAAAAAGAAATAAATTAAACACATTATAAATTAATGTAAGTAATTGTTTCTTATATCATAAAAAGCTAAGTTGATGCATCTTACAAGAATATCAAAAACTAAAGGGAATAATAATTCAAATGTAGCATAAAACATATAACAAGCACAAAATAATGGAAAGATCAATTGTTTAAGTGAGCATTCCACATTGATTGAGCCAACCCATCCCTCCATGTGGTCCACTCCTGAGATGATTCAACAACATCAATGTTATCTTGTTGATATTCTACTTGTTCTTCCACATCGATCTCTAAGGGATCCACTTCCATCTCTCTACGAATAAAGTTGTGTATCAAACAACAAGAACTAATAATCCTGTTATGTATCTTAACCGAGTACCAAGAAGGGCTTCTAAGAATTCCCCAACGTCCTTTCAAGAGACCAAATGTCCTTTCAATAACATTGCGAGCTCTAGCATGCTTCATATTGAAAAGCTCTTCTCGACATTGGGGTGGTGGATTTTCACCTTGCCAATCCCTTAACCAATATCTATATCCTCGGTAAGATGAAAGAAAACCATTTCCATTTGTATATCCTCCGTCACACAAATAATAATTACGTATAATATAAATAAGAAATTAGTTGCTTTTATACAACATTATTTTTGTGATATAATTTTAATGTGAACATATGTATAGAATTACCCTCGGGAATTTTCAAACTATTCGTTCGAGTTATAGCATTTCGTAATACACAACCATCAGCCGCTGATCATTCCCAACCAGGAAATACATAAGTAAAATTAAGATTTTTATCACAAACTCCTAGTACATTAGTTGCTATTTCTCCCTTTCTTGTCCTGTATCTTGGTTTGTCCTTAGATGGAACTCTAATCTGAATGTAAGTACCATCCAATGCACCTAGACATCTCTATAAAAAATAACATTATCTCAAACAACAAAAAATTCTTCGTAAAATTATATTTATTTTACTTTTACATAAATTAATAGATACCCAATTGAAAGTGCATATACCTTAAACCATCTCCATTGATCGTCAAGCTCATCTTCAAGCACCGGTTTGGGGTGAACAAGTAACAGTGGAGCTATTTTTAGAATAACTTTCAAGCATTCATTGAAAGCTTGACTTACGCTCCAACCCGATCTAATATAATCAACCTTAATGGATCTATTCTTCTCATGATGAGCCAAAATATTTAAAAACATTGCTAACTTTTCACTACTTGACATATATTTGCTATCAGTCAAACCTCCAACTTCCTTAGTTAAGAGAACTAAAGTGTGAAAAGAATTTCTATCCATCCTTAACTTATCAATACATGATGTGTCACTATCTTATACAATACAATTTAAATGAGATATAATTTTAGGAACTCGACTACTCATAAGGTACCTAATCACATGCCTATTTCTTTTTATAGAAATACCATGAATGACCATGGAAAGAAAAATAAACATAATAAGAAATTGTTGGCACAATATCTCCTCAAGTATGATAAAACATTCAATATCGGATTGTAGTTGATGATCCATAAGAAACCCTATTTTTTCATTAAAAAATGAAAAGAGTTAATACACAAAAAAAAAAAAAAAAAACAATTAAAAAGAATCAACGAGGGCAACTTTAAAATGAGGACAACTTGAAATTGTTTACAAATATTTCAAGCACATAAAAAGAACAAACTTTTTTCAAAATTTACAAAAACCCTAAAACATAACATTCTAGAATTCTTTTTTTTTTTTTATGATTTCTTCCATTAAGTAGAAAAGATGAGTGTATTCAAATTATTATGCAACAGATCAAAGAATTATTAATGATGACAAAGAAAGAAAAGAGAAACAAATTCTAAAAAAAAAAAAAAATTAACCTTGTTAGAAACTTGAAAGTTGAAGGTTATTGGTAAAGAAGTTCTTCAATCACCCATCTATGGCTTCAATCGAAAATGAAAAGTTGAGTGTACCCAAATCAAAGAGTGATTCTTACTGCAATGAAGAAGAGAAGAAACTTCGAAGCTTAAGACCATAAGCAGAGCTTGTGAAAGCTTATCAATTAAAGGGTTTGAAGGGTAGTTTGGTCATTTAATAAATTTATCCCATCATAAATTGTGATGGGATTACTATACCACCCTTTTGGAGGGATAACTTATCCTGATACTATTTATTAATCCCAGGATAAGTTATCCCAAAATTTCCAACCAAACACTAAATTAAGTGCCACTAAATATTTATCCCAAGACTATTTGTACCTATCCTTCACACCAAACGACCCCTAAGGGTGTGTTTGGTTTGAAGGAAAACATTTTCCGGAAAATGTTTTCCAATTTTCTTATGTTTGGTTAGGTAAAATGCTTTCCAAATCAACTCATTTTTCTCAAATTTAAGGAAAATGACCTCCCTTCAAAAATTAAGGAAAACATTTTCCAAAACTTTCCTCCAACTTCATATTACAATTTTTTTTGTTGAAAAAATAAATTTAAAGTTTATTTTTTAAAAAATATTTTCAAAGTTTATTGTTTAAAAAATATTTTCAACTTCAATTTTTTATTTTTTACCCCACCCCTACCCCGCCAGGCCCCAACCCCCCCCCCCCCCCAAAAAAAATTATAGTTTGTTTTTGAAAAAATATTTTCAATTTCAAATTTTTATTTTTCACTCCACTCCCTACCCACGACCCCCCTACCAACCCCCCCACCCAAAAAAAAATTTAAAGTTTATTTTAAAAAAATATTTTCAATTTCAAATTTTTATTTTTCATCCCCCCCCCCCCCCCCCCCCCCCGCCAAAAAAAAAAATTGCTTTTAAAAAATTTCCAATTTCAATTTTTTATTTTTTCATCCCACACCACGCCTACCCGCGAGCCCCCCTCCCCATCAGCCTCCCACCCCCCTCCAAAAAAAATATGTTTGTTTTTAAAAATATTTTCAATTTCAATAATTATTTTCTATTTTCTAGTAAAAGCAAAAGATATTTTCTCAATAATAGTTTCATTCATAAATTAAATACTAGAAAATATTTTTCGGAAAATATTTTATACTGACCAACCAAACATGAGAAAATAATTCAAATATCTACTTGTTCTCCAGGAAAACAATTTCTAGGAAACCATTTTCCTTCATACCAAACACACCCTAAATATTAGAATCATTAATCAATACATACTTGTATTTTCCTACTATGATTTTAATGGCATACATACTTTAATATTATTAATATCATTTTAAAATATTAATACTAATTAGAATGAGGTACATATGCAATGCACGTGTTCAATAACTAGCATTTTATAAAACATTAAAAAGTTTTAAATATTAAGTAAATTTTACACTTTATTTAACTTAATAATTCCAATTTAAGTAAAGCTTTAACCTCTATTAATTAAAATATGTTATAAAATAATGATAGAATACTAAAATCAAATGGAAAAACGTAGAAAGAAGAAGAGGAAAACAAAACTAATAAGAACAAAGAAAAAGGAAGAGGAGAGGAGAGGAGAAGAGAGGAGAAAGTAATAGTAACCTTTTCTCAATACTTTTTGGTGTCTTATTTCATATACAATGTAGGCCTTTTATAAGCCAAGAGTAACTTGGAAAAGTAAACATGATACAGTAACATGTGGGTCATAGGACATCCACATCCACAAATTATTTACAACACTCCCCCTTGAATGTTCTTATAATACGCATTGTTTGTTGACTTATTTCAAGTTACTTGAAGGAAGCTACTTGTAAGCTGATTGTAGGAACCTGATGTTTGCGTAATCAAGACACAACTTTCAATGCAAGTGTCTACGATCGTACAATAGTTTAGTAACCCAACCAAGGGTTGGGATCGTTCCCAACAGAGTGGTTTTGAGAATTAATAGAAAAATAAAATTTAGTTCTAACTAGTCGTAGCTAAAAGCATTAACGATTAAAAACATTGTAAATTAAAGGGGGGGGGGGGGGGGGGGGGGGGGGGGGGCACAAGAGTATCAATTAACAATGGGGTTTTGTCACTAGTAAGTAAAACAATAAAATAAACAAAGATTTCTAAGTAATGAGAGGGGATCCTTCGGATGTGACGGGAATACGAGTTAAGCTAGATTATTGGGTACATGTTTTTGATAGAAGATTCATAGAATAATTGTGACTAGGCTAAACTATAAGGAGGATAAGCTCTATCTCGAGCAACTTACCCCATTGCAAATGTGTTCCTCTCGGACACCCACTCGCCTAATGAAGACCAGCCTACGCCTTAACCCACTCACTCTTTCAAGCTGAGTGTGTGGACATGGGAATAGGGTTCACTCTCTTGAGCTGACCCTCATGTCGACCCACTCATACTGACCATCAATTTAGTAGTTTTAGTTTTAAAACCTCTCTCTCGAGCAAGCCGAAAACACATAAATAAACTTGTATTTGCAACTACAAATTCATTAAATTCATCCACAACTACTAAATGAATTCACAATTAAACTACGATTAAACTATCAGCAAGCAAGTCCCAACAATTATCTTAACCCATATTCGCTAAATCACACCCCAAGAATTGGGGTTTTTAGCCACACATGTATAACAGATAGAAATTTATACCAAATTGATCTTGCATTCAAATGGGTATGAAGATTTAAGTCTTGATACAGGCCAAAATTGAAGAATCCAAGAGACCAAAATCCAAATCTTGAAGATGAAACCCTTTGAAACTTCGAGTCTTCAAAACCCTCTCAAACTTAGAGCAAAATTATCAAAAAGTACTATTTTATATGAAAATTATAATAATTGTTCGACACTTAAAACTACAACTCTAACTAGTATTTATAGTTTTCACAGATTTGTGCTGCAGCTCGGTGATTCGCCTCTTAGTGTAGTTTATCGCTGGCTTGCACCATCCTTCAGCATCATCATGCTTTGGGTCATTGGGCGACATGTTACTGCTTCGCGAAACTTCTCAACGATGCGCCGACTACTCCCTTTTTCTGCCAACTTGATCCTTTCCTTCAGGTCTCAACACACTGGAACAAAAGGCGAAGTAAGAGCCTTCGGCGACTCGCCAAGTGGATTCAGCCATCCTCAAGCCTTCATTTTTTCATTCTTTTCAGCCTTTCCGTTCTTTTTTGTGACGTAGTGTTCATGCTTTCCTTCAAACTTTAAATACCTGAAACTTAAGTGTTTTCATCAGCTATTGAGATAAAATAAACATTTGAGAACACAATTTCTATTAAAATATAGCCCTAAATGAGTCCAATTTGTGGACTCATCAGAACCTACTTGAAGAGCTACTTGTAAATTGTTTATAAAAATCTTCTTTTGTAAGATGCTTATGAGAACCTACTTGCGGAGGTGTTTGTAATTTGATTATAAGAACCTGTTTGTAAGTTGTTTATAAGAACCTACTTGTGGAGCTGCTTCTAAGTTACCTTCTCAGTTTCAAGCTTATCCAGAGAACTGTGTAATATGTATCCACTATATGATGTATTTACTCATTGGAGTTCCTCAATAGATAATGTGCCTCGTTAAAACCTTACTAGGAAAAACCCTATGGGAAAAAGTCTTGGTGAATGACAAAGAGCACGCATATCTTTGTAATACGCTTTGAGAGTTGCTTCATTAAAAACCTTACCAAGAAAACCCAGTGGGACAAAACCTTGATAAAGGAACAAGGAGTGCAGCGCGTATTTACTCCCACTGATTAAAACATCATTTAATTCTTGTAAAAGATGTCTCCCAATCTTATACTTGGTTTTCCAAATATTGATATTGATTCTTTGTGATCAAATCATATTCATAAAGATGTTGCATCCTTGAGCTTATCTTGATATATCATTTTTTTGTCCGTTGGATATGTTGAGTTCATCCAAATATATTTTTGACAATCACTTACTTTGTGATCTCGTCCGCGTAGACAAATTGCCCAACTGACTTGTTTGTAATAATATCCAAATAACAAAGACTTTCATGATAATAATATTGATAGTCTTGTAGGATAATACAATGTGACAATATTTCCACATGAAAACATATCTCTTTTGAGATCAAACTTGGTATAAATCAAAGGATTTGACAAGATTAGTTAGAATAAAATAAATTTATAAATCAATATTTGATTCACTTTGATATCTTTATCGATAAGAGTAATGTTATATTTGCATGCACATTAATAAAATTATTATACCATGAATAATAATCGCAGGATACATAAGTGCACCAATTGCACTATGACATGGTACTTTCTAATCATTTTGATGAAATCATAATTGATCTTTATGTTAAGAGATCTCACATCCATTGGGGTACTATTCAATGGAATCTCTTTGGAACCTTTTAAATTCTTCAGGAATTTTCATATAATATTTACTATCTAGGTATGATAATCATCCATCATGTGTATTCAAGTTTTTTCATATATTGTCAGACTGAAAGAAACCTCATTGCATCCACCTTGGGAGTATACATCTCCATACAATAATGTCAGGACTTTCGCGAAAAAATTTTATTTTTCAATTCACAATCCTTACTTATATTTTACGATTTTACTTATCGCATAATAACTCATTTGTACACCACTGACATTACATCTTGGTATATGGACAAAATAAGTCCAAAACATCACTTTTCCAAGTGAATAGAAAAATACTTGAATTGTATTTTCTTTGGCCAATCATTTATCCGTCGATTCTCGACAGATTTAATATCAAGATCCTCATCACCATTTATAATTTTGAGCGCTACCTTATATTCAATATATCGTCGACGATTATTTGATATCGATTCTAATGTGACATAACTTATCAAGCTCACTTTATTTTTCATCATTTTCAGGTACCTGAACCTTTGACAAGGTTTTTATAAAGTGTCGCGCCCCGTTTTTCTCAAAACGGGTTTTGGTGCACGACCTAACAACTCTTTTGGGTTTCGGGAGATTGAAGAGTCGCCACCTAACGAATTAAGGTGCGTTAGGGCACCTATCTAACCTAACTAAGTCTAGCTAAGGTCAACGAACCAGAGATCGGGTAAGGGTTCAAGTTACCTCGAGGGGAAGGTGTTAAGCATCCCTCGAGGTCCACAAAGGTGGGTCTCGGCCGTATCTCATGCAATATGTGGGGGTTACAAACAACATTTAAGGTCACTTCATTATTATTTATTAAACATATGAACTAAGTGATAAATAAACAATTGCTATTATTTTAATCATTTTAAATAATTAATCATGCTTACTAGGTGATAAAATAACAAATAAATATTAAATAATTAAAAGAGATAAGCGAGGAGACAGAAATTGCACAAATATATATACTAATAAATTTATTTATTATTATTTAAGCTACCCCAAATAAATATAATATAAACATATAAAGGGGTAAAAGGGGAAGGGAGACTCTAAATGACTTTTGGATCAGCACTCGACTTTATTTTTTTTTTTTTTTTAGGCTTCCGCGTAGGGACAAACAAAACCAGAATTTGTCGTTTAAGCCTGAGTCGGTGTCATCATATCCATAGGGCCTAAAACTACCCCTACCCCACCACCGCATGCTTTTCGTCCTAAAGAGGTGCCTATCGTCCCCACTTAATGTCCAAGAGGCATTAGACCATTATTGGATTAGTTTTAGACAAATATAGAATATATAGGCCCACGTAGACGCCAAGTTAAAACAATTAGGACAACACTTAACAAGCAAGGTCTCATATTGGCCTCTTAAATTTTATTAATAGCATAGAACACAATATTGGTGAAAGGTCTTCATGCTTAGTGTGTGCACATAAAAAACAAGCATTACAACAATAAAATTACTTAATAAAGGGGCAAAATTTATTACAAGAGTGCCGATTTTAATCAATTTGATTTTAGAATAAAGCAATGAAGGTGATCACAGATGCCACAACATTTAAAACAGAAGCGGATTATTAATGCATATCAGTCAAGAATGAAAGCACATATCTTTAAACAAGGGTAGATTTAATTGATAATTATTCTCAACATGAAAACAGATTAATATGCAGAAAATTATTTATATAAGTGGCAGAAAATACAATTAATGGAAAATAATTAACAAGAAACAAGAAAGTGCAGCTAATTGCTCGGTTATTTAATATATTAGGCATATGATTTAGAAAGTTTTATTAATATTACTAGTTAAGGCCTAAGTATTATATCTAAGCAAATATGCTAGAATTATTATTAAAACATAATAACATTCAAAACCTATAGGCATAATTTCTAAACCTCAAATGATATGCCAAGTAAATAAAACATTACGATCAATTTACAAGTGCAACATGCTAAGAAAAATTTTATTTACCGGTTCCTAAATACTTCAAATGCAATAAATGCTCATTAACCTCTAATTTATTAAGATCCTAATATCTAAATTGTGATTCCGGATGCTAACAATTTCAAACCTATAACATGATTACCTAAATGATGAACATGCTGCAATTTGCTTAGTTAACTGATGTGATCTAATTATTAAAACAAAAGATTTACTAGCATAATCAAACAAACAGTTTAGATTTTTTAGTTAAATTGCTACCTTACTGCTTTAACTCTTAAACATATAAGAAATATCTAAGCGTTAACTGAATTAAAAAAAAGGCGTGCATTAATTTTATTTAACTATAACATGTAAACAAAACATATTGGTTTGTTCTAAATTGCAAAAAAAAACTAATTCCGTTGCAGAATATGCTGAACAAAATTTTTTAATTCTTAACATGCTACACGTACTAGACAATTTTTTAACAAAAATACATAAACAAATAATATCAAGTAAGCACTCTTCTTGGTTTTTTTTTTAAAAAACATTGAGTTGTTTAACAACATGCTGATTGATTTCAAATTTTATATGACGAAATTTAAACAAATCAGTGCTTGATTTTAGATTGCTTATTTAGAAGACAACACTTTCCGCTTATTTTGAAATTATGTTAAAAATATACAGATTATATTCAGCAATCACAATAAAACAATAAACAAAGTAAACAATTAGCACATATTCCCCTCCCCCTTTAGACGATCCCCAAGGTATATCATATATATTTTAGAGGGTTAGAAAGTTAATACAAGAATATTACAAAAGATAAGAGAGATCAAATAATACAAAAATTCAAATTAAATAAATTCGGCTTGTCTAATGCTTTCCTTCCATGGCAACTCTTCAACTATCTTAAATCTTTAAATTCAAGACCCTGTTAAAGAAAACAGCAATACCATCCAAATAATACACAAACATATATAATATTAATTGTGTAGACCCAATCAAAATAGCACATACACATTACATAATCATACACATATACAGGGAGAAGAGAACTGACCCGAGCGCTTCCTTTATTTATTTCAAACAATCAATACCCATAAAAATGATGCACGCTTAAAATTAAACTAATTGGAAAAAGAAAGTTAACCAGTTATGCAGATTTATAAGTCAGCAATGAAGACCAAATTATTCTATAAGTCGACCCGTACACAGCAAAACAGCAACACGGAACAGAGAAGAAATTTGTAGTAACGAAAGAGTTGAATTATTTTTTAGAGTAGTGAGCCAATATTTTTGTTTAAACCAAAGTATGTATATATTTTTTTTTAGCCGAGGTCTCATGCCTTACAAAGAAGGGGGGGGGGGGGGGGGAATCCTATTTATAATCTCTAAGTACGGGCAAATAAGGAAGAGAATTAAAGAGAATCAATTAAAATATTTCCTTATTTTGCAGGAGCCAAATCAGAATAAATTTGTTACTAAAACAAAAAGATACGAAATTTCTTACCATAATTAAGGAGGAAAGAATAATAGCAAAATTATACAAATAACAGAAAATCAGCCATCCAGCAAATAAAAATAAAATTTTAAGGGCAAAGGGGACCAATTTACCGCACTAATTCTCCCAAATCCGAGGTAGTGAATCAGCTAAAAAAAATTTTCCAAGTTAGATGTAAGGAAACCGTCAACTTTAAATAAGGAAACAAGTGCTAATCAGCAGGCAATAATATGTAATATATAATACAAATGGGGGTGATAATTACAGCTCAAAATATCACTAATCTGCCACAACCAGCCGTGATCGAACAAACAAAATGCGTTTTACTAATTAAATTAATTAAGGTAGGACAATCAATTAGCATCAGTCAGAAAGTTAACAAAATTTGCAATAACCATCAAAGCATAAAATTAGTCCAAACAAATTACCTCATTGAAATTGCTTACACGATTAAAGCAAAGTAAAACACGGAGTCATTTTTGTAATCAACTACATATTTCAAAATAATTTTCAGCAATTAGACAAGCATATGTCCTAGCATATCTTAATTAAAGCTAAAAACGAGGAGGAACAAATCAATTAATGACCATCAATAGATTAATATGAAATCAACAGTTTATAGGATATCTTGCTAAATCAATAACATTTTAGCAAATCAACCAAATTATAGGATATCTTGCTAAATCAGTTCAATTATCAACAACTAACAAGCAAACTTAAGTCCCATTAGAATATAATGACATTTTATCATAGCTAAAAACACATGCTTTCGGAGTTCAGAAAATCACTAAGAAATCACATTTCCTCCACATAAGCATACTATGTAAAATCATAATTTCAAAGATCAAACTATATAAGTTAAGTAATGAAATAGAACAGAAAACGAACCCGGACGGATCTAAAAATGTCCGTCATTCAAGCACGGAAAACTTTAACTTAACCGAAGTTCTCCCTGCCTTCACCAACCGGAAATGGTGTTCATTGGAGCTGCTGTCTCGGCGGAGCAGGAGGAAAAGAAGAGGGCGACCAGTGGCTTTGCTTTTACCGGTGGCTTGCGTCGTCGGATCTGCTGATTGTTTGCATCGGCCGGAGTGGTTGTTTGTTGCTGTAAAGACATGAGAAAAAGAGGAGAGGAAAGGAGCAATAGAGAGAAAGAAGACGGTGGTGGCGCCTGGCGCTCTCTGCCGGAGACGCCACTGTTGTTGTCGCCGGCTGGAGCTGTTGGTTTTTTCGGTTGTTGCTTTCTCGTCGATGGCCCTCGTCTGGCTGCTCGGAGCTGGTGGCCGGCCGTTGTCACTCCTTGTCCCTGCTGACTGTCGGAGAAGCGACAAAGAGAGAATGGGGAAGAGAAAAGGAGAGGGGTCGGCGCCTGCCGGTGAAATGGAGAGGGGCGGCGTGGAGGGAGAAAGGGGTTAGTCTAGAGAGAGAGGAGAGGAGGAAAATGAAAAGATTAGGGTTTGGTATATTAAATTAGGAAAGAGAGAGAAGATTTGATCTCATCCATTGAATTGAATGAGATGGGTGGTCACGATTTGATCTAAGATTTGACAAAAGATGGACGACTAAGATTTAAAGACGAAATCAACTAGAATTGAATTTAGAATGGCCAATATTGAAATAAAATCGACTAGAATTGAAATTAAAAAGGGCTATAATAGAAATAAGAATTTGACTTGAAGTGGTTAGAATCGAAATGAATTGAATAAATGGCTTGAATTAAAATACATTTGAAATAGAACGGGCTGAAATTAAAATAATTAAAGGAAATTTAAGAAATGTCATTCAATTAAAATACTACACGTATTAAATTTTCATAAAATTAAACATAAATATGATTTTAAAATATTTGAGTAAAATAATTATTTCGAATTAACTATTGATAAAAAAAACATTTTGATAATAATCATAATAATTTTGAAATCATGCGTTCTAAAACATATAAATTTTAAGACAAAATTGATTAAAATTCCAACTAGAAATATATTTTAAAATACGTGTTTAATCGAATAGCATTCTAAAAATGATTAAAGGTCGGTCAAAATTGGGTGTCAACGGCTGCCCCTTGGTTGCTTGGGAATGAAGAATGAATTGTCGGGCAACCAACGTTGACTTAGTAGCCGATTTTGTCCGATCGACGAGAGATACCGGTGGGATCAGTTGAACTAATAGAGTTATAAAGAGGTACAACCGAGACTTTGGTATTAAGCCGCCTACATATCTCTGGTTATACGAGAATCAGGTCGTGTGTAGTTCTGGATTCAGGAGTAAATGAAACTCCTAAAAATTGAAAGAGCTATACGGTATTCGAACAGGAACGATATTGGCTTGAATAGATAAGATTAGAGTAGCGAGAAAAGCGTGACAGAGAGATTTCCGACTTAAGAGCGAAGTATCCGATGAAACGGAGGTAATATGAGTAGCCAATGGAAACGGTGATACCAGTAGCAAAAGGCCTTTGTTGCGATAGACAAGTGAACATGACAATCGTAACTAAGATGGCGATTGATCACGCCTGCAATTTCTAATACGACTAGATAAAATGTTAGCTTATAAATACAATAAGTGTGAACCGACATGGTAAAAATATAAGTGCTAGAAAATAATAATGACAAAAAGAGATAAGAAAACATATCTGCTTTGAGAGTCATAGTGCAAGCCTTGATAGACTTTGGCTTATCTTCTTGCAGAATCGTAATCCATCTCCGAAGGATAGTGTTAACCTCGAATAATTCTGATGGTATATAGAAGAAAATGTCTGATTGTAAGGTGGACGAACCTAAGCATCGTATTGTGAGGCGGATGAGCCTAAATGTCGTATTATAAGACAGACGAGCCTGAATGTCGTATTGTGAGGCAGACGAGTCTGAATGTCGTATTGTAAGGCGGACGAGCCTGATGTCATATTGTAAGGCAGACAAGCCTAAATATTCGGTAGGGTGTCGTTGCGATAGACAGCAAGACAATTGTAGCTGAGAGGGCAATTGATCTTATCTGCAAAATGTTAGTCTCTGCAAATATATATCTTGTAATAGAAGGATTAGAGCATGTATCAAATAAACTGTAAATGTAAATATGATGCAATTCCCATATCGACCATGATGTTTTGCCTTAAGACTATGAAAATAATGTCTTAGGCTATGATGTCTAGGGCCATGATACGCAAAAATTATATCCTCAGGTCATGAAAATGTGTCTGCGGGCCATGAAAATGATGCCTTTAGACTATGACACCTTTGGATCATGACAAGCAGAAAGTAAATCCTTAGGCCATGATATGTTGTCCGCAGGCCATGAAAATGATGCCTTCAGACCATGACGCCTTAGGAACATAAGTAATGAGTAAAGAAACGTATCTGTAATTTGGGCATTGATTGATACTTGTAATTTGATTTGAATCTCTTCGGGCACATGTAATTCTCGGGCATATGTAATATTGATGCATAATGCAATCTTCGAACATAATGCAATAGCGGGCATATGCAATAATGCAATCTCAGGCTCAATGCAGTCTTCGGGCACGATGCAATGCGGGCACATGCAATAATGCAATCTCGGGCTCAATGCAGTCTTCGGGCACGATATAATAGCGGGCACATGCAATAATGAAATCTCGGGCTCAATGCAGTCTTCGGGCACGATGCAATAGCGGGCACATGCAATAATGAAATCTCGGGCTCAATGCAGTCTTCGGGGCACTATATAATAGCGGGCACATGCAATAATGCAATCTCGGGCTCAATGCAGTCTCGGGCACGATGCAATAGCGGGCACATGCAATAATGCAATCTCTGGCTCAATGCAGTCTTCGGGCACGATATAATAGCGGGCACATGCAATAATGCAATCTTGGGCACGATGCAATAGCGGGCACATGCAATAATGCAATATCGAGCTCAATGCAGTCTTCGAGCACGATATAATAGCGGGCGCATGCAATAATGCAATCTCGGGCTCAATGCAGTATTCGGGTACGATGTAATAGCGGGCACATGCAATGATGCAATCTCGGGCTCAATGCAGTCTCGGGCACGATGCAATAGTGGGCACATGCAATAATGCAATCTCGGGCTCAATGCAGTCTTCGGGCACGATATAATAGCAGGCACATGCAATAATGCAATCTTGGGCACGATGCAATAGCGGGCACATGCAATAATGCAATATCGAGCTCAATGTAGTCTTCGGGCACGATATAATAGCGAGCGCATGCAATAATGCAATCTCGGGCTCAATGCAGTATTCTGGTACGATGTAATAGCGGGCACATGCAATGATGCAATATCGAGCTCGATGCAGTCATAGCAGTTGATTGAAGGCATAAAACATCTTGGTCCTTCGCGTGATGTTGAAGTGTTTCTTGTATATGTGCCTGTCTTTTCTGCATTCAAAGAAAAATAGTGAGTTAAAAAAAATAGGGCGGTTGATCTGTTCCAACCGTTGTGCTTCCTTTGGCTCGCCATCCAGACCTTTTCGGGCATTCACTTTGGGAGAGAGTATAAATAGAATGGGAGGGAGTTTTTGAAAAGCTTTTGAAAATAATAATTTGTAAAAGTAATGTTGAATCTTTGACCATGGCACAATTTGAGACTTTACAACATCTGACTCGACTGCGCTCCAAATTTCGGTTTCAATAGCACTTCTGTCATTCTAATCTTTGTCGCAAATTGTAGCTTGATTGATGTGAATTTTTGAGATCCTCTCAAAAATTCTGCCCCAGTCTTGATTTGCGCGGAAATGCCCATTAAAGGAATTTTTGAGACCCCTCAAAAATTCTGCCCCAGTTACTATTTTGTAGGAATTTTTGAGTCCCTCTCAAAATTCTGCCCCAGTGTCATAGTCAAGAATGGGAAGATGAAATTTTATTTATGATAAGACCGAACTCCAAAGGAGCGCCTACGTATCCCCTCTTAAACGGGAATCAGGTCTAACGTAGTTCCAAATTACAGAGCAAGAGAGCATGAAACAAACTTAGATGTAATATCTTTTCACGGCATCTGAATTGATAGGTTTGGGCCAAACTTCTCCATCCATTTCTGCAAGTATGAGAGCTCCTCCTGTCAATACCCGAGAGACTATGTACGGACCTTGCCAGTTCGGTGAGAATTTGCCCTTTGCTTCATCCTGATTTGGAAAGATCCGTTTCAGAACCAGTTGCCCAGGTGAGAAATGTCTGGGTCTAACCTTCTTGTTGAAAGCTCTGGCCATTCAATTTTGATAGAGTTGACCATGACAGATGGCATTAATCCTCCTTCCATCTATTAATGCCAGATTCACCGATCGAGATTGTATCCATTTAGCGTCACTTAGTTTTGCTTCTTGAATAATCCTTAGAGAGGGTATCTCTACTTCAGCAGGTATCACAGCTTCATTACCATATACTAGAAAATAAGGCGTAGCCCCAGTAGAAGTTCTGATAGTGGTGCGATATCCCAACAATGCAAAAGGTAGCTTCTCATGCCAATGCTTGTGGTTATCGATCATTTTGCGCAATATCCTCTTGATGTTTTTATTTGCAGCCTCGACCGCTCCATTCATCTGTGGTCTGTATGCTGTAGAATTTCGATGGTTGATCTTGAATTTCTCACACAATGACCTCATCAAATCACTATTTAGGTTGGTTCCGTTATCAGTGATGATTGACTCAGGAATCCCGAACCTACAGATGATATTATTTTTGACAAAATCATCCACAACCTTTTTCGTCACCGATTTATGAGAGGTAGCTTCAACCCATTTGGTGAAATAATCAATTGCAACCAGAATGAACCTGTGTCCATTGGATGCTGCTGGCTCGATTGGACCAATGACGTCCATGCCCCAAGCTGCGAAGGGCCAAGGTGAGCTAGTAACATGGAGTTCGTTGGGAGGAACTCGAATCATATCCGCATGAGTTTGACATCAGTGACATTTCTGAACATAGTGAATGCAGTCCGTCTCCATGGTTAACCAAAAATACCCCGACCTCAAGATCTTCTTCGCCAAAGTGAAACCATTCATGTGAGGACCACATGTTCCCGCATGTATCTCTTCAATTAATCTGCTAGCTTCTCCAGCTTCGACGCACCTTAGCAACCCTAAGTCGGGAGTTCTCCTATAAAGGATTTCTCCGCTTAGAAAGAACTGATTCGCTAACCTTCGAATTGTACGCTTTTGCACACTTGTTGCCTCCTCTATATACTCACCATTCTTCAAGTATTCTCGTATGTCATTGTACCAAGGCTTTCCGTCAGGCTCTTCCCCAACATGAAAGCAGTATGCTGGTTGCTCATATATATGGATGCGGATAGGATCAATGTAATTATGATCAGGATGTTGAATCATGGACGACAAAGTGGCTAATGCATCAGCATTCATTCTGGATCCTTGGCACATGTTTGAATTCTACCTTGATGAACCTTTTGCACAATCTATGCACGCATTCCACATATGGTAACAACTTCCGATTTTTGGTAGCCCATTCGCCTCGAACCTGATGAATCAATAGGTCTGAATCCCCTATTATCAGCATTTCCTTGACGTCTAAATCAATAGCACGTCGTAGACCTAATATGCAAGCTTCGTATTCGGCCATATTATTTGAACAAAGGAACCTGAGCTTTGCCGATACCGGATAGTGTTGTCCAGTTGGTGAAATCAAAACAGCTCCAATGCCAGATCCACTCAAATTTTTAGCTCCATCGAAGAACATCCTCCAACCATCATATTCTTCCGAAATATCTTCCCCTACGAAAGCTACTTCTTCATCCGGGAAATACGTCTTCAATGGTGTATAATCATCATCTACGGGATTTTCCGCCATATGATCTGCTAATGCCTGGATCTTTACTGCCTTTTGTGTAACGTATACTATGTCAAATTCGCTCAACAGTATCTGCCATTTAGCTAGTTTTCCTGTAGGCATGGGCTTCTGAAAGATATATTTCAAAGGATCCATCCTCGAGATCAGATAAGTAGTGTGTGAAGACAAGTAGTGCCGCAATTTCTGGGCGACCCAAGTTAAAGCACAACAGGTGCGCTCCAATAGAGAGTATCGAGCTTCATATGACGTGAACTTCTTGCTCAAGTAATATATCGCCTGCTTCTTCTTCCCTGTTTCATCATGCTGCCCAAGAATGCAGCTGAAAGCATTATCCAACACTGATATGTATAGCAATAATGGTCTACCAGATTCTAGCGGAACCAACACAGGAGGATTGGATAGGTAATCCTTGATCTTGTCAAATGCTTGTTGACATTCGTCTGTCCATTTTATCGCAGCATCCTTCTTCAACAACTTGAAAATAGGCTCATAGATGACAGTAGATTGGGCTATGAAACGACTGATGTAATTTAGTCGCCCCAGAAAACTCATTACCTCCTTTTTACTCTTCGGCGGAGGTAGATCACGAATGGCCTTGATTTTTGATGGATCCAACTCTATACCCCGACGACTGACAATGAAACCCAGAAGTTTTCCAGCGGGAACCCCAAATACACACTTTGCAAGATTCAGCTTCAAGTTATACTTGCGTAATCTGGCAAAGAACTTTTGCAGATCATTTAGATGATTTGAACCCTTCTTTGATTTGATGATGACGTCATCTACATAAACTTCAATTTCTTTGTGGATCATGTCATGAAATAGAGTCGTCATTGCCCTCATATATGTAGCCCCAGCATTCTTTAACCCGAAAGGCATTACCTTGTAGTGGTAGACACCCCATGGTGTGATGAAAACAGTCTTCTCAGCATCGTCCTTGTGCATCTCAATTTGATGATAACCAGCGAAGCAATCCACGAATGACTGTGTTTCATGCTTAGCACAGTTATCAATCAAGATATGTATGTTGGGAAATGGAAAGTTATCCTTGGGACTAGCTTTGTTGAGATCCCGATAATCCACGCAAACCCTAACCTTTCCGTCTTTTTTTGGCACTGGAACGACATTTGCAAGCCACGTTGGGTACTTCGTCACTTGAAGGATTCCAGCATCGAATTGCTTTGATATTTCTTCTTTGATTTTCAAACTCAACTCAGGCTTGTATTTTCGGAGCTTCTGCTTTACTGGAGGACAGGCGGGATCAGTAGGCAGCCGATGAGCAACTATTGAGGTACTTAGTCCTGTCATGTCTACATAGGACCAGGCGAAAATATCCTTATTATCCATGAGGCACTTGATGTAATCTTTCTTGTCATCTTCCGTCATATGGATGCTTACTCGGGTCTCCTGTGCTACCTCTGAATTTCCCAGATTTACCACTTCTGTTTCGGCCAGATTTGGATTAGGTTTCTCCTCGAATTCCTCAATATTTTTGATTAACTCTTCGGGAACCTCATTTTCCTCAACCTCTTCTAAATCATTAATGTTAAATTGTGCAGTCTCATTATATGCCATAGTCTCAGATTCAACATTTTTATAATATGTTTTGCTGGAAAAAGAATAAAGCACAAATAAATATAGGATATGAGATAGATGGGGAAAAAAAAAACTTTATTGATTAAAATTTCAAGAGTTTCAGAATACTAGCATTTGAAAACAATAATAATGAACTGGAAATTAAAAACTGTTTATTGAAAACTTTTTCAAAAATTTGATAGAAAATCTTCCAAGGCTACCCAGATGCCCGACGAGGTCTGGATGGAGTTGAGGTCCAAATGCTGGTGCTGATCTTTGCTTCCTTGCTTCTTCTAGGGTCCCCTTTCTCCTCCTCGTTGATCACGACGTTGCAGCCTTCTCCTTCTTCCTTGGTCAGAGACAAACCCTTCAAATCTTTCTGTAGCCCATCAATTATACCGCCCATGAATCCTGCTGATCGGAATGACTGATGCAACGGTGGTATCGGCTTCTTCAATGGATAATAGTATCCATCTCTAGGCGGCTGCCAATCAAGCCATTCCTCCGTAGTATATTTGTATCCCAGGCCAAAGGTGGTTGAGTGACGAACAGGCTGTATAGGTTCAACTATACCTTGCAGATTAGCTCCCAAACCTTTTCCGAGCTCAAAACCAAACCAGGTCATCATGTCTATGATCTTCTGGCTGAACCAAGGTTGCACTTCGATGTTGCCAACGAGCTCAACAGTATGATACATTTCCCCGTCCAGATGGCCCCTTCCTTCTATTGCATATACCGGATGTCCCTTTTCCCCATGAACTACAACCTCTTCATGATCCCATTCAAACTTCAAACATTGATGAAGAGTGGAGGGAACTGCTCCAGCCATATGAATCCAAGGACGACCCAATAATAGATTATACGAGGCTGGAATGTCCAATATTTGAAAGGTTATCGGGAAAGTCGCAGGACCAATGAGCATGTTGAGGGTTATTTCCCCAATGGTACCCCTTTGAGAGCCATCAAATGCTCTCACATTCATCTGCCAAGTCTGGATCTTTGCACTATCCACGCCCAATCTTGTCAACGTGCCCAGAGGGCAGATATTCAAACCAGCACCTGAATCCACCAAAGCTTTGGTGATAACCTTGTCCTGATATTGAACTGAAATGTACAAAGCCCTATTGTGGGCTGTTCCTTCCACTAGCAACTCATCTTCATGAAAGGATATCCTGTATGCATCAAAGACCTGCTCGACCATTTGGGCTACTTCTCCATGAGTGATGCTAGATGGGACATATGCTTCCCCTAGGACTTTCAAAAGAGCGTTCCGATGAGTTTCGGAAGACTGCAACAAAAACAGGATTGATATTTGAGATGGAGTTTTACTCAATTGCTCAACAATGGAGTACTCTTTAGCTTGCACCTTCTTCCAAATACCCTGGTCTTCAAGCTCAACAACCGGTGCCTTGGATTTGCTGGAACTACCCTGTACCAAATTTTCAGAAGTGTAAATCCTTCCGGATCTGGTCACTCCTGCTGCAGTGTCTGCCTCTTCTACCTTTGCTTTTTCTTTTTTGTAGTTCCATAGGACGGCATGAGTATCATATTGTACGGGAGGAGGCGCTCTACAAACGGTGAATGGGGGCTTGGGCCTGGCAACCTCAACCTCAAATGGAGCACGCCTTTGCACTACAATTGGCGTTTTGGCGGTGACAGTTATTGCTTCTTCTGTCTCGCGGGCCCAAATGGATTGCTCCCAATCTGAAGTATCATCCACTTCTACCATGTTGATTTGATGGTTAGGGAGAGGGTTATTTGCAACATTTGGCGTCGGATCTTTGAGTTGGATAGCCTTTGTATCAATCAACATCTGCACCTTATCCTTCAAGGCTCTACAAACTTCAGTAGCATGACCCTTCATACAGGAATGGTAGGCACAAACTTTGTTTGGGTCATACCATTTTGCACGAACATCCACAGGCAATGCAGGAACTGGGGTCACATAACCGGCTTCTTTCAATCTTTCATAAAGCTGGGCTATTGGCTCAGCCAGAGGAGTATAAATTTTGGCAGGTCTTTTTTCATATGGAGGTTTGTTACGGTAGTTTGGAGTTTGAGTAGGTGGTGGAGTTTGAGTAGGCGGTGGAGTTTGGAAGTAAGCTGGCTGGGCATTATAGACGGGATAAGAAACTGGTTGATATTGGGGAGGAGCATTTTGGTAATATGTAGGTGGTGGAGCTGAAGGGTATGGAGTTTGTGAATATGGAGATGGAGATGGGGCGGTTGCTTGGTACTTATATGGGGATCTGGTTCCCTGAGCCATCATGACCGTACCTGTTTTCTTCCGGTTTTCTGATATTCCACCGGACTGCAGAGCTTTGTTAGTAGCTTGTAAGGCCTCTAAGTTGATGATAGTTCCATTTCTTATGCCCTCTTCGATCCTTTCTCCTAATCTGATAATTTCGGCGAAACTCTTCTCAGCCACCAACATCATTCGGTCATAATACTGTGGTTCTTGGGCACGGATGAAATAGTCTTTCATCTGAGATTCTTCCATGGGGGGACTGGCTCTGGCCGCCTCAAACCTCCATCTTATGGCATACTCCCTGAAGGATTCACTAGGCTTCTTTTTCAAGTTTTGGATATAAAACCAGTCTGGTGCATTTTCAATGTTGAATCCAAACCTGTTCATGAAGTCTGTGGCCATGTCCACCCATTCGACCCATTTCCGAGGATCTTGTTCAATGTACTATGATAGAGCCTCCCCAGTGAGACTCCTCATAAACAGCTTCATGAGAATCCTCTCATCTCTTCCTATTCCTACAAGCTTGTCACAATACATCCGCAAATGAGCTTTGGGATCTCCCATGCCATTAAACATTTCGAACTTTGGAAGCTTGTATCCTTCCGGCAAATCTACGTCAGGATGCATGCACAAATCTTCGTAATTCAAACCTCCTAACCTCTTACTTCCTTCCACATGCTGCACTCTATTGGCCAAGCTGTCTAGTTTCTCGGTCAAGTTTTTAATCAGAATGTCCTTTTGGGAGGACTCTGATTCATGGTAGTTATGCATAACGGGAGCAGTTTCTACGTATATGGGGTTAAGGTTATTGTTTCCCGGAGCACACAAAGGGTTGGCGTTTGGAATTGGCTTGGTTTGGTGTTGGTAATTGTGAAAGGGAGTTTGAGTATTTTGGGTATGAGGTGGTGGGAATATATTTGGATGAGTTGATTCAGGTCGTGATATATGGATTGGAGGGTTGTTTGGTAAAGTGGTTTGGTTAGAGTGGGGAGGATTGTCTATGTTTTCACCGAAATGAGTTCTGAGAGAAATAGACAACTTGGCCAGATCGCGCATATTTGCCACTTCTTCTTCTAATTCTAAAATCTTGCGCTCCAATCTAAGGACAAGATTATTCTGAAGTTGATCTCCCTCAGAATTTTCTCCCCTTTCATTGCTACTGTTGTTGTCAACCATTTTGCCTTTGTCTCTGTAGCTAGTTCTCTGGGAAGGAGGAGAAGGGGGGGTCCCTTTTGATCTAGTATGTGCCAGGGTGAAGAACAGATCAACCTTAGGAATGGGAAAAACAAAACAATCAACAGAAAACAGTGTTAGGACGTTAGAGTAAATAAGAATAATAACACGTTGTTTGAAATAAACGCCCTAAATGCAAAGGACCTCGTTGAGCCAGAGGTAGGCCTAAGACGACATATAAGTGATGCACAATGATTAAATTAAGCCTTATTTGCCAATTGGAGTTTAGAGTTAGAGAAATAAAAAAAAAAACTTTATTTATTGAATAATTCAACTTATTACATCAAACTAAAAATAATAAAATAAACTAAAGGGCTAGGGATAACATGGGGAAAAATCCTAAGAAATAAATAAGAAAGAGAATCAATGTTGATCTCCAATGTTGGGTACGATCTGCTGCTTCATCTCAGGAGTGATCTCGTAGTTGTTGTTGAGAAGGTTGCGGGCCCATCTTCTTTCTCTCTCATCCCCAAAGCCTGGAATGCCATCCTCACTTTTAAATCTGCATGCTCCGCATCCTCCAAAAGCCATACATAATACTCAGGTGTGCAGAAAGGTCGATGCTCTTGAACATCAATAGTCACTACTCTTTCCCACCTTCGTAGTATGGTGCTTACTCGTGGTATTTCTGGCCCAAAGTCATACTCATAGTGGCTCATATGAGATCGTAGAGGTATCATCTGTATTTGTCCAAACTGTCGGAGGACTCGAAGTGGTGCATAAGGTTGTACACCATTTAACCCAATAAGCTCGATGAAGTAGAGCTCATTACCCCTTATAATGGCACGACGAGGCTTTAACCAGTAATACTTCCACTGAATTTGGATGGCTGAACGTTCTCTCAAGTATGCAAACCAGTCCTCCGTTCCTACAGGGGCAATAAAATATTTCATCCTTGAAGTATGATTGATGATTTTATTCCCCATACTCCCTCTAATAATGTCAACCATACTAGCCCTTTGATAGAAATGTTCCACAGCCCAGAGTTGCAGTAGAAAGTTACATCCCTCGAAGTATCTTTTACCTTTAGTACACTTAGTCAGTGCCCTTATGATTTCTGCCAGTATCATAGGGACTATGGTTTTCTTGCCTCGAGTCAACATTCGAACCACAAAACTTAGGCTAGTGTGGATTTTTCCTCTTTCCATAGGAAAAACTAATGAGCCTAAGAGTGCGACAGCGAATGCATTAAGACGGTATCTTTCCCATTTTGCCGAGGAACAAGCAAATTCTCTAGTGAAGTTTTCATAGCCTTTCTCGTCTCCAAAACGTGCATATAAAAACTCTAAAGAAATCCATCCTTCTTCCAAACATAGTAGTTCTGGATTATGACGCATACCCATTTGCTTCAAAAAGGACCTTGGTGTTGGCTTGTGGGGAACAATCATTTCTTGCTCTTTGTAAGGGAGACCAAGAAATCCACCAATCTCCTCAATCGTCGGGGTTAACTCGAAGTCCTTAAATTTGAAGACTAATCTCTCGGAGTCCCAAAATTTTAACAGTGCTTTGATTACATGACGATCTAGCTCGACTGAAATTAGGGCAGTAAGGCCACCTAATAGTTCATTTGCCTCTAACCCTCGATTCTTCTCAATATCTTTCCACCAAATCTTCAAAGTAGGGTTTACTTTAACCACCATTTGTGTGTTGGGGAAGTGAGGATAGGCCATGACTTTGCAATCAAAATAACAAACAAATTCTAAACTCCATTTTGGCAAACTTGGCTTAATTTAATTATTATGACCACATTGACACATAAATATGCAATTTGTCTAAAGGGTGTTGGGGCCCTTTAGACGATAGGGTGGCTACTAATTATGCGGTTTGACACCAAGGGTCAAACTACCTAGGGCTTATGTAGCATGTATGACCTAAGTAGGATTATCTAAGAATGGGTTTGACACGGACTAGAAAGGGATTCTATGCGAGAAGGCTCGTGGTTTCCCGGTAGTAAAACTATCCGTTCGGTCCACGCATGTGCCGACTCTCTAAAATTAGGTGTTTGAAAAGAATTGGAGTAGTTGTGAGAGGTGCAAAGGCACAACATCACGGTAGCAAAACAAAAAAAAAAAGAGGATCCCAATTGGGGGAAGTATGAACGGAATGCCAATTTATCAAAACGGTAAACATTTAGCACGTAGTTTAAAAACAGTAACACATAAACAGTTTTAAGGAAAGCGATACATAAATAAATACATAAATATAAGCAAAAATCACACAAATAAGGGAAAGGGATAAGGGTGAAACATGGAAATAAACAAATAAGAAATGGGGAAAGAGATTAAACAAAAAAAACTAATCTATATAATGAAAGCAAATAAACATGAAAATCAAATAACAACTAACATGGTACAAATCAAATAAATAATAAAATAACTTAAAACCCACATAAAACACAAAACACGTAATGGTTTGAACCTAGAATCCCCAGCGGAGTCGCCATTCTGTCGCGCCCCGTTTTTCTCAAAACAGGTTTTGGTGCACGACCTAACAACTCTTTTGGGTTTCGGGAGATTGAAGAGTCGCCACCTAACGAATTAAGGTGCGTTAGGGCACCTATCTAACCTAACTAAGTCTAGCTAAGGTGAACGAACCAGAGATCGGGTAAGAGTTCAAGTTACCTCGAGGGGAAGGTGTTAAGCATCCCTCGAGGTCCACAAAGGTGGGTCCCGGCCGTATCTTATGCAATATGTGGGGGTTAAAAACAACATTTAAGGTCACTTCATTATTATTTATTAAACATATGAACTAAGTGATAAATAAACAATTGCTATTATTTTAATCATTTTAAATAATTAATCATGCTTACTAGGTGATAAAATAACAAATAAATATTAAATAATTAAAAGAGATAAGCGAGGAGACAGAAATTGCACAAATATATATACTAATAAATTTATTTATTATTATTTAAGCTACCCCAAATAAATATAATATAAACATATAAAGGAGTAAAAGGGGAAGGGAGACACTAAATGACTTTTGGATCAGCACTCGACTTTATTTTTTTTTTTTTTTTAGGCTTCCGCGTAGGGACAAACAAAACCGGAATTTGTCGTTTAAGCCTGAGTCGGTGTCATCATATCCATAGGGCCTAAAACTACCCCTACCCCACCACCGCATGCTTTTCGTCCTAAAGAGGTGCCTATCGTCCCCACTTAATGTCCAAGAGGCATTAGACCATTATTGGATTAGTTTTAGACAAATATAGAATATATAGGCCCACCTAGACGCCAAGTTAAAACAATTAGGACAACACTTAACAAGCAAGGTCTCATATTGGCCTCTTAAATTTTATTAATAGCATAGAACACAATATTGGTGAAAGGTCTTCATGCTTAGTGTGTGCACATAAAAAACAAGCATTACAACAATAAAATTACTTAATAAAGGGGCAAAATTTATTACAAGAGTGCCGATTTTAATCAATTTGATTTTAGAATAAAGCAATGAAGGTGATCACAGATGCCACAACATTTAAAACAAAAGCGGATTATTAATGCAGATCAGTCAAGAATGAAAGCACATATCTTTAAACAAGGGTAGATTTAATTGATAATTATTCTCAACATGAAAACAGATTAATATGCAAAAAATTATTTATATAAGTGGCAGAAAATACAATTAATGGAAAATAATTAACAAGAAACAAGAAAGTGCAGCTAATTGCTCGGTTATTTAATATATTAGGCATATGATTTAGAAAGTTTTATTAATATTACTAGTTAAGGCCTAAGTATTATATCTAAGCAAATATGCTACAATTATTATTAAAACATAATAACATTCAAAACCTATAGGCATAATTTCTAAACCTCAAATGATATGCCAAGTAAAGAAAACATAACGATCAATTTACAAGTGCAACATGCTAAGAAAAATTTTATTTACCGGTTCCTAAATACTTCAAATGCAATAAATGCTCATTAACCTCTAATTTATTAAGATCCTAATATCTAAATTGTGATTCCGGATGCTGACAATTTCAAACCTATAACATGATTACCTAAATGATGAACATGCTGCAATTTGCTTAGTTAACTGATGTGATCTAATTATTAAAACAAAAGATTTACTAGCATAATCAAACAAACAGTTTAGATTTTTTAGTTAAATTGCTACCTTACTGCTTTAACTCTTAAACATATAAGAAATATCTAAGCGTTAACTGAATTAAAAAAAAGGCGTGCATTAATTTTATTTAACTATAACATGTAAACAAAACATATTGGTTTGTTCTAAATTGCAAAAAAAAATAATTCCGTTGTAGAATATGCTGAACAAAATTTTTTAATTCTTAACATGCTACACGTACTAGACAATTTTTTAACAAAAATACATAAACAAATAATATCAAGTAAGCACTCTTCTTGGTTTTTTTTTTAAAAAACATTGAGTTGTTTAACAACATGTTGATTGATTTCAAATTTTATATGACGAAATTTAAACAAATCAGTGCTTGATTTTAGATTGCTTATTTAGAAGACAACACTTTCCGCTTATTTCGAAATTATGTTAAAAATATACAGATTATATTCAGCAATCACAATAAAACAATAAACAAAGTAAACAATTAGCACATATTCCCCTCCCCCTTTAGACGATCCCCAAGGTATATCATATATATTTTAGAGGGTTAGAAAGTTAATACAAGAATATTACAAAAGATAAGAGAGATCAAATAATACAAAAATTCAAATTAAATAAATTCGGCTTGTCTAATGCTTTCCTTCCATGGCAACTCTTCAACTATCTTAAATCTTTAAATTCAAGACCCTGTTAAAGAAAACAGCAATACCATCCAAATAATACACAAACATATATAATATTAATTGTGTAGACCCAATCAAAATAGCACATACACATTACATAATCATACACATATACAGGGAGAAGAGAACTGACCCGAGCGCTTCCTTTATTTATTTCAAACAATCAATACCCATAAAAATGATGCACGCTTAAAATTAAACTAATTGGAAAAAGAAAGCTAACCAGTTATGCAGATTTATAAGTCAGCAATGAAGACCAAATTATTCTATAAGTCGACCCGTACACAGCAAAACAGCAACACGGAACAGAGAAGAAATTTGTAGTAACGAAAGAGTTGAATTATTTTTTAGAGTAGTGAGCCAATATTTTTGTTTAAACCAAAGTATGTATATATTTTTTTTAGCCGAGGTCTCATGCCTTACAAAGAAGGGGGGGGGGGGGGGGGAATCCTATTTATAATCTCTAAGTACGGGCAAATAAGGAAGAGAATTAAAGAGAATCAATTAAAATATTTCCTTATTTTGCAGGAGCCAAATCAGAATAAATTTGTTACTAAAACAAAAAGATACGAAATTTCTTACCATAATTAAGGAGGAAAGAATAATAGCAAAATTATACAAATAACAGAAAATCAGCCATCCAGCAAATAAAAATAAAATTTTAAGGGCAAAGGGGACCAATTTACCGCACTAATTCTCCCAAATCCGAGGTAGTGAATCAGCTAAAAAAAAATTTCCAAGTTAGATGTAAGGAAACCGTCAACTTTAAATAAGGAAACAAGTGCTAATCAGCAGGCAATAATATGTAATATATAATACAAATGGGGGTGATAATTACAGCTCAAAATATCACTAATCTGCCACAACCAGCCGTGATCGAACAAACAAAATGCGTTTTACTAATTAAATTAATTAAGGTAGGACAATCAATTAGCATCAGTCAGAAAGTTAACAAAATTTGCAATAACCATCAAAGCATAAAATTAGTCCAAACAAATTACCTCATTGAAATTGCTTACACGATTAAAGCAAAGTAAAACACGGAGTCATTTTTGTAATCAACTACATATTTCAAAATAATTTTCAGCAATTAGACAAGCATATGTCCTAGCATATCTTAATTAAAGCTAAAAACGAGGAGGAACAAATCAATTAATGGCCATCAACAGATTAATATGAAATCAACAGTTTATAGGATATCTTGCTAAATCAATAACATTTTAGCAAATCAACCAAATTATAGGATATCTTGCTAAATCAGTTCAATTATCAACAACTAACAAGCAAACTTAAGTCCCATTAGAATATAATGACATTTTATCATAGCTAAAAACACATGCTTTCGGAGTTCAGAAAATCACTAAGAAATCACATTTCCTCCACATAAGCATACTATGTAAAATCATAATTTCAAAGATCAAACTATATAAGTTAAGTAATGAAATAGAACAGAAAACGAACCCGGACGGATCTAAAAATGTCCGTCATTCAAGCACGGAAAACTTTAACTTAACCGAAGTTCTCCCTGCCTTCACCAATCGGAAATGGTGTTCATCGGAGCTGCTGTCTCGGTGGAGCAGGAGGAAAAGAAGAGGGCGACCAGTGGCTTTGCTTTTGCCGGTGGCTCGCGTCGTCGGATCTGCTGATTGTTTGCATCGGCCGGAGTGGCTGTTTGTTGCTGTAAAGACATGAGAAAAAGAGGAGAGGAAAGGAGCAATAGAGAGAAAGAAGACGGTGGTGGCGCCTGGCGCTCTCTGCCGGAGACGCCACTGTTGTTGTCGCCGGCTGGAGCTGTTGGTTTTTCCGGTTGTTGGTTTCTCGCCAATGGCCCTCGTCTGGCTGCTCGGAGCTGGTGGCCGGCCGTTGTCACTCCTTGTCCCTGCTGACTGTCGGAGAAGCGACAAAGAGAGAATGGGGAAGAGAAAAGGAGAGGGGTCGGCGCCTGCCGGTGAAATGGAGAGGGGCCGCGTGGAGGGAGAAAGGGGTTGGTCTAGAGAGAGAGGAGAGGAGGAAAATGAAAAGATTAGGGTTTGGTATATTAAATTAGGAAAGGGAGAGAAGATTTGATCTCATCCATTGAATTGAATGAGATGGGTGGTCACGATTTGATCTAAGATTTGACAAAAGATGGACGACTAAGATTTAAAGACGAAATCAACTAGAATTGAATTTAGAATGGCCAATATTGAAATAAAATCGACTAGAATTGAAATTAAAAAGGGCTATAATAGAAATAAGAATTTGACTTGAAGTGGTTAGAATCGAAATGAATTGAATAAATGGCTTGAATTAAAATACATTTGAAATAGAACGAGCTGAAATTAAAATAATTAGAGGAAATTTAAGAAATGTCATTCAATTAAAATACTACACGTATTAAATTTTCATAAAATTAAACATAAATATGATTTTAAAATATTTGAGTAAAATAATTATTTCGAATTAACTATTGATAAAAAAAACATTTTGATAATAATCATAATAATTTTGAAATCATGCGTACTAAAACATATAAATTTTAAGACAAAATTGATTAAAATTCCAACTAGAAATATATTTTAAAATACGTGTTTAATCGAATAGCATTCTAAAAATGATTAAAGGTCGGTCAAAATTGGGTGTCAACATAAAGTATTATGTCATGGTGCTCTTTCTAAAGCACTTGCCTGACTATAATGACCATCTTGATCATTTGATACTTTTCTTCTTCAAGAAACTTTATCTTTCGAATTGATTAATTTATCACGCTTCAGGCTTGCCATAACTTATGTCCTTCAAGAATTTTTCATTGGAGCATTTATATCTAAATTATAACATAGGGTCTTTGAATGTGTCTGACAATTGACTTAAATTATTTTTCAACGAGAATAATTCATTATCTATAACTTATTTTCTAGTTGCTTATCATTCCTCCCCCTAATGTTAGAGAATCTAACATTCGCCCAAGCTTATTTGGGGACTCATCTTTGTGCATTGCGTAATGGTGGAGCAATGGAATAATATACCACACATTTTTTTAAAAAATTAGAAGAGAATTATTTGATTCCTAACCCTGAATCAATTGTGATAGGGGAACCTTGTTGGCTTGATACGTACAAGTGTTGCTACACTTTAAATAACACATCTTATATCAAATTTCTTTTGGTAGTTTTGTTCTCATAACCAATGGTTTAGTTATAATTGAAGACATATAATTTATGCTTAAACCACTTGGATATAAATCAACATCATCAATATAATTTTATAATTTAAAATGTGCTCTTGATTTAACAATTCTAGCAAACAACCTTTGCAAAAATCAAGTTGCAAGTTGATAATAAAGCGCATGTGACCATAACATAGATGCATCTATTAAAATCATATAGTAGTAAATGATCCACATGGCAGGTGAACGGGCTCGTATTCACCTTTTTATACATTTCAAAATTCTAGGAGATATAATCTCAAACTTAGCTAGTGCAATAATAATTTTATCGTGAGAACAAACAACACATTAGAATTCTTGAAGAATTTATTATTTCTTCAATATATATATAACCACATGAATTCTCATTTATTTTTGTATCATATTTGAACCAGGATGGTCATCAACCGGTCATGCCAACTAATATTTATTTCAATAAACTTGTAGTTTGTTTTGCATGTGATTCAATCATCATGCTCATATTTAGTTACCACAAACAATATGCAAATATGGGTAATTTTTCACGTAAATATTTATAACCCACTTTGATTGTAGTAATATGAATATCTTAAATTTTTCCATATTTTGTAGTCTCAATATTATTTTTTCTTTGACTATTTTTTTTTTTTTGAAACTTAAAAAGTTTCTTTTGAGACTACAATTTCAATATCATGAGCAATTTTATTTCTTTGGGTAGTAGCACACTAGCTCACCAAAGCTCACAATTAACATTGGATACTACCACATATTTCATAACATTGTCTGTGTGGTAAACATCTCTTTCAAGGAGAAATTTATATCATTATTGTCATGATCAAAATAATTACAAGCAAAACTTATTTCTTGATTTACTTTTGTCATTAGTATCTCCTCCCTTTTGTTTAATATCTGGCAAAAATTTTTTTGACGTACAGAGATACATAATCAATGACAAATTTTTGTGGTCAAGAATTATTTCCTTCTTTTGTCATTTCGATAGTTCATCATAAAACGTACCACAATATTTGTGATGTACTAAAAGTACTTGACCAATGACCATTTATACCAACAAAAAATTTATTTATTTCTCTCTAACCTCCCATAGAGGTGGGTTGTGGTATTTATTAAATCATACATGAGTCTTTATTTATAATTTTCATCATCTTTAGACACATTTACTTTCAAAAATGATCCACTTTTCATGATACTTACCACAAGTCACATTCTCTTCAAGTAATTGACTATAATCATATATACATGCTTTCATAATTATTATTCTTTTTTCATTATAAGTTCATTGTCATGCTTGGAAATTCATCATATTCATATGGCATACCTCGACATCACTTTTGAAAGGTCAAGTGCACCTTCACTTTATATTTCTTTCTTTTGATGGAGGATTTATAAAATCAAATTAGTTTGCACTATAATCGTGTGCCCAATACCTTTCATACCAATTTGATGACAAAAAATACCTTCACTCTTTGAAGGACCTATTTTGAGAACTCATAATGTCCTTTCTTTTATAATTATCACAACAATGACTATTATTATTTTATCCATTCACGTGCATATTCATATGTCCAACCATAAAATAGTCTTGTCATCTTTCAGACTTTTATTGTATTGCTATCACATTCTCTTTTAAGAATGGAGCATATTAAATAGGACGGACTTCACAATTTTTAGCAAGAGCATATCGATTTGCTCAATCATTATTATATATTAATATATTGCATTGCGACTTTAACCCAATGTCTTATCCATACAAAGGCATGTTAGGCCAAAATACGAAGGGACTTGAACTCATGGTGCATTGAGACTTTAATCGATGTCTTACCCTTTTGGTGCGATGAAACTTGAATCTACAGTCTTATCCTCAATCAATGACAAAAGAAGCAAAATACAACAAAATTCACCTTGAATCTTTAAAAATATTACAACTTCACAATTAAATGGCAAATGGATTAGAAATAATAAGAAAAGACATTAACAAAACCTATTTAATCATGAGTATAAATTTATTTTACTAGGCATACAAATATCAATTATGTAATTGATACACACACTATACATAATTTTGAATCAGTAGCCAATATAATCCAATTAAATTATGTATTAATAAAAAAAATATATGAGTTAAATTTCCTTCCCTTTTTTTATTTGTTTATTTATTTATTTATTTATTTTAGCAAAAAAAAAATTGTAGTAAAATTCAGTGATCCTATTTTCGTACATTAGTCATGTATAATATGATAATTTAAAGGTCAAGATGAGAAATGACAAACAACTAATTGTTAAATAAATTTATTATCCTGACTAATCATGAGTAGCTTATATAAAATAAATAGTCCTTTTATTTACCGTTTCAAGACATATGCACAATTCAAATTTCTAATATGTATTGAGTTCTGATGACTTTTGGTTGTTTCGTTGAAAATTAATATTGAGTAATTTTTCGTATCACTGAAAGTAATATTTCATATAAATAATATTATGAGTAATAGTTAAAAAAAAGGTTATATGAGATGAATACCTTTCTATTCTTATAGCTAATTATAAAGATCGGAAACTCAAATAATCAGATAAAGAAGAATTCATAGTAGGATAAAATATATTATAAGAAATAAGTTGTAACATACTTTAAGCATATGCAAAAGAAAATCACAAATTTATACTTCTCCCATTAAGAGATTTTTTGGGCATAGATCGATCAATTTGTTAGCAAGAAGAAAACAACCACCATTAAGAATAGATTGGTTTGTATACTCAATTTCTTGTTTGTTCATATCAACAATAGCTACCAGTAGTGTAATTGAATGTGTTTATCTGCATATAGTTTTGATATGGAAATATTGATAGAGTCTCATGTCTTAGATTTCTGATAACTTATTTGAACTTTTAATATTTTGAGATTTTACATAGGATAGAAAAATTATTAGAGGCTCGTGCAGATAATGTGTTATAAAATAATGATAGAATATTAAAAATCAAATGGAAAATCATAGAAAAAAGAAGAGGAAAACAAAAGAAGTAAGAACAAAGAAAAAGGTAGAGGAGAGGAGAAAGAAACAGTAACCTTTTTAGTGTCTTATTTCATATATACAATGTAGAGCTTTTATAAGCCAAGAGTAACTTGGAAAACTAAACATGCTACAGTAACATGTGGGCCATAGGACATCCACATCCGCAAATTATTTACAACAAAATAATTAATTTCGAGACTTGTTCACATCCTAAACTCAATTTTCTCTTGGAGTCCATCAAGGCAGAGGTTTTGTGGAAGATGGGTAAGAAGGAGATAATCAGAAAGGCAGAGGAGTTGGTAGAGAAAGCAATGAGTGGGAACGATGCTTCACATGATGCAGCTCATGCTTTTCGAGTTAGAGATCTTGCCCTTTCACTTGCTCACGAAGAAACCCTTTCTACTTCTCCTGATTCCATCTTAATCGTAAGCATAATTACCTAACTACAATAGAGGCTTAATTGAAAACCAAGACTTGTGTTAAAGATTTGATGAGGTTACTGAGTGCAAGATTGTTTTAGCCATGTGAGTTGCTGATAGATCATTTGGGCATTCTTAACCATACTGCTGTAAACCCACTTGTAAGGATCCAAGTGCATATACCTTTCATATTTGTAGTCAGAGTGTTGATTAGTATGAGCAAAATGTGTACATATGTTTGAGGAGGGTCTACCTGTGGTCTATTTTCTTTTTCTTCTTTTAGGCATTTACAAAAGTTAAACTTTTCTTGCTATAATTTCAGGTGGAACTGGCTGCTCTTCTACATGACATAGGTGATGCCTCTTTTACTATTATTTGATATATTAGAGCTTTAACTTGAAGCCACTGAGTTATATACTGCTACAACGCTTTTTGTCATACTTTGCTCATTGCTCGGGTTATCTATTTGATAATCATAAGATTATGAGGGAATAACGTTTTAGATTATGAGAGTTCTACATTTGCTGCTTGAGGTGAGGAAGGGATGGGATATATTTGATGACTGTAAATTAAAAGAGAATTGAAAGGAAATATTATAAGCAATTCTGTTGGTGTGTACAAGCTGGGATCTCGCTGCTTATAATCAAGTTTTGTCGTTAATTCTCTGATATGTTAAGTAACTTATCAGATTCTCTTTGGCTTTCTGATTGCAGGTGACTACAAATACGTAAGGTTAGATTCTATCATATTTCATGATAAGAAGGATTTCTCTGTATCCTAAGTTCTCATGGTTTTGTTGGATGAAAGTTACCTCAAAAGGTGATAATTTTCTGTATGGATGTCAAAATGTCATCTATGCTGTTACGTGACGCCTTCTTGAAGTGTCTTGAAAGGGTAATGTACAAAGTAACCGACATCTCATTACTTTCTGCCAATCGAAAGCCTGCTCAGTGCACTAGACTAGATTGTCAGTGCAGTGCTATAAAGCCAATGACAAGATCTGAGAGTGTACAAGAGAATTGAATGAAAGCTTTTGTGTATTAATGAAAACAATGATTACAGGAAAGTTAAGATGGTACCCTTGGGGGGAGAGCCCTCAATACAGAGATCTGAATGCTTGCTCAAAATTCCGACTACTAGACCCTCCTTATGTATGTCCTTAAAAAATAAACCCGAGTTACAGGTATTGACATAAGTAAGCTGGAAAGACAGTAGCACTGTTCTTATCATCTTTGGCATCGTGGTTTCTTTTTGTGCAGAATAATTTAGCAGTTCATCCCTATACATTGCATAATTGCTGTTTTTTCTCATCTTTCCCTAGTGTTCACTCCCAGTCATTGACTTTTCCAGTGTTTTCATTTCATTTTTTCTGATAACCATGGTGTAAGGGCAAGCTTGTGGGCACCTCGACTAATTCCATTGGGTACCTACTACCTCCCGTCAACACAGGTACCGGGTAACTCTATCCACCAAAGCTTGAACAAGTGGGAAGAAAATCACCTAGTATTTTTTCGCCGGCTAGGATTTGAACTTGAGACCTCGTGGTTCTCAACCCACATCATTGACAACTAGTCCATACCCTTGGGTTCTTCCATTATTATTCATTTCTGATGCCTTCTTTTGGCTTCTAGGGATCCATCTGAGGCAAAGATTGTTGAGGAATTTCTTCAGGGTCAAGGCATAGAGGAAGGGATGAAGATAAAGATATTGAATATAATTAAGGGGATGGGTAAGTTTGTGGATGCAGTTGATTTTCTATTGTAGTTACATTATATGTTCGGATGTAGATGTGAATTTGTTGTGTTGTTCTTCCATCTCTTTAAAATTATCTTTGTTGGTTCACTACCATACTATTGTAAAATAAAGCAACTATTTGATAAAGCAGAAAAATATAAACTGATTTCATTCTGGATATTTTTATAACTTGTATCTCTTTGAAAATGAATTAGCAAACTGTAAGGAAAATAGGATGACTCTTTCTGTGGTAAATGATACTGAATTTTCTGTTACTCCGGCCTTTGAAATTTTCTCATTTGTCTGTCCATGTCTACCACAGACTTAAAACATACTTGTCATATTAGGTTTTGCCTGTCTAATTACTGGAAATAAAATTGCGACAACAATGTTACTGTATTGCCAGATCAAAGGATTTTTCAAATGGTTGTGTCCGTGTCAATATTTTCGTTGATGTTTTTTTGAAGTGTGGTTAATATTGTTTTAATAAAATAATTAACTTTCTTAATCTGTAAGTACTGTCTCCTTGGTTGAAATAGACTTTTGTCATGTAAAACTTCTCTGTGTTTTCACGCTTTTCTCAGTTCCTTTGGAGTGATTGGTGGTTGTGTTTCACTTTCATTTCTGTACTATAATCTGTCATATTCCTTGGGCTTTGTTTTCTATGGAAGAGTTGGACACAAGATGATTGTTATCCTTTTCTGATGATTTGAATGTATTGATAAAAAACAATGTTCCCTTTGATGTAGGTTTCAAGGAAGAAGTTGGAGGGCTTGCAAATACGAATTATTCAATAGAGTTAGGGGTGGTGCAAGATGCTGATCGGCTTGATGCGATTGGTGCAATAGGTGATTGATTCAATTTAGTTACCCCTTGGTCGGTGTACATGTTATGTCTCCTCTCATTCTCTGTGGTAGATGCAGCTGAAGAGATGAAATTATGCTACTTGGATTTTTTCTAATTACAGACTGCTTGGTTATTTTCCTACCTTAAAAAGATACTGTCTTTCTTAATTTGGAATCATATGGTAATTATGGTTTCAGGAATCGCCCGTTGCTTTACTTTCGGTGGAAGCAGGCATAGAGTCCTCCATGATCCAAGAATTGAACCTCGATCAGATCTGTCTAAGGAAAATTACATGAACAAAGAAGAGCAGACTACTGTGAATCATTTTCATGAGAAGCTTCTCAAATTGAAGGACTTGATGAAGACAAAGGTCAACTTAGCGTTTGTTTCTGTATATTTTGTTTTACCCCTTCAGAACCTTATAAATTGTGCAGGAAGAATTTTCATGTGAATCATCTCTTCATTACAGGCTGGTAAGAAAAGGGCTGAGAAAAGGCACACATATATGGAGGATTTTCTGAAGGAGTTCTATGAAGAGTGGGATGGGAGGGCTTAAATGAGGTAGCAGTTTTCCAATTGAAGTTGCATGTTCCTAAATATAGTTCTTTGTCGTGGTTGCGCATAGCAAATTTCAGAAGTTCTTTGTATAATAAACACTAATTGACGAACTTCTGCATCCTAGGATGAGTCTCAACAACAATATACCCAGTGAAATCCCCACAAAGTGAGGTCCGGAGAGGGTAGCGTGTACGCAGTCCTTATCACTATCTCTCCAAGGTAGAGATGTTGTTTTCGAAAGACCCCCGGCTCAAGCAAATCACAACAATAATAAAACGGAAAAAGATAGTGGGGAGAAACACACAAACAAATAGCAAAGCAATGCGGCACATATATTCAAGGAACCATAACACCAATAACAAAGTGAGATCATTTAAACATAGTACAACCGGCATGGTGCTCTATTCACCACCAAACCAAATACATGAATAAACTAGTAATAGGACAACTCTTAACTACTTACTAACCTTCTACCCTTATCCTTACCTCCTTACCTCCTTATCTAAGGTCATATCCTTAGTAAGCTGAAAATGTGTGATATCATGTCTAATCACCTCCCCCCAATACTTTTTTGGCCTACATCTACCTCTACTTTACCCCACTATATCCAACTTCTCACACCTCCTCAATGGAGTATGTGCACATCTCATTTTCACATGCCCAAACAATTTCAGTCTCCCTTCCCTCAACTTGTCCATCATGGAGGTTACTCCCACTTTGTTTTGGATATCCTCATTCCCAATCTTATCGCTCCTAGTATGCCCATACATCTATCTCAATATCCCCATTTTCGCCATTTGCATCCGTTGAACACGAGTGTTCTTGACTTGCTAGCACTTCGCTCCATACAACAAAGGCGGTCTAACCACCACTCTATCGAAATTTACCTTTGTACTTTCTTGTCACACGACATCGAATGCAAGCCTCCACTTCATTCATGTTGCACTAATACGAAGCGTGACATCCTCGTCGATCTCTTTATTTCCTTGGATCAGGGACTTAGATACTTAAATATTTCTCTCTTGGCGACAACTTGTGTATCAAGTATCAATTATACCCTACTTCATACGTCACACCACTGAATTTATACTCCAAATACTCTGTCTTGGTACTGCTCAATGTAAACCCTTTAAACTCTAGAGACGATGTCCACACCTCCAACCTAAGTGATAATTCCACTGTGAGTCTCTTCGATCAAAACAATGTCATCTGCAAATAACATGCACCATGCCACCTCACCTAAATTGCGTCAATTGATCTATACCCACTTGAGAGGTGTTGTTTGAGTTGGGCAATACCTTCATGATCATCTCCTGTGATAACAATACCATCAACATAAACAATTAAAAAGATATGTTAGCCATGAGATGAATGCCTATAGAATACAGAGTGATAAGCTTCTGTTTGGATCATTCCAAACTATTGGACAACCGCTCGAAAACGACCAAACCATGCGCTGGCAGATTGCTTGAGACCATAGAGGGATTGACGAAGTTTACAAACTAGTCTAAAATCCCCTTGAGCAACCAAACCCTAGTGGTTGCTCCATATATACCTCTTTAGCAAGTTCTTCATGTAGGAATGCATTTTTGATGTCCAATTGAAAAAGGGGACAATGATTCATTATTGCCATAAAGATGAGAAGTCAAACAAAAGCCATCTTGGCAATTGGTGAGGAAGTATCTCCATAATCAATGCCATGAATCTAAGTGTATCCCTTAGCAACCAGCTTGCTTTGAGACTATCAATAGCTCTATCTGAACCTACCTTACCTGTAAATACTAACGACAACCAACTGTGGTATTGCCTTAAGGTAAAGGAACAAGCTCCCAAGTACAATTATCATGCAAAGCAGTCATCTCCTCAATCATAGCTTGACGTCAACCTAGATGAACTAGTGATTCTGCCACACTCTTTGGAACTTTGACGGATGATAAGCTAGTAACGAAGGCATGATATGAAGGTGACAAGCGATGATAACTTAAATAAGAATAAACGGGAGTTTGATTGGCAGTAGTTCTAGTACCTTTGTGAAGAGCAATGGGAAGATCATTTGATAAGTGCTCAATCCAAGCAGAAGACATTGTTGGAGCATGTAATGAGTCGTCAAGATTGCTTTGTGTACCTGTATTAGAGTTAGAAATACCAACTGGATTAGAAAGTTCAGCATGAGGTTGAGGTCGTCGGGATTAAAGCTTAAGAGTTGGAGGTGGAGCTGAGGTTGGAATAGTTGGAGAAGTGTTAGGAGAAAAATACGGAGAAGTCTCAAAAAAAGTAATATATGTAGAGATCAAGTACTTGTTGGTAGAGGGATCAAAGCATTTGTAACCTTTTTGTAGGCGAGAATACCAAAGAAAGGCACATTTAAAAGCCTTGTGCTGAAGTTTGTCTTTTTCGGGTGTAAGGTTATGAACAAAGCATGTGCAACCAAACACACATGGAGGAAGGGGAAACAATTTTTTGTCCGGATAGAGGACTGAGTGAGGACTCTGGTACTGCAAAATAGATGAAGGCATGTGATTGATTAAATAACAAGCAGTAATAACAGCATCACCCCAAAAACATAGAAGGACATGATTGTGAATGAGCAATGTTCGAGCTGTTTCAATTAGATGTATGTTCTTTCACGCAGCAATTCAATTTTGTTGAGGAGTATGTGCACAAGAAGACAAGTGCAATATGCCCTAGGATGACATAAAAGAAGAGAGAGAAGTAGAGAAGTATTCTAAGGCATCATCACTGATTAACTTCTCAATGGAAATGACAAAGTGATTGCTAATTTCAGCATTAAATTTCTGAAAGATAGAGAATAGCTCAAATCTATTTTTCATTAAAAATAACCACGTGCACCGAGAATAGTCATCAATAAAAGTAACAAAATAATGAAAGCCTAAGGAAGAACTAACACGACTTGGAATGAACGATTTCAAACATAGAGGTGGCCTTATTATTGATGCATTTTGGGAAAGAGTCACGAGTGTGTTTACCAAGTTAACATGACTCACATTCTAACAAAGATAAACTAGATAAACTGGGGACCATCTGTTGCAATTTCAAGAGACTTGGATGACCCAATTGACTATGGAGCAATTCAAAAGAAACATCGGAAGTGAAAACATCATGTGGTGTTGAGATAGATAGTAGGTACAATCCCTGTGACTCGTGCCCTTTTCCATTCACCTGTCCCATACTTCGATCTTGCACAAGAACAGAATCATCAAAAAAGGTTACAATGCATTTCAGGTTTTTTGTTAATTTGCTAATGGAAATAAGATTATATGGACATTCAGGTACAAAAAGGACTGTTTTTAAAGGTATGGAAGGTAGAGGTGAGCCAATAGATAGGGTAGAAGGGAAAGTAACAGTAGAGAAAGTGTTTTTGTTACCAGAAATATGGTCAGAAACACCAGAATCAAGAATCAATTGTTCCCGAGACGAAGACTATGCGACATAAGCAAAGGAGTTACCAAGTTGTATTGTGCAAGCAGTTGATGATTGTTGCCTTTGATGTTTGATACTGAAGGTAGTCATAGATTGAGATGATCTATCCATTACAAAAAGAAGTATTGGAGAAAGAGAGAGATGAGACTTGGCAGTTTTTTAATATAGTTGATTTAACAACCAGTTGGTCAATCCCTCTGTTTTCTTTTCTTTGAATTTTGTTACTGATATAGAAGAACAATCAGAGAGAGGGCTAAAAAACTAATGGCCATGTGTGAAATTAGGTATTGGGCCTAACTCACACCCCAAAAACTAGTTCAAAAGGAGGAGGATTGCTCAAGCCTTACAAGGAGTCCACCATCTCATTAACCACCAATGTGGGACTTTTGTTATTATTTAACAAGACTCTAGAGGCAAGGCCTCCATTTCATCCGTGCCCCCCCGCCCCACACACATCATTGTTAGTGTCCCCACACCCTAGATTATGGACCAAAGATACTTAAAACACACTATGTGGCAAGACTTACTTCCACGTCCACTTTATCTAACGCAACACTAAATTTGCACTCTAAATACTCGATTTTGGTCATGCTTAAACCTGATCCATTTGGACTCCAAAATTTGTCTCCAAACCTCCAACCTAGCATTAACTTTGTCCCGAGTCTCATCAATTAGTATTATGTCATCTGCAAATAACCACCATCGAACCTTCTCCTTAATGAACCACGTCAACTCATCCATCACCAAGACAAATAGGAAAGGGCTAAGAATTGATCCCTGATGAGACCATCTCAACTGGGAAGTGCTCCAAGTCTTTTCTCGCCATTCTAACCCGAGTCTTGGCTTTATCATACATGTCCTTTATCTCCCTAATAAAAACCATCGGGACACCTCTAGCATCCAAACACCTCCAAAGGACATCCCTTGACACTTTGGCATAGGCCTTTTCAACGTTAATGAACACCATATGTAAGTCCCTCTTCCTTTCCCTATATTTCTCCACAAGTCTCCGCACAAGATGGATGGCTTCAGTACTCAATCACTCCAGCATGAATCCAAATTGTGGAAATGGACACCCGTCTCCTCGCTCGCATCTCTACCACTCTCTCCCAAATCTTCATAGTGTGGCCTAGCAAATTGATACCCCTAAAATTGTTATAGTTTTGGATACCACCCTTGTTCTTGTACATTGGAATCATTGTACTTTACCTCTATTCGACGGACAATTATGCCGTCATAAAAACAACATTAAACAACCCAGTCATTATGCATTATATCATAACCAAAACATCACCCTTCCGATATCCTATGATAGAGTCTAATTAACATAAAAGGAGAATATAGTTCTGATTGAAGCAGAAATGGTACAAATTCTTTAACATACTAGGAGATATGGTGGTAAAAGAGCTAAAGCACTTGTCTTGTTAGATATAGTATTGTATACTACTTCAGTTACTTGATTAAGCTTTCAGCAATCTGTTTAGTTGTTTTAATGAAGAAAGTGCCTTTAGGGATCATGCTGATTAATTAAAACAATCAGCATACTGTTTTCTTTAGGTTAGTTAAGATATCACTAGGAGTCACTGAGTTGTCCAAATTTTTAGCAAGTTTGACAAATGGAGTTGAGTAGATACCTATCTCTAAGGGTGTATTTTCATATCTAGCATGATTTCTATTAAATTGTGCATGTTTTTTAATCACATTTTAAAAATGTTTCATGCTTCACATTTTATCACATTTGCGGAAATAACCTCTGTACCTCCACAAGGTAGTGGTAAGGTCTGTGTACATTCTATCCTCCCTAGACCCCCACTTTTAGGATTGCACTTGGTATGTTGTTGTATTACAACCTTGCATGTGTAGGTAGAGTACTGCTTGTATTGTAGAGTTTTAGCTTTAATGCAATGCTTAGATCAATATTTTGGTTATGATATAATGGATAATGTGTTTCTTACATTACTTGCTAAAACCACGTCTCAAAATGATCACATGTTGCAGAATTACATATGTTTTTTCAAGTAAAGCTATTTGAAATATGTTCTAGATGTATTTTTAGCTATATTATGCATTCTGCATATGTTGACTATGACTAGGAAATTACTTTTTCTTTTGTGAGGAAGTTTGAGAGATCTAAATTGACATTCACTTTCTTTTGTGGGGCATTATCGCAGAATATTATACACATTGGGATGGTAATTAAATTATGCTAATCATAATAGTAGGCAAATTCAGATTTTGTTAGAACTCTTAGTTGACAACAATGGTGTCATACCTTCGTGAAGCACACATGAAACGCACAGAGACCTAGCAGATCAGAGTTTGGGTTGGACTGGTGTTATAGAGTTCACAGTGCACATTGTTTCAAATTTTGATAGATGTGATCCTCCAACGAGTTAGATAAATGTATATATACTTGTATATATGTGTGTGTAGTTGTATTCAAACTTAGTATGTATTGAAAACAGATTCAGATGTTTGATCAGAACAGACAGTTTAAACGGTCAACTTATTTTACACATTCAAGATATACTAGAATCTATTATCAGTATTCATGAAGTAGCTTAGCATGTATTTATTTAATTTGCCAAACCTTATTCCAAGAGTTATAGAGGTATGTAATTGCGGGTCTGTGCACTTATGCCTCGCCTTTTACATTACAGATTCAGAAGTTCTTACTATCGACCAATGACCAAACAAGTGCGCTGGGTGCCTCTCACGACTTCTTGGGTGTTGTGTTATTTCTCTCTTGTTTAAACATTTCAGTTGGTTGCATTTGGACCTTTACCCTCTGTTTGGATCATTGTTACTCATTGTATTGTATTGTATCGTTACTATACCTACAATGTTTGTTTTGATTGTTACTTAAAATGTATTATATTGTATTGTTAAATTTCGTTGTTACGTTATAATGAAAATCCCCATTTTATGGAACAACCAATTTGGTGTGTTTCCATTGTTAATTTCTTTTTCCAATTATATCTTTACATAATATTTCATAATATTATTTTACCCTTTACCTTATATTATTTAATTCTAGTCAAATTTCCTACCTTAGAATTATTAAGGATATTTTAGTAAATTTATACATTGCAATACAATACGATACAGTCAAACCAAACAATAAAAATGTTGTTAAACAACAAATAATATAGTTTAGCCAAACATTGTATATACAATATAGTATAATAGAGTATAATATAATACAATACATTATGAAACAATGGATAACAATGATTCAAACAAAGTGTAAGAGTTTTGCTCCAATCAACTTGGTAATGATCATGTATACATGCTGGAATATTTTATAGGAAAAATCACACTTGTGTTTAAGACTTTATGTTACTAGTCATAAATGTACATTTTAGTAATTATTTAAAATAACAGTTTAATTACAAGTTTTACCACATTAGGATAATTTTATATTAAATTAAAGTATTTTTTTTTATGGTAGTTACTGATTTAAGGAGCAGAAAAAGGGGAGTCATTTTACAATTATTGTTACCACATTCTAGGGAATTGAGGATAATATTTTCAGAAAGGAAAAAAATCTTCCCAAATCTCTCTCCACTTCCCCAAACTGTTATCTTGCTCAACTTTCAACATTCTTTATCTAGCAAACAACATCTATGAATACAAAAGTCTCTTCTTTAAAAATCCATCAGCTTCACTCTCCATTTTCTTGTCATGTTCATCACTAGTTTATAACCACTTCATCACCATTTTTGCTCGTAGAGTAATCAAATCAGTGATGGACATCTCTCATCTCTAACGCATTGGTATCAATGTGTTCCGCTTCGTTGTAGCAGTGACCATCATAGCTTTTTATTGAAATCAAACATAAAAGATCGAAGAATGTTGTGAGGAGAAACTTCATAAATGATTACGCATACAACGATTATGATGCAGTGTGCGTGGATTTTGATTCTATTGGTTATATTTTTTGTTTATAAAATGGTAAGTAGTTAACTCTAGATATCAATTTGCAATAATGTTAGTGTTTTGGAAGTGTATAAAAATTGAAATCAGTTAGTAAGTTTAATTTAACATGCATAAACATTTATAAAATTTGATATCCCAACAAATTTGTGGACTCTTGTGATTTATGATATTACGTTTACCTCCCTTATTTTGATTTTCTTGTAACCATTCTTAAAATTTATTTAACATAAATATAGATAAAATAGAATATGACTAAATTGCCCCTTTTAAAATGTTACTTTTAATTATCTAATCTTATCAGTATCTTATTTATCAAAACTTTATGAATGAGAAAGCCAACTCGCAGGATGAAAAAAAAATAATCAAAATCTCTGGTCTCAAAAGTAAGAGATTTAATTAACTTAAAGAAATACGTATTAAAAAAAAGATTTTGATTAGTAGAAAATGTGTTCGAGTATGTTCTTGCGCTTTCTTGTTTATTTTTACTTCTCCTTGCAAGAACACATACTTAGAGTTGTCAAAAAGGGCCGGCCCAGCCCCACCCAGCCCAAGCCTCATGGGCCAAGGAATTTGAAGGGCTAGGGTGGGCCGACCCTTCATTTGATAGGGCCTGAAAATACTCAATCCAACCCTAGAAGGGCCGAGGGCTGGCTCAGGCAAGCCTTTCTTTTTTTTTTTTTCTTTCCAAATTTACAATTCTATAACATTAAGAAAATGAAAAAAATTTCAAATCAAATATGGCAAACAATGGTGTTGTTTCAATAACATTAGCAAAAATCTAGTGTAATTAAGTATCTCGCATACCAGATACGCGAGTGAGATAAGAGAGTGACAAGCAAGATGGGAGGGAGGCGAGGACGCGAGATTTGTATATGTATTTTAGATACATGCGAAACTACTTGAATAGAGTGTATCTAGAAAAAATTACCCTAATTTTAAGTCCATACATTCCGAGATACATGTATCTGCGTACAAAGATTCATAGTATTACAACATAGCGTGAATTCGAATAATTAGACTATATACTAGTGAGATTATTGTAAATTACTTTTAAATAAAAAGTTTGGCCCATGGGCCAACCTCAGCCTAGCCCCGATCAAGCCTCAAGGGCCAAGGACTTATATGGGTCAGGCTTATAAGCCCTAATTTTAAATGGGCTTGGAAAATCTTATTCCAACCCTACCCCAATAACTAGTAGAGTTCAGCAAATTTTAATTACAAAGTGATTGAATATCCAAAATGATCAAGATCCATTTACATGAGTTCATGAGGGATTAGAATGAAGAAGTCATCAACATGTTAAAAGATCCTTTAGTGGGTACGAAAATAATGTTATAAAAAAATTATGAGGGTTCAATTATGTATGTATCACAGTTCCAAACTCAGAGGACTAGAAAGTGTTTAAATTTTTTAATAGTTTTCCTTAATTAAAAAAGATATTTATAAATTAAATAATAATAAAATTTAACATTAGATAAAGGATAAATTAGTCACATTCTATTTTATTTATGTTTATTTTAAATAGATTTAAAGAATGGTTACAAGAAGATCAAAAATAAGGAAGGTAAACGTAATTACATAAACCATAGGGAAAGTTAGCGAACTAGAGCAAAACCTAGAGGGAGATTTATGAAATTATCCCAATATTTTAATGTATGAAATAGGTATGAAATTTGATAACAATTTTTTATGTATGAAACTTGTATATATACGATGTTAATTGTAAATGATGTAGTATTTTCAAATGAAAACTAATTATCCACCTCATGCAGATTGTTTAAAATAAAATTATTCATCTAAAAAAATTACAAAAATATCATAATCCAAAAATAAAAATGTTTAATTTAATTTTTTTTGAAAACAATTTCAAATAAAAAAAAAATCTAAAAATGATATCAGCAAAAAAACTATTACGTGGAAATTTTTTATAAAAAATAATTGACAACTAGAAAGAAGGAGGAAGGAAGAACAAAATAGGAGATTTATACTATTAATAAAGAGATTGATAACAATTAAAATAATGATCAATTAATTGAGAAAAAAATAGGGTATTATATCCTATCAGTTATAGAATACTATAATTAAGGTTTACACGGAAAATACATTATTAATTAATTGATTAAAAATTATTTTAATCTATTTTTTGTTTTATATTTATTTTATTAATTTATTATTTGTTAGAAATCTAATGTTATATATTAAAAACTAGAAGTCTTGTTATAACTAGTAGTATCACTCTTAAATATGTTATTTATTAAATTTACACGTGATCTGTTATATTCATAGTTATGATCGTTTAGTTTTTTTCAAACATATGGTACAATGTTTGGTGTGTTTGCACAGTAGGTGTTGTTGGTAGAAATATTATTACAACTAAAATTGACGTCGATTTCACGTGTAATAGTATAGATTTTTTTTTCTTGTAACATTATATGTCAAGGTGTTCTTAGTTTACCTGCAATAATGTTTCTCAGGATAGAACAATTCTTCTTCTTACCTTCTCTACATGGAGTTATTATGTCTACTAAATATATTAAAAGATGATTGAACATTTCAATACATAAAATTATGGGCAAAATCAACATTAAAAAAGACGAAAACTTGGGGGTGGACTAAAAGTGCACCAATATTAAGAACATAAAGGACTATTAGTGTTATATGAGAAAATTTAAAAATGACTTTGTGCCTTGACTCAAAAATAAAGGACTATTTTGGGCTTTTTCTCTTATTTTTTTTGTGTCCAATAAGTATAGTTTTTCCATCTATTAATTTCAGACACGTCCAATTTTAGTCCGACCCTGCCATTTGGCACCCCTTATTCCAACTTAACCAAAGTCATAATTTCAGGATGTTGAAAGCATCGGTCATAAGCCGAGGATTGTTGTCGTTGAAGAGTCTAAAGATTTAGACTTCATGATAATGGATGAACTTCTGAGCTATCTGCGAGTCTTTGAAGAAAGGCTAAAGAATCTGAAGGAAGAACTGTTCGAACAAGATTTGCAGACAACTTTTGTTGGAAGGAGAAAGATATTGAAAAATGTGATTTGCATCATAGACGGGGAAGAGGCGGATGAAGATCCAAGAAAGAAGTTAGAACTCGAGTTGAAAGTCACAAGACCGAGTTGTGGATATCTTCATCAAGTCAAGAAAAAATTAGAATGATGTCTTCCATAGTGTCCCTTGAGAGTGATGACCTAAGTTAAAGGAGGGTGTTGAAAATAAACTTGATTAATCTCAATTCTCATGTACATGAACTCTATCATGTATTAGGAATTAATGTACTCATGTATGGATAGGTTATGTTCATGAATTAGATTCTGTACATACTAGAGAAAACCTATGCATACATATGTAGCATAGTTATTTTATCAAGTCAAGTTAGAAGTAAAGATTTCAGATCATGATTTCGTATTGCATACCCAAATGGACCCTAAGTCTTTGTTATCAAACAACTTATAGTAAATTGTTTTTTGGATATTTGTGATTTCTAGTGATGTGATACTGAAAAATTAGCATGAAACAGAAAGAATGTAGTCTATCAAAATTAAAGAATCATAGCAATCAACACAGAATCTATTATTCTAATCACTCACCTTATGTACCTATTTCAATCATTTTTGTTTCTTTCTTCTCAATACAAGGGTGTATCTTTATATCACTGAAATTTGTTTTAAAAAAATTACAAAAAATAGAGAGAGGATCGTACAAACATTAGAGAGCTACATAAAGTATTTAGTAGTATTTGTTGTTCAGAGGAAGTTGAGATTGATCACGCCTGGAGAGTTTGACTTGTAGTCCATACTTGAGGTACATAGTAAGAGCCATTTTGGGCATAACTGGATGTCCTTCCACTACCTTGACATGGTAACGATAGAGGATGGATGCAGCCGTGAATTTCATTTGATAATAAGCAAAATCTTTGCCTAAGCAAAGGCGAGGTCCTCCGTTGAAGGCAGTGAAGCGGTATGCTGATTCACTCATGTACCGTCCATCTCTCAACCACCTTTCAGGTCTGTATTCTCTGCAATCTTTACCCCATATACCTTCCATTCTTCCCATTGTATAGATTGCATACACCACCTTTGTTCCCTTCTTCAATACTGTCCCGTCTGGGAAAACATCGTCTTCAACAACCTAGACATAACGATACAAATTTATTCCATGATCAAAGGATATATAATAAGTTAATAATGCAAATTGGTTGTATGATTAGAGCCATTAAGTGTCTAAATTGATCTTTTAAATAAGCAGTTATGCGTGAGGTACAAGTAATGTAACCGATAATTATCTAGTTTAAGAAATGATAATATGAGTTATTTAATGTTGAAAATAGAAAAGTTTTACCTCTTTGTGATCAACTGGGACAGAAGGGTACAATCTGAGAGCTTCAGAAAGAGCAGCTTGTAGATAGTCCATTTTCTTGATCTCTGCTGGCTTGAAAATCAACGGAGTTTCATCAATAGCATCCTCCCTTTCATTCAAAATCTTACAAATCTCAGCTAAAATCCTTTGTTCAACCTCCGGATTACGATCCAACAGCCAGAAAAACCAGCTTAATGCAACTGAAGATGTGTCTCTTCCCGCTAGAATGAAATTCACACATATATCTCTTAAGAACTTATCTGAAAACGGCTTTCCTTCTTCATCTCTTAACCCCATAAACACTGTTAAAAGATCTGATCTCTGTTTGTTATCTGCTATAGAAAGCTCTTTCTTTCTTGTTCTGATTACTTCATCAGCAAATTCATCCACTTTTTTCAGCGAATGTTTGAGTGTCTTCTCTGTTCCTAACCCGAGGCACCTCATGGTTTTCCATACAAGCGTGGGAGTGACAAACCGTAGAACGGTTGCCTCTGTTGCTAATTCGAAAGCTTTAGCAAATGGAATTTGAGGTAAGTGAGGGTGGAGACACCCTGGATCAACCCCAAAGGCAATCATGCATACGTTATCGAATGTGAGCCTAAGGAGAACATCTTGAAGATCGATAGGGTTTGATTGCTTGATTGAATCTTCTAAAACAGGTAAGAGCCTAGAATGAACAAGCTCCAACAATGAATCTGTCGTCATGTTCCTAAACTTAGCAGAATGGAATTCAATGCTGGCTGTTTTCCTCTGTTTCTGCCAAATATCATAATCTGCATTGAATATTCCATCTCCAAGTAGGTCTCTAACAGTGCTCCGGAAGTAGTCTCCTTTTGGGAAATTTGAGAAGTTTGTCTTAAGAAGATACTCAAGATTCCGGGGATCAGATGTGACCACACAATTGAGGTTGGTAAACCATGGACCTCGGAATGTAAATGTCCCGTTCATGCGGCAGAGAACATCAGAAATCCACTCATACATGTCTTTCCGTAGACCTAAAATCAAAGAAGGCAACATCCCTACGAGTGGCCAGTTTGGTAGTCCTTGTTTTTTGGCTTGCCTTAAAGAATGTATAGCGATGAAAACAACAAGTGCGAGGAATATTTCCATGATTTGTATCTCTGGCAAGAGAAACAAACTGAGATGTTCAAATGAGGAGGAAGACGAAGAGGAAGAAGAAGTCATGTTAATGGAGGTGAATGTATTCATGAGGTTGAGATGATAGGAAATATTGTTCTAGTTATAAAAGCATGGAGTGATTGTTTTGGTATGATTTCTAGTGCTACAAATTAGCTTGTTTACAGTTTTGATTTGGTGAGCTGAAAATAGAAATAAATTACTCTCTCATCTATATATGTTGTGATTTCAAATCACATTTCTTGTTGAAGAGGGTTTTTTGATCTACAATCAAACTGTTTTTTTTTATCTTCTAATTTTGATTGATTTCAAAAAATATGGACGTGTCTCTCTCTCTCTTATTAAACCCGGTTGACTACACTCGCAAGTTTTTTTTTTGCAATAGAGTGGGTGAGATAGCTAACCTAAGTTACAACAGTTTTCTACTCTATCCCGCGCACACGCTATTCCCTTCTTTTCTTCTTCCTATAATCCATACAAATTTCAAGTTAAGTGTGCCGTTTAGCTACAAAAACTTATTGGTCTCTTTTACCCTTTGTTATGGTGGTGCCACGTGGAATCTCTTCTGTTTTTTTCTTAGTTTTTATGCAATTGAAGCAAAATAAAATAGTTACTTAAAAAAAAAAAAATTCTCTCCGTCTCAATTTATGTGACACTTTTCAGATTTTGAGATTCAAACAAATCTATTTTTTATCGTAAATTTTTCATATATTTTTTAATTATTTTGAATTGTCAATTATTATGACTTATAATACTTTTTACACCATTTACAAATATATAAATTTCATTTCAAAAAAATTATAGATTCCACGCATAAATTTTCAGTCAAACTTACATTATTTGACTCTCCAACAATAAAAGTGTCATATAAATTAAGATAGAGAGAATACCAGTATTTGATTTGATGAAATGGAAAGAAAGATGATGAGGATGTAAATGAAAGTGGTGTTGGGAAGGAAAATGTGTGCATCGAATGAAAGAAAGAGAGGGTAGGAACTAGTCTTTCTAGGGGAAATAAGTGCATAGGAAAATAAAATGTTACTCCCTTGGTTCTTCTTCTCACATTCTGTTCCTAATTACTTGTCCACTTTTAAATTAACACATCTATTAATAAAACAATTAATGGCATAATAAAATTATCATTTTACCCTTATTAATTATGAAGTGGATGAATTAAAAAACTTAAGATTTTCAAGAATTTCTATATTTTTCAAAGTAATTAATTGAGGGTATAATAGGTAAACAAATTTGTCCTTTCTTGATTTGTCAAAATTAACAAGTAATTAGGGACAACCAAAAAAGAAAAAGTGGACAAGTAATTAGGGACAGAGGGAGTATTTATTTCCAATTTAGATTTCACGTATTTTAAAAAATTAGATAAGTTTATTATTGCATCATATTTAATGTTCTCTTGAAGTCAAGTTTTCAATAAACGAACGTAAACTAGTTTAGTTTGATTAATTATCTTGCCCAATGAACATGAATTAATCATTTAGTTTTCTTATGTTGGTCAAATTCATACTTGAAAGACTAATAACTCTCAAGGGTAAAATATGAAGAACAATGTTATTTATGTATTGGTTTTGTGAAATAACAAGTACTTCCTCCGTCCCATTTTATATATCACCGTTTTACTTTGCACTTGCATTAAGAAATGATGTAACTTTACCCTTCTACTCTTTTTTTTTTTAAACTCAAGTTTTCAATGAATATGAATTAATTTATTTTGATTAATTAATTTAACCAATGAACATGAAACATTTGCTTAACTTTTCTAAGTTGGTCAAATGTATATTTTCAAGGCAAATAACTCACAAGGGTAAAAAAGGAACAATATGGTAATTTATGCATTGATTTTATGAAATGACAAGTATTATGGACCAACTATTTATAGAAATTGAGGACATATAAAATGGGACGGAGGGAGTTGTAGACAATAAAATTCGCATCGAGAAAACAATAATCAAGAACAAAAAATTATGCAACAATCGTTTTATTATTTCAAAGTGCGAGTGTTACAATCTCTATGATTCCTCTGAATTCACCTTTTCAAATATAATTCAAGGGCTCTTGAGCTTGATCTTGAACTTGGAATTTATCTCGATCTTGATCTCTATCTTGGACTTGGACTTGATCTTGAACTTTATCTTAATCTTTACTTTCTAGTTGAATTCAAGGGCTTCGAGCTTGATCTTGAATCCGGTGTTCTTGATCTTGATCATTCTTGAACTTGATTTTGACTTCTTCAAATCTTAAACTTGAACACTTGAATTCTTGAATTCTCGAATTCTTGAACTTGTAGAGAAATTGCGGCTTTTGATCCACGAGCTTTCTCTAGCTTCTTGTTCGAATTCTTGGTTCGATTTTCTGAATTATGAAGACCCATATTTATAGTTTTAGAATAGGAGAGTTGTGATTGGAATATGATTCTCTTCGGCCAATCAAATTTAAGTGACATGACATATGAATTTTATAGAGCAGGCTTTAATTAAATTCATATTTATTGAATTTAAATAGTTAAATCAATTATATTAATCCATAATGTTTATTTGGACTAATATATTTATTAATTTAATATAATCCGAATTATTTAATAAATTTATATTTAAATAAATTTTAAATGATTACAAATGTCTCCTACTTCAAGTCCTGTCAGAACATTTTATATTTTGGAGACCGGACTTGAAGTACAAACCATACGATAATCGTGTGTCATTTATTTTAACGTGCACCATAATTATATTAATTAATGAACTACCCCAAAATAATTGGAGTAAGCACAATTGGAGTCCACTATTAGTCATGTGGCCACCCTGCCACTTTCCATTGGTCCAAACCAATTTGGATAAGGAAAACAAAATATATGTCTGTTTCAACTAGGACATGGAAAGGGTGGATTTTTTTCCAATTTCAATTTCTACCGTCTGCACAATTGCGGCACACGGTTATTTACCATCGTGATCCGATTATTTCAACCGGAGGAAACCAATTTTATCAAGTAATTATACTGATATTGACAAGTTTACTCCTTTTAGGAGTTCAATTACAAATATTACTCCTACTCAATCACACATCTCCCTTTTTATCGCCTTAGCTAAAATGGAATTCTAATTGAACTAAGAATTGTAATCCCACTCACCTTCAAATTTATATATCTTCTCAATTGTCCTAGCCAAAAAAAAGAATTGTAGTTGAACTAGGAAAAGGATTTTATTCTCGTCACATGACATCTATAAATAGACACTTTGTCTCCATAATTTTGTCTTCAATTACAGATTGTGAGCTACAAGCCTACGACAAAAGGGGCATAATTCAAGGTAATTTTCCTCCCTTTTTCTTATTTTTGTCACTTTTTTTTTAGCTTGACACGTCTATCGTAGAAAATACATATCTTATTGTATAAAAATCAAAATCATGAATGGTTTGATTTTCCAGAAACTAGACTTCTCGATCTCTAGCATATCCAAAATTCAGAATTTAATACATTCCGAATCTTTTTAGATGATTTTTTGAAGTTAGCTCTAAATTCTGCCATGCTGAAAATTTCAGAGTTGTGCAGCTTTACTAAGACTCTCGTGTCTTGATGTAGGAATGACGAAATCACAAGCCGCTTGATTATTTTGAATCTAGACATAAAGGTCTTAAACATATCCAAAATTCAAAATTTAATACCTTCAGAATCTTTCTAGATGATTTTTTGAAGTTAACTTTAAATTCTGTCATGCAGAAAATTTCAGATTTGTGGCTTTACTAAAACTCTTGTGTCTTGATGTAGGAACGACGAAATCACAAGCCGCTTGATTATTTAGAATCTAGACACAAAGGTGTACAACATATCTGAAATTCAAGATTTAATACCTTCAGAATCTTTCTAGGTGATTTTTCGAAGTTAACTTTAAATTCCGTCATACAGCTGAAATTCTTAAGGCGAAAGAGGATAGATACACATCCCTTCCCTAACAAAGGTAATTTATTGTATTCTTAAGGCGAAAGAGGATATATAAACATCCCCTCCCTAAGAAATGTAATTTATGGTATTCTTAAGGCGAAAGCGGATAGATACAAATCCCCGCCCTAAGAAAGGTAACTTTATGGTATTCTTAAGGCGAAAGCGGATAGATATAAATCCCCGCCCTAAGAAAGGTAATTTATGGTATTCTTAAGGAGAAAGTGGATAGATATAAATCTCCTCCCTAAGAAAGATAATTTATGGTATTCTTAAGGCGAAAGCGGATAGATACAAATCCCCTTCCTAAGAAAGGTAATTTATGGTATTCTTAAAGCTAAAGCGGATAAATATAAATCGCCGCCCTAAGAAAGGTAATTTATGAAATTCTTAAGGCGAAAGCGGATAGATATAAATCCTCGCCCTAAGAAAGGTAATTTATGGTATTCTTAAGGCGAAAGCGGATAGATACAAATCCCCGCCCTAAGAAAGGTAATTTATGGTATTCTTAAGGCGAAAGCGGATAGATACAAATCTTTTCCCTAAGAAAGGTTATGGTATTCTTAGGGCGAAAGGGGATAGATATAAATCCCCACCCTAAGAAAGGTAATTTATGGTATTCTTAAGGCGAAAGCGGATAGATATAAATCCCCGCCCTAAGAAAGGTAATTTATGGTATTCTTATGGAGAAAGTGGATAGATACACATCCCCGCCCTAAGAAAGGTAATTTATGGTGTCAAAACTTGAAAACTTCGACTTTCAGACTTGAATAATTTGAAGGCTTCAACGTGCAGACTTAAAGAATTTGAAGACCTCAACTTTCAGACTTGAAGAATTCGAAGACGTCAACTTGCAAACTTAAAGAATTTGAAGACTTCAACTTGCAGACTTAAAGAATTTGAAGACTTCAACTTGTAGACTTAAAGATTTCAACTTGAAGACTTAAAGATTTCAACTTGCAGACTTGAAGAATTTGAAGACTTCAACTTGCAGAATTAAAGAATTTGAAGACCTCAACTTGCAGACTTAAAGAATTTGAAGACTTCAACTTGCATACTTAAAGAATTTGAAGACTTCAACTTGTAGACTTAAAGATTTGAACTTGAAGACTTAAAGATTTTAACTTGCAGACTTGAAGACTTCAACTTGCAGACTTGAAGAATTTGAAGACTTCAACTTGCAGAATTAAAGAATTTGAAGACCTCAACTTGCAAACTTGGAGGACTTTGAAGACTTTAATTTGCATACTTAGAGGATTTGAAGACTTCAACTTGTATACTTAGAGGATTTAAAGACTTCAACTTGCATACTTGGAAGATTTTAAGACTTTAGCTTGCATACTTGGAGGATTTGAAGACTTCAACTTGCATACTTGGAAGACTTGAAGAATTCAGCATGTATACTTGAAAGACTTGAAGAATTCAGCATGTATACTTGAAAGATTTGAAGACTTCAGCTTGTATACTTGGAAGATTTGAAGACTTCAACTTGCATACTTGGAGGATTTGAAAACTTCAACGTATACACTTGGAGGGTTTAAAGACTTCAACTTGCATACTTGGAAGATTTGAAGACTTCAACTTGCATACTCGGAGGATTTGAAGACTTCAACTTGTATACTCGGAGGATTTGAAGACTTCAATTTTAAAGAAACTTCAAGCATGTTATTAACAAAAATCATATTGTTTAAGCTTTTGCCCCCATCTATTGATCAATCAATACTTCGTACAAGTCTAAAGTTTGATGAGACAAAAGATAAAACAAAATACTTATCGCTTTAACTGTCATGAGACAGATCAAGTGGGAACATGTGGTTTTTTTGACACTCATGCAACTGAACTTAGGATATATTCTAAGCGCCTACATACCTCAATGAAGAGGATCAAGTCACAACGTAGTTTTGGGGGAGTGTTTTTTTTTGTTGTTGTTGTGTCGTACACAGTTTATACTCTTATGGGCCAGGAGTGACATGCAGTTTAGGCTCATACCTTAAGGACCATCATCTTACTTCAAGGGTAGTACCTTTTTAGGAATTTTGCATTAATAGGACCAATCCTTACGCCATCTGTAACAACAAACTTGTAAGCACCATGTGAATATGCTTCTTGTACGACATATGGTCCATCCCACTTTGAGGTAATTTTTTCCCCAGACATGTGCGAAGTAATGATGGGTCTTCTTACCGCGAGAAATTGGTCTCCAACTTGGAAGCACCTCAAGCAAACCTTCTTATTGAAAGCACGAGATAGATGAGCTTGATAACATTCAAGGTTTTGTTGGGCTTCTAGCCTCTTTTCGTCAAGTGCTTCTAACTCAGCAAGACGCAGTCAAGCATATTCTTTTTCAGTGATCCCTTTTTGAACATCAATTCTTATGAAGGTATTTGACTCTCAAGTGACAGGACTATTTCAACTCCAAAAGCAAGTGAATATGGTGTTGCTTGAGTTGGAGTGAGGTATGTTGTCCTATATGCCCACAAAGCTTCTTCCATTCTTTCATGCCAATCCCCGTTTGGACTTGGAGACAACTTTATTCAGAAGGTTTCATAGAGTCTTATTAAATGCTTTAGCGAGACCATTGGCGGCAACACGATACATAGAAGATTTACGCTACTTGAAACCAAAGAGATCATAAATTTTGTTCATTAACTTGTTATCAAATGGCTTGCCATTGTCTGTTATTATGTAGCGAGGGATGCCAAAGTGATAAATGATATTCACTCGGATAAAATTTGCAACATTCTCTTTCTTCACTTCTTTAAGAGCGACAACTTCAACCCATTTTAAGCAGTAATCTATTGCATCCAAGATGTACAAGTGTCCACCAGAAGATTTTGGTAGTGGTCCCACGACATCCAAACCCCAAGCGTCAAATGGCCAAGATGTAATAGTTGGGTGCAATACTTTAGGTGGCTGATGTATGAAATTCGCATGAAATTGACAAGCATCGCACCTCCGAGCATAATCTAAGCAATCATTCACCATGGTTGGCCAATAATATCCCATCCTCTTTATGTGAAAGTGGAGTTTCGGTCCAGATTGATGTGATCCACATACTCCCGAGTGTGCTTCTTGCAAAGCTTGAAATGCTTCTTCCTCTCCCAAACATCGCAATAGTACACCCTCAAATGATCTTCTATATAATGTGTCCTTGTAGTAAAGGAAGTCAGGGGCACGACGATGAATGTCAGTCCTTCTCCTTGGATCTTCTAGAAGTATGTCATAACACATGTACTCAATAATAGGTTGTCTCCAATCTTTCTTTGCAGCTTCAGAAACGGCGACTAGATGATCAAGCTCATTTTCTATACATTCTTCCTCATTTGACGGCGGTACTATCTATTTTTGACAAATAGTCACTTGTGTCTGATCAAGAAGGGTTAGCACTGAAGCTAGAGCAGTCAATGCATCAGCTTTCTTATTCTCCATTCTACGCACATGTTGAAGGGTTACATCTCCAAGTCATCCTATCAAATTTTGGGCAAGGATGCAATTCGGGCTTCTTCACCTCATAACTTCCCAAGAGTTGGTTGATCTCCAACTGAGAGTCACCAAAGACTTGTAAGTTTAATTGTTTCATGTCAACGACCGTCTCAAGTTCAAGTATCAACGTTTGTTATTCAGCGACATTATTGGAGCAACATTGCTTTAAAGTAAAGGAGAATGGTAGAATTTCTTCTTGTGAAATGATGAAAATTATGCCAGCACCAGCTCTGCCACGATGTGCAGCTCCATCAAAGTACATTTTCCAAGGAGGTTGAACTTCAATTAACTTCGCATCTTCATCAGGAAGCTCATCAGTTAACTCCCAATCATCTGGTATCGGATGGTTTGACAACAAATCCATTAATACTTGTCCTTTCATAGCTTTTTGAGGGATGTACACGATCTCAAACTATTGGAATTTGAGGTATCATCTTGCTAGTCGATCACTAAGGACTAGTTTTTCGACATAACAAACTTGATGAGATTTTCTCTAGAAATATGACGAACAACATGGGCTTGAAAATAATGCTTCATCTTTTGAATTGAGAAGACTAGTGCCATGCACAAATTTTCAATTGGCGAATAATTCAGCTAATTTGGTGTCATCGTTCTACTTAAGTAGTAAAGAGAGGTTTCTTTGCCTTTACTATTCTCTTGAGCTAACAGGGCTCCTACAGACCTTTCTTATGCCACAATGTAGAGTATCAATGGCTTTCCAGGTATAGGGGCTGCCAAATTGGAGGTTTTGCTAGATATGATTTGATACTTTTAAAGGCATCGCTACATGTTTCGTCCCAATTAAAAGGAGCACCTTTCTTCATGAGATGACCGAATGGTTGGCATAGTCGTGCTATATTTGAGATGAACCTCCTCAAGTAGGCCAGCTTTCCTTGGAGACTTTTTAACTCATGAATATTTTGAGGCTCAGGCATCTTCGATATTGCATCAACTTTGGCTTGATCAATATCAATTCCTCGATGTCTTACAATGAAGCCAAGGAACTTTCCAGAAGTAACTCCGAAGGCACACTTCAATGGATTCATCCTTAGTTGATATCTTCGAAGCAACTCAAATACCATTCTTAAGTCTTTTAAATGATCACTCCTCTTTCTCGACTTTACCACTAAGTCATCCACATAACATTCTCATCAAATATATTTTAGATATCCCTTTGATATGTAGCACCAGCATTCTTCAAATCGAAAGGCATCACTTTGTAGCAATAAATACCTTTAGGCGTGCGAAATGCGGTGAGTTCTTCAACCTTTGGTGCCATACGGATTTGATTATAGCCAAAAGAACCATCCATGAATGACATCGCCTCATAACCAGTGGTGGCATCAATCATTAGCTCGTGAATGGGAAGAATGGAACTCATCTTTAGGACATGCATTATGGAGATCCCTGAAGTCAACACAAACTCGAATTTGGCCATTCTTCTTCCTTACAGGAACAATACTTGAAATCCATGTAGGATATTTAACTTCACGAATAAATCCTGCCTCAATGAGTTTGTTAACTTCATTCTCTATCAATGGAACCAAGTTTGGCCTAAAACATCTTTGGGCTTGCTTAACAGGACGAGCACCATTTTTGACTGCCAACTGATGGACTGCTACTTTAGGATTCAAGCTAGGCATTTTTTTAATATCCAAGTGACAACATCCTTATATTCTTTGAGTATATTCATATAAGAGATTTCTTCATCAACTTCTAGAAAAGCACTCAAGTAAATAGGCCTTGGGTCTTTATCAGTGCCAAGGTTAACTTCCTTTAAGGGATCTATTGTGGTATTCACTCCTTCTTCAAGTTCTAATGGAGCATCTCCAACATCTTCCTCTTCTAGAGGGTCATTGTCATTGACAGATATATGACAACACCAAACAATATCTTCTAACTCTTCATCAATCTTCATTTGAGGCAAAGAATCGTGCTCATTATAGATTGTAACATGATATAAGGAACCTACACTTTCTTCATCTTCCTCGCGCTCTTTGGTGTAAACCACAGAACTACATTGTGACTTGATCCTCTTCATTGAGGTACGTAAGCGCTTAGAATATATCCTAAGTTCAGTTGCATGGGGGGCGAATTTGGATGAAGACTCATATTTGTCTTCGATAGCCTCTATGATAAAGTTCTTCAATTAACCATTTAGAATCAAACCTTCAGCTAAGATATGAACCTCTTTGATCTTTGTTTGTTTTACGCAAGACTCTCCATCGTCTTGAATTTTAGAAAGCTTCAGAGGTGCTTGACTTGATCTTCTTTCGATCATGTTATCCATTTTATTTGTTATCTTGAAAAGTTAAGCATCTTGTTCGTGAGCACACTTCGTCAAGCCTTCAATTGCTTTAGTCAAGCTTGCTAGTCGTTTTTCTATAGTGCAAGTCATTTAATATTCTTTGATGTTTGAAATGTTGAAATGACAGGTAGAGATTGTCCCACTGGGCGTGCCAGAATTTATAGACAATAAAATTCGCATCGAGAAAACAATAATAAAGAACGGAAAATTATGCAACAATCGTTTTATTGATTTAAAAGTGTGAGTGTTACAATCTCTATTATTCCTCTGAATTCGCCTTTCCAAATATAATTCAAGGGCTCTTGAGCTTGATCTTGAACTTGGGATTTATCTCGATCTTGATCTCTATCTTGGACTTGAACTTGAACTTTATCTTGATCTTGACTTTCTAGTTGAATTCAAGGGCTTCGAGCTTGATCTTGAATCTTGATCTTGAACTTGATCTTGACTTCTTCAAATCTTAAACTTGAACACTTGAATTCTTGAATTCTTGAATTCTCGAATTCTTGAACTTGTAGAGAAATTGCGGCTTTTGATCCACGAGTTTTCTCTACCTTCTTGTTCGAATTCTTGGTTCTATTTTCTAAATTATGAAGACTCTTATTTATAGTTTTAGAATAGGGGAGTTGTGATTGGAGTAGGATTCCCTTTGGCCAATCAAATTTAAGTGACATGACATATTGGCTTTATGGAGCAATTATATTAATTCATAATATTTATTTGGACTAATATATTCATAAAATTAATATAATCCGAATCATTTATTTATTTTAAATGATTACAGGAGTATTAAAGATCATCTATTTTTAGTAAAGACTATATATACTCCCTCCGTCCAACAATAGTTGTCCACTATATTAAAAATAGTTATTCAATAATACTTGTCCAGTTTAAAAATCAAGAGATAATTTACCTTTTGTGTCTATTTTACCTTTGCTATTAAATACTATTATGTGATGAGTGAAATGAAAAAAAATATATTAATTTTATTTTGATTTAATAAGTGGAAATAAGTGCACCTGAAAATAAAATGTTACCCCTTTTATCCCATATTACGCATCTACTTTTCCATTAAACATCTCTTAAGAAATCATAAATTAAAAAAAAATTACTGTTTTTAATATACTCTATTATGTGCCTTATTCATCAATACTAAGATTAAAAATGGAGTAGCTTTAAAATATCGTCATTGTTCCATGTATGTATGTATGCATGCATGCATGTATGTATGTATGATATACACCCCTTTTCCCTTTTATTTATATTCTTTTGGTGGAGCCATCGACAACTCCTTAAAGTTGGTATCAATTTTTACTTAGACACCTCAAATAGGCTTTATTTTTATTTTTTTTAAATAGATTTTATTCATTTTAAACGCCTCAAGTAGGGCCCCACTGAGCCATTTTGACCCTTTTTTGACAATCAACTAAAATTACAAAGTGTGTGTAATACACTTGCGAATGACATGACATGATGACTAATTAGAAGTTGACATGTGGCGTTTTAGTGTAAAAATAATAATATTAAAATAAATTATTAAAAAACAACTAATTTTCAATAAAATAAATAAATAAAATTACCTATTTTCTACCACTCCCACCCCCACCTTACATCACCCCACGTCCACCCCTCAGCCTTACTTCCGTCCTTTTTGTCTCCCCAACCCTTCCACAATATTTTGGTTATTCTTCCATTTCTTTTATTAAAAAAAATCATTAGATTTTAGTCTTTCTTTTTTTATTTTTTCATTGTAAATTTGATTTTGAGAATAATTTTATCGATAGTGAGGTGAGTTTCTGACAAATATGACATTCTTCTTATATTTTTTTTTTTGAAAAAAAAAAATGTATGTTTTGTTCTAATAAATGTTTTCAAAATTAGTGTGATGATTTTTTAAAATTTTGATCTTGTAAATATTTTTAAAATTAGTGTGATAATTTTTTTATTTTGTTTTTTCATATTTTGTAAGGTTTTTCATCATGATTTTTTATGGTGGAAGGTGGAATAAGTGATGGGGATAAAGAGTGAAGAAGAAAAAGAAATATGAACTTTTTTTAAAAAAAAAACACTCCTCACGCACTCCAAATGGGTGCATCACACCCAATGTGTCAAATCAGTAGAAAGTGTCAAAATGACACAGCGAGACTCAACATGAGATGTCTAAAATGAACAAAGCTTAGTTAAGGTATCTAAGTAAAAATTAGTGCCAACTTTAGGGGGACATCGATTGGTTCAGCCTATTCTTTTTGCTTCACTTGAGTCGAGAGGTTTTTGAAAGCATTCTCTCTATCTTTATGAGATAAGGATAAGGCCTGTGTATATTCTACTTTCCCCAGATTCTTTCACTTTGTGGGATTTTAGTGGTTATTTGTAGACTTCAAAAACATATTAATTTTAAAGATAAAACGAGAAAAAAATATTTAATTCTATTTTAATTTGTAAATTGAACAAAAAAATATGGACGAAGGAAGTACTTGTCACAATTTAGGTGAGATAATTTAAATTGACAAAAAATTTAAGGAATAGGAACACTTCAATTGATGGAATAAAATGAATCTTGGTTATTTATATAATTATAAATCAATCCAACTAAGAAAAGTTTTGAAATTAAGTTATCTCTTATTAAACTCGTACATCATGAATTCTCCATTTGTAGATGTATACTGTAGACCCCACAAACTGAACTTGTTGTTGCCCAAGCTTACACAATTTCTCATTTCTTTGAAATATTTCCCTCCCTTTAATTAATTTAGGCCATCAATTTATTTCCTTTTTCAAATAAGTTTTCAGTTGTACGTATTAGATTTCTGAAGGAAAAAGAAAAGAAAACATATTCCTGAGAATTAAATAACATTTCATAGCCACAAGTTGTAATTATTGGTTGTTTACCAACTATTTAAAGATTGCAAAGAAGCAACTCTTTTTTAGTTGAGCGTCACAAATTGCAATTACTCTCTCCGTCCCATTTTATGTGAGATAATTTGACTCGGCACCGAATTTAAGAAAAAAAGAAAGATTTTTAAAATTTATGGTTCAAAATGAATGTTAGAAATTTGTGTGGCTTGTAAATCATTTCATTAAGAATAAAATAGACATTTTATAGTTAAATTGTTACTTTATATAAAATGTGTCATTTTTTGTTTTGACTGATTAAAAATGATAGTAAATTACATAAATTGGGATTTAGGGAGTATTAAATAGGAATCTTGACATATATGAATTTATTTTTTGTTTAACTAAAAGTTGGTATTTGGCAATAAATTTTGGGACTTATAATTTAAATTCGAAATTTATTTATAAATGTGAACAAAAACTTAACTTCAGCTTACCAATAATCATTCTTTACGTCTTGTTAGAGGAAATCCATGTATGTTTCTTGTCTCAATTATCTTAGGTTATCCAATTATTAAGACATTCCTCATTTTTTTCAGTTTTACTGAATTGGGTTATCTTTACTATTATTATATTTTTTACTTTAATGCCGCATTAATTGTTAACAATTTCTTACGCTAATCGTGCAACTTATGTCTTACCAACTTTATAATTTGATAAATTAAGGCAACTTAAAATAGAATCTTTGATTCATAAAAGCTATCTCTTTCATCACTATTTATTGTTTCGATTTAATTTATGGGATAGGCAATTCTTACAACTTATTTTTATTAATAGAAAGTAATTAAATAAAAGAAATATCACACTATATATGTATTTAATACTCTATATGACAAGTTATAAATATACTTTTTAATAATTACTATTAAAATTACATTTTAATTACTAGCAATGACGGATCCATAATTTTGATTCAGGGGGGTTCAAAATATATATGAAGTAAAGGTGCAAAAACTACATGATAAATAAAGAGAGGGGCGGTGAAGGACAACACTAGTTTTAACCCACTAAATTGTAACTCACATTGTGTAACACCTCAAAAATTGAAAAGTTAGATTGGAAAGGAAATGTTAAATTTTTTGCACTGGTTGCAGGTTCTACGAGCCATCCTAGGGACCCTAGGAAGTTCTACAGGCCGTAGGAAGTTTTACGGGTCATAGGAAGTTAGTCGTAGGACTTGGGTTGAATTCTGAAAAATGTCAAGTCCCAGATGTTGGCCTACGGATGAACAGGACGAGTCATAAGAGGTCCTGCTGGTCGTAGAAAGTCCCCGTAGGGTGGATTCGGAGAATTGATTTAAGACCTCAGGTTTACGAAGGGTTTCAAGGGCTTATAGAAGTTTCCACGGGTCATAGAAGGGGTCCGTAGAAGTGATCCAAACTTGGTGAAATTTTGGACTTTGATTTGGGTTCTAAGAGAGGGCCTTACGGGCGGTAGAAAGGTTGACGACCTGTAGGAAGGGTTTCGTGGAAGTATGGTCAATTAATGAGCCCTAGTAACAGTTCTATGGTTGACCAGGACGGTCCGTAGAAAGTCTAACGGACCGTAGGTCCAACCGTAGACATTGTTCGACCGTTTTTAATTAAGGGTGATTTAGTCTTTTTCTACCCATTTAACCCCTAAACTATGTCGTGTTGACATTATAACTACCCTTATATATGATTTTACCCTTCAAAAAACCCTTCATTCCCTCCCATTTGATCAAACTCACAAATTCTCACAAGGGTTTCTTCTCCAAAATTCTCTCAAGAACTCCAAGGTGAAGAACTTGGTTTTAGGGTTTTGATTACCTAAGGTATGTGGGAGTTCAACGATGGATCCCTTTCATCCATTAGGTTCCAAAAGAAATCTCAAAATCTCTAATTCAATTTCACTCAATTATCTAGGATTCTTCATGGGTCCAATTTATTATGATTCAATTGTTATTATTTGATCTTATTATGCATGATTTGATTCAATTAATGTTTTCCAATTGATTTCATATGGACCAATGCCTATGCCTATTTTATGAAATATGAACTATGCCTATGAACTTATGAATTATGATTATGAATTGATGCATGATTTATGAAATTGATCATTTATAACTAAAGGATGATTTTAAGATGAAATATGAATGATTTGTGAAAGATTTTCTCACATTTGAAAGGAATCATGATTTAGATACTTAGAAAGATAAGTGTCTATTATGAATTTATTCCAAGTTTTTGATATGATTATGATTATGTCTTTTCAGTTGGGATTTACTTAGCACCAAAAGGACTTTATGATGGAGGCTATACTTTTAGTAGAGGTTTAGTCTTTAGTAACAATCTCATTGTCCTAAACTACATGCCCCTGTAGGATTGTCTTAAATGACCTAGCTAGTGGATCCACTTTAGTAATGATGGATGATACAAGGTTTTGCCAAGACTCTCTCTTTTCGGTATGAGGTTTACACATGATTCCATGTTATAACTCGCATACTCTTATTGTCGGTTAACGGTAAATATCTCACAAATAGACTATGTTTTCTTCAAAAGGTTTTATCAAAGCTTTTCCCTATGGTTTTCAAATATGCATTGACCTTGTTCATAACGTATGATTTCTCTTTAAAGATTTTTATTGCAGTTTACTTGGTCATGCATATCATGTTTAAGTTCACTATATTATTATGCTTATCTATTTATGCATTTACCCATACTCAGTACACTCATAGTACTAATATAGTGTCTCATAATATATGGTATGACACTCCTCCACCGGAATGTACTTAGGTGGATTGCTCTGCTATCGACTACTTGGATTGGTGAGTCCTCATGATTTCAGGGCAAAGTCATGGACAATTTTAGTTCTTTGATGTCTTTTTAGTATTCAGATTATATTTGTGACTTAGGAGTTTGTCCTAGTCACATCTATGAATAAAAGGCCTATGTCAGACTTAGTAGTATTCCACATATTCTCTTATGTACTCTGTTGGTATCTTTTATGTCATCTTATGGGTTGAGACTTATATTGCTTACGATTTCATTTATCGTATTTTTTACATCATGTTTATATAAAGTGGCTTGTTTAGGGTCTCTTGGGGATTTATTCTCCATATCACATATAGGGTATACTTTGTGTCGTGAAAAACTTGGTATTTAGAGCATCATGTTTTAAAAATGTTTCTAGGATGTTTGACAAGCCGCGCCAAGTAGTGTCTGGTTAATGAGTGTGAACCGCGCTGCATTTATGAATAGTAAACTACAAAGCGTTTAGGAAACTTCACTTCTTTCATTATTCTAAAATAATTCCATAGAGTTTATCTCTATAAAGGTCTTCCTCCTTACTCTTATTTTTTTTATTCTTTTCAGGATATGCCCCCTCGAAGAGTTAACTTATAAAGGAATGTGGGTGAGAATGTGGAGCCCGAGGTTCCTCAAGTTTCGGTCGATCCTTTAGTTGGCAAAGTGTCTCATGCCGAATTCTGAGCCACTTTTCAAGTGTGAACTCAAGATATGACAGACAAAGCTAATAGATAGGTCATTGCTCCCGTGAACGAAATTGTAGGTACAACGACAACAAGGTGAGGTGATGAGTGGTAGATTTGCACTCATTTAAGGTCCATTCTACTCAATAATTAGTGTCCTCAATGCCTAACTTTGTCATTTTCTAATCAAATATTGATGATTTGAGGCTATGAAGACAGTTGGACAAGGCAAGGACTACAATTTAAAAGAATGGCCAAAAATACTAATAGAGGTACAAACTAAACATTATTGATCGCCTAACATGAAGGGCAGATCGTCAACTGAGCACGACCTCATCCGAACTGACAGTGCATAGTATGTGTTTATATCAAACAAGGTTGGTGAACCCTAGTAGAGAAGGCAATGTATCGAGTTAGAATGACAATCCTACTTGGGGGTGTGCAAAAACCGAATCGACCAATAAACCAAATTGGAAAAATTGTTATTGGGTCATTGCTATTAGGTTAACGGGTTTTTAATGATTTTATAAAAAAAAAATGTTGGTTATCGGTTGAGTATCGGTTTTTAGTATTGGGTTATTGGGTAAACCGATGACCCATTAACGCGATAGTAAGTTACTACTATACCCTTCATAAATATGAAATATTAATAATTTAACATAAATAGACACTATATCAGTACTCTACACTACGGTCTACACACTTCACACGTCATAGTACTTCTACTTCATATCAGAAATTTCATATTATGTTTTGGTTGTAACATGTTATTGTAGCCTTCGTACTACATCTACTCTTATTGATGTAATTTCTCATTATATTTCTTGTTTCACTTTTTCAAAGCATTTACAACTGATTTGCTTATCTCACTGTATCGTATCAAATTTTTAGAGAAGTGAGAAATCATATATTTATTTTATGAGCATTTTCTTATTGGGTAAACAGAAAATCAAACCATTAATGACCAAAAACCGATAAACCAAAAACTGATAAAGAATATCTTATTGGTTTGTTATTGATTTAGCATATGTAAAAATCAAAAACTGATGAACCGAACCGATCGATGCACACCCCTAATCCTACTGTACATTGCCCAAAGTGACAGTATGCAAGGCAAAGATTTAATGCTCGAAAGGTGGACTAAGGTGGTAATCGGCGATTCTCTAAAAGTGAAAGGCTGACACAATCGAGTCCATCAACTAAGGTTCAAAGACTTGAAGCCTAGAGCATTACAAGGTGAGTTGAGGAGTGAAGGGAAATTCGCCGAACGAGTTTGGCGAGCCCGATTAGTGTCACCGAGTTGGTTATTAAGTGAATTTTGGGACAAATTTTGAGAAAGTATAAATAGCCCAAAGGATACAATTTTTAGGGAGTTCTACTAGGGAGTTGGACTACTAAGTTGAAAGGAGAGAACACTTTACTTTTGAATGAACATTTTTCTAGTTCTTGTGATTTTACAATTTGAGACTTAAATTTGATAAATTGACGTTAAATCCAAAGTGAGTTTACTCTTAATTGTTTGATTTCAAGTTATCCATTACTTATTTTATGGAAGGTATTTTTTCTTTACTTCTAGTGAGAGGTGGCTAAAATCCCAAGATGTAAGGGTGCTCTAATGGGGTTGGGTGTTGATTTAATGTAGTGGGTATTGTACTATGCTCTGTTGATGTTCATGTATAATTTGATCTAATTACCATGGGGTTAAATTATGGGTAAGGTTGCAAACTTAATTCCTACTTTCAATCTCCGGTCGATGCTTGAAAGAGATTAATTGGAGTGGGTAATTAGTTCAATACTAGCAATTTAGGTTTGATGTGTATGGCTTTCTTGAAAGAGAGGTTATGGATCAAATTTATTTTCTCTGTTCTTGAAAGGGAGGATAAAGTAAGGTATTGGGTTGTTTAGGATTGGCAATTAGATGAGACTAAAAGGAGATTCTCTGCAGAGATTCTTTGAGATTGAAAGAAGATTAGCTTCATTGAAGATAACTTAGACTATTCATGTATGTACATCACTATAGAGTACAATCACCCCTATGTTACATCAATTTTCGATTTCGGCACCCCTAGATTGCTTGTTAAATCTTGATTTTGTTCCGATTTTAGTTTAATTGTGATAATTGATAACCAAAGCTTTATATTAAGTTGGTGGTACCACCAACTCAATTTTTCTAAGTAGTAGAAATGAGATAATTTAAAATCCAAATTTTTTGATAAAAATTCTCTACGATATACCATTCCTTGTGGGATTCGACTCCGACTCTTTGTTGGATTTTTTACTGACGATGATCACTCACTCTTTTAATTAGTTTCAGAAGGTGATTTGAGCGTAATAAAAAATAGTGTCGCTACCGGGGAGTGGTGGTTAAGAGTTCTAATTGAGAAATTAGATTTTAATTTGGTTTATTTGTAGTAGATATGTTGTTTGGTGTTGTTGTTGACTGATTTGCAGGTTGACAAGATGAGTGACTATGGAAGTGACAATGACCGTCACTAAGGTTAAAACGACAGTATAGGTAATCTCAATGACATGTCTATTTATGTCATTTAAACCACGGGAGCAATCTGAATACCTCCTACAATCGGGAGTACGATGTTTCACATAACATGAACTATGATACAATTGCTCCAAATGAAAGGATTTTTTGGGGGTCTAGCTCATGAAGATCCCCATGATCACCTTAGGAATTTCAAGGAAGTGTGTGGACCTTTTGTGTTCAAGAATCTCCCAAGAATCCATAGGTTTAAGTTATTATCGTTCTCTACAATGGGAGAGGCTACAAAATAGTTGGGAGAGTTGCCAAGTGATTTTGTTACTTCGTGGGATGAGCTGACTGAGGCATTCTTGGAAAGATTCTTTCCAGCCTTGAAGATGGTTAAATTTTGTCACCAAATTCAAAATTTCAAACGTATTGGAGGTGAGCCTTTGCATGAAATGTGGATGAGGTTCAAAAAAGTTACTCTTGCAATGTCCAACGCATGTCATTTCGAACAATTTGTTGTTGCAATACTTTTATTGCAGCCTTAATTCAGTCAATAAAGGTGTGAATGATCGCTGAGTCCATGGTAGATTGATGAGGTAGTCATATGATGTAGCTTCTTTGTTGCTAGATGATATGACTAAGGTTAACCGAGCATGGCATACTAGGGAAGACCAAGTGCCCCTTCTACAAATGGGTTTGAGCAAAGAACAGATCGAGAAGGACCATGAAAAAAATTAAAACATAGACAAAATGATGATCGAAATCAATTTGTTTTCCAAACATGTCATGGGAGGTGGAACCAAGTCGGTGAATGCGGTTCGAACCAAAACTGGTCTCTGCCTGGATGATACCAAATTCGAGGCATTATACAATGTGGAAGTTCAATACAAGGAAAATCAAGTGGGGGGAGGGGGGGGGGGGGGGTTCTCACAATAATTATCAACGACAAGGTGGGAACCAAGGTTGGAACAAGAATAGAAATAGTGGTTGGAATGATTGGCGGGGTGTAAATTGGAGAGATAGGGAGATGGACAAAGATAGATACATGCTTACCCATGATCGTCCAAGCCCAAAAGAATCAACTAGGCTAGAAGGAAGCGGGGTAGAAGACATGCTTGTAAGGATCTACAACAAGGTTGAAGGTTTCGATAAGGTATTAAAGGATTTGAAAAATGACTTCGACACTTTATCTCAGATGGTGACTTCACACACAGTTTATATCAAGCAGCTGGAGACCCAACTGGGTCAAATTGTCACTTATCTAAATCCTAGGTAAAAGGGAACTTTGCGTAGTGACACCATATCGAACCCCAAAAATGATTGTTGAGTTTGAGCAATATGTCAGTCACGACAAAATTACACCCTAGACGTGACATGGCTTATAGGACCCCGAGAGGCCCTACACAAGCCACTTACCATACATCATACAAGATAATAGAAAATCAAAAGAGTTTGAAAGATAGTTTATATCATAATTGTTCGACAAGAAAATGAAGCGAAAAATCCTAACATAGTCTCAAAGCCATCTAGTACATCAAGAGTAATTGAGACATAACCCATACATCACATACAATATGGAAAAGTAAAAACAATAAGCAATAAAGGGTTCGGTCCTCGAAATATGAGGACTCACTAATCTTCAATCTCTACTAAAGTGATCACTAACCACGGAGACGCGAAATGGGAGCGTCCGACCCTACATTAGTGAAACAATATAGGCAAAACTATACGTTAGTACATGGAATGTATCAAGTATGATAGCAATGCATAAAAGTTATGAAATAATGCTAAAAACAACTTTTTCATGACATACAATGACAAGTTAAACCATAAGATAAAAGGGTTAGAAAACATAAATCATGAACGTGGTCAATGCAAGATAAACATTTTTAAAACACTTGTGAGATACTTGTAGAAGTAACCTTAGTTCATTATTATGGGAGATTTAACTTTAACCAACATAGAGATCATATGAGATATAACATGGAATACGATGTCTACCCCCAAACCAAAAAAATGTGTTCTCACTTGCCAAGGAAAGAACCATGAACTTCCAACTTACATGGATCCATTATCTAATGTCTATCTAGAAAAACCTATGGTAGCACATATTTTATGGTTTATGGGTTGTAACAACCTGAAAAAGTAGTAAGACTAATCTAGAGCCTAATGGAAACTAGTAAGTGAAACTAGAGCCTAATGAGTTTGTTTTAGAGTTTGACTTGGGTTTTATGCTGTAAAAATGGTTTCCCGAGCTTAGGTTGAGGAGTATAGTGGTTGAATGTCAAGGCACGTGTTAGCCCCGTAGTTTAGAAGACCTTCTAAGGTTTGGTTAAGGGTTGCAATGGCAAGTGCCAAGCCAAGGGGGCAAGGCCTAAGCCAAAGGCCAAGGCTGCCCAACCTTAGCCAAGCACTATCCCAACTCCACGAGACACTTTACAGCCAGTGGTATTGACCACGGTTCCATAAAAGTGGCCGTGAAAAAGACTTAGCTTAGTGGGAGGCAAGGCCTTGAGGCCAAGCTACTGCCCCAAGTCCACGAGCCACTTCACTACCAGTGGTCTTGACCACGGTCCGTAGAAGTGGTCGTAAAGATGCCTTAGCATCTAGGGCAATATAAAGGTGGATAGTCACCCAAGTCAAGGTACCACGGGAACCACCACGAGTCGTGGTGCCCCTCACGACCTGTACAAGTGGGCGTAGTCCCTGACGGGGCAGCCAAAGTTGGGGATTTTTAAGTAATTTTGTTTTAAGTTATTATTAAATAGGGTTGATTTTAAATGTTTATATAATATATATATATATATATATATATATATATATATATATATATATAGTTTTAAGTCTTAAAACACATATTTACTCCATTATCTCCAAATACCCAAATCAAAACCCAACTTCCCTTCTCTTAAATATTTCTCTCTCTATGAAGAAGACCTCTATTGAAGAACAAGGTCAAGGTCAAGCTAGGGGTTCAACAACCAATCTTTCTCCTCCAATTTCATATGGATTTACACCTAAGGTATGGATGCTTGTCATTCTTGGTTAGATATCACCAAGAAGCCCCTTCAAATTAAGTTTACAAATCCCCCAATTCTAGGGTTTTTCAATGGGTCTCCTTCCAAAATGAATTCAATTATATAATTAAGGTTTAATATGATTGATTAAGATGATTTATGATTGGATTAATGTAGTATTGATGGATTTTGATGAAAATCTCCCTTGGACCCATGATTTCCCCTTCTTCCTAAATTGTGAACTAGGATATGACTTGATTGATTATGTAAGCTTGTCAATTTATTCTGTTTATGTTTATTAAGTTGTTGAATCATGAAATTCTCCTATCTAGTATTACAATTCTAGAAGTTAGGGTTGATCTTGATTCTTAGCCTTTAAAGGCAAATTAAAGGTTTAGATGTGGACCCTAAGATTGATGAATTTCTTGGTGAATTGCCTTAGATTACACCACCTAGACATGAATTTATTATGAATGAATCATGTATACATGAACTAACTTGATTAGGTCTAATGTGATGGATCATGGTTGAAGTGGTACTGAGATTTAGTTTATTTGATGTTGTATGTCTATCATTGAGTAAGAATGAAGGAAGTAGTTACGTTTACCTTGAGAGTCAGGTTTACATGATTACCATATGAGGTGTTGCTTGAGGGTAATGCTCATAATATGAAGATGATTCCTAAGTCTTAAATGGTAAAAGCTAATATGAATAAGTTAAGGATGATTAAGATTAAAGAAGGAACTTATTATGTAGGTTGAAGTTGTATATGTCATTATTGTGCAACGACTTAACCCACATGACCTATAATATGGTCATATGAGTTTATGCATGAAATAAATGGATTACTTGAGTCATGGTTGTATCTATGTTATATATGTTGAATACTAGGTGTAGACTCAATGTGACCCTTGAATTCAATATATGTGAATTATGTGTGATTGTGGTATTATGTACATTCTTATGAACAATTTGAGAAGGAAGTGCCTATGATGATAATGTTGTTGTGCTATCAATTGAAAGGCTAGTTCTCATATGCACCTTTACATACTTTTATGCATGAAATGCTCATGATCATGTTGATCGACTTGAAAGGTGCAGGTGTTTAATTATTGTGTATATTGTGGTATTGATGCAATATCCTTCTTTCCTATACCCTTATACATGACTATGTATGATATGATATGACTATGTATGATATGATATGACTATGTACGATATGATATGATTATGTACGATATGTTATGACTATGATAGTCTTGTTGTATTGAATGAAAGTCCATTCACATGAACACACTACGAAAATGATGTCAAAGGTTTACTCACATGTTGATGATTCTAAGGTTGAAAGGACACTCTCACCCTAATGAATCTTGAGCTATTATGATGTATGATGGTTTGAGTGCCTAGTGCATTCTTTTATGAAGATAAACTTAAGTAAAGACTTAAAGTGAATTTTAAAAGGAATTATGCTTAGCACCGAGAGGATATGGAAATGAGATGGGTGTTTTTACGTTAGAAAGTCCAGCTTTCCCAATGTATGTGATCTCATAAACCTTTTACCTTAACAAGTTCGGGTTTCCAGAAGCAATATGTATGTCCCATAACTACATGCCCTCGTAGGTCTTAGCTAGTTGATCCATCTAAAAGCTATTATGTAAGTTCTACCTTAGGCAAGTAAGACGTCTCTTTTTGGTGTGGTAATAAGACACCGAATTCCATGTAGCTCACATGGTCTATGTCGGTTAAGGATATTATCCCTATATAATACGAATATGAGCTATGAGAAGAACATGGACTTTAATTATGACTTCTTAAGAGGTACTACTTAGTATGAGTGGGGGAATAGGACTTCACTTATACATTGCCAAGGTAGACTTTCAGAGGGGTTATAGTTAGGTTCTCTTATGTTATGAAGACTTTTGAATTATGTATGTATGATATGCATGAATGTTAAGGTTGACTTTACTTGTTACAAGTTATGATCATGAATGTCTCCTTATGTATATTGATTATGGATGAATCGAAGGCAAGATATGTATATTGTTGGTGATCTAAATGTGATACCTATCATTTGGTAGGATTATGGGATCTTAACTTTTCATTGCACTAGTATGACTTTGGGTTGCTTATATGTTGGTATGAACTTATGTTATGCATGATCATGGTGGCCTAAAAGTGAGACTTAGTGTAGATAGGATTATGGGATGCTATCTATACATTGCACAAGTGTAGCTTAGGGTTGCTCATGTTATAGTTCTATTATGTTTATATGATCTTGGTATATACTTATGCGTGTGAACTATGTCTTGTGAAGATTAGAGTATGCATTATGTGGTGTTGGAGACTATGTTTGTAATTATGATGATATCTTTTATGTTATGATGAATTGTGCATGGTTTGTCTTATGAGCTACATTCTCCAACTATTTCAAAGATGATGTTCATAAGTGGCATAAAGCATGGTTTCAAAGAAAATGACCCTTTTTTATGCATGTTTTAAGGATTTTCTTCCATGGCTTCCCAACTTAGTACATTTTGTGCTAACCCATATTTCTACATTTTCTATAAGTGTAGGTTTTGGAGATATCGAATGCTATTCTCGTGGATAGGACTCTAGTCGATCAAGAAGAAGAAGATTGGTGAGTCCTCATAGTATTCGAGGTCTTGAGCACATGTCCTTTATTTCTTTCTTTTAAGTTTTAGATTTAGGTAAGGGTCGTGTCCCTAAGATTGTATTCAAAGATTTTTTTTATTCTAATGTTATAGATGGTTTGAGACATAGTGTCACAAACTCTTTCATTTTTATAAAGAACTTCGATTGTAAATAAAAGTTTTAAATTTTCCGCATTTTTTCCAATGTTCTTATGTAAAGATATGCTAAGGGCTTGTATGAGACTTTTCAGAGTCTTATACGCCGTGTCACGTCTAAGGGGGTAGTCTCGGGTCGTGACTAACTTGATATCAGAGCATAAGTTTTGGGAATAGTATTAGGATGTCTCAAACCACGTCTAGTAGAGTCTTGCACATCGGTGTGAGTCACAACACATCTATGAGTGAGAGGATGTAGGACATTAAGAAACCTCACTTCTTCATTCTCTAGTCGTGCTATAGAGTTTTCTATAAGGTCTTTCTCTCTAATCGATGGTCTTCAAGATGTGACTACTTGAAGGGCTCTTGTTATAAGGAACAAGGGAGAAGGTGTTGGTTGAAAGGCCAATGATGGCTATGTGACTAGATAGGACTTGATATGCTAGATTTAGATTTCATCCTTAAGATGGATTGGTAGAGTTATTGTTATGCTCTTATGTGATGTTAGAACCCGTATAGTTGACTTGTTAGTCCCTAAATAAGCTTATCCAAGAGTGTAAGGGGGAAAGCTCTATGCCATAAGTTTGGATTATGTTTTTTATTAAAGTTGACTTTGAGGGTTGCGTATTCCACCTAGTTAAGGTGAAGAATAAGAAGTGTAAGTGTTGACCAACTTTAAAGAGTTAGTTATCTCTTAAGATTGATCTTAAGTATGATCATTTTGAGTAGGGTGTTTAGATAATACTTAGGTTTGATTGGTTGGTAGATCCCACCAAAGGTAATAATATGGGTTCCTTGATAGGTTTTTTCCTCAGAAAATGAGAGATATCCCGGTGCCTAAATCTAGAGGAAGATAGGATAAGAAAGTTCCTCCTAATGGTTCCGGTATGTGTAATGCCTTATTAGATTTCGGTATTACTTGTCTTTTGTGACTTGATAAGCTAGACCTTGATGTTGTCCTTAGTATGAATGGGCTTCATAATGGTTTTATGATATTGATGGTAGAACCCTACTTGACCATTTTGAGTTTGGTAGGTTGTAAAGTTTGGTGAAAGAGGGTGTTTGATTGATGCCTTTATGTGTTGAGTGAATGGACTCCCCTAAACAGGATAGAAGTGTAATTCACCAAGGTCTAGAATTACCTTGGGTGATGGATGTGAAAACTTAGTGATGACTTGCCCCGACCTTAAAGTTGAAAGAAATGGTGCTTAGAAAAATCTGTATAAGTTTACTTTCATGAAGAAGATGATGTTCTTTAGGGTAAGGTCATTGAGTGTCATGAAGCATGGTTTCAAACAAAATGTCCCTTTTTTTATGCATGTTTTAAGGATTTTCTTGCATGGCTTCCATACTTAGTACATTTTGTGCTAACCTATATTTACACATTTTCTGTAAGTGTAGGCTTTGGAGATATCGGAGGCTATCCTCGTGGCTAAGACTCTGTCGATCAAGAAGAAGAAGATTGGTGAGTCCTCATAGTATTTGAGGGATTGACCACATGTCCTTTATGTCTTTCTTTTATGTTTTTGATTTACAAAAGGGTCGTGTCCCTAAGATTGTATTCAAAGCGTTTTATTCTAATGTTATAGATGGTTTGAGACATAGTGTCATAGAATCTTTCATTTTTATAAATAACTTCGATTGTAAAGAAAAGTTTTAAATTTTCCACATTTTTCCCTAAGTTCTTATATAAAGATATGCTAAGGGCTTGTATGAGACTTTTCAGACTCATATACGTCGTGTCACGTCTAGTGGGTAATCTTGGGTCGTGACAAACTTGGTATCAGAGCATAACTTTTTCGGATGGTTTTTATGACTCAAACTACGCCTAGTAAAGTCTTGTTCATCGGTGTGAGTCGCGACGCATCTATGAGTGAGAGGCTCTAGGACGTTACTAAACTTCACTTCTATATTCTCTAGTTGTGCCATAAAGTTTAACTCTATAAGGTCTTGCTCTCTAATTGGTGGTCTTCAAGCTGTGACTACTCGAAGGGCTCTTGTTACATGGAACAAGGGAGAAGGTGTTGGTTGAAATGCCAATGATGGTTATATGACTAGATATGATTTGATATGCTAGATTTAGATGTCATCCTTACGTTGGATTGGTAGAGTTATTGTTATTCTCCTATATGATGTTTGAACCCGTATAGTCAACTTTTTAGTCCCTAAATGAGCTTATCCGAGAGTAATAGACGGAAAGTTCTATGCCATAAGTTTGGATTATGTTTTGTGTTAAAGTTGACTTTGAGTGTTGCATGTACCACCTAATTAAGGTGAAGAAGAAGAAGTGTAAGTGTTGACCAACTTGAAAGAGTTAGTTATCTCTTAAGATTGATCTTAAGTATGGCCATTTTGAGTAGGGTGTTTAGATAATACCTAGGTTTTATTGGTTTGTAGATCCCACCAATGGTGATGATATGGATTCTTGATAGGTTTTGCCCTCGAAAAATGAGAGATTTCCCGGTGCTTATGGCTAGAGGAATAGAGGATAAGAAAGTTCATCCTCAAGGTTTCGGTATGTGTTATACCTTATTAGATTCCTGTATTACTTGTCTTTTATGACTTGATAAGCTAGACCTTGATGTTGTCCTTAGTATGAATGGGTTTCATAGTTGTTTTATGATATTGATGGTAGAACCCTACTTGACCATTTTGAGTTTTGGTAGGTTATAAAGTTTGGTGAAAGAGGGTGTTTGAGTGATGCCTCTACGTGTTGAGTGAATGGACTCCTCTAAAAAGGATAGAAGTGTAATTCACCATGGTCTAGAATCACCTTGTGTGATGGATGTGAAAACTTAGTGATGACTTGGCCCGACCATAGAATTGAAAGAAATAGTGCTTAGAAAAGTCCTTATAAGTTCACTTCCATGAGGAAGATGATGCTCTTGAGGGTAAGGTCATTGAGTATCTTTGATGTCCATGATTTAGATTGGCTTGGAATACTCACCTTGAGAAGTGCATTGAGTTTGGGAAGTTTAGTCCTGATTTTGTAGGCTCATATGAAATCTTGAAGTGAAGTTAGTATAGTTGGGATGCATTGTTGATAAACTACTATTGATTTTGAACCCAACTTGGCCATTATGAGTTTGTGATGGGTTGGAGGATTTGATGATTAGTTGTGTATAAGTGATGCTTAGAGAGTGTTGAAGGTGGTATTTTAGTAAGGGTTATAGTTGAAAGTGCTTATTTGGGAGGCCAAGGGCCAAAGAGATGTCCCAATATCCTTATGTTCCCTTTTATTCCTCCACTAGCTCCATATGGTAAGTCCTACTTGACTCATTATACGATTTTGGAGTCTTGGATGTTATGTGTGTCCTATGATTCCCTTGTCCCTTAGAATTACTATTGTTAACCTTGGTAGGGTTTGGAGGCATGATTATTAGACCTCTATTGTTTTTAGAACCCGATAAGGTCATAATGAGTCTTGGTAAAGCTTTAGGTTTGCTTGAAAGGAGTAGTATTTGAGGTCTTCATAAGGGTATTACTCCCAAGGGGGAGATCATGTGCTTAGATAGAAAATTTGATTGAGAGTCCCGATATCCTCATCCATTTTTTCTATTCCTATTCTAGCTTGAAACCAAGAGTTCCTTTTGGACTTGTTCCATGTCTAGGAGTCATGAGTATTTTAGAGATTTCCATGACCTCCTTATGTTATGTATGTTTTTGAAAGATTCTTATTTTGTATAAAATGAGTTTTTCATGATTTACATGTTCCTCATGCTGTTGTGCATCTTAGTATGATGATGGAATATTTGACTTCATGAGATGAGGTGATGAACATGCTTTGTTATACTTTTGATGAAATGGCACATTGGCTCCATATTGTTGTGTTGAGTTTGTTTTTAATGGGAAAATGTAGTCCCTCCTATGATTATGTGATTGAAGATGCTCAGAGGAGTTGATATAGGTTCACTCCCAAGGGGGAGATGGTGTGCCTAGCTAACATTGTTGTTATGTGCTTATGTGTTGCCATGACTTCCTTATATAATGCATGTTCAAGAAAACTTGTGTTTTTAAAGGAAATGAGTTTATGTGAATTGTTTTTCCTCATGTTGTTGTGCTTTCGGTAAGAGGTGCCTATTGTACTTCATGAGAAGAATACATGAGCATGCTTTAGTTTGGAGTTGAGAAATTCCTCCTTAAAGGAAATGTTTTTTCAGAGTAAATTGCATAATATGCTTAATGATGTTATGATGAGCATGATTTGAGTTGGAGAAGGTAATTCCTCCAATAAAATGAGAAATGTTGAAGTTATAACGCATGAAGAGTTTGTAGATGTAGTTCCTACTTCCTTGTATTGCATTGAGTATGTTTGTGATAGAGTTGATGTTTCCTCCTAGTTTTATGCATTGTTTATGATGTTGCATGCATGATGGGCTACTAGTCTAGATTTGTTATCCCTTAATGTGTTTAAAGTGTCATTCGAGGACGAATGTTCCTAAAGGGGGGATAATGTAACAACCCGAAAAACTAGTAAGACCAAGCTGGAGCCTAATGGATACTAGTAGGTGAAACTCGAGCCTAACGAGTTTATTTTAGAGTTTGACTTGGGTTTTATGTTGTAAAAATGGTTTCTCGAGCGTAGGTTAAGGAGTCTAGTGGTTGAATATGAAGGAACGTGTTAGACCCTGTAGTTTTGAAGATCTTCTAAGGTTTGGTTAAGGGTTGCAAGGGCAAGTGCCAAGTCAAGGGGGCAAGGCATAAGCCAAAGTCCACGAGCCACTTCACGGCCAGTGGTCTTGACCATGGTCCGTAGAAGTGGCCATGAAGAAGACTTAGCTTAGTGGTTGGCAAGGCCTTTAAGGCTAAGCTACTGCGCTAAGTCCACGAGCCACTTCACATCCAGTAGTCTTGACCACGGTCCGTAAAAGTGGTCGTAAAGATGCCTCAGCATCTAGGGGATTAGCAAGGTTGAGAGGAACCCTGGTCAAGGGACCACAGGCACCACCACAAGTCGTGGTGCCCCTCACGACCCGTACAAGTGGGCGTGGTCCCTGACGGGGCTGCCCAAGTTGGGGATTTTTAAGTAATTTGATTTAAGTTATTATTAAGTGCGGTTGACTTTAAATGGTTTATATCATATATATATATATATATAAATAGTTTTTTAAGTCTTAAAACATCTGTTTACTCCATTATCTCCAAATACCCAAATCAAATCCCAGCTTCCTTTCTCTCAAATATTTTTCCCTAACAAGAAGAGCACCATTGAAGAACAAGGTCAAGGTCTAGCTAGGGGTTTAAGAACCAACCTTTCTCCTCAGATTTCCTGTGGATTTCAACCTAAGGTATGTATGCTTTTAATTCTTGGTTAGCTATCACCAAGAAGCCCCTTCAAAGTATGTTTACAAACCCCCCAATTCTAGGGTTTTTCAATCTAGTCATGGGTCTCCTTCCAAAACGAATTCAATTGCTTAATTAAGGTTTATTATGATTGATTATGATGATTTATGATTGGATTAATGAAGTATAGATCGATTTTGATAAAAATCTCCCTTGGACCAATATTATGAACTAAGGTATGACTTGATTGATCATGTAAGCTTGCCAATTGAATATGTTTGTGTTTATTAAGTTGTTGAATAATGAAATTCCCCTATCTAGTAATGTGATTCTAGAAGTTAGGGTTGATCTTGATTCTTAGCCTTGAAGGGCAAATTGTGGGTTTAGATAAGGACCTCTAAGATTGATGAATTTCTTGGTGAATTGCCTTAGATTAGATCACCTAGACATGAATTTATTATGAATGAATCTTGTAGACATGAACTAACTTGATTAGGTATTATGTGATGGATCATGGTTGAAGTAGAATTGAGATTTAGTTTACTTGATGCTATATGTCTATAATTGAGTAAAAATAAAGCAAATTGTTAAGTTTACCTTGATTACATGATTACCATGTGAGGTGTTGCTTGAGGGTAATGCTCATAATATGAAGATGATTCCTAAGGCTTAAATGGTAAAAGCTAATACGAATAAGTTAAGGATGCTTAGGCTTAAAGAAGGAAGCTATTATGTAGGTTGAAGTTGTATATGGCATTATTGTGCAATGACTTCACCCACATGACCTATAATATGGTCGTATGAATTTATGCATGAAATGAATGGATTACTTGAGTCATGGTTGTATCTATGTTATATATGTTGAATGCTAGATGTGCTGACTCAATGTGACCCTTGAATGCAATATATGCGAATTATGTGTGATTGTGGTATTATGTACATGCTTATGAACACTTTGAGAAGGAAGTGTCTATGATGATAATGTTGTTGTGGTGTCAACTGAAAGGCTAGTTCTCATATGCACCTTTACATACTTTTATCCATGAAATGCTCATGATCATGTTGATCCACTTGAAAGGTGGAGGTGTTTAATTATTGTGTATGTTGTGGTATTGATGGAAGATCCTTATTTTTCAATACCCCTATACGATATGATATATATAATATGATATGACAATGTATGATATGATATGATTATGTACAATATGTTATGACTATGATAGTCATGTTGTGTTGAATGAAAGGTCATTCTCATGAACACACTACAAATATGATGTGAAAGGTTTACTCACATGTTGATGATTCTAAGGTTGAAAGGACATTCTCACCTTAATGAATCTTGAGTTATTATGATGTATGATGGTTTGAGTGCCTAGTGCATTCTTTTATGAACCTAAACTTAAGTAAAGACTTAAAGTGAATTTTAAAGGGAATCATGCTTAGCACCAAGATGATATGGAAATGTGATGGGTTCTTTTACGTTAGAAAGTCTGGCTTTCCCAATGTATGTGATCACATGAGATGGAAACCTTTTCGTTGGCAAATTCAGGTTTCTATAAACAATCTCTCTATCCCATAACTACGTGCCCCCGTAGGTCTTAGCTAGTGGATCCATCTAAAAACTATTATGAAAGTTCTACCTTAGGCAAGTAGGAAATCTCTTTTCGGTGTGGGAGTAAGACATCGAATTCTATGTAGCTCACATGGTCTATGTCGGTTAAGGCTATTATCCCTATATAATACGAACATGAGCTATGATAAGAACATGAACTTTAATTATGACTACTTAAGAGGTACTTATTATGAGTAGGGGTATGTAACTTCACTTATACATTGCACAGGTGGACTTTAAGAGGGGTTATGGTTAGGTTATCTTATGTTATGAAGACTTATGAATTATGTATGCATGATATGCATGAATGTTAAGGTTGACTTTACTTGTTCAAATTAATGATCATGAATGTTTTCTTACTTATGTATGTATATTATGGATGAATCAAAGGTAAGATATGTATGTTGTTGGTGATCTAAACGTGTTACCTTGCATTTGGTAGGGTTATGGTATCTTACCTTTGCATTGCACTAGTATGACTTTGGGTTACTTATATGTTGGTATGAACTTATGTTATGCATGATCATGGTGGCCTAAAAGTGAGACTTAGTGTAGATAGGATTATGGAATCCTATATATGCATTGCACAAGTATAGCATAGGGTTGCTCATGTAATAGTTCTATTATGTTGATATGATCTTGGTATGTACTTATGCATGTGAACTATGTCTTGTTAAGATTGAAGTATGCATTATGTGGTGTTATAGACTATGCTTGTAATTATGATGATATTATTTATGTTATGATGAATTGTGCATGGTTTGACTTATGAGCTACATTTTCCAACTAATTCGAAGATGATGTTCAAAAGTGGCATGAAGCATAGTTTCACACAAAATTTCCCTTTTTTTATGTATGTTTTACGGATTTTCTTGCATGGCTTCCATACTTAGTGCATTTTATGCTAACCCATATTTCTACATTTTCTATAAGTGTAGGCATTGGAGATATCGGATGTTATCTTCGTGGCTAGGACTCTAGTCGATCAAGAAGAAGAAGATTGGTGAGTCCTCATGGTATTCGAGGGCTTGACCACATGTCCTTTATGTCTTTCTTTTATGTTTTAGATTTATGTAAGGGTCATGTCCCTAAGATTGTATTCAAAGAGTTTTTATTCGAATATTATAGATGGTTTGAGACATCGTGTCATAGACTCTTTCATTTTTATAAAGAACTTCGATTGTGAAGAAAAATTTAAAATTTTCCGCATTTTTCCATATATTCTTATATAAAGATATGCTAAGGGCTTGTATGATACTTTTTTGAAGTCTTGTAGGCCATGCCATGTCTACAGGGTAGTCTCGGGTCGTGAAAAATTTGGTATCAGAGCATAGGTTTTTGGGATGGTTTTAGGATGTATCAAACCTCGTCTAGTAGATTCTTTTTCATTGGTGTGAGTCGCGACACATCTATGAGTGAGTGGCTATAGGACGTTAGGAAACTTCACTTATTCATTCTCTAGTTGTGCCATAGAGTTTAACTCTATAAGGTCTTTCTCTCTAATCGATGGTCTTCATGATGTGACAACTTGAAGGGCTCTTGTTACAAGGAACAAGGGATAAGGTGTTGGTTGAAATGCCAATGATGTCTATGTGACAAGATAGGATTTGATATGCTAGATTTAGATGTCATCCTTAGGATGGATTGGTAGAGTTATTGCTAAGCTCCTATGTGATGTTAGAACCTGTATAGTCAACTTTTTAGTCCTTAAATGAGCTTATCCAAGAGTGTAAGGGGGAAAGATCTTTGCCATAAGTTTGGATTATGTTTTGTCTTAAAGTTAACTTTGAGGGTTGCATGTACCACCTAGTTAAGGTGAAGAAGAAGAAGTGTAAGTGTTGACTAACTTTAAAGGGTTAGTCATCTCTTAATATTGATCTTAAGTATGGTCATTTCGAGTAGGGTGTTTAGATAATACATAGGTTTTATTGGTTGGTAGATCCAACCAAAGATAATGATATAGGCTCCTTGATAGGTTTTGCCCTTGGAAAATGAAAGATTTCCCGGTTCCTAAGGCTAGAGGAAGAGAGGATAAGAAAGTCCCTCTTAATGGTTTCAGTATCTGTTATGCCTTATTAGATTCCGGTATTACTTGTCTTTTGTGACTTGATAAGCTAGACCTTGATGTTGTCCTTAGTATGAATGGGCTTCATAGATGTTTTATGATATTGATGGTAGAACCCTTCTTGACAATTTTTGTGTTTTGGTAGGTTGCCAAGTTTGGTGAAAGAGGGTGTATGAGTGATGCCTTTATGTGTTGAGTGAATATACTCCCCTAAAAAGGATTGAAGTGTAATTCACCATAGTCTAGAATCACCTTGTGTGATGGATGTGAAAACTTAGTGATGACTTGCCATGACCTTAGAGTAGAAAGGAATGGTGCTTAGAAAAGTCCGTATAAGTTCACTTCCATGAAGAAGATGATGTTCTTGAAGGTAAGGTCATTGAGTGTCTTTGATGTCCATGATTTAGATTGGCTTGGAATACTCACCTTGAGAAGTGCATTGAGTTTGGGAAGTTTAGTCCCGGTTTTGTAGGCTCATATGAAATCTTGAAGTGAAGTTAATAAGGTTGGGATGCATTGTTGATAAACTTCTATTAATTTTGAACCCAACTTGGCCATTATGAGTTTGTGATGTGTTGGAGGATTTGATGATTAGTGGTATATAAGTGATTCTTAGAGAGTGTTGAGGGTGATATTTTAGTAAGGGTTATAGTTGAAAGTGCTTATTTGGGAGGCCAAGGGCCAAGAGATGTCCCAATATCCTTATGTTCCCTTTTATTTCTCCTCTAGCTCCACATAATAAGTCCTTCTTGACTCATTTTATGATTTTGGAGTCTTGGATGTTATGTGTGTCCTATGATTCCCTTGTCCCTTAGAGTTACTCTTGTTAACCTTGGTAGGGTTTGGAGGCATGATCATTAGATCTCTATTGTTTTTAGAACCCGGTAAGGTCATAATGAGTCTTGGTAAAGCTTTAGGTTTGCTTGAAAGGAGTAGTATTTGAGGTCTTTCTAAGGGGCCTACTCCCAAGGGGAAGATCATGTGCTTAGATAGCAAAACTGATTTAGAGTCCCGATATACTCATCCATTTCTTCTATTCCTATTCTAACTTGAAACCAAGAGTTCCTTTTGGACTTGTTCCATGTCTAGGAGTCATGAGTATTTTAGAGATTTCCATGACCTTCTTCTGTTATGTGTGTTTTTGGAAGATTCTTATTTTGTATAAAATGAGTTTTTCATGATTTACATGTTCCTTATGTTGTTGTCCATCTTAGTATGATGATGGCATATTTGACTTCATGAGATGAGGTGATGAACATGCTTTGTTATGCTTTTGATGAAATGGCACATTGGTCCATATTGTTGTGTTGAGTTTGTTTTTAATGGGAAAATGTAGTCCCTCCTATGATTATGTGATTGAAGATGCTCAGAGGAGTTGATATAGGTTCACTCCCAAGGGGGAGATGGTGTGCCTAGCTAACATTGTTGTTATGTGCTTGTGTGTTGCCATGACTTCCTTATATAATGCATGTTCATGAAAACTTGTGTTTTGAAAGGAAATGAGTTTATGTGAACTGTTTTTCCTCATGTTGTATTGTTTTGGGTAAGAGGTGCCTATTGTACTTCATGAGAAGAATACATGAGCATGCTTTAGTTTGGAGTTGAGAAATTCCTCCTTGAATAAAATGTTTTTTGAGAGTAAATTGCATAATGTGCTTAATGATTATATGATGAGCAAGATTTGAGTTGGAGAAGGTAATTCCTCCAATGAAATGAGAAATTTTGAAGTTATGATGCATGAGTTTGTGGAGGTAGTTCCTACTTCCTTGTATTGCATTAAGTATGTTTGTGGTGGAGTTGATGTTTCCTCCTAGTTTTGTGCATTGCTTATGATGTTGCATGCATGATAGGCTGCTAGACTTGAGTTGTTATCCCTTAATGTGTTTAAAGTGTCATTCGAGGACGAAAGTTCCTAAGAGGGGGATAATGTTACAACCCGAAAAACTAGTAAGACCAAGCTAGAGCCTAATGGAAACTAATAGGTGAAACTAGAGCCTAACGAGTTTGTTTTAGAGTTTGACTTTGGTTTTATGTTGTAAAAATGGTTTCCCGAGCTTTGGTTGAGGATTCTAGTGGTAGAACATCAAGGCATGTGTTAGACCCCGTAGTTTAGAAGACCTTCTAAGGTTTGGTTAAGGGTTGCAAGGGCAGGTGCCAAGCCAAAGGGGCAAGGCTTAAGCCAAAGGCCAAGGCTGCCCAACCTTGGTCAAGCATTTCCCCAAGTCCACAAGCCACTTCACAGCCAGTGGTCTTGACCACGGTCCGTAGAAGTGGCCGTGAAGAAGACTTAGCTTAGTAGGAGGCAAGGCATTGAGGCCAAGCTACTGCCCTAAGTCCACGAACCACTTCACGGCCAGTGGTCTTGACCACGGTCCGTAGAAGTGGTTGTGAAGATGCCTTAGCGTCTAGGGACTTAAAAAGATGGAAAGGCACCCTGGTCAAGGGACCACGGGCACCACCACAAGCCGTGGTGCCCCTCACGACACGTACAAGTGGGCATGGTTCCTGACAGGGCAGCCTAAGTTAGGGATTTTTAAGTAATTTCGTTTTAAGTTATTATTAATTGGGGTTGATTTTAAATGATTTATATCATATATATATATATATATATATATATATATATAAATAGTTTTAAGTCTTAAAACACCGGTTTACTCCATTATCTCCAAATACCCAAATCAAATCCCAACTTCCCTTCTCTTAAATATTTCTCTCTCTAAGAAATAGACCGCCATTGAAGAACAAGGTCGAGGCCAAGCTGGTGGTTCAAGAACCAACCTTTATCCTCCAATTTCATGTGGATTTCAACCTAAGGTATGGATGCTTTTCATTCTTGGTTAGCTATCACCAAGAATCCCCTTCAAAAAATGTTTTCAAATCCCCTAATTCTAGGGTTTTTCAACCTATTCATGGGTCTCCTTCCAAAATGAATTCAATTGTTTAATTAAGGTTTATTATGATTGATTATGATGATTTATGATTGGATTAATGGAGTATTGATGGATTTTGAAGAAAATCTCCCTTGGACCCATGATTTCTCATTCTTCCTAAATTGTGAACTAGGGTATGACTTGATTGATCATGTAAGCTTGTCAATTGATTATTTTTATGTTTATTAAGTTGTTGAATCATGAAATTCCCCTATCTAGTATTGTAATTCTAGAAGTTAAGGTTGATCTTGATTCTTAGCCTTGAAGGGCAAATTGTGGGTTTAGATATGGACCTCTAAGATTGATGAATTTCTTGGTGAATTGCCTTAGATTACATCACCTAGACATGAATTGACTTTGAATGAATCTTGTAGACATGAACTAACTTGATTAGGTCTTATGTGATGGAAAATGGTTGAAGTAGTATTGAGATTTAGTTTACTTGATGCTATATGTCTATAATTGAGTAAGAATGAAGCAAATAGTTATGTTTACCTTGAGAGTTAGGTATACATTATTACCATGTGAGGTGTTGCTTGAGGGTAATGCTCATAATATGAAGATGATTCCTATGTCTTAAATGGTAAAAGCTAATATGAATAAGTTAAGAATGCTTAAGCTTAAAGAAGGAAGCTATTACGTAGGTTGAAGTTGTATATGGCATTATTATGCAAAGACTTCACCCACATGATCTATAATATGGTCATATGAATTTATGCATGAAATGAATGGATTACTTGAGTCATGGTTGTATCTATGTTATATATGTTGAATGCTAGATGTGCTGACTCAATGTGACCCTTGAATGCAATATATGCGAATTATGTGTGATTGTGGTATTATGTACATGCTTATGAACACTTTGAGAAGGAAGTGTCTATGATGATAATGTTGTTGTGGTGTCAATGGAAAGGCTAGTTCTCATATGCACCTTTACATACTTTTATCATGAAATGCTCATGATCATGTTAATCCACTTGAAAGGTGGAGGTGTTTAATTATTGTGTATATTATGGTATTGATGGAAGATATATCCTTTTTTCCTATACCCCTATATATGACTATGTATGATATGATATGACTATGTTCAATATGATATGATAATGTACGATATGTTATGACTATGATAGTCTTATTGTGTTGAACGAAAGGCCATTCTCATGAACACAATACGAATATGATGTGAAAGGTTTACTCACATGTTGATGATTATAACGTTGAAAGGACATTCTCACCTTAATGAATCTTGAGCTATTATGATGTATGATGGTTTGAGTGCCTAGTGCATTCTTTTAAGAACCTAAACTTAAGTAAAAACTTAAAGTGACTTTTAAAGGGAATTATGCTTAGCACCGAGAGGATATGGAAATGAGATGGGAGTTTTAAAGTTAGAAAGTCAAGCTTTCCCAATCTATGTGATCTCATGAGATGGAAACCTTTTACGTTAGCAAGTTCGGGTTTCTATAAGCAATCTCCATATCCCATAACTACGTGCCCCTGTAGGTCTTAGCTAGTGGATCCACCTAAAAGCTATTATGTAAGTTCTACCTTAGGCAAGTAGGAAGTCTCTTTTCGGTGTGGGAGTAAGACACCGGATTCTATGTAGCTCACATGATCTATGTCGGTTAAGGCTATTATCCCTATATAATACAAACACGAGCTACGATAAGAACGTGGACTTTAATTATGACTTCTTAAGAGGTACTACTTAGTATGAGTGGGGGTATGGGACTTCACTTATACATTGCACAGGTGGACTTTAAGAGGGGTTATGGTTAGGTTCTCTTATGTTATGAAGACTTTTGAATTATGTATGTATGATATGCATGAATGTTAAGGTTGACTTTACTTGTTCAAATTAATGATCATGAATGTTTTCTTACTTATGTATGTATATTATGGATGAATCAAAGGTAAGATATGTATGTTGTTGGTGATCTAAATATGTTACCTTGCATTTGGTAGGGTTATGGTATCTTACCTTTGCATTGCACTAGTATGACTTTGGGTTGCTTATATGTTGGTATGAACTTATGTTATGCATGATCATGGTGGCCTAAAAGTGAGACTTAGTGTAGATAGGACTATGGGATCCTATCTATGCATTGCACAAGTGTAGCTTAGGGTTGCTCATGTAATAGTTCTATTATGTTGATATGATCTTGGTATGTACTTATGCATGTGAACTATGTCTTGTTAAGATTGAAGTATGCATTATGTGGTGTTATAGACTATGCTTGTAATTATGATGATATCCTTTATGTTATGATGAATTGCGCATGGTTTGACTTATGAGCTACATTTTCCAACTAATTCAAAGATGATGTTCAAAAGTGGCATGAAGCATAGTTTCATACAAAATTTCCCTTTTTTTATGCATGTTTTAAGGATTTTCTTGCATGGCTTCCATACTTAGTACATTTTATGCTAACCCATATTTCTACATTTTCTATAAGTGTAGGCATTGGAGATATCGGATGCTATCTTCATGGCTAGGACTCTAGTCGATCAAGAAGAAGAAGATTGGTGAGTCCTCATAGTATTCGAGGGATTGACCACATGTCCTTTATGTCTTTCTTTTATGTTTTAGATTTATGTAAGGGTCGTGTCCCTAAGATTGTATTCAAAGAGTTTTTATTCTAATGTTATATATGGTTTGAGACATCGTGTCATAGACTCTTTCATTTTTATAAAGAACTTCGATTGTGAAGAAAAGTTTTAAATTTTTCGCATTTTTCCATATATTCTTATATAAATATATGCTAAGGGCTTGTATGAGACTTTTCAGAGTCTTTTATGCCATGTCACGTCTAGGGGGTAGTCATGGGTTGTGACATGGGTATTCGCCACTTATCCATTCGGTGCTAATCATAAACCCCACAGCATAGTCATTAGTCTTAACTTATCTTAACATTCATGAGACATGGATATTCACCGCTTATCTTATCATTAGAATAGTTCTTTAACTTGATTCATCTTAAGTGAGAGAACTTTTCATCCTTGTGAATCCTTTATGTGAGAAAACCCTTTTACACTCATGGTTGAGTAGTATGTGAGAAATCATTTCACAACACAACAACAACATTGATACTTCACTCTCAAAGCATCCTTAAAATGTTTACATCAATTTCATAAAGAACATGGATATCTTTATAAAATCATCTTTCATGATTCAAAAGCTTCATCATATGATCATAGTCTAGAAATCATAGATTTCACATAGGTTCATGGGAATTCAACTTAGAAACATGCAATTACATCAATTCATGCATAAAAACACATATCAATTAGATCATAATTGAAAAGAACTATGCAATTGAGTAAAACTCTAACTTCCATTGGAGATTATACCTTGTAAAAATGGAGAATCTAGAAACCCTATGGAGGAAAGGACTCCATAGATGAATGATATCATACCTTGATACCAAAAGCTTAAAATGGAATGGTGAATTTGGAGACTTTACGTTGAAGCCGTAGCCTTCTTCTTCAAGCTTTAGAGATAGAAATATTGGGGAAGAACTTTGATCAACTTTGAAAATTTAGGAGAATGAGTTCAATTGGGTAATTTGGGGTAAAAAAGTTTATATAGGGTTTATAATATAAGGTAAAATGGCATAGTATTAGGTTAGTATAATTAGGAAAAGACCCAAAAATGCTTCTAATAATAACTATTGACCTCCATCGATGGTGGGGACCTACGGTCAGTGGGCCAACCTATGAACTATCCTGGCCAATCGTCGATGGGTTCAAAAACTTGTTACTTAGACCCTTAACTGGCGAGACCCATGTATAACCTGTTTTTCAACCTACAATCAGTATATGGGCTCAATGAGTACAACTAAAATTTCTTTAAAATCTCACTAAGTCTGCAACTCACCTACGACACCTATTTACTACTCGTACATTGAACGACGAATCGTCCTGGTGAATCATAAATAGATATCGAGACTAGACACTTTTGGAATTATTGGACTTGCCATCTATGGATCCACCTACGGCCCATAAGTCAACCAATGGACCATCAATGGTTCTGTCGATACTAGCACCAGTTTTCTACAAACCTGTAAATTTTCCATTTTTTCAAATTCAAGGTGTTACAATATCTTCCCCTTGGGAACTCATCCTCAAATGGGATTGAAGACATCATATAGAGGGTAGGAACTTAAACCTAACAGCCTAACATGAATGCAATCACATAAATACACATATCCGAGAAGGAAATATCAACTCCAAGCAAAAACATGTTCAAAATATCATTTCATAAGATGCATATGCAGCTCATATTCAATTGCACATAATCATAAAGAAATATATCAAATAAATTCATTTTCTAAAAAATCAGGCTACATGAACATGCATAAATGAGGAATCATGGGAATATCTAAGACTCATGAAACCAAAAGAGTAAGGACAGAGGGAAAACATGAGGATAACGGAACATCATATCGTCCTCGACATCCTAAGTAGCACCCTCAACTAATTCATTCCTACAAAGAACCTTTATGGAAGCAACTTCTTTGTTTCTCAACTTCTTAACTTGTGTCACAACCCAAGTTAGCCCTAAGGTGTAACATGGCGTACAAAACCCCGAGAGGCCCCATACAAACCACTTGGTTTTCATCATACAAGAAATAAAATAAATATATCAAAAGACAGTTTCAATATATAAGAGTTTTATAGAGAAAAACGGAAATCTAAACATCATTTCAAAATCGTTTAGTACATGAATGTGGGGATAGCCCGTATATCATGTTCCAAAACTAAAAGTTAGGAAAGACTAAAAACAAAAAATGTCCGGTCCTCGAAGCATGAGGACTCATCAAAGCTCGAAATATCCTTAAAAAACTTTAGCCACAAAACTTGAAACCCTAATTGTCAGACCCTACATTTGGGGAAATGTAGGCAAGAGTATGCGTTAGTACGAACATGTACCGAGTGTGATAGCCATGTATAAAAAAATATAAAGTCATGTTAAAAAGGGACATTTTCATGAGTATGCAATGATCAAGCTAAAACATAAATCTTGAATGTTAGAAAACATAAGTCGTAAAACATGATCAATGCAACTGAACATCATCTTAAACATATATGAGATACTTCCTTGAAATAACCTTGGTTCATCTTAACTTGCTTGTGGGAAGTAGCCTTAACCTACATATAATACTATGTGAGCTAATAACATGGAATTTGATGTCTCCCACACTGAAAAGGGGTTGTCCTACTTGCCAAAGTAAGGACCATTAACTTCTAGCTTATATGGATCCACTAGCTAATGTCTGTCTAGACAATCCTATGTTGTACATAGTTTATGGGACACGGGTAATCGCCATTTGTCCACTCGGTGCTAGGCTTAACTTCCACGGAATAGTTCTTAATCATATTCATCTTAGCTCTTAAAGAAACATGGGTAATCGCCTCTTGTCCTTACATCATGTGACATAAGTAATCACCTCTTGTATTTCAATTAGAGAGCATGGGCAATCGTCTCTTGACTCAACATTAAAATAGCTCCTTAACATTGGTTCATTTTAGGTGAGAAGACCTTTCAACCCTAAGAACCCTTATTATGTGAGAAAATCTTTCACAAATCATGCATTCATGCATATATGAGGAATCCTTTCAACAACACAACAATTACAACATTATTGATAATTCACTCTTAAAGCATCCTTAAAACATTTACATAAACTTCATGAGAACATGCTTGATTTCATAAACTCTTCTTTCATAATTCAAAACCCACATCATATGATCATAACTTGGAAAAACATGAGAATTAGATGGGTTCATGGAGGATCATCATAAAAACATGAGATTAACTCAATTCATGCATAAAAGATCATAGATCAATCAATTAAATCAATAATCAAAAGAACCCATAACATAGAAGAAAACCCTAACTCAATTGGAGATTTCTAACTTTGAAAATTGGGCAAGTTGGAAACTCCATGGAGAAAAGGGCTCCATGAATAAAAATCACCATACCTCAATGTCAATTTCTTAACTTTAATGGAGGATTAAGAGTCTTGAATTGAAACCCTAGGTTGAATCCTTCTTCTTCAAGCTTTCTAGAGAGAGAAATATTTGAGAGAAAAACTTGTTCTTCTTTTACGAATTTGAGAGAATGATTTCAATTGGGGAAAATTAGGGGTTAAAACGCTTAGTGTAGGGTAAAATGACATAGTATTATGCTAGGACAATTAGGAAAAGACCCAAAATGCCTTAGGAAAATAACTACCGACCTAGTCGACGGTGGGGACCTACGGTTTGTGGGTCAACCTACGAACCGTCCTGGTCCACCGTTGATTGGTTTCGAAACCACTGAATTTGGACTCCCAACGACGAACAAAACCTACGGTCTGTGGGTCCATTGAAAAAATCGTGGACCACGATTGTAGCATTAGCTGCTCTATGAACATAATACTAAGACGAACATAAATACAACATAGTAGCAGCTTCTCTATGAACATAATACTAAGAAGAACATAAATACAACACTCCATGAACACAATACTAAGATGAACATAAAATAAAATTATGCAACGTAGACGAGAAAGGGAAAAACCTAATTTCATGAAAAATGTAGTATAATATAGTGTAAATGAACACCTAATAGTATTATCATAAGCCACACATAAGATATCACACAATGTTGCTCTTAATTTCACGAATCAACAAAAACCCTAAGGGATAAAGCACAAACTCGAAATAAGGGATAAAGAACTAACATTTTACTAAATCAGTTGATAAACTATGAAATCGAGTTCAAAATACACAACAAAATTCTTCGATCATCAACAGAAATGCATAGGAGATGAAAAGGAGAAAGGATATTTTTTGGGTCTTTTACGTTTTAGGGGGAAATGGGGGAAAAACAGGAATTGGGAGTTGAAGAGATGGGGGACCCGGCGCGTGCAATCACGTGGACTATTTGTTTGGTTTATGTATTGAGGTCAGCGTTTAAGTGTGTAGAAAATAGAGAAATATGAAGTTCAGGGGGGGTAATAGGACACCCGTGAAGTTGGAGTGTGTAGTTGGGATTTCAAGTATAGGTTGGGGGGGGAGGGGGGGCTTTAGGCCATTTTTCTCTAAATAATGATATGGATACCAGAGTAATATACCAAACGCTTTCTAAATGTAAAGTTTTTGTACCAATTTTTTTATTTATTACGTAAGGGTTAGAGTTTGTGAGAAAGAACAACACATTCATGTTGTACTTTCTTTAGTAGCACAATATTTGTTGGGTTGCAGTGTCAAAAACTACATTCAGTCAATCTTTGAGAAGGTTAGAACATTATTTATACATAATTTTACCACAGTAATTTAAACGATACAAAAGACAAAGAGAATTATTGATACAGTTACTTTAAAATTTTGATTTGTTCATTTGATTGAGATGCATGTAGAGCCTATTGTCATGACCCACCACACTCTCTAAGTCTATGACACTATGTTTATCATACAAACAATACTAGAGCCTTAGAGAAATAGAATGAATAAAGATCTCCTTATTATACTTTAAAATTTTTCTTTTTTAAATATATATAGTGTCAAATTTGATTTTAAAGAGGGTCGGTTTGGAAAAGTCACCTGGTAATTGAAATTGGTGTAATTACTAGGGTATTAACTGTCAGCCTAGTAATTACATAATCTAGTACTTGCACTGACTTGTTTATTTGTCAAAATGTAATTACAATTTAATTACAAGTGTATTGTGTGGTTGCACAAGTGCAATCATAAGGTTATATTAAATTTTTAAAAATAAAAGTTAATTATCTAAAATATATATATATATATATATATTAGATAATAAGGGCCTTTATAAATGATATTAAATTAAATATTTACATATATTCTTAATTAATATTATTAACAATAATTGATTTCTATTTTTTCAAATTAGTATATTTTAATAAATTAATTATAAAATTAAAAGATTTATATGAACATTATGATATGCATGTTTGACAAAAATGTTAATATTATAAATGTAGTGTCATAAAATTATTAAAACATCTGACAAAAAGATAATTTATCAACTCCAACTAAAAAATAAATGACTTACAATATGAAATATCAAGTAAATACTACTAAAACAAATGAAAAAAAAATATAACATAATTTCTAAATTCAAAACAAAAAAAAATAACATAATACTCTTATGTTAAATTTCAACATAATGTACATAAATATGATTTAAAAGAAAAGAAAAATGTAAGTCTATAACCTTATTCAACAATGAATTCTACCTTAATTTAAAAATTAGAATAATTAAAGAATAATGATACTGAAAAGAAGGGATAAATAAATAGGCAATACAAAAAATTGAATGGAATACCAAGAAAAAGTAAAGGTTGAGAATGAGAAGGAAATGAAATATGAAAAGTTAAAAAGATAAAAAAAATATTAGAATTACAAAAATAATTTTTCTAAGCAAATATAGAAATAAAAAATAAATTAAAACAAAAATACAAATATAAATAAAAGGAGAATTTTAAAAAAAAAATTAATGTAGTTACATGGTGTAATTACACCCAATTCCTAACCCTCTCTTAGGAATTGAGGAGTGTAATTACTACCCTTCAACTACACTGACCTGTTTGAAAAATCACCCTGATAATTAGATTTAGTGTAATTGGATGTAATTACGTTGTCTGTCCGATTTGGTTGATCATGTAATTACTTGGTCAGCAGATAATTGAGTTTAATTGGCAGGGGATAACTACACTCTCCAATCCAGTGGAGAGGCTGTGACTTGATGGTAATTACACGGTGCAATTACAAGTTAATTACTTTTTAATTTCTTCCTTTAACTTCTATTTTTTATTTTTAATGTATTTTTTTATTATTATTTTAAATTCTTTTTAATTTTATTATTACAATACTTTCTAATTTTTTTAATATTATTTATATTTCATTTCCTTCTCATTCTCAACTTTTACTTCACATAATTCTATACAATTTTTCGTATTATCTATAAGAAAAATTCATTATTTTAATTTTGTCAGTATTTCAATTATTAAATTAAAGTAAAATTCATTGTTTTATAAAGTTATGATTTACGTTTCCTTTTCTTTTAAATCATATTTATGTATGTCATATTGAAATTTGACATAAGAGTATTATGATTTAAAAAATTGTTTTGAATTTACAACTTATGTTATATTTTAAATTTCATTTGTTTTAGAAATATTGACTCGATATTTTAAATTGTGAACTATTTTGTTTAAGTTAGACTTGATAGATTATACTTTTGTCAAATGTTTTATAATTTTATGACATTATATTTATAATATTAATCATTTTTTCAAACATGCATTTTCTTGATGTTCGAATTTTGTACTTTTAGCTTTTATGATTAATTTAATTAAAATATACAAAATTGAAAAATATAAATCCGTTATTTTTTATAATATTCGTTAAGAACATATGTTTATTAATTAATATATATCTTAAATATTCAATTTTAGTATAATTTATAAATGCCCCTATTTGTCTAATATAAATTTTTAATTTTAAATAAATAGTTATTTAAAAAAATTTAATATAACCTTATAATTACACTTATGCAACCAAACAGTACACTTATAATGACACTGTATTACATTGTGGCAAATAAATAAGTTAGTATAATTACTAGATCGTGTAATTATTAGGTGAAAATGACAATGACTGAAAAAAATAATAATAAAATAAAGTAGTCCTTTCACCTTCTAAATCAAATGAAATGACGCGCCTTCATCATTTATTACAAGTACAGTATGCCCTTTTCCGCCTCTTCACTTGCTAAACTTTTCTCTCTAGACCAGAACTAAAGCATTAACCATGGCTTAAACCAAAAAAGAAAAAAAGGATAAATAAAATCAAAACAAAAATATTAACATAATCTTATAATTATATTTGTGCAACCAAACAATGCACTTATAATTACTCTGTATTATATTGTGGCAAAACAAATAAGATAACATAATTACTAGATCTAGTAATTACTATCCTAGTTACATTAATTTCAATTATTTGATGGTTTTCCAAATAAACCCTAAATTTTTTTTCTAAAGAAAGAGTGATAATTAGTCTATTAAAAAATTTATCGAGATTAATAGAATCAGCATAAAGATAAAAAAGCATTTGTTGGAAATTCTACCATTAGGATTACTAATGTCTTTTCTCATTATTTAACGAAGGAAAAATAACTTAACATACCCTTCAACTTATCGATTTAGAATTGATATACTTTTACAAAGGTGGGTCAGATATTCCTCAATTGTCACACTAATAGCCCAAATATATATTTTCTTTTTATCTAAAAAGAGTGAAAATATTATTTTTAATTATTTTGGGTGTATTATGTTAATGGTTAAATTGTTTTTTCGCACATTTTCTTGTAAAAATTACTATAGATACTCCATTTTTTTACAAATATAAAAATTAAATTACAATAAAAAAATAAATTTTATTTTATTTTTTTTCTTATTTATTTTTCATATTTTTATATTTAAAAATTGACAGAAATAAAATTAAATAAGAATAATAAAATCAATTACAATAAACAAAAAAAAAAAACACAATTACAATAAACAACTAGATCTATAAGAGAGATATTTAAAACTGAAATTAATCGTAGAATTAAATAAATAAAAATCAAATATATTTATTTATTTATTCATATTTTTTCTATTTTTTATTAATCAATTACTCATTTTCGGGATTTACCCAAAAAAATAAAAATTAAAAAAAATTGTTGAAATTGTTGAATTTAAGGTTACTATATTTATTTGTGATTTTTTGGCGTTAATTTTATATTTTTTTTCATATTTTTTATTAATCAATTACTCATTTTCAGGATTTACCGAAAAAAATTAAAATTTTTTTAAAAATTGTTGAATTTAACGTTACGATATTTATTTGTGAATTTTTGGCATTAATTTTATATTTTTTCATATTTTTCCTATTTTTAATAATCAATTACTCATTTTTGGAATTTACCAAAAAAATAAAATTTTAAACAAAATTTTTGAAAACGGGTCGGGTAGTTTATTTAAAAGGGGGGGGGGGGGGGGGTTGATTTATGGATCAAATTAGGTGTTTATGGGTCCAAATTTTTTAGGGGCTTAATTGATCTCTTTCCATCTTCATATAAACGTCATGTGGTAAAGTCAAAATGGCATGGCAATTCCATGCGGCAATTAAAGAAATGGAAAATGAGCTGGATATGTCCAGTAGACCAACTAACGCCCATAAGGGCATATTTATGTGAAAAGTTGGACGGCGAGGGCATGAGTGAGCCAAAATTTAAACGGGGGTATATCTAGACCTTTTCGAATAGTTTAGAGGCATATTTGACCCCTTTCCCATATGGGAAAATATGATGTGAAGTAGAAGTATTATGACATGTGAAGTGTGTAGACCGTAGTGTAGAATATTGATATAATGTCTAGTGATATTAAATTATTAATATTTAATATTTATGTAGGGTATAGTAGTAACTTACTATCGACTTAATGGGTTATTGGTTTCCCCCAATAACCCAATACTAAAAATCGATAACCCAATATTTTTTTATAAAATCAATAAAAACCCGTTAACCCAACAACCCAATAATATTTTTTTTAGTGTGATTTATTAGTTGATTCGATTTTTGGACACCCCTAATACGAAAAGTACTATCAACTTTTGCATGTCAATATGATGAAAAAATATATCATAAAATATTAGTCAAAGTTCTTATCGTTTGACTATAAAAAAGAAAATTATGACAACTAAGGGTCTGTTTAGAAAGCCACCTGGTAATTGAAATTGGTGTAATTACTAGGATAGTAATTACCAGCCTAGTAATTACATTGTCTAGTAATTACACTGACATATTTGGTTGCCATAGTGTAATCTCATATGTCCTGTTTGGATGCAACATATTCTTTTTGGATGCACAATTGCAATCATAATATTATATTAAAATAAAAATTAATTATTTAAAATTTACACTAGACAAATAAGAAACTATATAAAAGATATTAAATTAAATATTTAAGATATACATTATTTTTAAAAAATATATTAATTAATAAACATATGTACTTAACTAATATTATGAAAAAAATATTTTATTTATATTTTTTCAAATTAATATATTTCAATTGAATTGATCATAAAAACTAAAAGTATGAAGTTTCTACTAACATCGTGAAATACTTGTTTGATAATCTATCAGGTCTAATTAAAAGATGACTTGCAATGTGAATTTAATATTACTAAAACAAATGAAATTGAAAATATAACATAAGTTACAAATTCAAAACAAAAAATTTAACATAATACTCTTATCGCAAATTCCAACATAACATACATAAATATGATTTAAAAAAAAAAAAAAAAAACGTAAGTTTATAACCTTACTTAACAATAAATTCTATTTTAATTTAAAAATTAGAATACTAATAGAATTATGCTAATGAGAAAATAAGCATGACATAAAGAAATAGAATAATAGATAATATGAAAAAATTAAATAGAATCAAATGACGAGAAGAAAATAAAATATAATAATATGCAATGTGAATTCAATATTACTAAAACAAATGAAACTGAAAATATAACATAAGTTACAAATTCAAAACAAAAAATTTAACATAATACTCTTATCGCAAATTCCAACATAACATACATAAATATGATTTAAAAAAAAAAAAAAAACGTAAGTCTATAACCTTACTTAACAATAAATTCTATTTTAATTTAAAAATTAGAATACTAATAGAACTATGCTAATGAGAAAATAAGCATGACATAAAGAAATAGAATAATAGATAATATGAAAAAATTAAATAGAATCAAATGACGAGAAGAAAATAAAATATAATAATATGCAATGTGAATTCAATATTACTAAAACAAATGAAACTGAAAATATAACATAAGTTACAAATTCAAAACAAAAAATTTAACATAATACTCTTATCGCAAATTCCAACATAACATACATAAATATGATTTAAAAAAAAAAAAAAAACGTAAGTCTATAACCTTACTTAACAATAAATTCTATTTTAATTTAAAAATTAGAATACTAATAGAACTATGCTAATGAGAAAATAAGCATGACATAAAGAAATAGAATAATAGATAATATGAAAAAATTAAATAGAATCAAATGACGAGAAGAAAATAAAATATAATAATATAAATAAAAAATAAACTTTTAGAAATTTTTAGAATAATAAAAATAAAAAAAGAACTTAAAATAATAGAAGTATTTTTTTAAAAATAAAAATAAAAAATAGAATTGTTTTTTAAAAAAAGATTTTTTTAAAAAAAAAAAATTTAAAAGTAATCAGCTGATAATTACACCATGTAGTTACCAGCAATTCGCAATCTTTAACTGTGAATTAAAGAGTGTAATTACCTCCTGCCAATTACACCAATTATCTGCTGACCAAGTAATTACCTGTCCAACCAAATAGGATAGACTGTGTAATTACACCCAATTACACCAAATCTAATTACTAGGGTGCCCTTCCAAACATGCCCTAAAAGAAGACGGAAAAAGCAATAATTTACATAACTAGACGCTATATTAGTATTTTATACTACAATCTACGCAGTTCACACTTCACAATACTTTTATTTCACAGAAGAAATTCCATATTATGTTTTGACTGTAACATGTAATTGTAGTCTTCGTACTACATCTGTTCTTATTGATGCAATATCTCATTATCTTTCTTATTTCACTATATCAAAACATTTACTATTGATTTGTTTGTTTCACTATATCACGTCAAATTATTAGACAAGTGAAAAATCATATATTTAATTTATGAACATTTTTATTGGGTAAATAAGAAATTAAGCCATTAAAAAATAAAAATAATTTATTATTAACTTATCATATTTTAAACTAAATTTAATAGATCGAACTAATAATATATAAAATCGAACCGAGACCTTTGAGCTCCTAACTGAAAAAACAAAATAATATAAATTAGACCTTTCACCTTCTAAATCAACTGAAATGAAATGATGCGCCATGATCATTTATTACAAGTACAGTACGTCCTTTTCCGCCTCTTCACTTGCTTAACCATCTCTCTTGGCTAGAACAAAAGCTTTAACCATCCGGCTTAAACCAAAAAAAAGAAAGAAAAGAATATGGCAGAAAATTCAAGCACAGATTCAGGAAATTGTAGTGTGGAGTTTGTGAGAGAAGAAGAGGAAATAGTGTCAAAGAAAAGAAAAAACAAGGATGTTGCTGTGACAAGGTTTCTTTATAATGATACTCCTTCCGATGGATATGATGAAGAGAAAACTCCTTCTCCGAAGGCGATGATGAAACTGAAATCCAATCCTTCCGATGGATATGATGAAGAGAAAACTCCTTCTCCGAAGGCGAAGAGGATGATGAAACTGACATCCAAACCTCCCCTTTTTTCGAAAGTGTGGAGTGATGAAGATGAAATTTCCCTACTCACAGGGATCATTAAGTTCAAGGAACAAACAGCTCGTGAAGTTGCACAAAATATGGCCGAATTTCGTGCATTTATCCTTCCTTCACTTGCTCTTCAACCTACGCCTGTCCAATTAAGGGAGAAAATAAGGCGCATCAGACTAAAGTATGAAAAGACTCTTGCCACAGGAAATCCTTCTAATACAGACCTGCACCAAGTCCAAGTGTTCCAATTATGTCAGAAAATTTGGACTCAACCTCCTAACTCCAACTCTCTACTGCTAAAGGAGAAGCACAACATTCCAGAAAACGACCTACAGGTAAAGGAGAAACACAACATTCCAGAAAATGGGCTACAGGTAAAGGAGAAGCACAACATTCCAGAAAATGGGCAGCCAGAAAAGCAGAATCTATTGGTAAAGGAGAAGCACAACATTCGACCAATTCAGCAGCATAAAATTATCCCCGATTCTGGACTGGATGGGAAAACTATGGAAGATTTATTGAAGCGACTAGCCAAAGATGTAGAACTTGTTGTAAATTCTAAGGCATGTTTGCGTGGAAATTATAATGAAGTTGGTATAAGAGTGCTTGATATTAGCCTAGAAAGTATGAAATTAGGGATAAAGTTGGGGAAATTGGTGCATGAGAATGCGACTTCGCCTGAGTTGGTATAACCATGTCTTATTTTTTGTTTTTTTTCCTATACCATTTCTGAGCAGAATTGTCTCATCTTTGTGTGTTGAATTGTATGTCAGCAAGATTCTCCGGAGCTACGGGAACAAGTGGTATTAAGGGCCTATCTGGAAGCCAAGATAGAGCACGCACAACTACTGTTAAATGCTTATGATGGTTTAATTAAGGTAACAATTCTATCTGCTTTGACTGGGCCTGATTATGTCTCACAAGATATTCAGATAAGTATAATGCCGTTTTGAAGGTGTCTTTTGTGGATCAATTTCTTCCTTTATAGTTCATTGTTATAGAGAAATTTGGAATTTTCTGTAGATATTCTGAATCTTATTGAAAGAGCTATACGCTGAAAGTTATTTGCTTCCTGCCGCATACATTATAAATTGAGATCTTTGATTTTCAGCATTTTAACTACTCTTCTGGTAAATGGTTTGGGCAGTCTTGTCTTAGGCTAAAATTTTGTAAATCTAGAGACTGGATCAAATAACTTAGACTACTTAGAAAATCATATGGATCTAGAGACTGTTCCCTTATGCTTAAAGCTAAATATCTTTAACTTGCTTGCTTTGGTTAGGTAGGAATATAGCCTGAATTTGTTCAACCTAGGCTACTATCAATTCTATATTTTATTATGCCCTCGAATGTAGGTTTAGGGATGTATAGATTCTCTAGAAGAGAGAAGACATGATGGTCCCCCCTGGACCGCCAAGCTTTAGACTATCCATGTTGCTGGTCTTATTGTGCCTTATTCAGTGAAAGTTCCTAACTGCCACAAAGTACTATTTTGCAGTCGGAGTTATTCCATTGTTAGGACTAGAGATTCTTTGGGTATACTTCTACAAATAAAATGTAGCGGATATTTGCTTGATAATCCTATGTTACTTGGACCAATATATGGATGTTGCCATGTTGGACATGGTTGTGTGTCAGGTCTCTGGGATTTGCTGTGATGAAGACTTCAAGTTTAGGATATGGAGATAAAACTAAACTGTTAAACACAGATGTGGAATATACAAGCTACTAATCATGTGGTTAAGATTGCATACGTGTCATTTACTGTGCATTTCAATATGCTCTTCATTTATATCTAGTACCACTTCTAGGCAGCATGATTGTAGCATTAGTTGAGCAATCCAAACACATTGACCAGATACTGTACATATCTTATCTAGTACATTTATGTTGTTGTAGTTAAAGAACATGTATCTAGACTTTTGGCATGGGCAGGCCACCTTGGTGTGCATTGATCATCTCCTCTTTTGTTGGTGATGCGCTCCTAGTCTTAAATGGCCGGGTTGTGCATGCGGTATTGCTACTTTGAATTTATTAGAGTTCTCAAAGCAAACCTATGGTCTGTATATGGTAAGTAACTATTATATGCTGACATTTTCCCCTGTTTGGAGCTGGAGATCATTTTTGAGGCTTTCAAGTAGCCAACTCTACCTTCAAATGAATGCGTGCTTTTCTGTTTTCTTGTTCAAGTATTGAGTATCATTCTTTTTTATTATTATATTAATTTTATCCTTTCCGCTGTCAACCGTCCTCTATTGTGTGATTTCTTACCTCCCTTTGTCAAATGGGCATTTTTTTATTGAAGTTCTAGGGCACACAGTGGCACACTTACCCTTGGGCCAACTAAAAGAGAAACTTAATTTATTAAAACACCATTTGCATATTTCTGAACCAAAAGCTAATGGTTACACAGGAAGCTATATTTTAACTAGTTATGTTTTTTTTACTTTAATCCACTTTTGTGGTGGCAGGGTTTGGCACTGACCCCTACACCAGAGGCAGATCTAGGATTGATATTTATGAGTTCCTACCTCAATTCTCAAGTTAATACTAGACTAATAACTTTGTTCATCGATTTCTTAATAAATATATACAAAAGCCATGGGTCTCATGTGAACTCGTAAGTCATAACTTACACCTTAGATCTACCACTGACCCTATCCTGTATATTAATAAACAATAAAATAGTTCATAGAAGTATGGGGACTAGACCTTAACTACATCTGGGAACATATCTTTGGTAATAAATGGGGAGATAGTATAGCCACAGTGAATTTCCAAAGAATAGTAGGAGGATTCCTATTTATTCATAAACCAAGTAAGCAATAATTTTGGATAGACTCCTTCCATTTGGGTTGAGTTCACAAAAATAATCTTACTTATTCTGAGCAAGTAGTCTTTCTCTTTGAATTGTGATTCTTAAATTGGGGAATCATACTTGTTTAGCTTGTATGGACACTTCGCTTCTCTTGGTAGATTTTCAAACTTGAATAAAATCTTCATTTCCTGTAATGAAGCACCCCACTTGGCTAATGCATCTTCCTGTCATGGGCCCATTTTTAAAGGCAACATGGGATCTTCTTCCACAGATCTAGAAGAAAGATTCATGCATGGGCTCCACCGATACTTCATTTTCCATTCTTTCCTTTTAAAGGAAGTTCACCAAATCTCTCAATAAGCGTCAACACAGTTGTAGGAGGATCTTTAGCAGCTAGTGTATGTAGAGACATTGTTTGAAGAGTGTGCTTATTGGCAACAACTGCCTTGCCACCCGTTGGCTGTACCTTTTCTTCAGTTGACTGGATTTGTTTTTATGATTGTTTTTCTGGTTGCTAGATGGTCTTGGGAATATTTTCACAAACACCTTTTTTGGTTCTTTCCTCGAGTCTTCTGTATTTATTCACAGCTAGAACAACACAATATACTTTTGTTTCTTTTGCAGTTTTCTCATTTTATGTGTAAATGTTGTTCATTTTACTCATGATCAATTTCTCCCGTTTCAGTAAAATCTTACATTCATCTATAATATTGTTCAAAGTCTGGAACACCTCATATTGCACAGCTTGCCAGAATCCCTCTTCTTTGGATTATCTGTCATATCTTATTCCACCCGAGTACTATTTTTTTCTACTTTGCCAAGTTGATCTTGATGCTTATCATAGCCACGTAAGCTTGTGTCATATGCTCTGTAGTGACATTAGTGGGGTAAAGAAACTCTAGTTATGTGCAGTCAATGACCAAGACAGAGCATCACACCTTATATGAAGAGATACTAGTACTCATTCTGGAGCCATAAATGTTTCAACCTCCAGAACAAAATCAGATAGCCACTTGACGATAAACATAAAATATTAGCAGTCTCTCCAATCTCCAGAAACACAAGGATTAATTGATTTTATATCCAAGTATGACAAAGTAATACTGGCATCAAAATATGTAATCTCAACATTAACTTCAAACATCTCCATAGCCATATAGTGAAGTATACCACCTTTATTCCGACATATAGGACAACCCAAGTACATGAAAGGGCCTATGTGTTCAGTTAGCCTATTGATTTCATCTCATTAGTGTTAGGAGTGGTGAGAAACATATTTTCGCTTTGTTTATCTTCTGCTCGGTTCCTTCACTTCAAGGCTTGAAAGTGTGAATCCTCATTTCTGTTCCAACTGATTTAGGAGTCTGGATAGATACTTAAGCTCCTACAATGAAAGAGTGAGGGAGATAACGGATCACCTTGTGTTAAACCATTGGTGGACTTGAAAAAATCATGTCTTGTGCCATTAACAATAACTGAATCCTTCTCGACTTGGACTGTAATTTATGTTTCTGGCTTCTCTCCTCTTTTTCTACTTTTTAATTTTCTCTTATTTTATTTCTTTAGATAATTTTGCTCTATATGAGATATCATGTGTCCCTAATGTGGTGGTACAAAATAGGTGGATCACGTACTGTTGTGACTTGTGCCTAACTGAACACGTAAATAAACTAAAACAGCTCTATATAATTCTCTGAACCAATACTTAATGGTTACTCCGATAGGCTTTATACACTAGTTTGGCTTTGTTGATATGTAGAAGTATATGATAAACAGTTGCCTTGTCTATTTTGTCATTAGAAAAGACTAGCCTACCACCACTAGCTTGGTCTTCGAAGACCCTTTTTGTCTATTTTGAGCTGAGATGCTTGAAAGATTTTAATTTGATTTTTATTGTTGACATTTCCCTCAAAGAATGTTTGTGATGGATCATATAACTTTGTATTTTATCCAGTGCTACCTCTACTTGGTTATTTCATTAATGTCTTGTTTATGAATTATGATCTATCTTAAAGTTAATCATTCTTATCTCTCTCCTTATGGAACTTTTTCCTTTGCCCCATCTTGTAGGATCGTAGTAATGAAGCCCAGTCATCATCGGTGTCCGCTATCAAAGACTGAAGCTTATGGGTTCTGTATTCTATATGAAACTATCCTTGTTTTGTGTTAACAATGACAACAGCTAGCTTTTCTGGTTGCGCTTGCTAACTGTATATATTTTTGCAGACTGCAACTAAGATTGCCTTTTGGATGGTTTAAAGCACTTTTGATGATCCCCTACTTATCTTGTTTTGGAACTAACATGGGTTCTAAGATTTTATATATATTAAGGCTTGTTTTTAACTATGTTGAGTTTGTACCATAACAGATTAGGTCAAATGGAGCACTATATATCTGATATGGGTTTTAAGCTGGGGTGGAGCTATATTGTCTTAGGTGTGTTCAATGGGACATCCTTCGTCGAGGGTGGCCAATTGGACATTCTCTATCAGATAATTATACCGTATATACAAGTAAAATGCCACTCAAATTGGTTAAATTTAATATTTTGGACATCCTTAACACAACATGTTATGTGGCCCAATGGCTTGAGGCTTGCTTATATCGCCCACACTAGAGAGTGCAGGTTCAAATAGGCGAGTTATAGTTCATTAAAATTATTCTTAATTAGAAATCGTCAATTTAAAAATCTAGTCAAAAATGATAGTTTAGTAGCCAACTGAATTCTTTATATTAAAACTTGAGATAGAATTTAAACGTAATTATTTGATTTAAAGTTAATAAACAAATTTTAACATTTAAAAATATCAAACTTTAGTAGCTAATTGAATTTTCAATGAATTTGACTTTTAATTTCTTTTCATTAAAACTTGAAGAAAACTTAAATGTAATTATTTGATTTAAAGGTAATAAACAAATTCTACATATTTCTATAACCGCGTCCAAAAGCGAATAGAAGAAGACCTCGTTTGATTCTACTACTATTTTTCATGTCTTGTTATGTTATCGTCATTCGAGATCACTATAAGCTTGAAACTTGAAAATGATTTCATTTTAAGTTGGATCCCCGCCTCCTCTAATTTTTTTTGTTCGTTCACTTCATATTAAATTAAACACAAATATTAAAGCTAAATATCATGAATAATGATTTACTGTCAACCTCATACGTTCATAAGAAGTTATGTACATCTAAACGTCTTTCTGCCCTATTAGATGACTTTCACTGTTCTCCTTTCGGTCTTAGAGTGTTTTGAATCTTACCCTTGCATATTTGTTAAGAAGATTATCCTCTCTCGAGCTCAAATCTTAAAAACAAGTTAATAAAATTCGTTTCTAGATTTTCATTACTTTTCTCTCTAACAAGTGATGAATACATGCATGTTCTAATGTGTGCACTTATTAAAAAACATTCATCATGTATATAAAAATGACATATGTGATTATAGATCAAAAGTTACTCATGTTTGAATCCAACGTTAAGTTTTAGTCATGGTTCCCACAACCCTAGTTGTGGTGTATAGCTGCTCATATTCTCAATGAAACAAACAATAGAGATTATTTAAAGCATAATGAAGTAGACTTACAATAATTGCAAAACCAAAAGCTTCTTGATTATGACAACTAAATCAAGATCACAATTTGATCTAAAATGTTCAATCAAAAGTGTGTTCAAAATGGAAACTCTCGTTTCTCCACACTCAAGATGTCTCTGTTTTTTTTTATGATAAAAACCAAATAAACCCTAACAAATTTAAAATAGTCTTAGAAATGAGTCCTACATGGAGTAGGAAACATCGTAGCCGACTCAATTTACAAGCAAGAAAACGACCCGTTAACCCCCTTGTGAACCCACACTTAGACAAAAAGTTGTCAATCTTCACTGCAAATTCTTCACGAGCTACTGTACGGCTCGTACAATGCACCATAACTTGTCTAGGGCCTCGTCTCGTTTTACATCAACCTCATTCATTCCAAATCATTTCCATGAGAATCTTTACGGCTCGTACAGTGCACCACAACACGTTTCATGCCTCGTCTTGTTATACCTCAACTTCATTCCTTCTATTAATAGATTCTAAGTATTTTTATCTGCACATTAGCAAAAGAACCATCATATCCACATAAACATGCTCGACTTCTTGCACTAACCCTTTGTTTTGGGCGTCAAATGTGCTATGAGTTCACGTCACATTAGTGTTACAGTTATGTTGAAATTTAACATAAGAGTATTATGTTAATTTTTTTGTTTTTAATTTAGAATTTATGTTATATTTCAGTTTCATTTGTTTTAGTAGTATTGACTTGAGATTTCACATTGTACGTCATTTATTTTGTAGTTAAACTTGATATAATATCATTTTGTCAAATATTTTAATAATTTATGACATTTAATTTATAATATTTATCTTTTTGTTAAACATGCATTTCATGATATTCATAGAAATTTTGTACTTTTAGTTTTATGATTAATTCAATTGAAATATGTTAATTTGAAAAATATAAATCAATTATTTTTACATGATATTAATAAAGAACATATGTTTAATAATTAATATATTTGCAAAAGACAATATATATCTTAAATATTTAATTTAATATCATTTATAAAGTTCTTTATTTTTCTAATATAAATTTTATATAATTAACTTTTATTTTTAAAATTTTAATATAGGGCCTATTTAGAAGGTCACCCTGATAATTGGATTTGGTATAATTGAGTGTAATTACACTGTCTGTCCTGTTTGGTTGACCATGTAATTACCTGGTTAGTAGGTAATTGAGTGTAATTGGCAGGGCTACACTCTCCAGTTCACACGGGGAGGCTGTGAATTGCTATAATTACAAGTGGATCACTTTATAATTTCTTCATTTTTTATTTTTTTCGTTTTAATGTATTTTTATTTTTATTATTTTAAATTATTTTTTATTATGTTATTCTAATTTTTTTTTATCATTTATATTTCATTTCCTTCTTATTCTCAACATTTACTTCATGTGATTCTATGCACGTTTTCGTATTATCTAAAAAAATTATTAGTATAATTTTGTTGGTATTATAATTTTAAAATTAAAGTAGAATTCACTATTGGATAAATTTATGGACTTACATTTTTTTAATTATATTTATGTATGTTATGTTGAAATTTGACATAAAAGTATTATGTTAAATTTTTTGTTTAGAATTTAGAACTTATATTATATTTTTAATTTCATTTGTTTAGGAGTATTGACGAGATATTTTACATTGCAAACTATTTTTTTATGTTAGACTTGATAAATTATCTTTTCATCAAATGTATTATAATTTTATGACATTATATTTATTGTATTATTTTTTTTGTCAACGTGCATTTCATGGTGTTCATAGAAATTATGTACTTTTAGTTTTTATGATTAATATAATTAAAATATACTAAATTGAAAAATATAAATCAATTATTTTTTATAATATTAGTAAAGAACACATGTTTATTAGTTAATATATTTTCAAAAGACAATATTTTATCTTAAATATTTAATTTATGTTATAAATTCATTGAATGAGTGGATTGTCCATTGAGTTAATACATGAACGATTATTCATATTCCCTAGGTTCTATGAACCTTTTTGGATAAGAATGTATCTATTTATTATGACACTTAATATGATGAATTTTGGAGTGACTTCTCAACCTATAAATAGGGTTGTTCTTTCACCATTGTAAAGAAAACACGGAGACAAGAAGATATTTGAATAAGATGGTCTCTATATTCCACTCTCCATATCTTTTGTCTATATTGTTTGCAGTATATTACTTATATTTTACAACACATTAGCATCAGACTCTAGCCGATTGAGAGTGAGTTTTAGTTTTTCTTTAACTCATGTTCTAGTTGATCTCGTTATGAGAATCAAGAAGGAAAAATGATAACTACTGCAATTAAGGTATTATATACATAAAATCAGGTATGTATTTTCTAAAATCTTTGTATGATTTAGAATACATTAGTGTTCGGTCACTAATATATATTAACCAGGAACCAAAGACATATACTACTATTGGTTGAATATGACATGCTATACAAAATTTCTTATATGGAAGAAGGTATAAAGTTTTAATTGCATGAGTTTGAAAGACTCAAAGGGGGAGTCATGTTGTACTTCGGTCTATTATACTGTTGGTTGAGGGTAAGACGTAGACTCATGTTCTATTGCACCAAGAGGGTAAGACATCTTTGAGTTTTGATGCACTATAATGATAAGGATTGGGTTCAAGTCCCATAAAATTGTGGCCTAACAAGCCTTATATGGATAAGACATTGAGTTTGAGTTCCAATGCGCCATAGTGATGATGTAATGATTACTAAGACTTTGATGAAAAGTCATGAAATTCGTCCCATTGAATTTGCTAGCAGTATTGATAAGTTTGAAATTCGCCCAATTGCTCCATTCTGTCATATGAATGTGGTAATAGTGAATCATAAGTCTGAAAGATGACTAGTGATTGAATGTATGAATAAGGACATTGATGGACAGAATTATAATAGTCACTATTGTGGTAATTATAAAAGGAAGAACATTATGGGTTCTCCAAATAGTCCTTCAAAATGTGAAGGTAATTTTTATCATCATAATGGTATGAAAGGTCATTGGACTCATGGTCGTTGTGCAACCTAATAATTTGATAAATTTATAAAAATCCTCCATCAAAAGAAAGGAAGATAAAGTGGTGGTACACTTGACCTTTCAAAGTGATGTTGAGGTAGGTCATGCAAAAAATGATGAACTTCAAAGACATGACAATGTGCTTATAATGAAAATTTATGAAGCGCATGCATATAAATGATTAGTTCATTCCTTGTAGAGAATGTGACTTGTGATAAGTATCGTGCATGCTCGACCATTCTAAAAGAGAATGGGTCAAGATGTGATAAAATCACTATGGGTTGGATATAAGTCACAACTCACCTTTATAGGAGGTTTGAGAAAAATAAAGATCAATTGACATGATCGGTTGACCATTTCGGTCAAATGTGATGTAAAAGTAATTGAGAATTCACGTGGCTTATATGATGAAGAAATAAAAGATTCTTCAAGAATTCTCTTATGTTGCTTATTCTCATGATAAAATAATCATTGTATCATTATACCAGTTAAGGTTGGGATTGTATTCCCTGATGTTTTTGGAACATATAAAAGGGCGAATATGAGCCCGTTCTTCTGCCATGTAGACCGTTTGCAACTTATATGATAGTTGCATTTATGGGATGGTCACATGTGGTTTGTTGTCAACTTACAAATTGGTTTTCGTAAGGTTGTTTGCTCAAATTGTTAAATTAAGAGCATGGTTCCAAATTATGAAATTATGTTGATAATGCTGGTTGATTTAGCAAAAATTGTATGCCTCCAATTATAGCTAAATTATGACTATGAGGACAAAACTCCAAAATAAATTTTGTATGAGATGTGCTTATTTAACATGTATGCATCAAGCCAACGAGATTTTCCCATCATAATTGGTTCAGGGTCAGAAACCAAATAATTTTCATCCAAAGTAATGCTAGATTTTCTAACATTAGAGGGAGAGATAATTGACAGTTGAAAATTATAAGATGAATTATGAATTATCCAGATCCTCGTTGAAAAACATGAACGTGAAGTTCAAGAGATAATTCATTTGTATAATGTTGCAAATTAATTGCCAGATAAATTTGTTGACCTTATGTTATAATTCAGTTGCAAATGCTTAAAGGAGAAGTCCTTAAATGGCATAGTCTATGGTATGCCTGAAGCGTGATAGACCAATCGATTCCTAATGAAAAACTTCTTAAGGAAGGAGAGGAACAAATGATCAAGATGGTCATGATAATGAGGCAAGTGCTTTAAAAGGAGCATAATGGCATAACATTCCATAAAATCTTGTCAAAGGTTCGGCTACCTGAAATAACGAAATATGAAGAGATCTCGATAAGTTATGTCGTATTGGAATCGAGTCAAAAGATCGTCGATGGTGTCTTTGATATGAAGTAACGCTCAATGCTACAGATGATGACGAGTATCTTGAATTCAACTCTATCATATAATGTGGACAGATAAATGATTGGCCAAATGAAATGCACAACATAAGTATACTATGTTTCACTTTGAAAAGTGATGTTTTGGACTTATATTCCAAGGATCAAGATATAATGTCAGTGGAGTACAAATAAATTTTTGTGCGAAAGTATAACCGTAAGATATAAAGAACGATTTGTGCCTTGGGGCATAAAGGGTTTTTCGCAAAAGTCCCGACATTATTAAATGGAGATATATTCTCCTGTGGTGGATGAAATGAAGTTTGTTTTAGTCTGGCAATAGATGAAATACTTGAATATGTGTAATAAATGATTTTCATGTCTAGCTAGACGATGAAGGTTATATGAAAATCCATGAAAGATTTAAAACAATTTCATTGAGTACCCTAATGGTTGTGAGATTGATTAACATAAAGAAAGATCAATTTCAATCTCATGAAAATGATTGAAAAATATCATGTATTAGTGCAAATGGTGCACATACAGATTATTGATTATGCAGATGTCGAAAACTTTGTGGTTTTTTCCTTGAAAAGAGATATTCCAGCCACCATGTATGAAGATAATGATGCATGTATATCTCGATTGAAGGAATGATACATCAAATGAGACTGTACAAAATACATTTCACCAAAATTTTTCTTCACACATGATCTTCAATAAAATGGTGAGATAGAAGTTCAAAAGATTTGTTCAAGTGATAATCTTACAGATTTATTCACTAATCTTATAGATTTATTCACTAAGGCATTACCAACATCAACATTTGAGAAGTTGAGATATAAGATTCAAATGTGTTATCTTTGAGATATCAAGTAAAGCTTTCATCAGGGGGAGTGTAATATACATACTCTTTTCCTTAACCATGATTTTGTTCCAATTGGATTTTCCTGGTAAAGTTTTTAATGAGGCAACATTCAATGCGTATTATGAGACATATGTACTCTTTTTCCTTCACTAGGCTTTTTCCCACTGGTTTTTCGTAGTAAGATTTTAGCGAGACACATTATCAATGGACATCCAAAGGGAGTGTTATAAATTCATTGAATGAGTGGATTGTCCATTGAGTTAATACATGAACAACTATTCATATTCCCTAGGTTCTATAAACGTTTTTGGATAAGAATGTATCTATTTATCATGGCACTTAATATGGTGACTTTTGGAGTGACTTCTCAACCTATAAATAGGGATTTTTCACAATCGTAAAGACAATGAGAGACAAAAAGATATTTGAATAAGATGATCTCTACATTCTACTCCCCATATATATATTATTTGTAGTATATTGCTTATATTTTACAACAATTTATCATTTATAAAGACCATTATTCTCTAATAAAATTTTAATTTTAAATAATTATTTTTTTTTAAAAAACAATTCAATATAACCTTATGAATTATGATTACAACTTGTGCAATCAAACAATACACTTGTAATTATTCTGTAATTACATTGTGACAAACAAATAAGTCAACGTAATTATGTGTAATTACTATACAATTTCAATTACCCGATGACTTTTCAAACAGTAACTTATGATTATAATCTGCTAAACAAACATGTCAGTGAGCTGTTAGGAGAAAATGTGTATATTATTGAAAGAAGAGGGGAGGTTTCGTAAATAATTTTCACCTTTTCGTTGGTGAAATAGAGTGTCAGAAGTATGTGTGGGGAAGTGGAAAAATGCAATCGATTTCATTCCCCTAAAATTCAATCAAGTTTTGATGAGTGAATTTTCAAAATTCCCTCCTCCAAGTTCCAACTCCAGCCTCTAGGGTTTTTGTTGCCATGAAGCGCGACTATTACGAGATTTCTGACGATGAATGGCCGGAAGACAATTCCTTCAATCCTTCTCGCGTCCTCAAACACAGGCCTTCTGCTCCACCTCCTCCTATCGAGTCCTTCGCATACTCCAACAGCACCAATCAAAATACCTCAAAATCCTCCAATTTCATCCAAGTTTTAGATAGTTCCTCCGAAGAAATCGGACTTGGAAATGCCTCTGAGAATTTGGAGGATGATGATGCTGAAATTGACTCCACTATAAACCAGACCAACTGCCGTGCCCGCCGAAGATTTGTGGTGGATGATGAAGAGGAAGGATTTAACTCAAATGAAGAGGAGGGGGAGGAGGAGTTTGAGCTTTCCGACAACCAGGAAAGTGAAGAGGAGGAGGAGGATGTTGTAGGAAAGGCATTGCAAAAGTGTGGGAAAATATCTATGGAGCTTAAGAGAGAGCTTTTTGGTACTGCAGCTGCAAAATGTGATTCCTTTGTTGAAGTGGAGGAGGCTTCGTCACTAAGAATTGTCACTCAGGTATGATATTGGAACTGGTGCATAACACTTCTAGTTTTGCGTTTTACTATTGTAAAATGCTGTATTTTTGTCTCTCATTGAAACCTTTTTCTTTCAAGGATGATATAGACCTGGCATGTGGAGAAGAAGATTTGGATTTTAAGCCAATACTAAAACCTTACCAGCTCGTTGGAGTCAATTTCCTCCTGTTGTTGTATAGAAAGAAAATCGGGGGAGGTACTTCTTTATTGTAGTTTTTTATTTGGTATATTTGTAGCATGGAACTGTTGTGTGAGTGCATGATGATTTCTCAGTCAAGTTTTAGGTGCTACTGAAGTTAAACTTTTAAGATTTTTTCTACCTAGCGTAGGTCACTGTGTATTTTGATGACAGGTTATTGCCAAATGTTTGTCTGAGTTCCTTGAATAATTGATAATATCACAATTAGCTTGCAACCTCAAGTTAGCATTTTCCTGTCATTGAACGAATATTCTTATCATCAAAATTCAAAAAATACATATAATCTGTTTAATTTAGGTAATCATTGATAGTCTTTAACAGTTCCCATTTTGTTCTTGAAGCTTGGGAAACTCAAATTTTGGGGGTGATATTGATGTCTATGTTGATTGGAAATAAACAAGAGTAACTTTGATATTATCAACCATAAGTTTATATATATGTTTAGTCCAAGATTAATTATTATAAGCATCAATGACGTAGGGGGTGATATTGGTGTCTATGTTTATTGGAAATAAACCAGAATAACTCTGATATTTTTAACCACAAGTTTAGTAACTGTATTGACATCATACTTGTATATATATATATATATATCAAAAAATTGTCTCTCCCCCCTTTCTCCCATGGGGCCTGCCACCTACCTTGTAGGAAAAAAAGAGAAAATCAACTGAAGCTTTGGTCGTTGCTTGTAAGTTCAATTGACCTGCTAATAGAGGATGATATGAAGTATTGAAGAAAGGTTCAAATACTTCATTCTTTTAGTGTCTTGGAATTGGTCGTACAAAGTGATAAAGCTAAGATGTTACATGTCTTTTTTTTTAATCTTTAGACGATGTACCATTATCTAGATCAAATTTCCTTCCAGCTTGATATTTACAAAGGGGTTGTTTGATTGGCTGCAAAAACAAAAATAATTCTAGATAAATTCCACATAAGTAATACTCTGGTCATTATTTTTATGACACACTTTCCTTTATATCTCAAAAAGAATGACACATTTTTCTATTTAGTAATAATTTGACTTTAAATGTCCGTGTTACCCGTAATAAAATGATTAATAGTCAAACAAACATCTATTACTTATTTTAGATCACAAATTTTAAAAGTCTTTTTTTCACTTTTTTAATTTGGTGCCTAGTCAAATTGCCTCATATAAGTTGGGATGGAGGGAGTACAATATTTGGTTGGTCCATTAATAACTAATGTAATGTTCGATTGATGGTATTAAACTTTACATAGCTAATGCAATATTTTTCTTTTTTTCGAAACTGGTAACTAGCTAATGCAATATTTTGTTGGTTGTATAAAACTCATTGTTTCAAATGCATGTACATATTATATCTGAACACATGTTAAAATATGCAGAATAAAACATAGATTAAGAAGTGTAATAGCAATTCATGATTAAGAGTGTTTTTGAAGGCAAAAAACTCTTAATGTAGGCATTACTACCTCAAGTGATAGCTTCTAGCTAGTTTAGTGAATAAGATGGATGCATTCCAACTCATGGAAGAATGGGACGATAGAGGTTCATTGGTAAGCTCAGAGCTTTGGTATAGTGGTAAGAGACAATGTTATCAAAAGTAAAGTGCATACAAGCTCTAAGATCCATTGTGATTTAAGCGCAAAGCACAAATAAAGTGTGGGCTTTAATTGGAAAAGGCGCAAAAAGAGAACAAAATACAAATATATATGTTTAGTCCAAGACTAATAGTCAATGTACGAAAGTATTGGAAACGAATATTATTGAATTATGTATCTACATTATTACATTAAGTCCCTATTTATAAATACTACATTAGACTCCTTTTTCAACTAGGACACTACATTACAATATTTTTTCAACTAGAATTCTATACACTATTTCTATTCCTATTCTTATTCTAAGTGTGATTCTATATACTATTCTTGTTCCTATTCTTATTCTAACACTCTCCCTCAAGCTGGTGTATATCAGTCATATGTATCTACCTTGTTATAGATGTAATTAATACGAAGACCGGCGAGGCACTTGGTGAAGACGTCTGCAAGATGATCACTCGTGTTCACAAATTTTGTAACAGTATCTCCTGGGAGTATCTTTTTTCTAACAAAATGATAGTCAATCTCAATGTGCTTAGTCCTCTCATGAAATGCGGGATTTGATGCAGAATGTTGATTAGACTCAAAATGATCAGTTCCACTATGAGTCCTACCAAACTCCTAAATTATTATGCTGAATTTTTGAAACCAAGCTTGAGAAGACTAATTCAGACCAGCGTGATCAGCACAATCGATATACTTCCAAACCAAGCTTGAGAAGAATACCACATAGTGACTTGCACAATCAACATACAAGACTACTAAACTTCCCTTGAGCAACAAGATTAGGTGGTTGCTCCATATAGACTTATTCATCGAGATCATCTTGGAGAAAAACATTCTAATGCTTAACTGATTAAAAGGCCAATGGAGAACAACCATAAATAGAAAAAGGCAGACATATGTTAATTTAATCATAGGATAGAAAGTATCATTGTAATTCAACCCAAATATTTGAGTTTACCCTTTTAATGGCAAAAGTAAATTTGATACGGAGAGAACTCTGCTGGCAAATCATTTGCTAGAAACAATGCAACGGTCACAGGAAAGTGCTTGAAATTTGGTATAAAATATATAGATCGTCTCAAAATCAAGAGACTAGTTGATATTGAACAAGAAATTCGCTAGAAAATTGACTGGACAGGCTCATGTATTGACACGTCTGGTAGAACCTTAGATTTGCTGCGTGTGAGGGATGCGATCGGTGATGTTTCTTGGGCTTTGGTCGCCGGAGGCTGTTGGACCTTGAGATGGTGTTGGATTTTGCACAACATTGATAAAAATTGGAACTACGTAAGTCATCTTTGAGGAGTCATTGAAAAGATGCAGGGAACTACGCAAATCAAATTTGAGGAGTCCAAGAAAGATGCATGGTGCTATGCAATTCAAATATAAGAAACTTGTCCAGAAAGATGCATTGTGCTACACAAATCAGATAGAGAAAGTAGTCCAACGGAAAAGATGCACTGGTGCTATGCAAATTAGATATGACAAAGTAATCATCAAAAAGATGCACGATGCTACACAAATTAGATCTGAGAAAGTAGTCATCGAATAGATGCATGGTGCTGCGCAAATTGGATATGAGAAAGTAGTCACTAGAAAGATGCATGGTGATATGCAAATCAGATATAAGAAAGTAGTCATCGAAAAGATTGCACAGTTTTACACAAATCAGATCTTAGAAGCCATCAGAACGAAGCATTGTACTACTTTCTTTTTCCTAGATGCTTCTCAAATTAGTCCTTCTCAGCATGATTATTTTTCATGTATATAATATTGCTTCAATTTTTGCTAACATAATCATTGGCTAGACAGGCGGCTATATGAGTTATAACTGCTCATCGGCTACAGAAACACTTTCGATTCTTTATCAGGATCGTATAAGCTCTGATACCATGTGAAAAAGTATTGGAGAAGAATATTAGTGAATTGTATATCTACATTATTACATTGAGACCCTATTTATAGACACTACATTAGACTCCTTTTCCAACTAGGACACTATATACAATCCTTTTTCAAGTAGGATTCTATATATTATTTCTATTCTAAGTGGAATTATATATATATATATATATATATATATATATATATATATATATATATATTCTTGTTCCTATTCCTATTCTAATAGTTATAAGCATGAATGATAAATATATGAACAAAGAAATTGATTTTTCTTAATGATAAAGTGAAATATCAATTGTTTAGTGTCGCTTCTTCAAAACAGGCTCATCGGCAAGGAAAATATATGCCTTAAAACCGCTCCACATGTTTTGAACCTAGCTTCAAAATATAGGTGTGCCTTTGATAATACTAGTAAGAGGGCAGTACGTGATGTGTGGGTCCACTATCCATCAAGTTTTGAACCGTACACCACTAGCCCTCTGTAGTTTATCAGTTATCTATAAAACAAAAGTAGGCAATCTCTGAATGACAACCTTTGTTTTATTTCTGACTATATGATAATCCCTTAATTGTTATTCACTTCATAACAATCTTCTCAGTATAAGTCATCACATAAGTGATCCCTGTATTATAATCTCTGCATAATTGGTCGATGGACTGAGATCGTAAGTGTTCCTCAATATCTAAGTAATATGTTAAAGCTTAAAGTACATTATTCCATTCAGTTTTAAGTTATTCATACAAAATAACAAGACTGTTGCTACTCCATATTTTTTATACTGAGTCTGATCTGTTTTATATGCATTAAAAGTACTTCCCAAAGGTTTACAGGAAAACTACTCGTTTCCTATGCTGGTTTACAAGGGAAATTCATATCACCTAAATAGCCTTTATATTTCGCATGAACATGTTTCTAGCATATAGCTAATAGTCACGACCAGCATTTTGTTTGCCTGTACATATAGACATAAAGCCTAATGTTTCTGACCAAGATATGCTATCAATAACCAAATTATAGCTTGGCAAATGTACATACATGCATCCCTGTTGTGGGATCTTGTACTTCAACTTTAAACTTTTTGGGGCTGGTTTGTGCAGCTATACTGGCTGATGAAATGGGTCTTGGTAAAACCATTCAGGTATGCACAGTTCTAGCTTTTTATTTCTCTGATTGATGCAGATTATTTCTTTTATTTTGACTTTAAGTGATAGGTAATGATGGATTTATTCTTCATTATTAGGCAATCACATACTTAACATTGCTGAAGCATTTGGAAGATGATCCTGGTCCTCATTTAATTGTTTGTCCTGCCTCTGTTTTGGAGAACTGGGAAAGAGAGCTAAAAAAGTGGTGTCCGGCATTTACTGTGATCCAATATCATGGTTCTGCACGATCAGCTTACTCAAAAGACTTGAGTTCTCTTGCTAGGACTGGACAGCCACCTCCATTTAATGTTATCCTAGTGTGCTACTCGCTTTTTGAACGACACAGGTTTGCACATTATTTTATGACCTTTAGTTTGCACTGAAGTGGAATGTACCATCCAATTGTCTGTAGTTATGGTATTTTCTAGTCATTTATCACTGTAAGGTGTTTTAGATTTCATATTTTTCCTTCAGCATGAAACCTCTGGTATATGCCTCTGAAAGAACTACTAGAAGAAATGCATTCAAGTAGCCCCAGAAATTTTTGCTTACTTAAGGGTTTAAAAGCATCAGTGTCTAACGATTAGATTTTATATTCCCAAGCTGTTCAACTTGCAAAGGTTAGTTGGCTTAATGGTCTATGCATCTCAATTTTTTTCAGTGGAGGCAAATCCATTGTTAAGAGCCTCTGTTTTGTTTGCTGAAAATTAGATCTCAGAGTCCTATTCCTCAAGATACTCTACTGCTGTTCTTTCCATTGTAGAACCTCTCAATTTTGAAATTTCACCGTCCTAAGGTGAAAATTGAGGCAATGGGAAAAGCAAGTCTTTGCCATTTCTTGGAGATTTTTTTTTTTAATGAAAATTAAGGCAACAGAAGAATGATGTTGTTGTATGTCAAATTATCTTAAGGCTAAAGATGACAGTTTCATTGTATTTTACTACGAAATATAAGAGTCTAGAAACAGGTGACATGCCTGCTTGTTGATGCATTGGCAATTTTGGTATTTCCAAATTTTTTTGGTTTAAAGATGTTGTACTCGGTTGTCTTGTGTGTGTACTTTCTCTTTTTTGGACAATAAAGTGCATAAGTGACTTTGCTGAAAATGTGGGTCCTCACTTGGATTTCTACACTATGCGCTTCATTTGCGGCTTTTTGAATGACTCATAAAAAAAGTGGGATCCCTTTTAAACTTTTATGGGACAGTTGCAGCTTTTCCTTGTCTCTCTCATTGGTTATTTTTGTAGTATATCCTACAATAATAGCTTCGACGTGTCTCTGTAGTTAGTGTTAATGTTAAATAGATGGAGAAATATTGGTAAAGGATCCTTTTTCTTCAAAATTACTTTTTTAGTTTCAAGTCAATATTTTATTATCAAGCTTCATTTTTTAAAAGTTACAACTGATCAAATGTTGTGATAAATAAGGAGTAATATCTTAAGATACAAGTATGACTAAGTAACGCCACTAACTGCAATTTTGTGGTCAAATTAATTAAATATACTTACAATTGATGAAATAAATTATGCATGATCTTTAATTTCTAAAAAGAAACTAAGATAAGTATTACGTTGTCAAAAAGGCATTTTTCTATGTATTAAGTGTCACGACCCGATTTTTCGAGTCATGATGACACCTACTATACCCTACTAGTAGGTAAGCCAGCCTGTAACCCAGAACATCAAGCAATGAGCGTAAGGGTAGAAACTAGCAAAAACAATAATCTAACAAGGACAACAAGGTGGAAACAAACCAAAAATAAATATATACAGAAATCCCTCCCAGAACTTAGAAGTCACTAGTACAGAGCTATCTAATAAAGAGTACAAGTCCCAAAAGTGGACCACAACAAAGTGTGTCTCAAAGGCGACAAGATTAGCTAAAACAAAAAAAGGAGACAAGACAAACCCAAAACGCCAAGGCTGGAACTAATCACCGCTGGTAACTGGTACTGGGACCTGCATCACGAAATAGATGCAGAGCGTAGCATGAGTACCAAACAACAAGTACTCAATAGGCATTAAAGGCTGACTGAGCAAAAAAGGTAAAAACAATAAAAAAGAATATAATCTAGACACAGAGATGTCAAAGCGGATAAGAAAAGAAAGCACACAAGCATACTAGAAATAAACTAAGTACAATTAAACTAAACCTAACTAGACCCTCATAAGCCCAGAAGGTACACTCGTGCGCAAGTTTAAATAAAACCTGAACAGACCCCCATAAGCCCGATAGATACACAGAAAAGCTAAGTCTATTGAGAAAGAAGAAAACCGGGCTCCCAGCCCAAAGTAACCAAGATAATCCATCAGACTCCACCCAACTAATAGTGCACTCCCAACCCAGCTAGATAGAGTGACCCTAAGGGGCACCCAACCAAACGGTCCACTCCCAACTCGGCTAGAAAGAGGGACCCGTGAGTGAGGTAGATATCGCGAGTCGTCCTACCATGCAGTCTGCTCCCAGCCCAGCTAGAAAGAGCAACCCGAGGACACCCAGCCAGCAGCACACTCCTAGCCTAGCTAGAAAGAGAGGCTCGTGGGCGATCGTCGAAATCACCGAGCCTACCCAGCCAGCGATATGCTCCCAGCCCAACTAGAAAGAACGATTTGGGGGGTGATGGTATCTCCAATAGGATCCAATCCAACAACAGTCACCATGGAATGTCGTCCACTTTAAGAAATCACAGAAAAGGCTCCAAGCCTATACTATCTCAATCTCATGCCTCTAGTGATGCATCGAACCTTCAAGGACGCGTTGAAACAGCAAAATTAGAGGGAGAAGATACAGAAGTGCAGCAAGCAGCGATATCGCCTAATTTAAGGCTCAAACTATCAGACTCAGATCTGCTACTCCAGTCTACAAGGAGCTAAGTCATCTGAATGACGTCGGCAGAAAGTCAAGGCTATCCAGCCCACACGGGTCATAAGTCTAAGGCAATGCTAGCCTAACCTAGACTAAGGACATCATGCTTATGGTTAAGGATAAACAAAACATACAACACATAGCATACAAGCATACAATAACATTTAGCACATAAGCATGCAACTCAACTAAACCGGTTGACATGATACTATACTCGAAATATGGCTAATCGATCCTAACATGAGGTATCTAATCAAAGTAAAGTAGAAAACTGGTACCCAACCCCAATTCACTCCAATCCACATGCTTTTACACAATTAAGCTTAATCTAATAGAAAGGAAACCGTTGCCTATCTTAAGGCTGATCGCACGCACTCCAAATCACTTTGCCGGAGCTTTTCCTTTCCGAACGATCCTTGAACGTTGCCACTCTATCGAAAGTAGGATCACAACGTTAGTACGGTCGTTTAAACACCAAAATCACAACAAATGGAGACGGAGAAATTCTAGAGTCAAAACGGGAATTGTGGGACCCGCACCGAACTGTCCGGATTTGACTTTGTCAAGAGACCCAAAACAGTGCCCTGAACGTGTGTTCCAAAATGGAACACAATTCGGGGCTCAAAACGCAGCAAAATCCAACATGCAAGGAAAATCACATTTTAATCAACTTAAACAAAAACATGCAGCAGTCAAAACTCAGAATTTACGGGAATCGCAAGGTGCCCAGCACTCCTTGAACAGTCCACGACGAAGCCACGACAATTCCCAACACGTGAGACTTCGAATCACCCAAAACCAAGCAAAAATGAGTGAGATATGACCAAAACAAGAATGCCAAAAACAAAAGCTCGAAAAAGGGGTACAGCAGTCAGGTTTATCGCGAAATTTACCTCGAAATATGTGCACCCGACAACTTTCGAACACTCTATAGCGAAGCCACCAAAAATATGAAGCTCCCACACTTCGAATCGCCTAATTCGGTTGAGAGATGAGAGAGTTAGGAGATTTTAAAGTTTTTGAAAGGCTGCTGATTTTTCTGCCTTAAATAGCAGATTTTCAGCATAATTTTCGAAAACTTGAAAATTCTGACGGGGTGCTCCGAACTTGTTTGGAACCCCGTGCACACAAAGGAGATATGCAATCATACCAAAATCGATATTCCGGACTCAATGGCGCAGTCGAAATTTCCATACGAGGTCATCTTGACAAAAAGTGGGTCCCACACCCAAATGCCATTTTAAGTCAAAAACCATAAAAGGGCTCGGAATAATCTCAGAAACCTCGGGACACAAAAGAAGGGTCAATCTAAACCAAACTCGACATTCCGGAGCTAACTGTGGTGACGGAATTTTCATCCGAGCGCGTTTACTTAGAATGTCGACTAAAGTCAAACTTAGGCTTAAACTTAAAGTTAAAATGCCTAAACGCACCGACTCACATTGAAAACCTCGGGATTCAAGCCGACCATGCTACTAGCCTAAAATGACCCTTCCGGAGCTGATGGAATCGTCAGAATTGGATTCAGATGCCATCTTTTTGAACTTTTGATCGAAAATGATCGTTCAAGGTTCATAAGCTCCAAAAACACTAAAACTCCCACAATAACCAGACGAACAACCAGGTGACCGAACTGTCAGTCCCAGCAAGTCATTGATGACTTGGGGTCGCTATAGGAACGCTCTAAACGACACATAGAAGGCAAAACACAGAAATGACCAGGAGGGTCATTACATTAAGTTTATTATGAACCATCAAAATTGCCAAAATGAATTTATAGTACATACATGATTATTATATTTCAAGCAAAATAAGGATAGAAAGTATTTTATACCACATCTATGTCCATGTTATATGACACAATAGACATATATTTACCATATATATGAGACATTATGATTTCTAATAATACCTAGAGTTTGAACTGCATATTTCAAACTTTATAAATATCTTTTGGAATATGAACCATGTTAATACTAACTCTAAGAACATTTCTGGAGGCTCTGTATTTCAAGTTGTGCATATATGTGATGTTTAAAAGATTTTCACGTTTTAATCTAGGGGTATGATAGTTTAAATGATGCTTTCAGATTTTAAAAAGTAATTACAGTTCAATTAGTTTTGAATTGTTAGTTAAGGTTTGTTTAGCAGTTAAAAAAGTGAGTAGTAACATATTTCTTTCAAAAAAGAAGCAAGGTCACATAAATCTGAAACAAAAAAAGATACACTATATCACAAGTTGTTGAACCCCTGCTGTCAAAACTTCTATCTTTTCACATGTTACTTTATAAAAAGCGTCATAAAGTATGTTGAAAGATTCTTATAATTGGATAGAAATAAACTTTTTAACATATGTTCGTGCTAACATGAGCTCCGGTATCTAGTCTTTAGTGTATATTAGCTCACTTTTTGGATTCCTGTATATACTTGCACTTTAGTCTTAAGTGGGGTGTTAATCTGTTTAAAAGTTTTCCATTCAATCTATTTTGATTTCTTATTTTCTAGTATATGTTTGATTATGATCTTTACTTAAGAAGACGGAATTTGCTTTCCAAGTGGTTCAAACTTGAAAACGATTTCTTAATAGAGAAAAAATCTTTAAACTTTCATATTTGTTGAAAAGAAGTCTTTAAACGTTCATTTTTGAATCAAGCCTAGCTTTGCTTTGAGAGCTTTTTTTTTTATGAGCCAAGAGTCTAGTGGAAACAACCTCTCTACTCCAAAAGGTAAGGGTAAGGTCTGCGTACATCCTATCCTCCCTTGATCCCACTTGTGGGCTTACACTGTGTTTGTTGTTGTTTCACATGAAGCATAGCTAGTTTCTACAAATCTGTCATTGAGGCTTATACCTGTGTCTCAATCTTGCAGTGCACAGCAAAAAGATGACCGCAAAATTCTGAAGCGCTGGCGTTGGAGCTGTGTGCTAATGGATGAGGCTCATGCTTTAAAGGATAAAGGCAGCTATAGGTGGAAAAACTTAATGTCTGTTGCACGTAATGCCAACCAGCGATTAATGCTCACTGGCACACCACTACAAAATGATTTGCATGTATGATAGCCGTCAACTCGTTTGTTTTAAACTGCTAAAGGATTTGTTGTTTATAATGCATTTGTGCCTCTTATATGTATGTTATCATATGTCAGAATTAGTGTTTGTAAGGGACATTCTTTAATGTGAGTTAGAGCCTGTTTGGATTGGCTTTTGGCTTATAATTTATACGCCAAAAGCAATAAGTTAGAAATTCTAACGTTTGCCTTTTTGTTTATTTTGGCTTTAAAACAGGTGCTTATAAGCACTTCTTTATTTAATCTAAACACTCCAAAACTGTTTATAAGCTGTTTTGGTTTAAAACCACCTAAAATAAGCCAATCCAAACAGGCTCTTAATTACTTTTGTTCTGCATAAAAAAATATTTTTTATTACTTACAGGTGGAATACTAAGTGAATTTCAAGGCGTGCAATTGAAAATGGGACTTCAAAGTAGACTATTAACATTGTCCAATGCCAATCTTTGTTGCTTTAACTTATCCTAGATGAACAAATTGGTAATGAAATGCAAAGATGTTTGTTAGGAGTAAGAAAAGCTTCTCTGATACTCCCTCCATTTCATTTTACTTACCCCCTATATTAAATGTATAATTTTCTTTTTTACTTATCCATTTTAGCAAATCAAGATAGTTCTAGTACTTTTTTCCCATACTACCCTTAGTATTAGATAAATTACTCATAAAGCAATATTAGTCTAATTTAGAGTTCCAAAGCATCATTTATAAGGTTAGTTTAGTAAATACACCCCTAGTAAAAGTTTTCTTAAGGGTTGTGCGAAGTCAACATGGGCCAAGTAAAATGAAACAAAGGGAGTATTTCTGAATGAATGGAGATGTATTTTAGCCTCAATGACCTGGGTAATAGTTAGAAAATATCTCTTTTTAAAGCAGCTTGCTCATTGCTGAGTGATGTAAGTGACTCTGTTGTCAGAACTTCCTGTGATATATAGCCTCAATGACCCAGGATAATAGTGCAGAGAAACAGCTCTTTTTAAAGCAACTTGCTCATTGCTGTGTGATGTAAGTGACTTTGTTGTCAGACCTTCCTATATGTAGCCTCAATAACGCTGGATAATACTGTAGAGAAATGTCTCTCTATAAAGCAGCTTGCTCATTGCTGGGTGATGTAAGTGACTATGTTGTCAGAACTCCTGCAAGAGCAGTTTGAGGTTCTTTTTCTTGGACTGAGCACATACGAGCTTATATCAGAAGTAATAAGTCTGCTGATTCTATAACTTGCTCCAGATGAATGCTGTCGACAATTTTTTCCCCATCTTTTCTCATTTTGCCATGTTTGGATGTGATGAAAAAACTGTCAATATTTAACTCCAACGAGACATTTTAGCTCTGTTACACTTGATTTCCTGAGTAGATTCTATTGGTGATGAGTGCTCATTCTCTTTTCTCTTTTTTCGTGGATAGTAGGATATGTCATTCTAAATTTAGGGTTTTTGATGTTTTTATCAACCACATAGTTGAAAGTCAGATTACTTGGTTTCTCAAACAACTTTTAATTTCGATTGTTGGGTAGCCTGATATTTTTATTGCATGGCTTCTCAGTAGTACAAGTAAGTATTTTTATTGTATGGCTTCTCAGTAAGTACGATTAAGTATTTCTATTGCATGGATTCTCAGTAAGTACAAGTATTTTTATTGCATGGCAGTAAGTAAAATTTCCTGTGTTTGCTGTACATTTCTCAGTAAGGTCAAGTACCGCTGGCATATAAATATATATACATATTTTTTTTTAAAACATCTTTTCTTTGCTATTTTATTTGTAATGTTTCTTTTGTGCCATATCTGCTGCTTTGGCCGCTGTTTTCACAATTAATGCTTATCTTTATGTTTGATTTTGTGTTGTTCAGTTAGTGGTTTTCTATTGCAGGAACTTTGGTCAATTTTGGAGTTTATGATGCCTGATCTATTTGAAACAGGAGATGTTGACTTGAAAAAACTATTGAATGCAGAAGATAAAGAGTTAATTGCTCGAATAAAGTCCATTCTTGGACCTTTCATTTTGAGAAGATTAAAATCGGATGTGATGAAACAACTGGTACCAAAAATACAAATGGTATGTATTTTGTTCATTCCTTGTTTTCTTTTTTCCTTTATGGTAGCTTTTCCATCTTTGGTCTCTTCATGTTTAGACTTTGCTATTCATGGGTTTGCCTATAATCACTACAGCTTTTACATGTTCGATTCAGTATATGAGAGTAAAGAACTTTCTGCTGCAGGTTCGTTATGTTGGCATGGAGAAACAACAAGAGGATGCATATAAAGAAGCGATTGAAAGCTACCGTGCTGCATCTCTAGCTCGTGTTTCAAAGCAACCTGTTAGTTTGAATAATGCTGCTAGTGTCTTTTCGAGACGACAAATTTCCAATTATTTTCTTGAATTCCGCAAGGTGCTGAAGCTTCTTGATCCACCTGAATTATTATTGTCAAAACTCCTGATTTCTGACCAATGATGCTATGGTTTCTTCAGATTGCAAACCATCCTCTGCTTGTGAGGCGTATTTATACAGATGATGATGTTGTTCGAATTGCTAGAGTTATGCATCCCAAAGGTGTCTTTGGTTTTGAATGTACAGTGGACAGAGTAATTGAAGAGCTGAGGAGCTATAATGACTTCTCCATCCACAAGGTATACTTTCTTTTATCTCACTCATTTTTATTCTTACAAACTTATCTGCTTGCATGCATTAAGTTAATCATGGCTTCTTCCACACTCCCCCATTCCAATTTGTTTGTCATAGTTTGGCTCAACACGAAGTTTATAAAAGAAATTAAAAGTTTTAAAGCTCGTGTTCTTAAACATGTGATACACTTTAACCTTGACCTTTACACCTAGGCTCAAGCAAATTTCTTGGGTCAAATTAAATACGTTGAACGGTTCAAACCTTAGCCCGAAAGTGCGGGGCTTTACAACTATTGAGCTCTTTATTCCATAGTTATTCTGGATGATCACTTGGATTTGTGTTTTTCTATTATTTGCAGCTTTTACTTTATTATGGCGATAATAATAAGGGAGTGCTGTCAGATGAACGTGTTATGATTTCAGCTAAATGTCAGGTTAAATTCACAGGCCTTCTGATTTCTTGTAGTCATTTTAAGTTCTACTGTATTTGCTCAAAATAGTTCAAGTGCTCCATGTGCAGGAATTAGCCAAACTTCTCCCTTCATTAAAGCTTTCTGGTCATCGAGTGCTTATTTTTAGCCAGTGGACATCAATGCTTGATATCCTGGAGTGGACCCTAGATGTTATTGGTGTTACATACAGGCGCCTGGATGGAAGGTATTAACATGCTGCTTTCTCTTATCTGATCCTTCTTTGGTGCCTAGCCTTTTGAGCGATTCTTCTAAGTTCTAGCGCATGCTGTTTCACAGCTATCTCATCCTCAATGGCACGGTAGATGTTTAGAAAGAACTTATAATGGACCCAGTGGTGTACACAATATTTTGCTAGCAGTCTCCATATTTAAAGAAGAAAACAAATAAACTAATTAATATAATACCATATATTTTCCCTTAAGTTTGTTGGGACAGGCTTTGGCCTTACTGGTTTAATTGAATTTTTATTTCTGAAGAGGTCAGGAGTTCAATCCGTTACAATCTCCATACTTGCAAACAAAAAAGGCTCCAAAATTTGCCAAATAAAATTGATGCAGCAGATGATAGAACTCAAGTCCTCAAGAAGGGCATTCAGGCACTTGACTAATAGAACTGGAAGCTTTTATGGCAATCAGGGTCATATACTTTACGTTTTGTGTATTATTTATCTACCTATTTATTAAAAATTTAGGAGGAAGTGGTGTTACGTGACACTGTTGGTATAACGTGGATAAGCCCCTGCGTGGGACCAGGTAAATGAGTTGCTTCTATAATCAATATCCATCATTTCAGTTTGTTGAAGGAGACTGGAAGGATATTGTATGCTTGAGTGCCAGCTGATTGATACTCCTACTGAGCAAACTTATTGTCTCCAAGAACTTTCTGATCAAGTTCTTACTGATAAAGAGAGATATTAAAGGTTGATTGGATGCTTGATCTATTAATCACACTTGATCAAACATTACTTATGCAGTTAGACCCTGTTTGGATTGGCTTTAAAAAAGTAGCTTTTAAGTCAAAAATAAAAAAAGTCAAAACTTAAATGACTTTTAAGTCAAAAAATAAAAAGTAGGGGGGATTGTATGAATTATGTTGTAAGGATTGTAAGATATCTGAAGTGAACTCCAGGGGAAGGCACTATGCTTAAGAATCATATTACAACTATAAATGGTTATTATGACTTGGATTGAGTTGCCATAGGAGAGAGATGACACTCAACAACTGGGTACTTTACCTTTGTTGGAGGTGCTAGTTACGTGGAAGAGTTAAAAACAAAAGTTTGGTTTCTTGTCTAGCACATAAGCTGAATCAGATCAATGGTTAGTGCAATTCAGGAGCCATTATGGTTGAAATGGCTTATGCGGTAACTTGGTTTCCCTCATGAAGGTTCTATGAAATTATACTGTGACAATCAGTGCTATTAAGATTGCAGAAAATCTGATACAACATGATTAGACTAAACATGTGGAGATTGATCATAATTTAATTTAGTTGAAGGTCGAAGAAATGATTATTCAAGTTCATAGGTGCAGTAGAAACACAAAGCCAGACAGAAGGGAGGATATTATTTCTTGATAATCATTATGTACAATATGTATGCTACTTAGGGGGTTGTTTGGTAGGGTGTACAAGAATAATGCTAAATAGAGTGTATTAGTAATGATTGCGTTAGTAAGGCTTGTATTAGCATGCTTGCATTAATTATACAAAGATTATTTCTTATGCATTGTAGGTTTGATGTATTAAAATAGCATGCATTGCATAATTATTTTTCAAAAACATTCATTTACAAAAATACCCTCCACAAATATGGTGGAAAAGGTACAAAAAAGATTTTGAGAGACCTAATGCATGCATTAAAACTCCTTGCATTACTAATACTATGGATTTTCATGTATAAGTAATACACACTTCAATACACAATAGAGTGCATTAGTTACGTAGGTTGAAAAAGTGTATTAAACAAGGTACTGCTAATACACAAGGTAATGCACGCATTATTTCTTCTAATATACTCTCCTGAACGACCTGATATACAATTACATACAACAAGTAGAGTCCTACATACAGCCACAAGTAGAGTCTTGGTACAACTACAAAGCCAAGGAGATGCATTAGAGTTACAATGGGATTAGGGTTAGGATACAAGGTATACTACTTCTATTCTAACTCTATGTCGCAACATGTCCCCTCAAGCTAGTGAGAGGTGGAACACTCACTCCTAGCTTGCTTCGAAACTTTGTAAACACTTGCTTTGTCAATGTCTTGGTGTGAATGTCAACTAGCTGATCTTTTGATCGAACAAAGCGTGTGACAAGATGTCCTCGGGCAATCTTCTCCCTAACAAAGTGATAATCCATTTCTGCATGTAAGACTGGATTTATAGTCATGTATAATGCACTGATGTTGTCACAAAACAATGTAGGAGCTGTCTTCAAGTAAACCTCAATGTCTCTTAGGATGTAGGTGATCCAGGTGATTTCAGCTGTAGTAGAGGTAAGTGCCGTGTATTCTGCCCCACCACTAAACCTTGACGCTGTGTTGCTTATTGGAGTCCCAAGATATGCAGTTTGCACCTAGGTAAACATGTATCCTGTAGATGACCTTCTTGTTGTAGTACAACTACCCCAATCTGCATCTGAAAATCCATATAATCTGAGAGGTTATCTTGCTAGAAGCCTCAAGTCATATTGTGAAATACCCTTCACATATCTTATAATTCTTTTCACAGCTTGAAGATGCTCACTGTTTGTAGTTTGCATAAACTGACTAACCAAGTTGGCTGCATGTTATACGTCAAGTCTAGTTAGAGTGAGATATTGGAGACTTCCCACAATGCTCATGTATATAGAAGCATCAACTGGACTACATGGATTCATGATTTAGGTTTTATAACATTATTTTTAGATATTTTAATTATCTTTAGGCAAATCCCTGCACCCATATGCATACATGTATCCATATCCATATCCCTGAATCTTAAAAATTAGATCATGAAGGATCGGACCTCTAGATCCGCACCCGTATCGGACACCCGCATCTGAGTCTGAGCAACTTAGCCATGGAGACTCTGCATATGTCAAGCGTGAGAAAGTGTAGAGAATAAAAAGGGTGTAAATCAGTAATGTGATGCACTTGAATGTAATATTTATGGATTACATGTTCAATATAGGATGCTATTTTTTTCCCTTTTCATTTGATTAAGTTTAAAATTGAAGAAATCATAATTAGAATAGATTTCTATCATTTTGCATGTTGAGGAAATATTTCTTTGGTTGAGGTATGATAGCACGTGACTATTCTATGTTCTAAAAATTAGAATGAAGGATTAATGTTCCACATAAGTCAAGTAATCATTCTTATTACTTCGTTACTGTTTCATGAGAAGTGTTAAAGTAATAGAAGTGAGGGAGGACTTCTTACTGTCTTCCTAACCATGGTGTCTTGATTAAATTTTATCATTTTTCAGTACTCAGGTGACGGAGAGACAGACAATTGTTGACACCTTCAATAAGGACACTTCCATATTTGCATGTTTGCTCTCCACAAGGGCTGGAGGACAGGGTTTAAACTTGACTGGAGCTGATACTGTTATCATACATGACATGGATTTTAATCCACAGATAGATCGGCAAGCTGAAGATCGCTGCCACCGGATAGGCCAAAACAAACCAGTTACAGTATACAGGTGTGTGTAGACTTCATAATCTTGGTTTTCTTTTGGCCAAACACATACTTGTCTCTAAATTTCAGTTTGGCTCTCCACCTCAGCCTTGTTTCATTTTAACCCTCCAATTCCATTTTTAATGTACCATTTAAACACAAAATACTGACTGAACAAATAAATGAAATTGTTCACCTTGTAAAACCCGTGATGGATCCTTTTTAAGCTTAATATTCATTATTTTTATCGTCAACAACCTTCTTCCCTATTTATTTTCTCTATCTCCTCTTCAACCTCATTTTTCCTTCGTCTACTTTACTTATCCATTTATTTTCTTCATGTACCCCCTTTTCTATTTAACTCTCTATGCTAAAGATGATTTTCCTTTTCTTTTTCTTTTAATTTATATAATTCATTTTGTATAATATAAAATTTTAAATATCAATTATATTCTACGTTATAAAGGATTAAATAAAATGTTAAAATACTAAGTAAAGAGTTAGATTGAGGAGAACGATATCATATCAAAATTTAGATTTATAATTTACTCGAATGGTGTCAAATATTTTGTTGATGCTGATGGATATATTCGTAATAACATAAAGATGTTTATATTAATTTGTTTCACTAATCAATCTAAACTATAAATTATGTAATCAATTGAATATAGCTAGGTAATATATATTCTCGTATTGCTTAAAGATGATAAATTAATACAATTAATGTAAATACCAAGTAAATTTGGATTACTTGGAGAAAACAAAACACATGACATTATTTAATTAGATATTATTTGTCTAACATGCATTGAACATTTAATACTGGGTAAAATTTTTTTGTACTTAAATAGTACATGAGAAATGGAGTTGGAAGGTTACAATGGAACAAGTGCAAAAATGAAATTTTGAGGCAAGTTAAAGGGGCTGTGTATGTGTTTGACCTTTTCTTTTCTATCACTTTCACATTGAAATTCTTGTAGTTCACACATTTCCCTTTTGGCTTTCTCCTGGAAGGCTGGTGACTAGGAATACTGTTGATGAGAATGTATATGAGATTGCAAAGCGAAAACTTACATTGGATGCAGCTATACTTGAGTCTGGTGCCCAAATTGAGAATGAAGGTGATGCAAAAACTATGGGTGAGATATTATCGTCTCTTCTGCTTGGTTAGGCGCGCCATCTTCTGACATGATTCATTCCAATATCATTTTGATCTATTAGCTTTCTTTTTCTTCTGTTTTTGCGTTTTGTGGTTTGCCCTCAAGAATTTCTGAGGGTGAGTTGGAGGGTGGGGGGGATTGATGTAGGATCCCTCCATACTCATCCTCCCCTGTCAATCATAAAATGCCATGTTTGCTAGTGCCTTCCTTTGGAAACAGAAAATTAAGCCAATCCCATGCCCCTGTTGTATTATACTAGAATAGATAGACTCCAGTTTATAAAAATGTAAAATACACTGTACTTAAGGTTTTGTCGTAGGTAAGCCTTTATTTTTATTGTAGCTTTGGTCATACACTTTTCCTAGCTGCTGTTATGACAACTTTTAGTTTTATTGTGTGTTGGTATTTGTAAAAATAAAATAAAAATAGTCTACGTCATTTAGAATGTAGTTTAATGGTTAACTGCGAAAATGACTTAATAGCGGGGATGTGTGTCTGGGCCATTTAAGATATAATTTAAATTTTTTGATTTTTGGATGGAAGAATTATAATCCAAGTAAGCTTGGATTAGTTTGAATTTTTTAAGTTCGGTTTTGGGTTAATTGAATTTTTGAATCTCCCAAGGATAGCCATAATAATTAAAAACCTAGTAACCTTAAATTTTGCTCCTTTGAATATATAACACAACTAGTGAAATTAAAAAGTGGAGTTTTGGGAGAGTAGAATGTACGCATACCTTATTACTACTTCGTAGAGATAGAGTCGTTGTTTTTGAAAGACTATATGCCGAGTGCAATAAATTCAGGTATAAATAAGATAGAGAAAATGAAGAAAACATAGCAAGTAATACTAAAAATAGTGTGATAAACGAAATATCAAAACAAGAACTATGATAATACTAGTATAATGACAATGCCAAATACCAAACCATTTTGAGCAAGGCAACATTACACTACATATAAAACCTTCTACCCTAATATGTGTCCTCCACACCCTCTTATCTAGGATTAGGTTCTTGGTAACTTAAAGCTGAATCATATCTCGTCTTATCACTTCTCTCCAATACTTCTTCGGCCTACCTCTACCTCTTTGTACCCTATATAACCAACCTCTCGCACATCCTCACTTGTGCATCTAAAAATCTCCTTTTCATATGTCAAAATCATCTCAATCTTGCTTCTGTCATCTTGTCTACCACAGAGGCTACTCCCACCTTATTATGAATATCCTCATTTCTAACCTTATCAATCCTAGTATGACCACACATCCACTTCAACATCTTACTCCGCAACATGCTTTTCTAGATATGAGAGTTTTTTATAGGCCAACACTCCGCCCTAATAATAAAGTCGGTTTAACGATCACTCTATAGAACTTATATTTGAGTTTTGGTGTGCCATAACCCAAAAATCGAGGTCATGATGACACACACCTCAAACCCTACCTGCTGGGTAAGCGGAATAATGTAACTTAAGAAGTATATCAAATTTGTGAAAAAGAAGGTAAGTACACAGAGTAGACTTGTAGAACAAAGTCAGGCCATAAGAGAAAGACACAACAAAGAATTTTCAAAACCTAGTATCATAAGCGTTAAAGGGCATTCTAATACAATATCTGAATTCAAAAATCAACCATTGTCTTTGAAATATGCATAAAGACAGAAATGAAAGATGAAGTTTGAATGATGATCCGAACGAGGATCTCACCACAACTTCGCAGCTCAAATATTGGACAATCAATTTAGCTGTCTCAAGTACCAGTCATACTAAGAGCTACAACAAAAGGTTACAGAAGTAGGGGTGAGTACAATCCACTTATATTCACTAGGTTAGCCTGACTGAGTAAAGTAGAATATCAATACTAATAAAATAAATTATGAAATGGTTCCGCTGGCATACAGAAAAGTCCAACATTGGCACTGATGCCACAATTATATATATATATATATATATATATGAACGACGTGAGTAAAGTAATGCGATACACAAATTTTATATAGAAAGGTTAGTTACACAAACAGACAAGGCTAGCCAATGCAATGCAATGATAGAATGACATGGTGGAATCAAGGTTGTCATACAACCCGTCGTATACACCTCGCCGACCTTAAGCTCCCAAGACAAGGACCCATAGGGGTTTCATAGTCTATATACAAAAATCTCATCCGCTTGCCACCTAACTCGTGGTCAAAGGTTTACAAGGTGTTTCACTTTCTTTCTCAAGATAGTACTTTCACGTTCTCAAATTTCCATGAACAATAATAAGGATGAATACTCGTAACAAATCCAATATGAAGGCATAATCAATTCAATGGATGCCTAAAAGAGTTCAAAAATGATAAGCCCCTAACTCAGGTATTTCCAGTCAAACATGCTAGAATAATCAACTCAAACCCCTCTCTCGGGAAATCTCATATAAAGCATGTGAAATTATCAACACAAACTCTCAAAGAAAATGATATATAAAAGGCCCTCAAATAGGCAAAACAACACAAATAAGCCTTAACATGGGTGAAATAACAACAATAAACCCCCCACATGGGCAGAATATATATATATATTCATCACTTGCTAATATTTCGGCCTCGTGCTAAGATCTCATCCCATAGTCTAGTTTATAAGCATGGTTAACTACCAAATATATTCTGAAAGAAAGATAAGCCAAACCTATCTCGAGGGCTGAAACATCACTTGAAATCACTCAATTGATCCTTTTCCTCTATCCACAGTCTTTAACTATCGAGAATTAAATCTACATGTTAAAAGAGTTCCAACGATACCCATATTGCTAAAGTTTAGAATCTGATCTAAAATCACCCTAAAAACTTGTTGAAATAAAAAAAAAGAGGGTAAAACTAGAATTTTGTTGGAAATTCATGTTCATCAAGTGAAAAGGAGACTATGGGTGAAAACCAAGTGAAAATGAGTCGAAATCTAGTAAAAGTTATTTGTTCAACTTTAAGAGAAAAACTCAAAATAATCTCATTTGAAATGCGGTTAAAAACATTTTTTTTTAGAAAATCTGTCATAAAACAGTTTACCCACAATACAAGGACCTTAAATCCCGACAATCAATGAAAACTCATTCCAAATCGACCTTCAGATCAACAATTTTGATTTCTTTACTTTGATGGTTAAAATCTCTACTTTGTGGATAGAAATCATGAAATATGAAATGGATATTCTTTGAAAACAAGTAACTTATGGTTAGAAAATACATACCCAATGATTCTGAGATAAAAAGACATAAAAAATTACCTCAAACGAACCTTTCTAGCTCCCAAACTGTCAAAAATTTGAAATGAGTTTGAATAGATTTCTAACTTAGTGATTTCACTGCTAAAACTCATTTTTCATCACCAAAAGTATGCACCATCAATCTTTAAAACATCTTTTCTTACCCTCGAAACTCAACCGGAATCCAGCAAACACAAACCAATAGTGCAAGTTCAATAAAACATGTTTCAAAATCAATGGAACTGTTAGATTTAAAAAAAATATTTTATTACAGAATTACCACCTCGAAACACATTTAGGCCAAAAATTTAACTTTTTATCTAAATATTCAAATCACAACTTAAGGTCCTAGACTCTAACTGAGCACACTACTAGACTAAACTTGACGTTTTAGACTCAATGAAACTGACAGAATCACCATTCGAAGCTCTAATCACAATTTCCTGACCTAAGTCAATCATTTCAATATAACTCAACTTAAACAAAATCACTAAAACCTCACTCGACCACATCGAGAATCATGTCAACCATCTCCGACACACATAATAAGCACTATAACACTAAGAGGAAGGGAAAAATGGTCATTTCACACATAAAAGCAATTTCTCATGAAATGAGACATTACACTATCCACCACTAAAACACGCGTTTGTCTTGAAACAAAAACAAACAAATAAAGTACCTGAAGAGGTGAAATGTCGAGGGTATCTATGATGCATATCAAACTCGACCTCCTATGTATCCTACTCAACAGGCTGATGTTTCCATTGAACTTTCATTGAATCAATATGCTTGGATCTCAACTGTCTAGTCTTCCTATCCAAGATAACAACAAACTCTTTCTACAAGGACAAATCCTAATCCAAAGCAACAGAGTCCCACTGGATCACAGGGAAATCATCATGATGATACCGCTGAAGCATCGGAACATAAAACACAGGACGAACCGCTAGAAGGTTTGGAGGTAAAACTAACCTATAGGCTATATTTTCATACTTCTCTAAAATCTCAAAAGGGCCAATAAGCCCAAGGCTAAGCTTTCCTTTCTTTCCAAACCTCATCACACTCTTGGCGGGCAACATTTTATGCAAAACCCGCTTACTAATAGTAAAGAACACATCACAAACATGCCTATCCTCATGCTCTTTTGCCTACCATGGGTAGTCACAATACGCTGCTGAACCAATCTCACTTTATTCGTGGAATCTATCAATAGTATTGCACAGGGTCGAATCTCACATGAATCAAACCTAAATCTTAGGAGAGTAGAATCAAGGGAGGAACAAAATTGTACCCACATTATTATCAATAACATATTCAATTCATGTTTCTTTAGATTTTATTTGTGTGCTTGATTTATTTTCTATATGTTTAAAATTTGTTGTAAACAAATTGGCACGCCTAGTTGTCATGACCCAAACCGTCGTGATTGACACCCACACTAACCATCCAGTGGGAGAACCACTATTACAACCCAAACTAAGCAACTAAATCAAAACTAAGACAATTAAGTTACGGAAGCAATTTAATTAACTAACAAATGCAGAAATTTAATACCTAGAACCTGAAAGTCAATGTACCAAAACATCTAACAAATGATCCAAGTCTAAACAAGAAGGGATAAATCCCCAAACTAATGAACTAATCAACTAACTAGAACAAATATCTAAGTCCATAAATGATGGACATAGACGAAAGAGAATCCCATGGCAGCCCGAAAGAATTGGCTCACCCTTGAATTAGAAGCGACGATTATTGAAACAAGCTTGAAACCCTAAGAAACTTGATCCTTCCTTTTTCGAATTCGTTCAGCTTGTTCTTGGTCTACAAACAATCACAATAACACGAGAATCAACAAACAATCGCTAATTACCCGAATTACTAATAATTTTATGAATCTTAGATCAAACCCATGATCCCAATTACCCAATTTAGGGTTGTTTCCACCATAAAATCTATAACAAAACCCTCCCCAATCAATATTCAACCATTCTATTACGTTCTACGGATCGAAAACGGATTTAGGGAGTTAAAAACTTACATTTAGCCTCAAGAATGGTGAAAAACGAGTAGAAATCGCCTGGGGTTCGTTCCTTAGCTCTAAAAGTTGAAAAGTGCAAAATAAAGTCATTTAGGGGTTTATTAACGACATTAAGTCGCATATGGCCCACCACAGCGGCCCTCACCTCGCTATAACAGCGGCGCCAGAGCGACCCAAATCCCCGCTAGAGCGGCATTCTCGAACCAGTGAACTATTTCTCTTTCCCCTACGATTTTAAGTCTAGTCGTACTTGCCACAGCGCCCCATATCCCGCTGTAGCGGCCATACCCAGCTCCAAAGCGGCATTTTCGAAATAGAGAGCTATTTTTAAAGAATTCCAAGCCCCCATTCCACAACACAGTTCTAACCCACGATGCTTAGAAAATACTCTTCACGCTAAGATCGTTTTTCAGAGATCTACTCACCCAAATTCAATTTCGTAAAGTCATACGAATTCCGTAACAAGTTATCTAACCACTCATGCAATCAAAACTATAATTACACTACCCGATTGTTACCAGATTTCCCTACACCTTGGTGATTCCGATTTCCTCCAAATCTGGACAAGGTTGGGAAAATTCAAGTACTACGAAAAAAAATTTTCGGCTCCAAATTTTCCCCCGTTGGCATTTCTATAACGACGGAATCCGGTCGTTACACCAGTGGGACCAAATCTGCCCTTCATGTCTTCCCTCTTAAATAATGTTTGAAAATCTGAAGCTGCAAAGGTAGAATAATGAGTACTTCAAGTCTCGTCTTTGAGTTTCATCAAGTCTATACTCCGACAACCCTTGAAGCAGGCAGCCTTTGTAGACATTGGAATTTTGTATGACTCTATAAGACATGCTCAATTTGAGTTGGGACTTTATAGGGTGTGTTCAATTCCAATTACAATTCTTAAAGGCTACTCAACACTAAACCCTAATTCATAGTTATATAAATGATACTATATTCCCTTGGAAAGGCATCTCAAATATTCCACAAAATCATGGAATATTCATAAAGTGATCAAATCCAAATCATTTTGATTCGAGAAATACGCCCCTAACGACTCTTGAATTACGAATATCAAGTCCAAATCATCCTAATTTGAGAAATACACAACTAATAGCCCTCAAATTATGTATATCAAGTCTAAATCATCCTAGTTTGAAAAATACACCACTAACGGCCCGCAAATTATGTAGATCAAGTTCAAATCATCCTAAGTTGGGAAATACGCCACAAACGACCCTCGAATTATGAATAAATATCTTATGAGAGAAGAATCAAGGGATCAACAGAATTGTACCCACAATCATAAAATTATGTTTCTTCATATTTTTTTTTGTGATTGTAATTTATTTTTTGTCACTTTAAATTTGTTGCAAACAGTTATTGACAGTAACGTGTTTTATGTTTGTTTATTCCGTTAGATTTTTGTCTTTTTGTCATTGATTTTTTTTGAATAAAATGTAACCTAAAATGTTACTAAGAAATACTCAGGTATATAACTAATACATGTATAAGTTATGAACATAATCTATGAATTATTTTATGTAGAATAAAATGTGAAATGACTAATCCATGTATAACTAATTTCTGCATAAAATAATTTATAAATTCACTCATAATAATTTCTATATTACTAATACCTGCATAAAATAATTCATAAATTCAACTCATAACTAATCTATACATTATTAATACATGTATAAATCTAATCAACTACCAAATAACGTGTACAATTCCATTTGTTTGATTTTCTCAAATATATTGAGCGTGTTGAATGCGACAACAATAGAGAAAATAAAACGAAGGCAATAGATATAATAGAATTGTAAACTTGTCGATCCGTTAGAAAAATAAACAACTAGCATAGTTATATTATTATATTATTTAGAAAGCATTGAATTGCTAGACAAAGAAAACCTAAAGTTGGTGCAATTGTGGAGAAGATGAAAATGTGTTTGAAGAATTCTCTGCCACGAATTCTAAGTCATCGTCTTCCCCACGCCCAAACCAAAGTGCCTTCTTTATACTCAGAGGCGAACTAAGAATTTAAAAAAATTGGGTGCATTAATATTAGCTTAGCTTAAATATGAGCTCTAAGATAAACTAAAAATAAAACTATGAGCTCTAAGATAAACTTAAAATAAAAAACAATGAAAATAGGGGTTTAGCTGGATTCAAAACAAGGTATCATAGGTAGTTCCTTTGGCTTGTACCACTAGCACAACATCCCTCTTATGCTCCTCATGAGTGCACTGCTAATTATATCCTAATTTCTGTTAGATTCTCAAGATAGATATACATATGTACATATGATTTTTTGCGAAGTTAACAGGTGTGCGTGTACCCCACCTTATAGGATGGGCCCGCCTCTGTTTATACTTATTCTGTCCAATAATACTAGTCTAATATTGAGTTTGACATTTCTTAAGAAGCTATAAATAGACGTGTACTTTTACAATATCAACCTTTGAATATATAATAAATATAATGTCATAACAAATGACTATAATTAATAACAAGGGTAAATTAGAAACTAATATAAAATTATTCATTAATTTCATAAAATGAATAAGTATTGTTAAAAATTCTAGAATAATATAATAGACAAGTATATTATTGGACAAATGGAGTATAAAATAAAAATTGATTTGAAATGTTCAAAGTTGTCTAAAATATAAAAAATTAACACGTATTTTGTTTAGAGAAGTTGGCAAAAATGACTTGGGCTATAGAGCCAAAGACATGTTACTCTTGTAATCCCTCTATGCCTGAACCAATTTTCCATGGCTCTAATCCAAAAAAGTTGTTTTTTTCTGTCTTGCTTTGAATTTTCCAATCATGAAAAGGAAAAAGTGAACTCTGTCAAAAATAAAAGGAAAAACAGTTTCTGCTTCTCTTTTATGAATTTCCAAAGAAAAAAATCATCGTCAGCGAAAACAGTTTCAATCAACAAAAATAGTGAAATTCATGTGTTCAAGTCTCGGCAGCTTCCGACTGCAACTTCCTTTTACGTGCCCGTAACTGATAACACCATCCATTTTAACAGCAAGGTATGTTTACCTTTATAAATTATTCCATCTGTCCAATTGTTCCCGTACTATTTTTAGATGTCCAATAATACTTGTTTACTTTATGAAATCAATTGATTATTTTATCAAAGAATTAATTATCGTAGAATTAGCTATCTTGAGATAACTTATTCCATCACATATATGAGATAACTTATCCACCATATATATGGGATAACTTATCCCATCATTATGGTATAAATAGTGAGATAAGTTATCCCAAATATGGAAACCAAACAAGATACAAAATTTTTATCCCATCACTGTTTATTTTTATCCCTCACACCAAACAATCCCTTAGTTCCTACCCCTCTCTAATTACTTGTCCATTTTTTCTTTTTATTGTTCCTAATTACTTATCCATTTTGACAAATCAAGAAAGAACAGTTTTTTTTAATAATCATACCCTCGATTAATTATTTTGAAAACGGTAGAACTTCTTGAAAACGTTAAATTCTTAATTCATTTACTTCATAATTAATAGGAATAAAATGGTAAATTCACTATGTCAATAATTGTTTTCTTAATAGGTGTGTCAATTCAAAAGTGGACAAGTAATTACTGACAGAGGGAGTAATTTATCTTTATCAATAATTATAGTCATTTCTGTGTTACAAAACATTGAATTTTATATATATTTAAAGGTGATATAGTAAAATTATCCTTTTATTTATAATTTTTTTAAAAGCATGGAAATTCAATAGTGGACAAGTATTGTTGGACAGAGGGAGTAGCAAACAATAAACAATGTGTTTTTGCTAATAATTTAGTTATAACTCTATCTCAATTTATGTGACACTTATTAAATTTTAAAATTCAAACAATTCTATATTTTACAGTAAATTTGTCATATTTCTTTCAAAAATATTTTGATTTTCGATTGTTGTGACTTATACTATTATTTACGTAGTTTACAAATATATAAATTTTATTTTAAAAAAAATAATTTTATATGCAAATTTTCAATCAAACTAAAATAACTCACGAAAAATGAAAAATATTATATAAATTGAGACATAGAAACAACTATATTTAATCAAGGAATTCAATGTTCAGAAAAATTATACTATTGGATATTCTAAGAGGGAATTCAAAGTATACTATTTGTCTTTAAAGATTCAAGTTTAATGCTTTCCCTTGATCGTCGATCGATATTAAAATTGGATTTTTATTTATTTATAAAAGAAAAACCTAGTTTGCGGAACAAAGTTGAATTGTGGTTAAGTAATTTTGGATAGGTTCCTCTCCATTTCTTTTTTATTCATTTTCTCTATATTTTTATTTGAATGAGAGACACATGTCATAGATTTAATATAATAATTGAGATTTAATAAATGAAAATTAAGTCTTAATCATGATTAAGATATTAATTATTAAATATTTTCTTTTATTTTTTTTTTCAAATTCCATAATTTTAGTTATACATGATATCTTTCCTACATATATTAAAAACTCTTTTTACTTGCCTTTAGTAAAAACAATTCATGTGCTTGCTTCTGAAATTTTGTTTTTTCTTTTGTTAGTTTGTCCCATCCCAAATTGTTTTTAGTCTAATTTGGATGTTTTGGAAAAGAATTTAAAAAAAAATTAAAGAGAGATAAATTTGGATCCTCCCATTGTTTGTTTTAAAAAATATGTTACTTGAATTTAGTACAACTTTTTTCCAGTCAAAATTTATTATATTTCGAATTTTTTGCCCGTCAAGTATTTTGGATGTCAAATTACAAAGAAGATACGTATTTTACGATTAATATTATTTCAAGAGAGAAATTGTGTTTTAAATATTTTATTTGAAAGATTTTAATTCAAAATATATTTTATTTGTGTTAAAATTCTGAAATATAAAATAAAAATATAGAAATTTTAAGGTTTTATAAATATAGTTAAATCAGAAAAAGGAAAAGATGGATGTTTTTTTATATATATATTTTAAAGATATACATGTTAAATTAACAAGAGAAATCACGATAAATATAATTTTTGGTATTGCATAGAAACTTGGTCAAGACGTTAATTCTAATAACTAAGGTGATTAATCCCTCATTAATAGTTTAGCGCTTGATGATATTTTCTTGGCTATTTTATTTAGCTTACACTAAAATTAAGTAATTTGTGTGTTTTATTAAATTTTACTCGCAATGTATTTATGTTAGGCAAAGATGATGGTGGAGAGGTGCAAAAAGTTGGAATATTCCTCTTGCAAAAAGTGGTTATTGAGAAGCTTTACTAGTGGAGAAGACAAGCATGACACTTCTAACGTTATTTGGATGTCAATACTAATGGTGACACTAATTACAATGTTGTTTTGGGGCAAGTTTTGTGCCATTCTTTGTACCTCTTCATGCTTATATTTTCTCCCAATAATGAAAAGCACTCATCGTGGAACATAATGTGAACTCCAACCTACACAACAAGAAGGTGGTGTTGAATCGATTTCTACTTTCTAGAGACAAACCATCCAAATGTAGTTCCATTTTAATGGTTTTCTATTTTTTTGGAAAGCTTTCTCTTAATGGGGGAATGTAGTTTCTTCTTTCAAATACATTCCTATTTTTTTTTTTCTTTTGTGGTTTATTTATACTTTCGAAGGGCGTGTTGAAACATGTGAAAACAAGGGGCAAGTTTGTAAATTTATGGCACTAAGTATAACTCAATATCAAAAGTTCGTTCCTAAAGGGAGATTGTTCAAGTTCATATGAGCAGCCAACATTTTTCAATTAATGCAGGATCTTAACCATTCTAAACACCCCCCCCCCTGCCCGCCCCCCCTCATGCATAGGTCCAATTGGAGCATGGATCGGGAGTCCAAACAAAAATAGATTTAATCTTAATATTTTGTAAAGATATGACACTTGGGCCTAACTTAACTCCAAAAGCTATTTTATGAGGGAAATTACCTACGTCCACATTAGCATGCCACCATTAAATCTCCAACCAATATGAGACTTTAACTCACTCTAATAGTATTTTCCTAAAAGATTATCTCATTTCTACATTTATTAATTTTTCTAAAAAAAAGTATGTAGCACCTATTTTCAATTATTTCAAGTTACTTAAACCATAATAACAAATTATTATACGAAAATTTCATTGGAGGTAAGTATCAACTTAGATTCATACGTCTGTTCTACTAAAAAGAGCATATTATGTTAGGATCACTATTTTGATAGTGTGACATCGTTCAGAGGAGACCTTGATGGGGAAAGTGTCGATTTAGAGGTTTGAAGTGCGCATGTTCAGCTTCGAGGTAGACACTACGACTTACTATCCTTAGACATTGTTTGTTGGTTGTCCTAGCATGATAATTTGGTAAGTGTAGGGTTGGTATTTAGCATTATTTCTTGTGTTTATTATTATATGATTGATTTAGCCTTGTTTTGATTAATTGTATTGGGAATTATTAGATTGATCAAAAGTAATTCGATGTTATATTGTTTCCGTGAGTTATGAATAGACTGGAAAGACCTTAGTGTCGATGATATTGAGCCTTTGCCTAGGTTGGCGAATATTTTCCTTAGATGTTGGTTTGTGTGGTCTGTGAGGCTAGATTCTTGAATTGATGGGTTAGATACGACCCTCTAGGCTAGGTTATGATATTCAAGTAGCCCTATTGGTATGTGTGACTGGTTGACTCTGATAAGATAACTATCTAGACTCGTTTAGGATCCTATTCCTTTTAGTGCTATAACTGACCTGAGATGGGATTCTGGGAAGGGCTAGTAAGTGTTGTCAATATTCCAATGTAAGATTCTGAAATATGCTAGGGTCTTTACAATCGATCCAATGTAGGATTCCCAGATGCTATCTTCTATGTTGTCATTTCGATGTAAGATTTCGAGATATACTGGGTGTCGCGCCCCAAAACTCAGGAGAGGCTCGACTAGCATCCTTCGTTGTACTTGACCAAGAGAACTGACTAAAACCAAATGTCACGACTCGATTTCACAGGTCATGATTGCACCTACTATACCCCACTAGTAGGTAATCCTAACCTTTAGCCTAGAGCCATAAGCAACGAACTACCAACCAGAATCCAACAAGAAGAAGCATAAAGCTTAGAACAAAGCGAAGAAAGGATAATCCACAGAAATACAAAACATTAACAATCCCAAGACCTGATATCAATCAGTAATCGAGCATCTAATCAAAATAAGATTACAAGGTTTTTACAAATACTAAATAGGTAAATACTGTCTATGAATACAACATAAAGACTAAGCCTACCCACAAATAGACGGAAACCAACAACTACGAATTTCAGGAGATCACACAAGTCTTTGAAATTCTAAGATGCTCCCCACAACTCCAAATAAACGGCGATAATCTATAGAGGACAGAAGTGTAGTATGAGTACCGAAAACGGTACTCAGCAAGCATCGACAGTCGGAGCTTAAAAGATAACAAAAGCATAAATAACAAGTAATAAGGAGAGCATAGCACAAGTAACTAAACAAGGAATGCTAAATTTGATAGACAATAAAGAGTAGAAACATAATACAAGGATTGAGAAGCCGAGTCAAGAACGTACCTAGAACACGGGTGAAAAAATTTAATCGCGAGCAAGTAAGATAACAAGTCAACTACCAAGGCTCAGGAAGACCCACAACCACAATTCTAAAGTCAAAGCCTATAAGCTAACCAAAAAACAATAACATTGAACAAAATATAGTCAAGCAATAACCTAACCGGATGCCCATAAGCCTGGAAGGTACATACATCAAACATAACCCAACCGACCACCATAAAAAGAAGGGTACAATCAACAACACAAGTATACTAGTGATAGACATTGCATATGAATGAAGAGGATGCAATAGGACCATAAGAGAAGTGCCATGAATCTGAACCCAAGAAGTGAAAACCATGCTTCGAACCCAAGTAACCACAATCACAGTAAACTCCCAGCCCAGCTGTCAAGACTGACAAATAATTCTGGGCCGCCCAGCCAGCTAGTACACTCCCTGCCTAGCTAGCAAGAGTGAATCGGGGCTTGTTGACTTCGAAGAGGATCTCAAATATCAAAACCACCCAACCGGACAATCCACTCCCAGGGGCGTACCCCGCCTACCTAGTAAGAGTGACTGGGGGCGTGTCGTCTCCAAATATGATGTCAAAGTATAAAAATCATGCAAGAAAGGGAGCCGACGCTGACTAGTCAAGTAAAATTTTAGTACATCCCAGATGCCTCTAATATCTCAAGTAGAAAAGGAGCACGTCCCTGACACCTCATGATATAAAAGCCAATAAATCAAGTGGTCCAGGTGGTACGACTAATGTTAAAACCAATTTAGGATAAAAGCCGAGTAAAACACTATTTCATCATGAATAAAAAATATGTTGATGCATGAACCGGAATGAGAATGAACAAACAATGTGATAAATGCCAAACCAAGAATAAAACAAGGCACAAAAGTGAAATAACCATACAATCCACCAAAACACGCTACCAAAGGGAAGAGTACTAACGTGGGATCCAATTGGTCCTTGCATACGGTCTCGGGCCTAATAATATAATCAACCTCAAGTAATAGTATAACAGGTCTACCGCTAAACAACAAGCGAAGGAACCAAAGAAGAGGTCTCAAATTAATAAAAAGGGGAACCAACTCAAGGGATGACACCCTACCTCAATCATACCGCTATAGTCCCTAACTGAACATAAGTAGGACCAACCCACGACTACGATGAGCCACCAAGGTCTCTAGCACCAACGCAAGGAGAACAACCCAATACAATCCCTAGAGTGAGAAAATCATAACTTCAAGGGCGGTAAAACACAATCTAAAGCACCTAAAGTCCAACCTGATCTAAGGCCACAAAGTATCAATCTTAACAAGGATAAGCAACATCATCTATACGACAAGCAAAGCAACAAGCCTACACTAACGATCCCAACATCCACACTAAGCTCAAGGTTTCTATGAAATAAAAAAAGGATGGAATAACAAGAGGAAACCTAAATAATCGGAATATACAATCGAAAAGTACATGAATCTATACTAGGATTTACCTAACAAGTTCAATCAAAAAAGTTAACCAAAGCCTACCTCAAAGACAATCACGAGGGCTCCGAATCAATCATATAATAGCAATCCACTTCCAAATTACCTCAAAACAATGTGAATCTATCAAATTATTGATCATGATGTCATTACAAATGTTTTGAAACTAAAATTGAACCAATGGAAATGGACCCTAAATTAAGTCAAAACGGGATAGTGGTACCCACACTTGAAAATCCAAAAATTGACTTTGTCAAAGGTCCTGAACGACTAGCCAAGCTTGTACCATGAAACATAGGTCAATTATTTCATGCCCGGAATAACCCAAACCACAACATGTAATTAAAAAACCAATTAAAGAAATACAAAAGAGAGATGGAAGCCCTTTCGAGGTGTAATATATCTCAAACAAAGAGCCTCCAACACTTCTCGAACAGTCTAACACGTAGCCACAAAGTTTCTGGATGTCGACGACTTTGAATTATCTCAATCGGAGCTTCCAAGCTCGAAACATCACACTTTAGAAATGAGAGTTGAATTTGAAATTTTGGGATATAAATAGCCTGCAATGGTTGTTAAAGGTCGATTATGATCGTTAAAGGCTTAAACTCTAGTCGCTAAAAGCATGAAACATATATCAACACTTCAGTTGGTTTGCTCCAACTCCGAATTCTTCAATTGGGTGTCAGGATTCATTCAGAGCTCTGTGCAGAACAATCAAAACATCTACCCGAGGTCATCTTAATGAAAAGTAGGTCTCATACCCAAGTTCCATGTTACACTAAAATACACAAAAATGTTCAAAATGAGATTGGAAGCCTTAAGAACCACACAAACTCACACCAGAAGTCTCGGGGCCCAAACAGGCCATGCCCTATCCTAAAATGGCCCTTTTGGAGCTATTGAAACCATTGGAATTATGTTCTAAGGTCGTCTTCCTAAATTTTGATCGAAGTTAATTGTTTGAGTTTCAAATGTTCCAAAACATAGAAACCTTCACAAAACCCAAACAAAAGAACCGACGATCGAACTGTCAGTTCCAGAAAGTCATAAATAACTTGGAGTCGCTACAGAAAATCTCTAAAGGCTGAAAATTGAAAATGGAGAAAATGACCTAGAGGGTCAATACAGCATCCACTGCTAAAAGAATTTTCATCTATATAAGTAGAAGCATGATAATATGAGAATATTGGGTTCATGTGCTCTGCTTGACCCATAGACACCCTTTCAGATCAAGCAACTCTATTACAAAACTCAGGCTAAGAGGATAATCCTCAAATACACTTCAAAACTCCAAAAGCATCTCCAAATCCATTTTGGGCTCCAATTCCTGCCTAATGGAATTGACATTGCTTGAAAGCATTAGATTTATCTAAGAAGACCAACACAACACCAATACCACACAATCGAGCATTGCAGGATGATGACATATACAACCCATTTCCCAAGTCAAAAAACTAAACTTATGCTCCACATCTAAAAGAGTTCTGCTGGTCCTTAGTATTCCTAAACATTTCCAGCACCATAAAAAACATGCCTACAAACCCATACAACACAACCCTCAGAAGGACAACAAGATCCACCTGAACGTCAAGGAATAATAACTGCCAAAACAAGGAACTCAGCCCAAGGCAAGGCCCAAAATCAATATTTTACTCTCAAAGACCAACAAATCCAGCTGGAACACAACCTTTTAAAGCTAACGATGATAATCCCATCCTGCAGATGACAAGTCTGCACTAACCCTAGCTCAAAAGGCCTACTCCAAGATAAAAAGCTTTCGAAAAATAAACACCACGATTCCTTAAACTACTTGCCACAATAAACCTAAACCAACCATACCAATCTAAGGGAAACCAAGCCGACAGGCGGCGAATTAAGATAGTCAATGAGCTGGCAAATGCCCAGGGCACCAAGTCCCATAATGAACCATACAAGCTACCAAGCATGATAAAATCAAACCCCACATCCTAATCTAGTACCAACTCATATATTCCTAGAATTACTTTGACCCCATCCTAAAGATCGACCTTCTTAGCAAATTTCCATTTTCCAATAGATGCTAAGGTTTGAACCCTTGATAAATACAACCATTTAGATTTTAAATCATGTATTAGCCTCGAGAGCTATCAACACAAAAAAAAGGAACTAACACAATAGCTAATCCATACACAACAATGGATTACACCTCCAACTTCTAGTTAGCCATAACCAAAACCCAAGACAACAAGAAGTAGATAAATCCAAAAGGAGACGAATGATAAAAAAACACAACTCTACTATTGAAGAAAGACTAAGGCAAAGGAGGAAAACAATCAAAAAGGACTACCACAAAGAAAGAAGTCTAACTACCCAACATAAAACTCTAAACACTAGCATTCTCCCAAATATTAGAAAAAAAGGACGACACACAACTAAGCCAACTAGGCTAAACAACACATAAAACTCACATAGGAAAAACTAGTCTAGCCAACTATCAAACAAGGATCAACATCACAACAAAAACACACAGCAAGGGTGGAAAAGAGGGAAACCAACAATCCCAAGGCCACAACCACAACATGACTATGAAGTAAAGACATAGGGAGCTACCCAACCACTACTTCCAATCGACGCGATACATCCTAGTCGATCCACAACTAAAAGGAATAAACTATGAGAGGTAAAACATAACCAAAACCTAAAATCAAGCTACCGTAATAAGCCAATGATAGATAATAAGCCAAATAAACCTGAATGGGCATGAAAACCCCAAATCATATAAAATTAGAATTAAAGTGGATAAACCACAAAATTGCATCCAAAGAAGGGATACTTAGAGCCTCATTCTCTGGCCGACCTGTAGAAGCATACAACAGATCATGCCCGACCTCAACCTGAACACCAAATGTAGTATTGGCAACACCAAAGGCATCACATCCAGTGGCGGATCTAGGATTTAGAGTCTGTGGGTGTCAAATAGACTTATCGGTTAATGTGCTAGTTTTTTTCCTTAAAAAACGTGCTTGGAGCCTTTTTTTTCTTAAAAAATATTTGCAGCAAAATTTTTCAAAAAAAAAATAGATACAAATAGGATTCGAACCCGCAACATTAGCCATCTAAAGTTGCCCTCCTACCATGGCACCACAAGCCAATTTTGTTCACTGGGTGATACGCTTTATATTTATATAAATATTATATATATATACCTATGTATATATAGAGTTTCCGTCGAAGTTTGGGGGTGGCGTGGCACCCCCACTGGCCTTCATAGATCGGCCCATGACCACATCCGATTGAAAGAGTCGACAACCCATGAGACAGATCTAACTAAATATCTCTCATCATGGTCCCATGCTGGGGACAAGTTATATACTCATGGCCAAGCTCCCCATAGATACAACAAGGTCTAACCACTATATCCAGGGGATTATCACATACTGGCAATGCTTAGGAGATCAATCCAACCTCGGAACTCTTTAGACTAGTGGTCAAATCCTCTACAATTATAACAACCTTTCTAGCATGATGTTATAATTGCGGAAACTTAGGACATTTAGCAAAAGACTGTAAAGTACCAAAAAATTCGAATAAAAAACAAATATCAGAAATAATTATAGAAGAAGAAGTTTGTTTACAATTAGAATACATAGATTATGAATTAGAAAGTGAAGATAGTATTTATGAAATATCTGACAATGAAGACGAATATCAAACAGATAATGAAATAGAACAATGTGATGACTGAAGAAAATATACAAGTTATACAAGAAGAATATACAACAGATGATTATTCAGAACAAAAAATAATATTTGATAATAATATATTTGAGAAAGTAAAAGGAAAAGAAATTGACTTAAGTGTAGAAAAAATATTTAATATACCCTTAATAAAAAATCCTTTTAAAAGAAATAAAGAAGAATTTTATATAATTAGCCAAAAAGAACATATTATAGATTGTAAATATGCCCAAGGAAAAGCTGAAGTACCAATTATAAACAAAAGAGAATTAAATAAAGAAGTACAAAAAATAAAGAGTAAAGAACAAATTAAATATGTACATTTAGGAGGAATAGAAATACTTATAAAAGCCTGTTTTAAAGAAGGAATAGATACCCCAATAGAAATATATTTAGCAGATGATAGAATATTAGAACCTATAGAAAAAAGCGTAATAACAGCAGTAAGAGGAAATTTGATTTACCAAAAGTTTAAATTTACAGTAAATACTAATTACTCAGTAGCATTAACAGACCAAAATATAGATAAAGCATTAGTATTATATTGGAAAATTAATGGAATAACATTAACCCCAGGAAGTAAAATATGTACAGCTAGATGTAAAAATTTATATGTACTAACTACTAAACACAAAATAAGTGCAAAAAGTAAAATAAAAGGCATAGAAATAGAAATGCCATTTGAACAATTTGTTAAAATAATAGATAATAACAATTATTCATATAAAGAAATAGACACTAATGAAAATTTAGAAATTATAGAAGAAAGAATAGGAAGAGCTAGAAAAATTAAACATAATTTGCAATGAGAATATACAAAAAAGATAGCATATGATATAATCCCAAATAAATATTACATAATAGGAGTAATAGAAGAAAAAGAGCATTTAATATTAATAGATACTAAACAAGAAGATAATTATATAATAGATAAATTATTAGATAAAGAAGAAATGGAAATAAACAAAGCTACAAAACAAAAATGTTCAGATTTACCAGCACTAATAGTAGCTCAATTAGAAATAGAAAAAGAAATAATAATAGTAGACATACCTATGAAAATAAAATTAGAAATCAGTGAAACCTTACAAGCAGATATTATATTTGGATTAAAATGGCTAGAAGAATTAAAACCTTATAAAATAGAATCTACTCATATAATCATTACTTATAAAAATAAAATGATAACAATAAAAAGAATAATATTATGAAAATACACGTACTTATGAAAATAATAATAGAAGGATATTATAATAGATATTATACACCAATGATAGATACAGGAGCAGAAGTTAACATATGTAAGTATAACTGTTTACCAAAAGATAAATGGATAAAATTAAAAACACCTATAGTAGTAAAATGATTTAACAATGAAGGAAGTTTAATACATTATAAAGCAAAAGATATAAAAATACAAATATGGGATAAGATACTTAAGATAGATGAAATATATAATTATGATTTACCTACAAAAGATATAATTTTAGGAATACCGTTTTTAGAAAAATATTATCCACATGTAATAACTAAAACACACTGGTGGTTAACAACACCATGTAATCATAAAATAGGAGCAAAAAGAGTAATAAATAAAATAAGCAAAGATACAGAATGGATTAAAGGAAGTGAAAAAATTACACAAAAATTAGAAAATATGCCAAATAGTACAAATAATATAGAATATATAGTATTCACAATAGACAAATTAAGTCCAATAAAAACTAAATTAGAACAACTATATAGTGAAGATCCATTAAAAGGATGGAGTAAGCATAAAACAACTGTAAAGATAGAATTAATAGATGAAAATAGTATAATAACTCAAAAACCTTTAAAATATAATTTCAATGACTTAGAGGAGTTTAAGATGCATATAACAGAACTATTAGAAAAAGAATATATACAAGAAAGTAATAGTAAACATACTAGCCCAGCATTTATTGTTAATAAACATAGTGAACAAAAAAGAGGAAAAAGTAGAATGGTAATAGATTATAGAAATTTAAATGCAAAAACTAAAACTTATAATTACCCAATTCCAAATAAAATACTAAAAATTAGACAAATACAAGGATATAATTATTTTAGTAAATTTGACTGTAAATCAGGATTTTACCACTTAAAATTAGAAGAAGAATCTAAAAAATTAACAGCATTTACAGTACCACAAGGATTTTATGAATGGAATCTATTACCATTTGGTTATAAAAATGCATCAGGTAGATTCCAACATTTTATGGATATATATTTCATAAAATTACATAACTGCATAGTATACATAGACGACATACTGTTATACTCAAGAACATATGATGAACATATAAAATTACTAGAACAATTTATAAACATAGTAGAAGAATCAGGTATAAGTTTAAGTAAAAATAAAGCAGAAATTATGAAAAATCAAATAGAATTCCTAGGAATACAAATATATAAAAATGGAATTAAAATGCAACAACACATAGTACAAAAAATTATAAATTCAGAAGAAATGTTAGATACAAAAAAGAAATTACAATCGTTTTTAGGATTAGTAAATCAAGTAAGAGAATATATACCTAGATTAGCTGAATATTTAAAACCTTTACAAAAGAAACTGAAAAAAGATATTGAATATAATTTTGATGAAACAGATCAAACACATATTAAAAAGATAAAAGAGAAATGTCAACAATTACCAAAATTATGCTTCCCAGATGAAAACAAAAAATTTAATTACATAGTAGAATCAGATGCAAGTGAAAAATAATTACGGTGGAGTATTAAAATATAAATATGAAAATGATTAGTTAGAACATCATTGTAGATATTATTCAGGAACATTTACGGAAACAGAGGTAAAATGGGAAATTAATAGAAAAGAGTTATTTGCCTTATATAAATGTTTATTAGCATTCGAACCATATATTGTATATAATAAATTTATTGTTAGAACAGATAACACACAAGTTAAATGGTGGCTAACAAAAAAGGTACAAGACTAAGTTACAACAAAGGAAATTAGAAGATTAGTATTAAATATCTTAAATTTTACTTTTACTATTGAAGTAATTAAAACTAACAAGAATGTTATTGCAGACTACCTATCAAGACAAGGCAGTACAGACAGATTTTGAAGAAACACTTACAAACACAATACTTATGGAAAAGTTATTAGAACAAATTACGATGCTTAATAGCAGAGTATCCCTCATGGAGGAAAGATATGTGGAGTCGGACCACAATAAAAAACCAGAGCTAGTAGTGCAGTCGGAGCACTCTAAAAAACCAGACCTAGAAGGTGACGATGGGAAACACCTAAAAACCCAACCTACTAACAAATTATCTATTGATGCAGGTAAAGAAGATAAGCAAGAATCATTTACAACTGTTAAAAGAAAAAATTACAATTTGAATAAGGTATTTGATAAGCCTTATGCCCCACCAAACATACCAAAAAACGAATTATTCATACCACCACAGATACATACTTATGCAACTTCAATTAGCCAGACAAAAAAGACATACAACCATATAACCCGTACATACATAGAAAACCTTGATAAAATACAAACTTTCTTAAACACCCAACCTATTGAATCACCAGAAAAATTAAAAAACCACCAAGGATACATTACTAATAAATTACAAAATTACAATAAATTAATTGCTTTACCAGGAACAAAACCTAATTTAGTGGCAACATGTTATTCATACGGACTTATATCAACAACCTACACAACTACTGGAGATGAACTCATACATATACCAGAGTTATATCAAGCACTTATGAATTACAAACGAGTTACAAAAGGACAGCTATTTTACATCAGATTTTATTCGGCACCAGCGGAAATATTATTTGATGAAATTAAGCCTGTCATTACAGTTATAAAGATAGGCATGACAAAAGATTATATTATCCCGGAAGAAATTACAAAACAACCAATTATACAGAGAAACGAGATACCAGATTTTTATGCTAACAAAAGAATTATCGGATTAAGCACAATATTAGCAGAGTTATCCAATGCTTATGACGAAACAAATTACATATGGAAATATCATTCAAGGAACCATTTATTAATCTATTCTACAGCGAAGGAATTACGGCCTATGGATAAGCTAGAAGTAAAACATTGGGCCATATCACTACTTAAGCCGGAGCATGAACCAATTACAAAATCTATTAGAAAAGGATTTATTTCGGAAGACAGCTTAGAGCAGTATTGCAAAATTATTGGAACAAAATATACGGAACATGTATGCAATAAATGTAGCGGAGTCAGTAATTACATACCCGCAGTTAACATAGATTGAAGACAAAGACAAGTGGATGGACAACAATTAGAGAAGAGCAATTATTGACAAGGACATAAAGAAAGAATCTACTTTTCACAAAAATCCAACAAAGTGGACTAACAGGTGGACGGCTACAACAAAAAGAGATAAAGATAAAAAGATAAAGGAGAAAACGACTTAAAGATTTAAAGATATGTCGGGGACTGACATGTAAATAGTCAAGGACTTACTTTGTAAATATTATTTCTTATTTTTCATTTTAGTCCTTAGGAAGATTGTATATATAGGCTAGTCATTTGTAAAGAAAGGATCATCGGGAAATCCGACAATCCTCTCAAAAACTCTCTCAATATTTTCCAGTTTTTGTAAAAAATTATATTTTCAATAAAAACTTAACTTTCAATCCCCACATTATGGAGCAAAACTTAGCAGACAATGCAAATCTACAACAGGTATGAGACTATTCATGCCATTTTACTTATAATATTATGATATTCATATAATACATATTGATATTTATAATTATGATATTAATAAATATGCTTAGCTAAATTAGTTAATTCCTGTCAACCATATTATATTATGTGATATGCTTATGCTTGTTATTATGATTTAAAAATATTCAATATTTTGTTATCTAGTTTACTAGCATAGAGAAAAGTAGGAGAAAACTTCCAGAACTATGCCATCCAAAAGTGGGAAACCGGTGAAGGCAAGAAGGCCGTGCTAGGGGAGTACCTAATTGTTGAGGCGCTGTTTAGGAAGATAATATCTGAAAAAGGTATCATGCTAGTAGTGACAAGATAATAAAAGATGAATACTTTAGGTCATAATAAGCTAACATAAGAGTAGCATATGGTAGACATGGAAGGAAGAAATGATAAATAATTTGATAAAAGCAAAGATAATAAATATGAACATAACAAATCCAATAACCGTAGTAGTTGATAACAGCTATTTTGATGATAATCATAAAATACTTATTTTTAAAATATTAGAAAAAATAACAGAACCTAATCTAAGAAGATTAATATGGGAAAAAATATTAAAATACGAAGAAGACGAGATAAACCACTTATTAAAACAAGAATGGTTTGACGACATAAGACATATAATACAAAGTACAGATTATTTAGACTTCATATATTCATCAGATTACAATAGTGACTAATATATAATGATAAATGAAGAATACTTTCAACTATGGAAAGAAATATCAACAGAAATAGACTCATGGGAACAAATTATAAAAATATATTTAGAAATGTATTTTAAAACACAGGACCTACAATACTTTAAAATGCTAATAGAAGGAGCCCAAATTATTCTACATAAGAAGGAAAAAGAAGATGAATATTACAAAAAAACATTCACTTAATAAAAAGACTATGATAAAATTAAAACATAGCCCAAATTCCGACCTACCCCCTAAATTGGTATCAGAGCTATTGATTAAGAAAGTCAATCACAACATTAAAAAGCTAATTATTAAAAAAGATAATTATAAAATCACCGAGCTAAACTTAATAGAATTGACCGATAAATAAAGATGAGAAGACCTCATAAAAATACTTTAATCTATAAACAGATAAAACATGAATTAAAATCTTTATACATGGCATATAAAAGATTAAATAAACAAATAATCAAAACTACAGAAGAAATCCATGAACTAGATAAATTAATCACAAAAATATCCTCATTAGAATATAGATATATTATTCACTTAAAACAAAGATTAGAACATACATAGATAGACATGAATAAGGAAGAATTTGCAATAAATGAAAAAACATATGAAAATTATGACGGACTAAAAATAAAAATAGTATTCTCAAATTTAGGAAGAAAATATAAGAAGATAGGAAACCAACTATATTTAATGTTAGAAAAAGAAGAGGTAAAATTAGAAGATAGTCTGACAGCTATGGTAAGAATAGCTAAAGAAAATGAAGAAATAGATAGACAAAAAGAAATGAAAAACATACAACAAATAACTGATACAAAAAATGATAGAATAAAAGAATTAGAAAAAGAACTACAAACATTAAAAGAATTATATGAAAAACAGTGTAAACAAAAAGAAGAAGAAAAATTACTGATAGAAATACAAAACTATAAAGAAAAACTTACAGAAAATCAAGAAAATACTGAAGCAGAAAATAAAAATGAAAATAAAATGGAATTACGTATAGAAACTATAGAAGAAGAAAATATGGAGATAGATCAAAATTCAGACATATGTGAATCAGAAATAAGTGAAACATATACAGAAATAATAACTAACATAGATAATAATAAGAAACTAATAGAAAATACAGAAGTAGAAGTAAATTATGATGAAAAAATAAAAGAAGAACCTAGTAGTAGCAGCAATCCAAGAGTATATCTAAAACATAAAAAACCACAACTAATTACCCGAGATTATACGAACTCAGATAGAAAAAACTTTATGGAATAAAAGATTAAATATACAAAAATGGAGTCCTAAACAAATAAATGAACACCCTGAATATTTAGATTTAGACTGTGTAGTAGACATAAATCAAACTATACAATTATGGATAGGTCATATATCAAAACAGATAATAGACAATAAAATTAATATAACAGAAGTACCAGGATACATAGAAAGAACACTAATAGGAGAGGTAAAATTATGGTTCTTAAACTTAGAAGAAGAAAGTAAAAAGACATTAAGATCAAATAAAGATATGCAAGCTAAAGAAACAACATCAGCATTAGACATACTTTATAAATATGAAACAACTATAAGAAATGAGTTTAGTAGTATGACAACAGAAGAAGAAGAACGTCAAAAAGATAAGATTATAAACAGAAATTTAATGAATAAATTAGGAATATGTAATATGTGTTATTTAGAAGAATATACTTGTGCATACAAAGAATATTATTATAAAGGAGTTTACAATAAACAAGAAAGTCCAGGAATAAGACACTTATATTTTACAAAATTACCAAAACCATTTAGTTCAAAAATAATTAAAGCATGGGAAGAAGCAGAATTACAAGATACATTAGGAGCTAGAATAAAATTTGTTAAACAATGGTACGCAAATATATGTGAAAAATATAGAGAAGAAATAAAAATGGAAAAAACAATAAGGAAAAATTTAACATGTTGTAAAAATAAGATAGCACCACAGTTTGGTTGTAATGACCAATATTATAAGAAATACAAAAAGAAAAGATTTAAAAAATATAAAAAATCAAAACATAAATACAAAAATCCAAGAAAAAGATACTATACAAAATCTAGAAGACCATTTAGAAAAAAGAAAAGTATAAGTGAATGTAAATGTCATGACACAAGTGCCCTCAAAAGAAAAAATTAGTCCACACACTCATTTCAAAAGATGAATATAAATTAAGGAGTTAGCATCAAAGAATAACTCTCACTCACAAATGAAATTCACATGTATTGACAAAGAACCATATGATTGTCCATTATGTATATCTCCACTAATTAAGTATGCTTGAATAAAATCAAATAGGACTTTAACGGGTTGTAATGTAGGCTAGGGAACAGGTAGAAAAACTATATAACATTGACTTAAACTTTTGTAAGAACTTTGCAATTTTAGACTTCATCACCCATTATTTTCTTCTTTTTATTTTTATCCCTCTCTTCAACAATTGTTTCACAAGTAGTTCTCATCATCTCAAGAATGTTCAATCATATTTTTTCAATAATTTTTTTCTTTTTTTTTTCATGTTACATTCCTTCAAAGAGGGCTTTGTCATCACTTGTAGTTATCATTGATTACATTTTTCACTCAACCATCCCTTTTTTTCTCTGATTTATCAATTATAATCAGTCAATGGTGATAAAGTGCTCAAGGAAGCAAGGTGCAAATCAAAAATCACGAAAAAAATAAATGATAAAGGAGAATAAAGAATAAACCAAACTTCTCCAGCATCCACGACAACACTTTCAAAGTTCTCAAGCTATAAAAATCTAAATTATATGTTATGAATAGGTTCTATGTTCTAAGTTGTATATTGTGGAATGTGGAAGAATTGTTTTTATGGATTATTTGTAGATGTACAAAACCCTAATAAAATAATTATGTTCAAATTAAATAAAATTGAAAAACCCAAAACTCAAAGGAATTGGGTTCGAATTGTTTGTGATAAGCTGCGCCGCCTTAGATTTCTCTTGCTGCCTCAATGCCTACCACGTGGAAGCAATAAGAGTTGGGGAACTTGCAATTCTCGTTCAACTGCTCTTTGTGACATATACTTGGGGAATCGAGCACGGGCCCAACAATGTAATATAGTACTTATATGCATTTACTGAAGTAAGTTCTTTTTTTTTTTCTTCTCAAGTTTAATGTGGAAAGACCAACTCAACACTTGATCTAAAAATTGAATTGCACCTTTTTACATTCTTAATTAAACAATACTTTCTCACACCTTACTCCTTGAAAAGCAACTCAAGACATAATTCATAGACATTTTGGAACAATGTCCATGACTTCATTTTTATATTGATAAATGCTAAAATACACTCTTTAACATCACACATAAGGTAACTATTCATAAATTAGACTTCTCGTAGCCTCCTTATAAACTTGAAATGGAATACCTGTACAATTATAAAGTAATGATTAGTTGTTAGTACTTGTACTTGAAACAACAAAAATGCAAAAGACATAGAACATCAAATATTTTTCAAAGTGCAGAGTGAAAGAAAAAAAGGGAGCATGTTAACATTCGAGCAATATGTGTAAATAAATAGTTAAGCAAATCTAGTGAGCTACCAGATTTTTCACCTCAAATTAGTGGATTCAACAAAGACTCAAATTCTACAAATGTAGAAAATCAACCTAATCTGCCTAGAATCAGAAGAATCGAATTGGGTCTTCTTTGGATGCAGAGAAATCTCAAAGTAGAACCCAAAAAAAAAAAAGACAAATAGAGATAACCAAAAAATGCTAATAAAAATACGATATAATAATTTACCTGATACAACACCACCACACACATAAAGAGCTCTAAAACTACTTGCTCTGTTTCTTCTTCATTGTCTACCGATTTCCTGCTCAAGTCGATTTTTGAATGTCAAACAAATTTTCGGAAGAATAGAAACGGTCAACAAAATGAACCAAGAAACAAAAGGCTAATAGTGAAAATGAATACTTACCTTACAGTGCAACTTGAGTTTGCTCTTTCTGTCTCTAAAAGGTACTTACTGTCATACGCGAGAGAAGGCGAGCGATGGATTAAACCTAAAGCACTGTTACGTGTCTATTCCAAATATCAAAAGAATCATATTTGGATACAACAAATAACAAAAACAATAAAATTAAATCCCCTAAAACATGCAAACACACAAATAAAAATGTCATGTTATTGCATGGTATTGAAGTAGTTGAATTCTTCAGGCTACTTTTTTGAAAAATTCTCGTGTATTTTTTTAACTGCGAATTTTCCAACTGCAACAACAATAAGTCAGTGTAGTCTCACCTCTATCTTGTGAAGGTAAAGAGACGATTTTCAATAGACCCTAAGAAATTTAAACATTGAAGCTCGGATTTGTAATACGATAAGAGAGATTGGAATCACCGCCATGACTGCAAGCACCGGTTGCAGGATAACCTGCCATCCGGGTTGCCCCGCCAAGATACGGGTCCGATTGCTCTCTTACCCTATCAATTTTCTCATTCTCGAAGAAACAAAGAAGAAAATCATCATCACAACCTCGATTTTTTGCAACAATTATTCTAATTCTAATTCTAATATAGAAGAGCGAAAACAAAGAAGATGGAGATGACTTAAATGTTGGGGCCCAATATATGTTATTTTTTTATGTTAATTTATGTGAAACTCTATTTTTTTCATATTAATTGATTACTTTTCATTTTATTCGATACTGAAGAAATTATAAATAAAAAATAAATTTATTAATTCAACCCTTAAAAACTTTGTGAGAATTTTACAATCAAATGTGACACTTTAAAAAGGAATTAACGGCAAGGGTAATATAGGAAACTTTTAAATAATGTTTTGTTAATTTAGTAAGGTGATCAATTAATATGAGACAACTATTTTTAGAATAATAGTCAATTAATATGAGACGAAGGGAGTGTGATATAATTTGAAAAGTTTGCCAAATTTTTATATGATTTTAAAAAGATTTTAAGTTATTAGTACTTTTTATATAATTTTAAAAATAATATATATTACTCTCTTTGTTTCAATTTACGTGACATATATAGAATTTCAAAAATTGATCATTTTTTATATGTCTTTTAAATATTTAACGTAATTTTCAGATCATACATGTTACTTCTCCTGTCCCAATTTATGTAGCACTGATAAGATTTTTTTTAGAGTCAAGTGATTTTTTATATGTATTTTATACTTTTTAAATTGTTAATTATTGTGATTTATAAAATGGTACCAATAGAATTTTGAGAGTCAATTAATTTTTTTATATAACTTTTAAATATTTAACTTGTTAATTGTTGTGATTTATAGTGCTATTTATGTTTATACAATTTTTAGATATATAACAAACTAAAAAAAAAAGACATAATTTTTCCATTTATGGTAATCAAATAAAGTAATTAGCATTTTAAAAAATGATTTTGCCATAAAAAATAAAAGAGAAAATGGCCAAATGACCCCCCCAATCTATTACTGGATTTTCAACTACACACTTATACTTCACAGGGGTCCTATTATCCCCCTGAGCTATTTTAAAGTAGAATTATTTCCTCCCTGAAATTTCTTTACCAGTCATGTGTCTTGGGGTGAAATACACACACTTGACACGTGAATTTCACCATTTAATTATTTTTTTTTAAAAAAGTACTCCTCCTTCCTCTTCCTTTATTCTCCGATCATTTTTTCAACCCTAACTATAATAAACACCATTTTTTATCTCAAAAAATTTCTATATCTCTAAAAATTTATAAAAACGTACAAAAATTCAAGTCACCTTTTCTCTTCCCCATTCTTTATTCTTCTCTCTCTAAAATTTTCATGATTATTTATAATTTGAATTTTTGATTTTCATTCTTCATGGATTTTAGGAGAACATGTAGGATCCTTCTTTAAAAATGTAGAAGAAATTGTTTTGTTTTAGTTTCTTTTAATAAGTTTGAAGATATTTTTTAAATATACAATTACTTCACTTTGATTTTTTTACTCTTGAGTCCATGACTTTAAAAAAAATATTAATTAATGGGTATGTTTTTTTTAAAATAAATTGTTATGAGGTAGAAATAAAGAGAAGGAAATAAAATTGCTATTCAAAATAAGAAGCGGGACCTATATTATATGCATTAATTAATAGAGGGAAAGTGGAGAAAAAGAATGGCCCACATGCATGCAAAGTAGGCAAATTTTGCGGCTGAAAAGTAAAATGTGGAAGGGCTTTTACGTCCCAAATTTAAAAAGTACAACTACAAAAAAGTGAAGTACAATATAATTTAAGTATTAACATTAGAAAAGTATTAACAGTTGGACAAAATTGCCCTTAAGCTTTCCTAAATATGGCAAAAAACAGTCATGTTGAAAGTTGAAAACTCTCCATTCTATATAATAGAAATATAAACTAGAAATTGGACAATTGTTATTGTGAATTTGGTAGTCATTAATCATAAATACGATCAGACCATTGTTAATTAGTTATGAAGACGTCTTATCTACTTTTGATAATTAGTAAAAGTGTGACGTTCATAATAGAGGGCAGATTAAGGAGATGGATTAACAAATTTTTGAGCTGATAAAATTTTGAGAAACGAATGTGTTCACATGATATCTTAAGTAAATCACGCATCAAAGTAAAAAAAATAAAAAATAAATCTATAACGGGTAACACAAATTTACATAATACACATATTTTTAGGTTTTATAATGGCATAACTAAGAAGATAGAATCGTAAAAGTGCATATAATATACTATGTCATGAGTTTAATCTAGGATTAAAGGTCCCTTTGTTGGGAAAATACATTGTTATACCATATATAATCGAATATAACATATTATTACTCCAAACATTCAAATTATCACGGCAGGCTTAATAACAAGAATTGTACATTGTTGTTAATAAGATATAACATGTTATATATTATTAAAAAAATTTAAATTGTTATTTCAAGTTTGACACAAAAGTTCATTTTAGCAAATGTATGCCAAATCCTTCGAGATGCGGTTATATATTTAAAAGATTATTTCACCGAACGTACGTCCATTTTGATGCAGGAGTAATAATATGGAATAAATGTCATATTCAAGCTATGGAACTTACATTAAGGATTTCTGTCAAATGATGATTCAGATGAAATTCAATATTTTTGAATTAGAAAAAGCTCAACTTTAATTTTGGGTATAGGCGTAACCATCCTGTTGTTAAGGATACGACATAAAAAATAATAGATAAAGAGGGTCAGTATAAATATTTTCATTAGTGCGTAAATTGATTGTATACAATAATCGACAAACACTAGAATAAGCGATATTTACCGAGTCAAGAGCATGTTCTGAGTAAAAGCTTTCATGGCCGGTTGATCAAAATAAGGATCCCAAATTGCATGCATGAGGAATAGGTCTTAAATGTAAAGAAGTTTGCAGTAGAAATTTTTTAGGGAAAAGGTAGAAGTACCTCCCTAGACTATGACCCAAATCCCATAGACACAATGTAACTAAACTAAGGTCCTATTACCTCCCTGAACTCATTTTTTTTGTAATTGTGTACACTTTTTTGGCTTACGTGGCATTCAAATATATCCCATGTGTGCCACGTAAGTCAAAAGATGTACAATATTATATATAAAATGAGTTCGGGGGGTAATAGGACCTTAGTTTAGTTAAGGTGTGTCTCTGAGATTTTGGGCATAGTCTAGGAGGTTCTTGTGCCTTCTCCCTTTTTTTTTTTTTTTTTTATAGACAATGTTTCTCTTACTTAGAAACATGTCATGTAATATGCCATATGGAGTGAGAAATTCAGAAAAAACATAATTCAGAAAAAACATAAATTTGCAAAGTAGGAAAGAGACCTTAGATATTAGATTTATATAGGAAAGAAAAAGATTTAAAAATGGGAAAATTTTATATCATGTTTGCACCAAATCAGTTAAGCACAAATTTATAGAATATGAAAAGGCACTTTAATGATATTATATTGTTATGGGAAAGAAAAGAATTTAGATAGGAGAAAAATCCATATCGTTTATGTATAATAAATATATCATATGTATCCAATTAAATTTGAATTCTCCTCAATAAATTCACATCAGGGGGAGGGAGTTATAACTCTTCCTATAAAAAAAAGCGACTCCATACTCAGTGGACGCACGTCGAATCAGAAACCTCCTATTAAGAATAAATCAATATTTAACACTTCATCACACTCCTTATTGGTACTGCAAATCTCATACATGAGTACCATATATATGATACTTTGTTCCTGGTTAAAGACTGACTTGTTTCTCATTTTTACTTATTGATGCACGTATGATGCACAAAATGTACGTGTAACACAGAAAATGCACGCGTGACACACAAAATGCATGCGTGACACACAAAATGCACGTGGTAATAGTATTGTAAAATACTATATCCAAATAAAACAAGAAATCCTTGAAGAATATGTTCTAATTGAAGAACGAAAAATGAACTTCATTATCATTGGAGAAAGAATGGACAAAATAATATTATTTGAAAATAAGAGCTCTGGAGGTGGAATTGGGACGTACTAGACTGCTACAGTGGGTAAGTCAATGTTCTTAAGTTACTCCAATTTATTATCAGATCACTCAAATTTAACATAGAAATATGTTTCGACCTTTTGTGTTTATTCTACTTGTGTAACGCAAAACTTCTGGCTATTGCTATTTGTTATTATCTATATTACATTGCGGAGGATGTCAATAAATTACACATCCTCCTAATGTTATGGTAGCCAAGGATGGATAGGAAAATAATAACATTGTAATTGTTGTTGTATTCGCGAGTCTAAATAATTGTATTGCATAATACTATATTCAAACCAAAAAAGGAATCTATGAAAAATACGTCCAAATCAAATCATTAAAAATGAATATTGTTTTCATCGGAGAAGGAATGGACAAAACAACAATATCGGGAAATAAGAACTATGGAGATGGAATATGGACGTACTACACAACTACCGTGGGCAAGTTAATTCACTTCAACTTCTGATTAGATCACCTAAATTAAGTTTACGTAGTATATATATTAATATCATTGATCTGACAATTGTTTATTTATTTCCTTGTAATGGGTGGATGGGGCATGCTTCATGGCACAAGACATTACTTTCCAAAACACAACTAGAGCTGTGAACTATCAAGCAGTAGCTTTAAGCACATTTGGTCAATCCTCCACCCTCTATAGATGTCAATTTATTGGTTTTCAAAGACACTCGATACATGAACCATGACAATCTGTTCTACAGAGAATATATAATTTTGGGCACCATCGTCTTCATTTTTGGTGTTACAAAATTGTTTAATTGAAGTACGTAATCCACTGAAAGACCAATTCATCACCATCACAACACAGTAGAGAACTATCAAGAATGGATCAACATGACTCGTGTTGCAGAATTGCACATTGAGATTAGATGCGGAGGATAATGTAACAATGTAGTTAGGTCGGCCGTGGGAAATTTTTTCACGTACCGTTATTATGCATAGTTACATAGATATGCTGATAAATCCAAGAGGGTGGATATAATTTGAAGAGATGCTCAGAATTCATCCATACTATATGAAATACCAGAATAAAGGAATAAGTGCATATATAAAGATTCGTGTGAAGTGGGCATTAGCTACAAATGATCCCAGGATCGTATCAAATTTCACAGCGAGGAATTTCATAAACGGTGACAAATGGATTTCCTCCATAGTCCCACTTTACATAGATCTCCTATGGATAGAAATAGTATTGTACTTAATTGTTTGCGTAATTTTTGTCTACCTTGGCCAAATTAATTTCTGAATTGATTTTGAAGTTTTGACACAACTATATATGCAATGTCCAGTTGGTATGTAGATCTTACCCATTATGTCTGTTTGCTTCTGAAACCATCTTTTTTAATTCATAGTATTTATGGTTTTAGATTGATTTATATTAAGTTTGACAGAAAGGGATCGTTTGGTCCTTGAATAGTTCTTTCGAATCAAAAGAATGATTGAATTGTCTTACTAGGACAATTCGTGGTTCATATGCTTAGTTAGAAAATGATCTCATAAGTTTGTACCAATTTAGGTATTATTCTTCAATTTGCATTTATGTAGGAATTTTTTCCAACATTTTAAGCATTTTAAGTGTGTATGTTTTGAAATGAAAACTATAAGTTATAATTTTGCAATGCGAAGTTCTATATTGGAACAATTGTTTTTCTAATTTAAGTTATTGAGTCATTATTGAGCTTTTTTAACTAATATTACAGAGACAAAATGGGCAAGAATGTCATTTAATTATGTTATCGCTTTGTGAATAAATTTGGCAACTTCAACAATTTCAAAATAATATTCAGTTTATTTAAGAGTATAAAATAAATATTATTATTCAGTCCATCCATAATTTAAATTGAGTCTAAATTTTAAAACATTTTTTAGATCTCTTTAAAAGTTTATTATCTGTGAGGTTTGATTTCTAGAACAAAAGTAATTCCGTTTAATTTGAAATCAAAATAAACTCTAAAAAAAGTTATTTTCTAAAGTAATTCTAACACTATTAATTTTCTGCAAAGCAAAAGTTCTCCTTTTTTGGCAATAAATGTTTTTTGGGTCTGTCTGTACTTCTGTTGCATCTGGAGAAGTAATATCATATTTTTCATAATATGCACAGAATCGTAGACATAAATAGTGAGAGGAACATACAAAAGAAAAAAAACGTCCCAATAGTATGTGTTATGAAATTTGCACTTAATTCCACAAATAAACGGATCGAATAAAATATGAACTAAAAAAACATATATGAATAATCACTACTAAAAAATTGCTAAAAAACGACGGACGGCGTCGCTTCAAAAAGCGACTCCATTAGCCATGCTGTCGGTCGCTTTTTAATAAAAATAATTATTTTTTAAATTATTTTTCAAAAAGCGATTGACGGCATCTCTTAGTCCGTCGCTTTTTTTCGCAGATTTTTGCGCGAAATATATATGTATATATAATTAATAATTAATAATTAATTGATTAATTATTTTTTTAAAGGGGCGACGGAGGCATCTCTAAGTCCGTCGTTTTTGGTCAACATGACTGGTCAAACATTTAATAAAAGCGACGGACATCGTCTCTTAGTCCGTCGCTTTTTTGGTCAACTATTTTAAAAAAAGCGACGGACAGAGACGCTGTCTGCCGCTTTTCTTAAAATATCTTTGACCTAGATCGGGATTTTCTTATTTTCTTCTCTCTCTCTTCTCTCTTCTTCTCTCTTCACTCTTATTCTCTCCCTTCTCTCTATCGATCTCCCTCCACCAGATGCCGCCTCCACCTCCACCGCCATCACTGCCCTTGCCCGTCGCCGCCAGTCTCCGTCCGTCACCGCCCGTCGCTGCATCTCCTCTTTGTTAAGGTTGGTGTTTAGTTTTAGGTTTTTTTTTTTTTTTTTTTCAATTTTAGTGATTATAGTTGGTTGTTAGTTAGTATATTATTGTTATAGTTTGTTGGGTTGTGTTATTGTTAATTTGATTTGATTATTGCTAGTTAGGTAGAGAATTGAAGATTTTTTATTTTAGGATTTTCTTTTAAATTGGGTGTTGTAATTAGTGAATGAATTAGGATTTTTTTTTTAATTTTAGGACTAGTTTGAACTTGAGAATATGTAATTTGATTGTGAATTGAGACTTTTTTTAAAATTTGATTGATATATTGTTAGTAAATAAAGTGTTACTTTGAAGTTAGAAATTAGTAATTGAAGTGTATATGATGAAAGTTTGAATGTCATGACTATATAGTGATAAATGTTTGAATGTCATGAATATATATTGATCAATGAGGTTTTTTTTGAATTAGAACTTGAATATATAACTAATTGTTGGATTAGAAGTTTATAAATAACTAGCTATGAACTTGAATTTAGAACTTGAAGTTGAAGTTGAACTTGAAACTTGAATATAACTAATTAATTCTTGGATTAGAAGTTTATATATAACTAATTTTAGAAATTGGATAGGAATTATTGAATTTAATTAGAACTTGAATTTTTGTAGGATTTTAGAACTTTAATTAGGTTGTGAACTTTAGAAATCTTAAATTATTGTATGATTTTAGAACTTTAGGTTGTGAACTTTAGAAATCTTGAATTATTGTATGATTTTAGAACTTAAAATTGTGAACTTTAGAGAACTTGAATTTTTGTAGGATTTTAGAACTTTATAAGGTTGTAATCGTTAGAAATCTTGAATTGTTGTAGGATTTTAGAACTTTAATTTGTGAACTTTAGAGAACTAAAATTTTTGTAATATTTTAGAACATTAGGTTGTGAAACATTAGAAATCTTGAATTATTGTAGAATAGTAGAACTTTAAGTTGTGAATTTTAGAGAACTTGAATTTTTGTAGGATTTTGAAACTTTAAGTTGTGAATTTTAGAGAACTTAAATTATTGTAGGATTTTAGAACTTTAGATTGTGAACTTTAGAAATCTTGAATTATTGTGGGATTTTAAAACTTTAAGTTGCGAACTTTAGAAATCTTGAATTGTTGTAGGATTTTATAACTTTAGGTTGTGAACTTTAGAAACCTTGAATTATTGTGGGATTTTAGAATTTTAAGTTGTGAACTTTAGAAATCTTGAATTATTTTTAGTATTTTAAACTTTTGATTGTGAACTTTAGGAATCTTGATTGATAGAATTTTTGAACTAATTATTAGGTTGAACTTTAAAAATGTTGATAAAATATAGTCTTTTTGAACTATTTAATTAAACTTGAACATAATTTGAACTTAATTAAGACTTTGAACTTAATTTGAAGTTTGAATTACTTGAAATCTTGAAACGAATTTTGAAAGTCTTTACATTGTGATTTAGATATTTTTGGATGTTAATTTAAGTTTGTTGTTTTATATTTTGTGTAGCATCTTTATAATGTTTTGGGATTGATTGGGTTGAATTGAATTGCTTTTGCAAGTGGGCAGCAGAAACTGTCAGTTTCTGCTGCCAAAAAAATTGCTGAAAAAGCGACGGACAGGGTGGTTTTGTCCGTCACTTTTCTGGATTTTATTTTTTAAAAAAATCCAGAAAAGCGACGAACAGGGTCCTTTAGTCCGTCGCTTTTTTAGGTTTTATTTTTTGAAAAATTCAGAAAAGCAACGGACGGGGTCTTTTAGTCCATCACTTTTCAAGATTCTAAAAAAATTTTAAACTAAGAAAAGCGATGGACTTCGTCTCTTTTTGAAAATTAAAAAAAATAAAAAAAGCAACGGACGGGGTCTTTTGGTCCGTCGCTTTTCAAGATTCTAAAAAAATTAAAAATTAAGAAAAGCGACGGACTTCATCTCTTTTTGAAAATTAAAAAAATAAAAAAAGCGACGGACGGCGTCGCATTTGTCAAAAATAAAAGCGACGCTGTCTGTCGCTTTTGAAAAGTGTCGAGCCAAAAAGCGACGAGATTGACTGCGTCGCTTTTCCGTCGCTTTTGGCTAAAAAAGCGATGCCATCCGTCGCTTTTTTTCATCTCTTTTTGGCAATTTTTTAGTAGTGAATAAAGCCTACAAGATGAGGGGAAAGGTAGTTAGTTGAACTCCAACATGCAAACAAATGCCTACTTTGTAAAATCGAGAACCTCCTTTATCACTAAACCATGCTTTCGGCTTATGCTAAAGGAGTTCAACATTGAATATATATATAAAAGAGAACCTTAGGCCCGCTTACGTGGCACCACCACAAACCAGGTTTTCCTTTTAATTTATTTTATTTTCAAAACTAGTCTTCTCGTTTCATGGAAAATTGTGGCTTTTATGAAAACATGTGACTTTTATGAAGAATTGCGACTTTTATGAAAAGTTGTTACTTTTATGAAAGGTTGTGACCTTTCCGAATGGTTGTAACTTTTCCAAAGAGTTATAACATTTTCGATAAGACACAATAAACATTTGTTCACACTACTCTTTGTTGTCTATAAATAGAGGAATTTCCTCTCATTTTAAAACAACGAAAATTTTGAACTTCTTCTTCTTCTGGACAATTAAATATTTGTGTACTTTGCTCATTTAAACTTGGGGTACTAGAGTGGAATAATTTCCTTAAGGGGACACTGTGCGTTCAGCGGGCTCGATTTTTTCCATTCTGTTTCATTTTATTGTTATAGATCTTGCTATGTTTTTTTTACAATCATTAATTTATGCTTATATTATTAATTATTTTTTTTAGTACATGCTTTAAACTTTGTTGTTTCTGTTTTTACAAAGTTATTTTTATAAGTATTTGTTAGTACAAATTAAATAACAAATGATAATTGAGTATTCAAGCAAGTTTTCTCTATTGCAATTGTTGAAGGTACAATAAAAAAAGCCCTTACGCATCTCTAATTTCTTCATCAACAACGTCACTCCTTCACATACAAGGATGGAATTTTGTGTTCTTTAGAAAATCCTTTGAGAGTTAAAAACTTTGCATGCCCATATTTTTTGGTTTTTATGTTGTTGTTATCTATTTTTACTAAATTTTATCAGTGGATATTATGAGTACTTTAAGGATTGGAAGTTGATTGAATTGTTAGTCAATTTTGTGAGGTATGTTATTTCAAAACATAGGAACTTTTCTAGTTAGAATGATTTGTTATCATCATTGGATATCTCATAGTTTACTCCATTTACTGTATGTTTTTTCTTGCTATTTTGTTGTCTCCTTAAAATTGTGTTGACTATTTTTTGTTTGGTATGTATATTATCTCACTTGGACAAAGCTTTCGTCCTTTTAATGTTTTTTCTTTTTTTTCCTTTTCATTCTGCTCTTCTAAATATGTTTTGTGTGAGTTATGACTATTTTCAGCAAGCTTAATTTGAAGAATATGAAACAAAACCTACTCTAAATAAAAGTAATATCTTAAGTTATGAAAGATGTCTATTAACATAGATTTGTTGTCCTTCATGTCCCAATCCATTGCTGAGCGTTTGAGTTATCCATGAGTCTACAATACTTCTTTAATCTTTAGTTTTTTAATGTTCGAGAATATTTCTTTAACATGAGTTTAGAATCCAACATTTTGATCTACTTGTACTTTTATAATGCAACAATTATACATACATATTTCTAAAAAAGTCGTAAAGTTGCATTGATGAAGCATCTAGAAGGGCCCTCAGAGCAACAATATAATGAAGAATGAATTTCTAAAAGGGCCAACAATATTATTTTGTTGTGTTTCAAATTTATTTTTCTTCTTCTATAAATTTTGTTAGAGTAACAAAGTAACAATAACGAAAAGTGGTGAATATTTGACCTCAAACAAGTAGATTATCTCTAAAAATTTTTTTTTTTTGTTGTTGTGTTGTACATTTTTTAACGATCTTAACTTATTTATAATTAATATTGATTATTAAAAACTTTCACATATTTTTTTTTTCACAAGGAGTTATTCTAATCATAAAATTATCAGATTCTATATTTTTCATGTACCAAAAATTAGAAAAAATGATGTTTAATCGCTACTTAAAAACATCACTCAATTTTAACAAGACAATTATATCATCAAACAAAGATTATGATAAATTATGTAAAAGATAAAATGATTAGATATCAAGATATTTTTAATCATTCATTATATATTTACAATTCTTGAGATATGTGATAATGACAAATCATTTAATTTTTGTTGAAATGTTCTTAAAACCTACTAAAATTTACTTTTTTTCTTTTCTTATAACAATCGATTTTTGAAAAGGTTGTTCAAAAGCTTAGAAAGATTATTTATGCCCGCGCGAAGTGCGGATAAATTACCTAGTATACATATAAATTAAAAAAATAATCCTACATGTATCATTTAATTTTTCGACTAAGAACGTTCGAATTAAAACACTAGGCTCTATATAACTCCACCCCTATTTCTATATAATTTAAAGGGATTAGTAGTATCCCCAAACTATAATCACATCCTCAATTACACGCCATTTCTTTTCGGAATCTAGTACATCTCTTAAATAATTTAAAATAAAGTAAATATAGCATTAGGTGTTGAGGTGACAAAAAAATAATTTAAAATATAATTAATATGAACATGTGTCATTTAAAAATTTGTAATTAATTAATATATATAATTAATTGACATTAAAAATTAAGCTGATATGTTTTAAATTGCTTGTTTTAGTTGCACCAATTACTAAAATCATGTTATGCTATTAAATTAAAATTATATAGAAGATTAAAAATATTTTTTTTATAATTAATTTTATATGTAATATTTACAAAAATAATAAATTTTACAGGCGAATCATGCAATGTAATAGTCAAGTCCCTAACAAAATTATGTGGAGGATATAGTCTCCACTCTCTACTAGTTAGTAACACATTAGTGGAGTAATACTAGGGATAGAGATTGTAGTTTGGGGGGGGGGGGGGTGGGTGGGAGTTTTGCCTTATGCAGGGCGGGGTGGAGCTGATTCTATGTGGGTGGGGAAGGGTAGGTTGAATTTTCCTTTTTTAAAGAATCTAATGCGGGTTACGGGTTTCCTCTCTTCAAAATTTGAAACATACTTATCTATAGAATTTTTGCTCTTAACAGTTTTATAGACTAATTACGTTAAACAATTTTATAACTTACTCAATTTTGCTCATCAACTTGAAATGATTTGTTCTTTTTATGCAATGTTTATTTAACTCAAAAGGTTTAAATGATACTAATTTTAGTAAAAACAACAAAAAAACTTTAACTTTTCCTCTCTTCCCAACCAATGCTTCATAAAAGACAACAAATAAAATTCAAGATGGTGGGTTTTCTTTTTTTAATTCCTCATTTCTTTTTGTTACAAAGAAGAGGAATTGTAATGACCCTCCAGGTCATTTTCACCTTAATGCCTTCTTTTAATCATTTAGAGCGTTCCTATAGCGACCCCAAGTCATTTATGACTTGCTGGCACTGACTATTCGGTCGTCTGGTCGTTCATTTGAATTTTATGCCCGTTCTCCTACTTTGGAGCTTTTGAAACATGAATAGTTGACTTTAGTCATCACATTAGTTAATTAAACAACCTCAAAATGGAATTCTGATGGTTCCATCAGCTCTGAAATGGTCATTTTAGGCTAGTGGCATGGTTGGCTCGAATCTCGAGGCTTTTAGCGCGAGTTTGGCCTAAGTTTGACCTTGGTCAACATTCTTGATAAACGTGGTAGAATTGAAATTTCGTCAGCGTAGTTAGCTTCGAAACGTCGAGTTTGGTCTAGAAGGACCTTTAGTTCGGGTCCTAAGGCTTCTGGTGTGGGTTTGAACACTTAGACGAGATGTTAGAAAGCTTGAAGGCCTAGAGTTAACTTTGGTCAACAGTCGGAGAAATAGTTGTCATATGAGAATTTCGTCAACGCCATTAGCTCCGGAATGTTGAATTTGGTATAATAGGACCTTTCATTTTTTTGATTTTGGCCTAGTTGGTCCCGAGGGGGTATTTCTTTCACACCTAGGTTTCCTTAGGATCAACTTGAATACCTTCATTGGAGACAATATGGCCAAGAAAAGCAACAAACCTCAGCCAAAACTCACACTTGCTAAACTTAGCATGCAATTCACGATCCTTAAGAATTTGCAACACAATCCTTAAATGCTCATCCTGACTCCATGAGTTATCAAAATATCATCAATACACATAATCACAAACATGTTAAGATATTGCTTGAAGACCCTATTCATCAAATCCATCAATGTCACCGGGGAATTAGTTAAACCAGAAGATATTACCAAAAACTCATAGTGATCATACCGAGTTCAAAAAGCTGTCTACAGAATGTCACTCTCCTTCACCGTCAATTGGCTACTACCCAACCGAAGGTTAATCTTGGAGAAGAAACTCACACATTGGAGTTTATCATATAAATAATCAATCCTTGGAATAGAGTACTTATTCTTTATGGTTACCTTGTCCATTTGATGATAATCAATGCACATTCATAATAAACCATCCTTCTTTCAAATAAACAACACCGAAGCACCCCATGGAGAGATACTCGATCTAATAAAACCCTCATCTAGCAAATTGTCTACACTCTGGACGTGGCTGACACTCGAGAACCATTGGTAGCCCCAACCAAACCCTTGGCCTGGCTTACTTACTCGGCGGAAAACTTAACTCAGCATAGATACATCTATGAAATAAACTGAAATGTTATAAAGGAAACATTCAACTGGCCATTAAGGCAAACTTTAGTCTCAACATAAGATAATGACAATGAAAAGACTAAAGAACTAACATATGACTGTCTATGAAGCCTCTAAAACAACTGGGATGGATGTCTCGACATCCTAATGAACTAATGAAATAATTGAAAGCAATAAAAAAGAGTCCTTAGAAATGCAAGGTGGCTCACCCACTGACTATAGAGTGCTCACTGGATCAACGATGCGTTGGATGCCGATCCTAGTTACCTGTGTCTGCATCCTAATAAAATGCAGGCCAACTGGTTTCAGTAAATTAAATGTACGAGTATGCGAGTTGGAGTGCTAAACACAACATAGGCTTGAAAGGAATCTGAAGAACTTACCTGGCTCAACTCAACTCAACATAACTGAACTCATTTCAATATAAAGAAGTTTAAAAAAAGTGCAATATAAAGAAAAGTTGTTTGCAACATGATGTCAACTTTGTGTGTATGCAAATATACATATAACTTTGAGATGTATGTAAAAATACAAATAAACTGATGTATATAAAAAAAAATACAAAATACTGTTGTGGGAGTTTCTCTAACCGACAACCATCACTTAACAGATATAGTGATGACGTTTCTTGGCCCCACACTACCAGGACCTTCCTATACCTTGACGGGGGTACAGAACCTGAACTACTAAGTGGATCCACTAGTCTATGCTAAAAAGTACTAAGGGTTCATCTAAAAAGTATGACCCTTTTCTACCCATGATGACTACATGGTTTATGGGGGCTGTGGGCTCTCTGAACGCTCCCCTACAAAATAATATAATATTAGCTCTTACGTTTTAAAAACATACTTCTTCTGTTCTTTGAGATTAGTGCTCAAAAACTTAGCTCAAAGGCTATCTTGGAAATCAAAGTTTCCCCTCTTGGTTCATTTGGAAAATGATTACTCCTTTCTAAAAACTAGCCCGAAGGCTCTTTGAAAATCGAGGTTTCCTTTCTTGTTTAAATGTGAAAAAATTTTAAACCATTTGGGAATACATAGTCCCCATATACTTTTGAAGAAATGAACTTCAAGATTTACTCTTTACTAAACTCAAAACTTAAGTCTTAAAACAATGTTAAAATGTTTTCCGAAGACTTTTGGAAAACTTTAAGAACTTCTCTAGACTTTGAGCTTAACTACTCTTGACTTGAATCTTAACTGGTCCTTCAAATGAATTATGGCTTCAAGGATTTTGATTTGTAATAGGAAAGATCACATGATGTTTAGGAATGATCTTAAATAGCTAAACATGAGAAAAGTCACGAAATCATCGTCTTGGAACAAGTCCGCGACGCGGAGGTGTTTTAAATAATTACTCGCGAAATTAAATTTTGAGATAGAGGAGTCCATGTCTTAACCGCGATGCGGAGAAACTTTTTGTTCACTGGGGGAGCAAGTCCGTGACACGGACTTGCGTGCCAAAATCTTCTTGACTTTTCCTTCTTCGTTTTCCAGCCCTTATTCGCCTAAACTCGCCTATTGATCTCAAATTCATTTTAGATTTCGATACCCAGCATACGTACTCAAGAACCTAACTCAAAACAGCTCTAAAACTCAACGTAAAGATCTCAGAAACTCCTCAATTCAGCCCAATTCAAGAACGACATTCAAATTCAAGAATACATGTCAAAAACATCAACTTCCAAACTCTTTTAGGACGAATTTCGCTGAACTAAACATGTTTGGCGCATGGGTGAATGAACCCAACACTATGAAAGACTCACATACCTTGTAAGATTAATTCCTTTGCGAAATCCAGCACCAAATCACACGATCTTAGAGAAATATGAGCTTTTCTTCTCCTTTCTCCTCTTTTCTCTTTTCTCCAAGACCTAGCGTATTTTCCAATTGACTAAACTGATCTCCTTATGATTTGACCCTTAATTAATTCACTAAAACAAATTAAATTAATTGGGTAAGGAAAATACTAATCTACCTTTTAAAAATCCGGATTAGACTTTCCTTAATCCAACAGCTCAACTTCCAAAGGGTATAACTTACCAATACGAACTTGGAATCGCGCAAACTTGGTGGCGTTGGAAAGATCATTCCAAGATATTTCTAACCATATCTAGAACTACACCTAAATCATCCTGAGCTAGGAGTTATGGCCATTTGAAGTTGACCAAAACTCAACTTTTTCCTAACTAAATTTTCAGATTTCATTATTTCCAAAAATGACTATTTCCAATTATTAGCTTCTTTCTAGTTATTTCAACTTGCGAGGTGTTACAATATCTACCCCTTGGGAACATTCATTCTCGAATGAGATGTCTGCTACTAGGCAAAGGGCGGTAACATCAAGTTCAAACACCCTACAAGCAAATGCAAACAAACAACATGCTCACTCATAATTTAAAGAGTACTAAGAAGAAAATTAGTACCTTGGTCTGAACTTTCTCTGGATTCAAAGAGATGTGTATATATCTTCTTCATATCCTCCTCAGCTTCCCATGTAGGTTCCTCAATAAATTGGTTCCTCTAAAGGACTTTGACTGATGCTTCCTCTTTTGTTCTCAACTTGCAAACTTGGCGTTCTAGAATCTGAACAAGAATCTCCTCATAAGATAAGCTATCCTTGATCCCAATATTTTCAGTTGGTATGATCAAGGAAGGATCGCCCATGCACTTCTTCAACATGGAGATGTTAAACACCGGAGGAACTGCGGCTAACTCTTGTGGTAACTCCAATTCATAAGCTACTTTGCCAATCCTCTTGGATATTCGATAAGGTCCAATATACCGGGGACTAAGCTTATCCTTTTTACCAAATCTCATAACACCCTTCATGGGTGAAACTTTTAGATATACCCAATCATCTACTTCGAACTCTAAGGCCCTTCTCTTCAGCATAGGATTTCTGACGACTTTGTGCCGTTTTCAACCTTTCTTGAATCACTTTCACCTTCTCCACAACTTGATGGACTAAATCTGGTCCTATCAACCCTACTTCACCAACTTCAAACCATCCAATAGGAGATCTGCATCTTCTCCGATAAAGAGTTTCATAAGGAGCCATTTGGATGATAGAGTGGTAACTATTGTTGTAAGCAAACTCAATGAGAGGTAGGTGATCATCCCAGTTACCTTTGAAATCATTCACACAGGCCCTCAACATATCTTCTAATGTATGAATAGTGCGCTCTCCTTTCCTATTTGTCTGAAGATGAAAGACAGTACTTAAGTTCACGTTTGAACCCAAGCCTTTCTAAAAAGATTTTCAGAATTGTGCATCTCTATCTGAAATAATGGAGACTGGGACTCCATGAAGTCTGACCATCTTCTGAATATATAACCTGGCATAATCTTCTGCTGAATGAGTGGTCTTTACCGATAAAAAGTGGGCTATTTTGTCATTCTGTGGACAATCACCCAAATGGAATCATGCTGCCTGCGAAATCTTGGTAAACCTGTGATGAAGTCCATATTAATCATCTCCCACTTCCATTCCGGAAGTTCTATATTCTGAGCCAAACCACCGGACCTTTGATGCTCTACTTTAACTTGTTGGCAATTTGGACACTTCACAACAAATTCTGTAATGCCCTTCTTCATGCTATTCCATCAATACACCTCTCTCAAATCACGATACATCTTGGTGGAACCCAGATGAATGGAATATCTGGAGCTATGAGCTTCCTCCATGATTCTCTCTTGGAGTCCATCCACCATTGGTACACACAATCGTCCTTGATACCTCAATACACCATCTCCTCTTATTCAAAAGCCATAAATTTTTGCTTATGAACATTTGCCTTCAATTCAAGCAAAATAGTGTCTTGGTCTTGCTTTTCTGTCACTTTTGACACTATGGATGATTCAGCCCCATTCATCACCACTATTCTTCCTTCTGTGGAATCCATTAGTCTGACTTCCAGGCTTGCAAGTCTATGCACATCTTTCGCCAACTCTTTCTTTTCTTCCTCAACATGGGCGGTACTACCCATAGACAACCTGCTCAAGGAATCAACAACGACATTAGCCTTACCGGGTGGTAAAGAATACTCATGTCATAATCCTTGAGTAATTCTAACCACTTCCTTTCTCTGGATTAAACTCTTTCTGAGTGAACACATATTGAAGGCTCTTGTGATTGGTGAACACGTCCATATGAACAACATAAAGATAATGGCGCCATATTTTCAAAGAAAATACTACAGCAGCCAATTCTAAGTCATGGGTTAGTAGTTCTTCTTATGAACTTTCAACTATCTGGAGGCATAAGCTATGATTTTGCCATTTTGCATTAACACACAACCCAAACCAACTCTAGATGCATCACAATACACCACAAAACCTTGTGTACCTTCTGGTAAGGTCAATACTAGGCAGTAGTTAACCTTTTTTTCAATTACTGAAAGCTTTTCTCACAAGTTTTAAACCATTGAAACTTAACTGTCTTCTGAGTCAATTAGGTCAAAGGAGATGAAATGGACAAGAATCCCTCTACAAACCTCCTATAATAGCCAGCCAAACCCAAGAAACTCCTAATATCAGTTGGAGATGTGGGTCTAGGCCAATTTTGCATTGCCTCAATTTTCTGAGTATCAATTTTAATTCCTTCTCCAGACACAATATGGCCTAAGAATGCCACAGACTCAAGCCAAAACTCACATTTAGAGAACTTAGCATATAACTCATTATCTTTCAAAGTCTGAAGAACTATTCTGAGATGACTAACATGATCTTCTTCATTCCTTGAATAGATTAGTATTTCATCAATGAAGATGATAACAAACATATCTAAATAAGGTTTGAACACTCTGTTTATAAAGTCCATGAATGCTACATGTGTATTAGTCAAACCGAACGACATGACCAGAAACTCATAATGACCATAACGGGTCCTGAATGTTGTCTTGGTAATATCACACTCCTTTACTTTCAACTGATGGTAGCCAGATCTGAGGTCAATCTTAAAAAAAAGAAGCACCCTGAAGCTGATCGAAAAATTCATCAATCCTTGGAAAATGATACTTGTTCTTGATGGTAACCTTGTTCAACTGATGGTAATCTATACAAATCCTAAGGAAACCATATTTCTTTCTCACAAATAAGACCGGAGTGCCCCAAGGTGAGACACTTGGTCGAATAAAACCCTTATCTAATAGATCATTTAACTGCTTTTTAAACTCTTTCAACTCTGCTGGTGCCATTCTATATGGCGGAATAGATATAGGACAAGTAATCTATTCTTACCGGAATAAAATGAGCTGACTTAGTCAATCTATCAACCACTACCCAAATAGAATCAAACTACCCCAAAGTCTTGGGAAGACCAACCATGAAATCCATGGCTATTCTCTCCCACTTCCATTTCAGAATTGGTATTCTTTGAAATAAACCTGCAGGCCTTTGATGTTCATACTTCACTTGTTGACAATTTTGACACTTAGCCATAAACTCCGCTATATCCTTCTTCATGCCCGGCCACTAATAAATTCAGTTCAAATCTCGGTACATCTTGGTCACACCCGGATGAATTGAATATCACGATCCATGAGATTCTATCAACAACTTTTGGATCAAATCATTAACTCGAGGAACACAAATTGTCCCCTTAAAACTAACCACACCTTCCGCATAAAGAGCGGTCTCTTGTGCCTTACTAATCGCAGTCTTTTTTTTGAGTTCATTCAAATTTTCATCCTCAAATTGCTTGGTTTTGATCTCTTCCATAAACGCGGCCCTTACTTCAATGCTAGCTAACACCCCACTTTTCTCTAAGATGCCCAATTGCATGAATTTAGACTCCAAGGTCTGAATTTCCTTAGCCAAAGGTCGTCTAGTTACACTCAAGCAAGCTAAACTATCCACACTTATCGTCTTTCGACTCAAAGAGTCTGCCACTACATTAGCCTTACTCGGATGGTATTGAATTGTAACATCATAATCCTTGAGTAGCTCCATCCACCTTCGCTATCTCAAATTCAGATCTTTTTGATTGAACACATGCTGCAAACTGCGATGATCAGTAAACATTTCACACTTAACACCATAGAGGTAATGCCGCCAGATCTTAAGAGCAAACACTACCGCCACCAACTCCAAATCATGTATTGGATAATTCCTCTCATGTACTTTCAATTGACGCGAGGAATAAGCTATGACATTCTTATCCTGCATCAACACAACACCCAAACCAGAATATGAAGCATTACAATAGACAATAAAATTGTACCTTCCATTGGTAATGCTAAGATGGGTGCGGTGGTCAAGAGAGTCTTAAGCCTTTGAAAGCTATCCTCACATTTTTCAATCCATTCAAACAGTATCTCCTTTTTGGTCAAATTTGTCAAGTAAGTGGCAATAGAAGCAAAGTTCTTCAAAAATCGACGATAGTAGCTAGCGAGCCCCACAAAACTCCTAACTTTCATCACCGAGCTATGCCAAACCCAAATCTTAACCACCTTAATCTTTTGGGGATCTACCATTACCTCTTCTTTTGAAAATACATGCCCTAAAAATGCAACCGAAGTCAACCAAAATTCACACTTATAAAATTTAGTATACAACCTTTGTTTTCCAACAACACCCAGAACAATACGAAGATGGTCCGCATGCTCTTCCTCACTTTTCGAATAGACCAAAATATCATCAATGAAGACTATGACAAACGAATCAAGGAATGGTTTGAGCACCCCATTCATCAAACTCATAAAAGTTGTAGGCCTATTAGTCAAACCGAAAGACATAACCAAAAACTCATAGTGCCCATATCGAGTTGTAAATGCTGTCATGGGCACATCCTCAGGCCTAATTTTCAACTGATGGTAACCAGACCTTAGATCAATCTTAGAGAAAACTGATGCACCTTGCAATTGGTCAAAAAGATCATATATTTGAGGTAAGGGATACTTATTTCGAATGGTGACCCTTTTCAATTGTCGGTAATCTATACACATTCTCATACTACCATTTTTTTTCTTAACAAAAAAAAACTAGAGCACCCTATGGGGAAGCACTAGGACGAATAAATCCTTTATCAAGAAGCTCTTGGATTTGAGCCTTAAGCTCTCTTAATTCTACCGGAGCCATGCGATATGGGGGAATAGAAATGGGACGAGTACCAGGTTCTAAATCACTGCACAAATCAATATCTCTATCCGAAGGCATACCAGGCAAATCGTTAGGAAACACTTCTTTAAATTATGACACCACAGGAATAGATTCAATAGATGGAGACTCAACCTCAACATCATGAATATAAGCCAAATATGCCAAACAATCTGCCCCATCATTTTTCTAGCCCGAATGGAGGATATGATCTTAGCTTGCTTAGGCTTGTACACCACTTCCCACTCTAACTTTTCCTTTTCTAGAATTTGTAGAGTTACAGACTTAGTATTACAATTAAGCACAACATAATAAGGGGACAACGGAGTCATGCCTGAGATTATGTTAAAGTCAGTCATATCCAAAATCATCAAATCAGCCCAAGTCTGAAAACTCATAAATAAAATAGGACAGGCACGATAGACATGGGTGACTTTGACAGACTTTCCAACTGGAGTAAAAACATAGATAGGGGCATCAAGTATATCACAATTCATATCAAATTCTGAGGCAAATATCACGATACATAAGAGTAAGTAGAACCCGGATCAAATAACATATTAGTTATCCAATCACAAATAAGAATAGTACATGTGATCACTGCGTCAGACACCTCTGCTTCATTCTTGCCAGGAAAAGCATAACACTAAGCCCTATCATCTTGACGAGCTACTTCCCTACCTGGATGCCCGTTACCTCTGCTTGTGTTACCATTTCCACTCCCCCACGGCTTCGCTGATTACCTACTTGCCCACCTTGTTGATGTCATCTACCATTACTACTATTCCACGCAGGTATCACTGCTCTAAATGGCTGCTGCGCGGATTCCAATACATGTCGATGGGGACAATCTCACCTCATATTCCCAGGTTCTCCATAATTATAGCAAGTACGATCAAAAGATGATCTGCCGCCCGTTGAAGGCGCGATTCCTGGCCATCCTTAATCAAATTGTGTGATGAAGTTCCCGAGTAATTACCTGTAGAAGCGGGCATGACGGATTGAATTGGCCTAGCTGCAAGTGTTGGCCTCCCTAATCCTTTGGAGTAAGAACCTAGAAAGTTACCCGAGTTATTGGCCCTTTTTGCCAATGCCTTAGCCTGACCGTCTTGCTTCACCCCCTCCACTTTCTTAACAAAGTTGATCACCTCTTTAAAGCTTCTCCTCGTAGAGGTCATATGAATAGATAATACCCGCAATTCAAAATTTAGTCCCTTAACAAATAAACAGATACTCTTTTCCTCAGTAGTCACTAACTGCGTAGCATATCTAGAAAATGCATGAAACTTGGCCTCATAAGCAGCCACAGACATGCCACCTTATTCCAAAGTCATAAACTCATCTTTCTTACGATCTCTCAAAGTTATAGGCACACATTTCTCTAAAAATAGAGCATGAAACTAAGTACAAGTAAGTGGAGGTAAAACTGAAGATCTGTATTCCATATAAGCTCTCCACCATTGCTTGGCCTTACCTTGAAGTTGAAAAGTCATAAACTCAGCACCATAATGATGGACAATCCCCAACTTATGCAGATTCTCATAAAAATCTAGGATGAACTCATATGCATCCTCACTCTCGAAACCATGGAACATGGGGGTCTTCAACTTCAAAACTTGGTCAACATCTCATGTTCATTACCAGTCATAACAGGACCCAAAAAAGGATGGAAGAAAACATCATTACCTACATTCCTTCCCACCTTGGGGGTAGTGATAGCAATAGAAGGATTGGCAGAAGCTTGAATTGCTTGGGAAGGAAGCACCTCATGACCAACTAACCCTTTCAAGAACAACATGATTTGTTGGGCTAGCACTGGGTCTATGGGAGGAACACCGGTAGTCTCAGCCTACACTTCTTCCTCTTATCCAACCTCCTCAACATTTTCAACCTCAATATTTCCCCCTATCTCTTCATGATGTATGGGAGGGGCCTTATTTGGGGAGTATTTTTGACCTATACCCCATTTCTAGTAAGCGTCACTCTTCCTCGGCCTCTACCCCTAGCTCTTTCTCTACCCCTGCCTAGACCGCGACCTCTCATAGATTCCTCAGTTGGAACATTAACGGGAGCTACGGTCCTAACGCCGTTGTACCTAGTCTTAAACATTTACGGACAAAAGAGTGAAGGAGGTTAGATACCAATTTGAATCAACAGATACCAATTGGAATCAAGTTATAGCATGAAAGGAAACAAGAGAAAACAGAGAGATTTCCTAAAGTCCTATAGCCTCTCGAAGAAAATATATACGGCTCCGTACCATTTCACAAGACTCTACTAGACTTATTTTGGTACATCGAGATCACCGAACCTAGGCTCTGATACAAACTTTTTCAGGACCAAGACCATCGTGATTGGCACCCACTCTAACCCTTCAGTGGGAAAACCATTACTACAATCCAAACCAAGCAACTAATCTAAAAACTAAGGCATTTATAGTAACGGAAGCAAGTTAAATAGATAAAAACTGAAGTTCTCATAAACTTTCAAAAGATCTAACAACTAAACAATGTGGAAAATACGCCTACAACCTGAAAGTCAATATACCAAAATATCTAACAAGATCCATAAGTCTAGAAAGAAGGGTCACAACCCCAATCTAATGAACTAATAACTAACTAGAAATTTCTAAGTCTGAAATGTAGACATAGACGAAAGAAGAACTCATGGCAGCCTGGAAGAACTGGCTCGCCCTTGAATTCGAAGCGATCACTGATCTTCTAAGCGAGGTATGTCAATAGCCACCTGAAGATCCCCTGTACTCAACAAATAAAGAGAAAGTGAAGTATCAGTAAACAACCACAGTGTACTGTTAGAATCACGCGGCTATCCCACTAAGTGCAACATACATAAGTCATTACAATAATATAATCACATGCATATATCAAACACATAAATTATTATCAACATTTATGGACAAGGTACAGTTTCACATTTCTCAAGATACACAATTATAGCAAATCATTGGTCCTCTCATGGAACCCAAACCCAAACAATTAACATACTAGAACGTGGTACCTAATTCAATATTTATGCCCGAATGTGGCAACCGATCCCATAATTATGTTGGAACATGGCAATCGATCTAAGTTAATGTGTCGGAACGCAACACCCGATCCATTCAACAAGCCACAAGCCACAACCACAATCACAAGTATATTCTCAAGTTTTTACAATTAAGTCATGATTCATGGCGTTCGTCATTTATATATCCTCATTTACAATTAATGTGACCACAATGCAATATTCGCATACATACATGTATCATAATGAAGCATGAAAAAACATATATCACACAATCATAGAATCACAACCATCACCTACCTTGAAACAAGCTTGAAACCCTAAGAAACTTGATTCTTCCCTTTTCAGATTCGTTCCGCTTGTTTTTGGTCTATAAACAATCATAATAACACGAAAATCAATAAACAATCACTAATTACCTAAATTACTAACAATTCTATCAACCCTAGATCATACCCATGATCCCAATATCCAAATTAGGGCTTTTCCTATCATAATTATTAGATCAAAACTCTTCCCCATTGATAATTACCCATTAGATTACGTTCTACGGATCAAAAAATGGATTCAAGGAGTGAAAATCTTACCTTTTGCCTCAAGAATGGTGGAAAACTGTCAAGAAAAGCTCTGGGTTCGTTCCTTAAATCTCAAGTTTGAAAGTTTTAGAATAAAACATTTTTGGGATTTATTTACGACTTTAAGTTGCGTTGGGCCTGCCACAGTGGTCCTTACCCAGCTGCAGCGGCCCCGCCTTGGCGGCAAAAATCCCACCCAGCAGCAAAAATCCCGCTCCAGTGGCTTGCACGGAACCAATGAGCTATTTTAATAATTCCAATATCCCCATTTCACAACACACCTTCAACCAACGACACTCAGAAAATACTGTTTACGCTAAGATCGATTTCGGGAGTTCTACTCGCCCGAATTCAATTCCATAAAGTCGAAAGAGTTCCGTAATGACTTATATATCTACTCATGTGATCAAATTCATAATTAGATCAGATTTTGTCTAAATCTGGACTAGGTTGAGAAATTCCAAGTTACTAGGAAAAAGTTTTTCAACTCCAAATTTTTCTCTATTGGCTTTTCTATAATGACGGAACTTGGTCATTACAAGATATTAAATAATCTTCTATACTTTATATTATTCATCACTGTTTGTCCCCCTTCATTATTTGTGTATTCTTGTATTTTCCTCTCATTTTACAATAATATTTCAATTATTATTTAAATTCTTATTTATTTATTATAAAGATAATGAAAGAATCATTATATTTATTTTAATAGTATTTGACCTTTCAATTTTCCATGTGCCTTTTCATGTTTCTGTAATTTTTGTCCTGTAAATTTAACTTTTTCAATAAAGACTTTTATTTACTACTCCTACAATTCTTGTGTGCAGGAGCTATAAACAGGTGAAATAATGTCACAATTTATGGTGAAAGTTGTGAGATCCCCTTATACCGTCATGAGAATAGACAAGAATTCAACTATTGAAGCATCGAAGCTTGGTGTGTTAGTTTTATCCTTATTTGTAGTAATTAGAATTATTATAAGACTTTTCTATATCTCGTCATATAGTTGAATTGTGGTTGTGTTAGCAACTTGCTTTAATATCATATTGTTATTTTGTATACTCAAATATTCAGTTTTCATTATAGAGACAAAAGCACAATAAAATGCCTAATTGTCTTGTTCATGTGTATCTTTTTTTAGTTCTTTGTACTTATAATTTTACATATACATTAGCTTTCATCTTAAAGAATGAATGTGATAAAATGTTTACCTCTTTTTTTTTTTTGAACAAAAAAAAAAAAAGGTGAAACATATAGCATTAGATTAATGATGGATAAGTTATGTATGAAGAGAAAATTAAATTCTACATAAAAATAGTAGTTATGTTCATAAATATCCTGATTTTCAAAATATAAATAATAAGACCTTTTACACCTTAGTTTAAAATATCTATAATTAACTAATTAGTTTAAAGTGCTTGTGGATAAAAAATTTATATAATATTTTGAACACATTCATTATAATTATCAGGAGATTCAAAGACAAAGTAAAAAAGTTGAAAGGTTTTGTTTTTCTTTTACTCAAAGTTAATCTTACACCACTTTTGGTGCAAATAGTAAATAATATCCTCTCAAGCTTTTACTTGAAGAAACATTAATATGCACTATGATTTGCAGAGGATTAATCTCATGCAATCTTTTGATCTTCTAACATTATTCTACCAACAAAAAGAGTACGTTTAACACTATCGGGAAATTTAATCTAGATAGTGTTATGTTTTCCTTTTTGATTTTCAAGCTTATTTTATGACTTATAAATAGAGTTTATTTTATTATTTCAGTACATTCACTTGGAGGTCATGGAATTGGTGTGTCACAGTTAGTAGTAAGACAAAGTAAGAAACCTCATTACACATATTTTATAAAAAAGAACTCAAATCATATTTTTTTACTAGTATTTACTTTTTAAAGAAATAACATACTCATTAATACGGATTATACAGTCAAAGTGCATACCTAGAAACTAGTTACTTTAAAAGCATGAAGGTTTTTAGAAATCTCATAGCAATTATTTGATCATGTGTTAGGTAAGGCAACTTACGCACCAACAGAAGGACGGATGTCATAGAAGCAAAGTTTTCACATCAAAACTAAAACATGAAAAAATGAACATCCATCTCATTTCTGTTACTATGAAAATTTTGAAACAAGTAAAAACTAACTTTTTTCCAACATGTCTTATGTTGTGTTTGATAAAAGCTTTTGGGTTTCTGCTGAAAGATGTTCATGAAAAATGAATAATTTTTTTTGGGGGGATTGGGGTTTGTTTCTAATGATTACCCCAGAAGGGATCCACGGGTGGGGTTAAAGTTCAGAAAATGTTTGAACATGTCCAACCTAATCTTCCTAGAGCACCACAATTTCTATTTTGTCTGCTTCCTGAGCTAAAAAGTTGTGGCGTATAAGGTTAGTATAATGTACTTGTTCTCTTGATTAGTAGCTAACTTTCAACATGATTGCTCTTCTACTCCTTCATGTAAGTAGTCTGCAAGAATCTGGATATCAACAAAATTAGTTGCCACACTTCTTTTACACAACCTATACCAGACTACCGTGCTAGCTCTGTCCTCATCGGTCCACAATGAGGTAGCTAGTCGGTGCTTGCTTCTTTCCATATCTACAAGAAACGACTCTAATTAAACGCTTCTCATTTTTCATACACAACAACTACACTAGTTTGTAGGCATCCAATGTAATATTATCTTTAATGGTGATTGTTGTAACCACTAACACTTCAGAAATAATCAACTAGACTCATAATCTTCCTAATCAGTGGAGGAGATTCAAATACAGTAACGAACCATAGATAAGGGGAATGGATGAATTTACACCAAAGCACAACGAGCATATAAAACACATAATTTTTTTAGATTTTAAGTTGAATGTCAGCATTGAGAAAAGAAACCAAACTTCAAAATTATAAGTTAAGCAAAGAATTAATTAAGCTATAGATGGTTGATATTGTTCTACTAATTCACTCTAAAGTAATTACTATGTAGGTTTTTAGCCATCTAAAGTAGATGAGATTAAATAATAAACACCGAAATAAGCAAATTGTTTTGTTAAGGTGAAGATGAGCACAAAAAGAAAAGAGTATATTCATGGCAAAGGTAAATTATAAGTATCAAGGATTCGACTTGAGAATTTACCACGGTTAGAAATTGTGGCTACAAGTGATAGAAATTATCTTGAGGCATGCTATATACACTCTCCTTAGCTTAAAGATTTAATTAGGTATATCCCCATGATTCAATTAGATTTTCTGGTGATTAACTGGAAAAAAAAATAAATATTAACAAATAGGAAAGTAAATAGAAAAAGTTGTCAATTTTGTGTTCACTATATAGGTGTTTCTACAATAACTAATTAACAGCCAGCTAATGGCCAGTTTGATTCCATTAAATGTATAAAATATTTTACTAAAAATTAATTAAAGTAAAAAATAATATTCCAAGAGACAAACGAATTGTTGGTCAGGACTCCTAATTTGCGGAGAAAAGAATTATTGATAGATAGATTCTACAATTTTGTTAAAACAAAAGAGTAGCTGTGAAGCATGCTCTTGAAGAAGATTAACCCATTCCTGAGTCAGCCCAGTTAGAAAGGGGGCCGCTATCTAGGTTCCATTTAACCAAATATACAACCCTGTCAAGGATATCTATATAAAGTAGATTGTAGATTTCGATGAATATTGTAATTTTTGTAAGGATCAAGGCCACAATGAAAGTTCGTGTCGTCCTATTATGGAAAAAGGGACAAAATGAGAAAGATCAAAATAGTAATAAATTAAAAATTGAAATGATGGAAAAAATTTCAAGGGGATTTATGACAACTCTTAAATGAAAGAAGAAGTGTTGTAGTAACACATCAAAGTTCTAATGATACAAATGATAGAACGAGGCAACTTACACATGATAATAACTCATTGACAATTGAGAAATCTAGCAAAAAATCTCGACCCCTTAGGTGTTCAAACTATAGAAAATGATCAAGTTGTATCAGGATATAAAATGGAAACCTATTAGTTTTACCTACTATTAATGATGAAATAGATATAGATAATGAACTTGACTTGCAAAGAAAATCCTAATATGGTGAATGTGATTGTCGAGCCACAACTCTATGTTGAATCAGGGCAAATGATGTTGGAGTTCTATATGATGCAACAGATTTTAGAGTTGTGGTTGGACAATGGTAGCATAAAAGAGTTCTTCACCAAGAAGAAGCGGAACAACTTCAGTCTTCAACATACTGCCCCGAAGAATATTGATTGCCCAAATATAGTTTAGTTCTTTTTTTTTTTTTAAAAAAAAGAAACTCTTTTAAAGTTATTGCAAGGGATTAATATGATGACATAATAGGAATTGACAAGGTGCATAAGTAGGGTATGGTGATGGAGAATTTGTTCTAAGGCATCTATCGATGCGACTGGCAATGCAGAATCATATGTCTGTGTCAACAACATCAAATAAATTCAAGAAGTGATGAACTATCAAATAATGTTTGATTTATTTCACGAAGAAGACAAGAGAAAAATACTTCATGTCACGCCCCGAGGCTACCCCCTGGACGTGGACACTGGACATAGGATCACGAGTGACCCCAAGCTAACCCTACTGGCATATCATAAGCACATTAAATAAACTGAATTAGGAAAGTACTGTGCGGAAGCCATATTATGAGATAAACTAAAATGATGGGGAACACCCATATGCTAAATCTGAATATATGAAAACTGAGAGTTTAACAACAACTGAAAAGTCAAACTCAAATGCTAAAGCCAAAACTAAATATGTCTTAAATAAAGCCTCTACTGACTAGAAATGCTAGGACATGCCCCAGCTAGATCTAGCAAAACTAACACTAAAACTAAAAGCAAGGAAAGATAATCATGTCACTAGTCCTCAAAGAATGAGGACTCACAACTGATGCTGTTGAACTGACGATCGGGAACCGATCAATTCGTGATCTGACTGTTGAGGACATGGACCTACATCACGAGAAGATGTAGCGCAGAGTATGCATCAGTACTTGAAAGGTATTGAGCATGTAGGATAGAATAAAACCAAACAATAATCATAACTTAATCAAAGCATAAATCTGAACAATGGTAAGAGATAACACATGAGAATATACTGAGAATACCGAACATAACTAAAAAGTTTATAGCATGCTAAAACTAAAATCTAAACTAAACTAATAACATGGTCAATGCAATAGGATCTGACTGAACTGTGAGAGCTACTAATAACCGACATAAAACCACATGAGCTAAATATGGAGTTCGATGTATACGCCCCAGCGAGAGGACCCAATATACCATGCCAGAGGTATAAAGGCATCCTGGCGTGATCACTACAATAATGCCCACAGAGGGGACTTACAACCTACGGGGCACATAGTTCTGGGACTTGGGGGTGACTGAACCCAGTCCACTCAGTATTAAGCTTCTCCCAATTGATTAAGTAATTAACAATTTATGACTGAAGTTCTGTAATACTGGATAGCTTAAAGTACTGACATGCAAATTGAGAATATAACATTAATATACTGATAATGATATATTTGAAAACTGAGGCATGTTAATGTATATAACTGAATTTATTGACCTAGCATGTGTAATTCTTGAACTAAAAGAACTACATAGCTAGGGTTTTGAGTTTATGCGTGAATCTGGGAAAAATCAATACTACAACCTGATATTATTATTTGGATCATTCTAACAGCTAAAACCCAACAATTTCTAACATCTAAGAAAACCCTAGGTCTAGATAGTATTAAGGGAATGAAGAATCTGACTGAATTCTAGGGACCTAATGGGTAAAAGGAACCTACTAGTGAAATCCCACATACCTGGTGATGAAATACATGAAGAAATCTTTCGATTTCGGGGCTGGAAGTTACGAAGACTTGCTACGTTCTTGGGGAGGGTTTTGGTCGCCTTTTACTCCTCTTTACACTCTAAATCTCTAAGTTTTGGGGAATGATCTAACTTAGGTAAGTTTTAGTTATGTTTCTAGGATAAAACTTATCAAAACCATGCAATTTAGGGGTTAAACGACGTAGTTTAGGGGTCCAACGCATAAGGAAAAAACCAAAAGACCCCTGACTTACCTGCTGTCGGGATCACCGACGGACGGGACGGATGGACCGTCGATCGACTGACGGTTCATGCTGGTCAACCGTCAGTCTCGACTGGAGACTGGAATCTGAGGTTCTGATCTACAGCCTTAGACCACGAACCGTGGTCTGACCTATGGTCCATAGGTCCTGGTGTGGGTCTACCTTTAGCCAAATTTTTTTGGGGCTGAGTCTGGGGAGGGTTGCAAACGCGAACCATGGACCACCAACACGGGCCGTGAGTCACTCTATGGTCCGTGGGTGGCAACCGTAGGTTGCACCTGCAACTTCTGGAAATCTGTATTGAGGTCTGTTTTTGGATACGGGGTGTTACACTTCAGGTTAAGTTAAACAAGCAAGCTATCTTTTGGTGTTGATAGCTCAACTTTATTCTTGACTTTTATATTTTTGCATTACTTAAGCATCCTCGTTTGTAATATCATCATAGAGTTTAATTTTATAAAGTCTATAATAATCATAGAGTTCCTAGTTTTCTTTCGCTTTTATATTTTTCATACTTGTTAATTATTTGAGGTTTGTTACTTCATTAGGATTAGTAAAGGTAAGTTTACAACTATAGAAAAAGTATATAGTAAAGGTGGCAAAAAAGAAAGTCAGCCAGTCTAACCATATGATCATAACAAAGCTACCAAGTTTAAAGCTATGGGAGTTACTCAACCACTACTCCCAAAATAGAAACAAAGATGATTCACTATTAAAAGAAATCATCTATAGGGGATAAACACATACACATAACCCCAAATATGGATTTCATGATGACCAGAAGATAGACAATAAGGTAACCAAGCAGATATAGGTATGAAAACACTAATCAACATAACATAAGAAGTAAAGAATAAAAGAATAAAGTCACGCACATACCAACGTATCTGGAGCCTCGACCATCGTCCTACTTTTTGAAGTACACAACTACTCGCATATGATCCCAAGTTGTGCATCCAAACTACCACCTGCACTACTAAGGGTAGCACTCTGGACCGAAGATTCCACAAACCCACTAACCTGGCTAAGCCAACTAAATTGTGGTCCCACATCAGGGAAACTCTCTAGACAAGTGCCTAAACTCCCCATGATCATATCAACCCATATGGGCTAAGGTCTGGTGTAAACAATGGGTCAAGCCGCCCTGGACACCTCTGCAAGACAAAGGACCATCTCCAACACCCTAGGACAACTCCTAGCAAATTTAACTGGAGCCCTAGGGGCCTGAACTTACTGAGTATGTCGCATGTGATGTGTGAACATAGGAAAATCTCTAGGAAATAGGCTCATATGCCACAATCATAATAGAACCTACTAGAAGCAAATTCAGGTTTTTTCGTCTAAAAAAAGTGGGCTTATTGAATATCTGAAACAGAATTGACCCTAATACTTGAATACCCAAGATGCAAACCATGAGAAGCCTAACCTGAATTGTGTCCACCGTGGAGATCAAACATGCCTTAGAACCACTTGGAACTAGGGGTGCTATCGACATGGCTCAGATAGGTCAAGAGTGAGAATGAAACCTACTGAGATGATGCCTACCTCAAAGTGAGATGTTGTCATTGTTGTATCGATGGTGAGTCCTCTTACAACTACCCCTGTATTTCTCAAGGCACACTAGCTATACAACCCTCACATGACTAACAACCTGAAGAGAGGTAGACTCACCTACTATCAAGTGCTTTGATGCTAGATGAAGTGGTAAAGCCAAACATCGAATGACCCCTCACTAAAATCATGCTCGATAGGGAACAATGGGGGAGTATGCCTGGCCCACTCTATAAATCGGATCTTGTTCTAAAAAACTGACATGGAACCTTGATGGAGACCTACTGTGTTAAGAACCACTCGACACACCCAATACTACACCTACCTGCAGCATATCCTCGAAGAGACTTAGAATCCTGAATTCTAAATTATGAAGAGTCGAGGTGGTCACAAATCCTAACAGAGCATGGGATGCCCCTAGACCCTCTAGCTATTGTTGAACATCCCTAGCCTCAAGGTCTACCAATAGTGGAGGCCCTCAATCCTAACAATGCACAAAAATCCTGGTAATGTGTGTTGAGATCCATCTGCGTCCATCGAATACTTCGTGTTATCTATCTACTAGGCACTTGCTCTCGTACTAACTATATCGATAAGCCAAGACTCTGAAACCAATTTATCATAATGTAAAATATTACGTCATGATGACACCTACTATCATCTCACTAGTAGGTAAGCCAAACACATAGCCTGAAACCAGAGGCAAAGGGCTATCACGCGGTAGAGAAGAATGCTGATAGAAAAGAATAAATATTAGAATAAGAGAGGAAAGAAGAATCAAAATATATAATCAAACATCCTCAAAACCTGGTATTAGTCGGTAGTCAAATTACTAATCAAAATAGGAGTACAAGGTCAATGCAAATATATATATATATAGAAGTCTTCGAATACAAGGTAAAGACTAGTCCAGCCAAAAAAATAAGATGGAAAACTTTGTAGTGAAGGAGTAACCCCAAGTCTTCGATCCACATCTACTTTGCACAAGGTGCATGTAAACAAGGAGAACTCGTACTATAATCCGCAGGGTACAAAAGTCTAGTATGAGTGCCAAACAAGTGGAACTCAGTAGGCATCGGATGACTAAGCTCAAATGTAAATGCAAGCATAAACAACACGTAAAGAAGGAGTATCAACGCAATGGATGTCATCACCATCACTAATAACCAAACAATGAGTATCTAATCAACCAAATCTACATAACTGGAATCAGTATGCTCCTATAGCACAGTACACTAACCTGGAATCTATTTGGTCCTCGACCAAGGCCTCGGGCCCAACAATATACCAGCATACACAACAAAAATATCATAATTGATCACTACTACTCATGCAACGAAGTACCAAATATGAAGAATCAATAACTGGAAGAGTAACTCAAGAATCTCTAACATAACCCAAATCCCTACAACGAACATCGTAAGTTAATCACAATGCCAAAAGCTAACATTTCATCTTGAAATATGGAATATAGCCACCGATTCCACAAAGTGATTTTACCATATCCTATAGACGAACCTTCTTAGTACATTTTGATTCTTCCTCAGGGGCTAAAGTTTAGAAGTCGTCAATAAATGCCAAAACTCATAATCCAAATCAAAAGTCTAACCTCACGAGCAATTGGCACAACACTGGCAAAACCAAGGCATAACAAAGAGTCATCACAATTGAGAGTAGTCCTGCTTGTAACATAGAACATGCTCACATCTCAAATTTCAAATAATGATAGCAAAACACCAAGACCATCATAAAGGAAAAATCAAGTAGGTTGAATAGAAAAACCTCAACTTCACAACCTTAGAAACTTAGAATAGTATTTAGGCAAAAGTAAGAATCAATGAGCTGGAATTGTAGAAAAACCATAAAAGGCTAAACTTTATTTCACACAACGCTCTCATCAAGCAACAGAAAGACAACGAGCAACAAAAGTAGTCGTCTAAGACAAGTGAACCATGATATCCTAAATGAATACTAACCAAGTAATACTAGTCTAGTCGTCTATCAAGCAAGGTCAGACAAATATAGCAAAAGTATGCAGTAAAGGTGGCAAGAAAAAGTCAACCAGCCCGACTATATGATCATAATAAAGTCACAATAAAGTCACATAGTCGAAAGATATGGGGAGTTACTCAACCACAACTCCCAAAGTAGAAACAATGTCAAGGCAATCCACTAGTGAAGGAAATCATCTATGGGGGATAAACACATACACATAACCCCAAATAAGGATTTCACAACGACCAAAAGATAGACAACAAGATAAGCAGACACATATGGGTATGAAAACCCCAAATCAGCACAACATAAGAAGTAAAGGATAAAAGAATAAAATCACAGCTATACTAGCGATATTTTGAGCATCAACCGTCAGCCTGCTTGTTAAAGTACACAACTGCTTACGTATGATCCCAAGATGTGCATCCAAACTACCACCTGCAATACTGAATCTTCCACAATCCCAAGAGACTAAACTAACCACTCCTGACTAAATCTTCCACAATCCCAAGAGATTAAACTAACTAAGTTGATTGCACCATGGTCCCATGTCGGGGACACTCTCTAGACAAATGGCTAATCTCCCCGCAGTCATATCAACCCATATGGGCTAAGGTCCGGTGTGAAGAATGTGACGAGTTGCCTTGGCTACCAAAGAGGACCATCTTCAACACCCTAGGGGACCACTCCGATGACTGAACTATCAGTCTCAGAAAGTTATAAATGACTTGGAGTAGCTACAGAAAAGCTATTAAAGCAAAAGTTAGAAAACGAGAAAATGGCCTATAGGGTCATTACAAAAAGTGTCCATAACAAAATATGAATGAATCGTGTCGCTTTGGACAATCTTTGAATTTATCATTGTCTACTAAGAATACACTATCATTTAATATACTATAACTTCAAAAACAAACTAAAAATATAAAAAATTACTTCAATTCAAAGAAAATTTACCTCAACAATCATCAACACTATTGGGACTTCGCGTTAAAGAATCTAAAATATCAGATTCTATTATAAAATTGTTCATCTATTGTTTATTCTAAACATTTTTGAATTTCAAATTCAAGTAAATTAATATAAGTAACATTAATTGGTAAAAGAATTCTAAACCTAATGTTATATAATATTGAATTCTAAGTGAACACTAAATCTAAACAAAGAAAGACACAAACCTAGTGATTATTATTACTAAACCTAAAAAGGTATTCTAAACCGACACAAGTCACAATGTTATTGATATTTATTACTCCTAAAAAGGAATGCTAAAAATTTACAACCTCCGTCCACTTTTAATTGTCATATTTTTCTTTTTTGGAGTCGAATTATAATAACTTTGACTATCATTTTATGATATATATTTTTTATCATATCAATATTTAAAAAATTACAATTTATAATACTTTTTGTATAGTTTTTGAATATCTTAAAATATCGAATTAATATAATCTAATTTAACTTGAAAATTAATCAATTTGACTTTTGAAAAACACAACATGACTAAAAGAAAGTGGACAAAGGAGTATTGAACTAATTTAAAAAAAATAATAAAAGACAAATTCATCTATCCTAGAGTCTTTTAACAAAAGACAAAAAGTTCAATCAATATTACTAAGATATGTTATTTGGTTTTTATTTAAATAAAATAATACAAGAACTTATTATCAAGCAAGTTCAACCGTTATATAATAGAGTAGATATAGATATATAGATACAAATACATGCTACTTATTTAGTGAATAAATTTTAATTTTAAAATGATCATTGCATGATAACTTTAAACGCCCCAATTTGGTCTTACCAGTGACTTTTTGACATGATTGTTTGCATCTTTATACTCCATTCGTTCTTATTTTATATGTCGTTTTTATTATTAATAAATATTGCTTAATATTTGTTATTTCACAAAATCAGTACATTAATAACATTATTATTTCTATATTATGCATTTGAGAGTTATTAGCTTTGAAAGTATGAATTTGATCAACATAAAAAAAAAATGATTAATTCATGTTCATTGGCCAATTTAATTAATAAAATAAATAAATTTATGTTCATTTATTAAAAACTTGACTTCACTATAATTACATAACACTAAATAAGGATAAAATGCTAAGCTTATATAATGTCTTAATAAACATAAAATTGAAAATAATGAAATATAAATAGAAACCAAAAGAGTTGGGGTTTGGGGAGTCGCTTTGTGCCTTTACTTTTCAACTGCGTGACTCCAAAATAATGCAAGGAAAGATGAGCAGAGAGTCACTAACATAAAGATTGTCAACCTTGGCGGTAGACAATTTCAGCCAATGTTTTCTAGTTGTCCAACTTGTGTTTTTTTATGTGAGTGAGAAGTAGTGGCGGAGTCAAAAATTTTACGAAGAGTATTTAACTGCTAAAGTAAATCTGCTTTGTTTAAAAAGTGAAAAAAGAATATCTACTTGTGAGATTCGAACAAACAAACACTTTAAATTTGTGTGTCTTACTCTTTCAAAGTGTCTGAAATTACTAGGCTACATCATATTGTTGTTTCAAGGGTGCCTAAAATATGTTATTTAGCCACTTTATTTATCATTTTACTTGTATATATGGTATAATTTTCTAATAAAGGGTGTTCAGTTGGACACCCTAAAATAAGGGTAGCTACGCCACTGGTGAGAAGGCAAATATTTTCAAGTCATATGTGTCACTAAGATAAATTTGTCACCGTGACCATCTCCAATCCAACACTATTTTTTACATCAACTCCTATGTTGCTGTAAAATTTAGAGTTTAGGGGCCAACCGAACACTATTTTTTACATTATATTGTTGTGAAAAATAGTGTCACACCAAATTTGATGTAATACTATTCATAAACTGTGAATAACTTTTTTACTATGTTATTATTATTTGTCTTATATAGAAATGAAATAATAATAATAATAATAATAATAATAATAATAATAATATTGAAGATGGAGAAGAATATAAAGAGAATAATATTTTTTTAGTGTAAAATTTAATGTAATGAATTAGAATCAAATTACACTAAAATGATGTTGACACTATTTTAGTGTAAAATTTGATGTTAGATAATCTCGAATCCAATACACTATTTTAATGTGTAAATAGTATCACGTCAAATTTAATATGACACTATAGTCTATTCACATTTTTTTTTTACCGCAGAAAGATATGTAGGATTAATTAGAAAAGGAAATGATGGACTATAGAGCTTCTTTGACTTTTCTTTTAAGACTACAATACAATGTGGCAATAATTGCACATTGGCCTACTCCAAGACTTCACAAGTCAAGACTGCCCGTCTACCCCTTTTGACTTCAACTTATATTTTATTGCCCTTTTGGAAATTTCACTCAATTTTTTTGCCCTTTTGAACAATAACTGCACATTGGCCTACTCCAGGACTCGGTATTATTGGGCTTTTATTGTCCTGTTTCGCTGCAATTTGTTTGATGGTAGACAGACTATTCCACTTCAAAATGTTTGTTTATCGCACTTGTAATTCTAACAATCAATTGAACATGTTTCTCTCTCAGTTATTCATTCTCTTATTGTGTATTCGAACAATCATCATATCTACTGCAACTAACATTCATGAAAACGTTGCCATATCATGTGGTGCCTCTGGCAATTACCCTGCACCAGATGGACGATTATGGATTGGAGATTCAACTTTCACTTCCACATTTCTACAGTTAACTGGAAAATCTATTAATTCAAGAGTACCTCACCAAGCTGCCTTGTCCAATCCAGTTCCTTATAAGTCTGCTCGAACGTCTCGCCATCAGTTTACCTACCAATTTTCAGTGAAACCAGGACACAAGTTCATACGCCTGCACTTCAAACCAGCTTTATACAAAGGTTTCTACAAGTCCAAACCCATTTTTACTGTCAAAACTGATCAGCATACCTTGCTCAGTGACTTCATACCTACCCTTGCTGCAGGCATCAACTATTTCAAAAAGGAATTTTGCATCAATGTAAAAGAAAGTGAAACATTACGCATAACATTCATACCATCTCGAAAATCAAGCTTTTCAGAAGACACTTATGCTTTTGTTAATGCAATCGAGATTGTTTCCATGCCTTCTGGTCTGTATTTCACACCAGATGGCGATCAGGGAGTCCCTGTTGTTGGACGAAATTACAGATTCTACATTGACAACAGCACAGCACTGGAGACAATTCAGCGAATAAATGTTGGCGGAAACTCTATTTCATCCTTGGAAGATGCAACCATGTTCCGGGACTGGGAAGATGACACTAATTACCTGATTCAAGTAGGTGCCTTTTCGATCAACAGAGCCGTTGATATCAGATATACACCCTCAGCAACTGACATTGCACCAACAGAAGTTTACCAAACGGCCAGGTCAGTGGGCGCACACTGCCATTCGAATTTCTGTGATCTCACATGGAACATTCCACTTGATTTGGGATTCAGATACCTTGTTAGGCTTCACTTTTGTGAAATTGAACCTATGATCACATATGAAGGCCAAAGGAATTTCACTATTGTTATAAACAATCAGAATGCTGAAGATGATGCTAATGTGATCAAATGGAGTGGGGGGAATGGAATTTCTGTATACAGGGACTATGTTGCCATTATGGAGGGTGATAGAAGGGAAGGGAAGCATAACCTTACTATAGTTTTGCAGCCAAAGTTTCCTTCAATCAGTAAACATGCTAATGCCATCTTAAATGGGATAGAGGTCTTCAAGATAAGCAATCCTGACAACAATCTTGGTAGTGTGAGCCCTGTGCATCCTGTTACAAGTTCAACACCAGAAAAATCAGAGGAATCTGTACTGTTCTATACAAAGAATCAAATTGCAACTGTACTGACATTTATGGTCACTTTGGTCAATGTTGCTGTTTATTACATTAGGTGTATTTCAGAGATGAACTCTGGAAAGACGAACAATAGAATATGTTCAGGAGAGCATCAGTGTCGTCAATTTTCACTGGATGAGATGGAAAGATCAACGAACAATTTTGATCCTCAGCTTGTCATTGGTAGCGGTGGATATGGTACAGTATACAAAGGGGATATTGATGGTGGAGAGACCATTGTAGCAGTTAAGCGATCGAAATCAGGATCTAACCAGGGGGAGAAAGAGTTTTGGACGGAAATCAATATGTTATCCACGCACCGCCATGAGAACCTTCTCTCCCTAATTGGTTACTGCATTGAAGGTCATGAGTTGTTAATAGTTTATGGTTATATGCCTCGAGGATCACTTGCTGACAACCTCTACAAAATGGACAGAAATAGCTCATCTCTCTCTTGGGAACGGAGACTCAAGATTGCTTTAGGTGCTGCACGTGGACTGGATTTCCTTCATACATCTCAAAATAGGGTGATACATCGTGATATCAAAAGCTCAAACATTCTATTGGATGAAAACTGGGAAAGTAAGATTTCAGATTTTGGGTTGTCCAAAATGGGGCCTGGAAATGAATCAGCTACTCATGTTAGTACACAAGTCAAAGGCACATTTGGGTACCTCGATCCTGAGTACTTTCTGACTAATAGATTGACATGGAAAACTGATGTGTATGCTTTTGGAGTAGTACTATTTGAATTGCTCTCAGGAAGACCGGCAGTCGATATGAAACTGCCTGAGGAACAACATGGACTTGTAGCATGGGCCAAACAATGCATCAAGGAAGGAGAATTTAATAAGCTTATTGACCTGAATCTGGCGGGGCCTTTCTCATCAACTTGTTTGAAGGTGTTCGTAGGAATTGCAGAAAAATGCTTGGATAATAATCCACGTGAACGGCCTCCAATGTCTAAAGTGGTGAAAAGTCTGGAATTAGCATTAGTATTTCAGCAGAGTGCAGGTGAAGGCATCATTTCATTTGATGACACATCAACATCTCAGTCAAAGGCTGAAGCAGAAAGGGCATCCATCAAAGAGGGTTGTAATGGCATTGATATAGCAAAAAGGAGTGTCATTCCACGGAGATGGTGGGATTTTTTTGGTCTTTTTCCAAAAACACCACCAAAGCCAATAGCTTTACCAACACCACCACAAGTACTTTACCGCTTCCCCCTCAATCAGATGCTAAAGGCTACAAAAGATTTCCATGAGAGCCTGAAAATAGGTTTTCTAGGATCTGACAATGCATACGTTGGCTTCATAAATGGTCGACGTGTTGCCATCAGACGTTCACATACTGCAGAGTCAAGACTTCACATGGTTAGTGAGTTGCAAGCTAAAAGAGAAATGAGTCCCTTGCCTAGCCACATCAACATGGTGTCACTGATTGGGTTTTGCAGAAATGTTACAGAGATGATCCTTGTGTATGATTATGCAGCTGGAGGGACCCTACATGAATATCTCCGTGACCCTGATAGGAATCCTCTCTCATGGAAGAAGAGGCTTGAGATCTGCATTGGTGCTGCAGAGGGTTTGAACTATCTTCGGTCCATACTGAAGATAACAGTTCTCCATTGCATTTTTAACTCCGCCTATATTTTTTTGGATGAGAATTTGGTAGCCAAAGTTTCAGAAGTTAGCTGGTCAAAAACAAAAGGGATCAATACAGCAAGGGTAATTCCTGAAGGAGGATATTTGGATTCAGACTATTTACGAGATAACAAATTGACAGAAAAATCATATGTATACTCATTTGGCTTGGTGTTATTTGAGATGCTATGTGCCAATGAAGCATTGGAGCATTGGCTGAATCATGGACAGGTCAGTCTAGCCCAATGGATTAAAACATGTTTTATGACTGTGAAGTCCCATTTGATTCACCCGTGCTTGGTTGGGAGAATATCACCTGACTGCTTTGAGATGTTTGTAGATACTGCAATCAACTGCCTGCACGATGAGGGTAACAAACGTCCATCAATGAATGATATAATCACAAGTCTCAAGGAGGCACTCAAGCTGCAAGAGGCAGCTAATATTACATAGGCATTGTTGTTTTAGTACTAATGTCTTTCAGATTTTGTGCTGTACCAATTGAAAAATAATGCATGTTTTTCTCATTTCACTCTTGAGGTCAGGGGTGTTGTTGTGCAGGTGGGGGATGTTGATATCAGAAAATGCATATATAAAGACTGAGAAGGTGCATAACAACAAGTGCATCCAACTAGCTAAAGGAATAGTTTAGGTAGAGCCAATTAGTTATTGTTATGATGATTTACAGCTAATTACGCAGCCTTTCATTCACGTGAGATAGATTCTTCCTAGACAAGCAGGATTATACATCATTTTCCTCCCTCGACGTCTGTTTAGGTACCAGGTAGCTACTAGACAAGCTTCTTGCTTTGAGCTTCATAGTTCCACATTGCCTCGTATGTTTATTGGCTAAGGCTATCAATGCTTTTGATATCCCGGTAAGGAATTCGCTTCTACGTGCTTATGCTAGGACCATCTTCTCCAAGTATTCCACCATATGAAACAACCACTAACTTTAGGTTTCCTTTGTACATGATTTCAAAATTTGTTTGGACATCAATTTTGAATTCGTAAAGCATAAACATGATAATTTCATAACTTCTTAAATTATCAAAACTTTGCCATTTTGTTGTGCAAATTTATCAAATTAGCAAATTTTAGTTTATAAATAAGTTATCTAAATATACTAAGGCGACATATTAATATATCACATACTTTCTTATTGTTTTTATAAATAAATATTTGCACTTATATGTTATTATGAATTTTCAAATACACATAATTTTACAAAAATTCACTGATCCAATAAATCAATATAGTAGGAGTTGTAACTAACAACTCTTCGATAAAATTCTCCCACATGGTACAGTAATCTTTTCACATTGAGCATGAGTCTCTTTTTGTAAAATATAAAATTATGGGTTTTTTTTTTTTTTGGTAAAATATAAATTTATGAATCAAATTTTTATGTTAGATATAATAATTAGAATCACACTTTTGTTACTTTTTGGAGAATTTGAAATTATTATTCGAAGAATGTCCTTGTACTTTCAGAAGCTTCTTTATTTGCTGTCTAAACAGTAAACACCACCCACCTAGTCAATCCCTAATACTTGCCTACAGTTTCCAGCGGCAACGGCCGCCATGGCCACTGGCTAGTCTTCTACAGAGGTAAGCCAGCCATCACACAACCCTCATACATCATCATATGCGGTTGTACTTGAAATTTCAAGTCAAATAAAGAATAATTTCATCTATTTGACATGAATTTGGTGTTCAAACGGTAAGAATATATGAAGGTTGAAGAACATGACAATTTAAAAAAATTTGGAATTTACAAAAATTAAATATTTAATTTTATTTTCTTAATATTTAATTTCTGATTTGTCATTGCAAATGACATGAAATTACATGTATAAGAGGTTGGATTACACACAACAAGATCTATGAGAAAAATGTTTAAAATATAGTGTTTTAACGAGTTTAAGGGTTAAGTTGACAAAATGTTAAATAAGAGGATTTGGAATACAAATGAATATAATTATGAGGGTTTATTAGACCATTTCGCCTAAGATTAACTTTGAGTGAAAGGAAAGCAAATCATTTCCACTTTGTTACTTTGCCTTTTGAATCTCCTGATAATTATGATGAACGAGTTCAAAATATTATTGTAAACTTTTATCCACAAGCACTTTAAACCAATTAGTTAATTATAAATATTTAAAATTAAGGTATAAAAAATCTGATTATTTATATTTGAAAATCAAGATATTTATGAACATAACTACTATTTTTATTCATACATAACTTATCCACCATTAATCTAATGTTATATGTTTCACCTTCTTCTTCATTTTTTTTTTTTTTTTTTTTTTTTTGCAAAAGAAAGAGTAAACATTTTATCACATTCATTCATTCTTAAAGAAGAAAGTTAATGTATATGTAAAATTATAAGTACACAAAACCAAAAAAAAAAAAATTTACACATGAGCAAGATAATTAGCCTTTTTTTTTTTTTGCTTTTGTCTCTGTTGCTCCCAATTGCACACGCAAATGTACGGTCGCGCAGGTAATATAGTGGCTCTTAAAAGAATCAGATTATGGAACCCAAAGAACTTGTCAATTAACTATTTTTACTAAATTATACTAGTCTAATTATTTATTTAAGAGTGTCAAAAGAAAAGAATGCAAGAACAAAATAATAAAATTACTTACAATGGTTGAAAAATTCTAGGGCTGCAGTATGCAATGAATCTCATGTATCATATTCTTGGCTTAAAACTAATTTTAGTTGTCATGTTACTGGTTTACAGGGTTAATTGTATGAGTCGGGTATCAAACTCGCCTACTCCAGTTAGTAGTCTAACTATATCTTTGAGCGGGGATAAACGTGCCTAACTGGCGAGTATTTATATTTCATCATGTTTTGTAATTAAGCAAGTTGTTCGTCCGAGTGTCACTTTTGAACACAAATCACCTCAACCAAATAGGTCGATCGAGCTCTCTATATTCTCTGGTCTATCTAACCTCTCCTCTCTCGATTTTAAGATTAGACAATAAATTTATCTTATTGTAATCAAGCATAAAATACTAAAACAAGAATATAGAAGTAATTTATACTGACAACCAAGAATTAATTCATAAACCTTAAATAATCAACATTTAATTCGTAGCTACAGCCCCAGAACAAGGGCATTTAACCACGAATCTCTAAGAAAAAAAAAGAAAAGAAAAGAAACCTAAAGAATATTAACTATTTTCTACTTGATGCCCTATATTTCCTTCCTTTAAATAATTATTCCTATGGACTATTTATAGATATAGAAATCTTAAATAAAATAACTGAGTCCAAAATAAATTGGAAAACCAAAACCCAAACGGAATTGTTTCTGTACGCGTGAACCGCCTTGCGCTTTGACTGCTGCCGTTTGGAGATGCCTTCATGCTGCCACGTGGTAAGGTTCAATTGCAATTGTAATTCCTCCTTTCACACTTCATATATTTATATGGTATTATATTCAATTTAATATATTAAGTTGTCAACTTGATTTTCTTCTATAATTTTTTATTTTTAATTTATTTTAACTTCAAACTTTTTTAATTTCACACCAATTTAATTCTACAAAAAATACATTATTTAGCACAATCCATAAAATTCATGCTCAAAAAGGACAAATATAAATAATAAATGTGAAGCAAATAATGATTAAAAATATGTATTTTTGGCCTCACATCAACACTATACACACTTAAACTTTTGCTCGTCCTCGAGCAAGCATTAAAGCTCATCTCAAATAAATCAAAATAGGTTTGCCATCACTTTGGTTGATACAAACAATTAGGCCATATATCAATTTCAAAACATCCAATACACTTCTCATTCATTATGCATGCCATCTAAATAAACAACAAACCTCTAACATCCTAACCTCAAGGAAGGACTTTAAACTCATCAAACTTAAGCTTGCTCACCTACTCTCATCAAAGAAAGTTAATAAAATCACCTATCCATCATGAAACAAGTGCCCTCACAAAAAGAAATAGTTCACATACTTAATTCAAAAGATTGAATATAAATTAAGGACTTCATATGAAGAATAACTCTCACACTCACAAATAAAATTCACATGTATGCACAAAGAACCATAAGTTTGCTCATTATGTACATTTCTACTAATTAAGCATGCTTGAAGAGAATCAAATAAGACTTTAACGGGTTGTAATGTAGGTAGGGGGACAGGTAGGAAAACTATATAATAGCGACTTACATTTCCTTAAGCACTTCGCAATTTAAGACTTCATTACTCATTATTTTCTTTTCTTTATTTTCAACCCTCTCTTCAACAATTATTTCACAAGTAATTCTCATCATCTCAAGAGTGCTTCAATCTTTATATATATATATATATATATATTCACTAGCCACCCTCAATTGAGGTGCACAATATCCTTGGTAGGATCAGGGTCAATGTTTAAGCATACTTTTATTTTCCACACAACATAGCAGGGCCAATTATTTTTTCATCACATTCTTTCAAAGAGGGGTTTTTAAGCACTTTGTAGCCATCATTGATTACCTTTTCACTCAACTATCCCCTTTTCTCAGAATTGATAATTAGAATAACTAAATAATTCTATGCTATAATGCTCAAGGAAGTAAGGTGCACAAACTAGGAATTCAACAAGATAGTCAAGGGCAAAATATGGCTACCAACAAAAGGCTATAAGCTCAAAAAGGGTAAGTAGTGATATAGCATCTGAATAGGCTAAAATTACCAGACAACTCAAAGAAAGCCTATAATCATCTCCTAAACAAAGCAACACTTTTTACTTCGCTTCAATAACATATAGGGTAAGTTCTAGACTAAGATGCAAAGCATGGAATAAACAAATTCTCACCACACATGGCACAAGTATCAATCAAGATGGATCAATTTCACTTCTAAGAGAGGCGGGATCATAACAAACTACAAAATAAAAATAAGCTATATACAAAGTCACAACCATGAACCTAGATGTCAAAGAGTTTGCAATTTCACTATCAATCAAGCATTCACAAGAAAGTACTACTAAAAAATTAGGCCTAAATAGCAATTATCATACCACTCAAAAGGGTCTTTTCTTTTCTCTCAAAAAAATAAATTTAAAAGAAAACTCATTCCTAAAAAAAATAAAAGACACTCGGTTCAAAAAGACTATCCTCAGGAAAACAAACGAAATCAAAAGCCAAGGAACCCATCCTAAAAAAATAAAAGACTCAATAAAACAGTAAAAATTAGGAATTCATTCCTCCACCCCACACTTAAAAATATGCTATGTCCCCAAAGCATCAAATAATATTTAAAACAAGGGTTAGAAAAAATCCCTGAGGCCTTTAGGCCTAGCTAGTAGCATGTTCTCTCAATTTTCATCATGGGTCGTCACTCCACACTTAAACTCAAATGTGCTCCTTAGCTCCAAATTTTGGATACTCAGACTTCTCCAAAACCTGTAAAAACCACACAAAAAAAATGACACTAAAAAAATAAAATAAAAAAAAAGAAGTTACACTATAAATTGGGTTGCCTCCCAATAAGCGCCTAACTTAACGTCGCGACACGACACGACACAAGTAAGTTCACCACTTTTCTTTCCACTTTAAACTTATGAATTGTACCCCTAAATTTACATCTATTTTTATGCTCCTCTCAAGTGGTGGTGGTATAAAGATAAAAGAACCAAGAAATATATGTCGCATCTTGCACTTCTTGGCCCTTAGGTGAGGAATGTCGTTTTGTATACGTCGACTAAAAACTTTAGAATGTAGGGGCCTTGTTCCTCATCAATACACTCATCCATTAGTTCAGATTTTATAGAAAAATGTTTTGAATGAGGTTTAAGTTGCCTTAACTCCAAAGCAGCATTTTTTACAACATTCTCACTTTTGTACTCTTTCTCATCGATATTAAGGAATAAGGTGTAATTGAATGGGTGGAATTCCTCTTTTCTCTCCATAGTTGATCATCATCCACGACAATTGGTAATTGAGCTCCAGACGCGTCAATCTTTTTGTTCAAGTCAACCTCCAAGTCATGAATATCTTAGTCAAATTGATCTATTTATTGTGTAAGCTCAACTCTTCCTTCAATTAGTTGGATTGTTATGTATGTTAGACCATCACGGATACACTTTTGAAACTTTAGAAGTTTAGTTTGTTCTTGTAGCCAAGATTGGCTCACTATCTCTGCTTCTTCATAACTTACTCCTTGTTGGGCTTCTCTCTCTTCTAATTTAGGTTGGACTGTAATTTCTAATTGAATAGCGTCAAGCTTATACAGTAATTTCATGATTTTTTTGTGCTCTTCCGCGCATTCAAATAATTGTTCGGTGATTTATGAATTAACCCTGTCCAACATGTCCATACATTTCATAAGTGAATTCACATTGCGTGCCTCTTGTTTTGCATTCTCCACTTCATTGCCCCTACCAATATCACAAATAATAGAAGAATCAGAATAGGGGTTCGGGGGAAGGGAATAAGATTTAGGGCAACCATTCTAATGAATATATTGATGACCACATATATGACATAAACGACATTCATCACCCAACCGCGATTTATCCCAATCACCTATATTAATAAGAGTATCAAATTTGTAACACTTTGAAAAATGATAGGTTAAACTAGAGCATAAACGTAAGGGTAAGGATCATTAAATAACTCCCTGAATGTTAAAAAGTCTTCTAGGGGTGAAATGAGGTTTAAAAGAGTCTAGGCCAAGAGGAAAGTGCCAAAGCAAAGGGGAAAAGGCAAAGCCAAAAGGCCAAGGCTACCCCTAAGTTGAGCACACTGCCTCACCCTTCACGAGGGGGACCACGGACCGTGGTCCTCACCATGACTCGTGAAGGGAGCTCGTGAAGATGCCTTGGCCATGGAAAAATGGCCCCCCAAAACTCTAGCTACTACCTCAACTTCCACGGCTATCACCACAACCCGTGGTCATGACCACGACCATGGGAGGTGTTCGTGGAGTTGCCTTAGGCAAATAAGCTAAGGCTCCCAAGTGGCAAGGCCATTGCCTCAAAGACCACGAGAGGGACCATGACTCGTAGTCTTGACCACGACTTGTGAAGCCCCTTGTGGTCATACCTTGGGCTCATGAGCCAAATGCCCCAAACACCAAGCCACTGTCCCAGCCTTCACGGGCAGGACCAAGAGTCGTGGTCCTCACCACAGCTCGTGAAGGTGCTCGTGGCACCTAGGCGTGGTCGTTAAGTGAGGGTCAAATAGGTCTTTTCCTTTTTAAGTCCAAACAAAGTGAGGTCGTTTTGGGTATTTTTTAAGGGTAAAATATAAGTTGATTTTAAGTCAAATTCACCAAATACAAGTCATTAATTCACAACACCTAAATATTTCTCCAAAAATCCACTCCTCTAAATATTTCTCTCTAGAGTTCCTTCATTAAAGAAGGTCAAGAACTCGAAGGCTAGGGCTCAAGAATCAATCTGCTCAACTTCAATTCGTGGCCAAAGCTTCAATTAAGGTATGTGAGTCTTGATTCATGGAACACTTTTCTCCATGAATCCATTTAACTCTTAATCTCAAAACTGGCAACTTGTTCAAAAACTAGGGTTTTCATTCTAGCCATGGGTTCTTCCTAAAAATGATTTCAATGGGTCAATTGTCTTATATTATGGTTGATTTGTTGTTTAATGGTGATTTTTATGGTAAAATTCCCCATGAGCCTATGAACTCCCCCATGACCCCAATTTCATGAATTGTGATGGGTGTATTGATCCAAGATGAAAGCTATGAATTGTATCTATGTTAATGTAGTTATTGAATTTTGTTTTATTCATGCTTAAAGTAGTATTTCTAAGTGTGATTTTGAGACATGGTTCATGACCCTTGAAGGGTAAATTGTGAAGGTTTGTGCATGTTGATGAAAGTTGTGTTTGAACTTATGATTCACTTGAAAGGTGAAGATCCTATCACTATTGTGTAAATCGAGGTATTATTGAAAGGTCATTCTCCCCTTACCCTTACACATGTTTATGTATGACTTGTCTGGGATGATGATAATGTTGTTGTGTTGATGGAAAGGCTATTTATCATGAAAACACTATGAACATAATGTGAAAGGTTTACTCACATGTTAATGACGATTCTAAGGTTGCAGGTACATTCTCACTTTATTAAATCTATGAGCTATATTAAGAGTTGTACTGAATGAAGGGCAAAAGTATTCCTTCACACATGTAAATACAATTCAAGACTAATTATGTATAATTTGGCAAATAATGCTGAGCACCAAGAGGGTATGGTAAATGAGGTAGAGGCCCTCCTATCAATACAATAGGCTGGGTCATCTAGATTATTCTCATGAGATGGAAGCTCCTCCGCCAATACAATAGGTCGAGTTTTTAGAAGCAATCTCCTTATCCCATAACGCCTACATAGGTCTTTAGCTAGTGGATCCACCTAAAAGCTAATACGTGTAGTTCAACCTTAGGCAAGTAGTACACCTTCTTTCGGTGTGGGGTTACATGACATCGAATTTCATGTCGCTCACATGGTCTATGTCGGTTATGGCTATTCTTTCCTATATGATAAGATAATGAATGAGACACAAACTATACCATGACTTCTTGATGAGTTTTACTTAGTAGGAGTGGGGGTATAGGACTTCACTTTTACATTGCACAAGTATACTTCGTAGGATGTTATGGGATAGTTTCCTTATGTGATGATGAGACATGAATGTATGCATGCATGTTGAATGGATAGTTGCTATGAATGACTTTCCTTATGTTTAAGTAATGTACGTGACTATTTCCTTATTTATGACTATTGATTATGATGAGGTCTAAAGATGAGATGTATGACTAAGGTAGCTTCAAAGGAGTACTTAGTATTAGGGGTGTGCATTCGGTTTTTCGGTTTGGTTTTACACTATTCAGTTTGGATTTTTGGTTTTTGGTTTTGTAAAAGTGTAACCCAATCCGATCCAAAATAAATTTGGTTTGGTTTGGTTTGGTTTTCCTCTATTTGGTTCGGCTTTTTTCGGTTTGGTTATTTGGTTATGTTAATAATTAATAACATATATAACCAAAGTAATAATATTTAATCCTTTAAATATAATTTCTAATATAAATCATAAGTAAAACTTAAAACACAATACTTATAAGTATCCTATTATAGATGTAATTCAAATATAAAATATAAGTGTAATCATCATGAAAGGCAATAACCAAAAAGGGACAAAAGTGGTTAACTCCAACTTAATTCTAAGCCTAAACATTATATATATATATATATATATATATATATATATATATATATATATATATATATATATATAATTCGGTTTTTTTGGGTTTTTATTTTTTAAAATCCGAAACCAAATCAAAAAACCAAACAAAGTAATTTATTAATCCAAAACAAATCCAGAAAACCAATCCAAATAAAAATTCGGTTTGATTTGGTTTGGTTATTCGGTTTAATCCGAATAATGCACACCCCTACTTAGTATGGTTGGTATTATGAGATGCCAACCATACATTGCACAATTGTTCTTTAGGGGTTGCTAAGGTAATGGTTTAGCTATGTTATGAGCATAAATGTGATTATGGCTTGTGTGGTACATTGAAAGTGCATGTTGATTTCCAAACTTGACAAATGCATACTTTTCAACTAAAATGTCCTTTTTGTCATATTCCAAGGATTTTGTGCATGTTTCCATACTTAGTACTTTCTGTGCTAACCCATTTCTTCTACATTTACTATGAGTGTAGGTTCCGATCGTTGAGATGTACTATTTCCTTCAAGTGAAGCTTGGGTTGACTATTCCCTAGGCTTGGTGAGTCTTCAAGTTCGAGGATAAGATGTTATTGTTTCTAGTTTCTATTGTACTTTCTATATTCAAGACTATTGATGTAAAGGGCTATGTCCCTAAGATTGTATTCCTATGTTTTAGATGGTGATTGAGACAAGGTCTAGACTCTTATGATTTTCTTTATGAAAAAGAAGTTTGACTTCGATTGTAAAAGTTTTAAATTTTCTGCATCATTCTTATGACTTTATGTGTATGATTATGCTAAGGGCTTATATGCGACCCATTCGGGGTCAAGTACGCCGTGTTACGTCTACGGGGTACCCCTGGGTCATGACAAACTTGGTATCAGAGCATAAGTTTTGGCATGATATTTAGGTTGATGTCTTATGTACCACTTCTAGTAGAGTCTTGTTCAGAAGTGTGAAGCGCGCCACACTTATGAATGAGAGGCTATAATATGTTTAGGAACTTTCACTTCTTTCATTACTCTTTAGTCGTGCTTTGGAGTCCTAACTCTATGAAGTCCTTTTTCCTAACTCTTCTCTTGTGATTATAGGCAATGAATACAAGAAGGGCTAATACAAAGAGGGGGGAAGAGGAGAATGTGAATGAGGGAGTTCCTCCCCAAGCTCCTCAAGACTCTTAAGTTCCTAATGAGAAAGGGGCTATAACTAATGTGGAGATAAGGGTGGCTCTCCAAGCATTGACTCAATCATGACAACCCAAACTCAAGTCGTGACCATTCAAGCCCAAGCTATAACGGCTCAAGCTAACCAAGATGTGAAGCCCCAGGTAAACCCGAATGTGAGTACCATGGCTTCAAGGTTGAGAGAACTTACTAGAATGAACCCTCATATGTTCTTTGGTTCCAAAGTGGATGAAGACCCACAAGAGTTTGTGGAGGAGATCTACAAAATAGTTGATGCTATGGGGGTGACTTCTATTGAGAAAGTCGAACTAGCCGCCTATCAATTGAAGGATGTGGCCCAAGTATGGTATACTCAATGGAAGGATAATAGGGCTATATGATCGGGTCTCATTGGTTGGGAAGTGTTCAAGAAAGCATTCCTTGGTAGGTTCTTTCCAAGGAAAAAGAGGTAAGCAAAGGTGGAGGTATTTATCAACCTTCGCCAAGGAGGTATGAGTGTCCAAGAATATTCATTGAAATTCACTAAGTTGTCCAAATATGCCCCATCATTGGTTTCTAATCCAAGGATTAAGATGAGTTGATTTGTGATGGGTGTGTCCGATTCCATTGAAGAAGAATGTCATGCGGCAATGCTCCATGGCAATAAGGATATTTCACGACTAATGGTATATGCTCAACACGTTAAGGAGACAAGACTTAGGAGGAAGAATAGAGAGGTAAAAAGGGCAAGGACCGATGATGGAAATTCTTCTAAGGGTAAGTTTGAAGGTCAAAGTGGACCAAGGTTCAAGAAGAGGTTCTCCAATCAAAGCTCCTCTTATGCTCCAAAGACCAACAAAGATAGTATGTCTATCCCTAAGCCTCAAGGAGGCAATAGGGGTGGATCTTCCATGGAGAGGCCTATATGTGCCAAGTGTGGTAAGAAGCATGAGGGAAACTGTCTTGTCGATATGTGTGTGTGCTATAGATGTGGAAAAAGTGGGCATCAATTGAAAGATTGTCCAACCCGTACGGCCAAGGAAAGAGAGGGTAATCAAGCTCCTCCTAGTGGTTCTAATGCTGATGCTCCTAAGAAGAATCGCTTCTATGCTCTCCAATTTGAGGTGAGCAAAAGAGTTCCCCGGACGTGGTAACGGGTATGTTGCAAGTCTTTTCCATTAATGTTTATGCTTTTTATACCCTGGTGCAACTTTGTCTTTTGTTACTCCTTTTGTGGCGATGAAATTTGATGTACTCCCCGACGTCTTAGAAGAACCCTTTCAGTTTGTACCCTGGTGGGTGACTCAATTGTAGCTAAAAGAGTTTATAGGAGTTGTCCTATTTCTTTATCTCATAAAGTCACTTTGGTTGATTTTATAGAATTAGACATGTTGGACTTTGATGTCATCTTGGATATGGATTGGTTGCATGCTTGTTTCACTTCCATTGATTGTAGAACTCGGGTAGTAAAGTTTCAATTTCCAAATTAGCCCATTTTAGAATGGAAGGGTGGAAATTCAATCCCTAGTGGTCGATTCATTTCATGTCTAAAAGCTAGCAAAATGAGTTTAAGGGGTGTATCTATCATATTGTAAAGGTGTATCTATCATATTATAAAGGTAATGGATGTCGAGTCCGAGACTTCTCCTTTACAGTCGGTCCCCGTAGTAAGGGAATTTTTGGAAGTCTTTCCCGATGACTTGCCCAGCATTCCTCCCGAATGGGAAATAGAGTTCAGCATTGATCTTTTGCCGAATACTCAACCCAAATCCATTGGCTCCGACTGAATTGAAAGAATTAAAGGCACAACTCAAGAATTTCCTAGACAATGGTTTTATTCAACCAAGCATATCTCCATGGGGTGCTCCGGTATTATTTGTGAAGAAAAAGGATAGGTCCCTTAGGATGTGTATAGATTACCGCCAATTGAACAAGGTCACTATAAAGAATAAGTACCCTCTCCCTAGAATTGACGATTTATTTGACCAACTCCAAAGGGCAAGTTACTTTTTGAAAATAGACCTAAGGTTGGGCTATCACCAACTAAGGGTGAGAGGGGTTGACATTCCTAAGACGGCCTTCCAAACAAGATATGGTCACTATGAATTCCTAGTTATATCATTTGGTATAACAAATGCCCCGACAACATTCATGGATCTAATGAATAGGGTATTTAGGCAATATCTTGATTCATTTGTGATCATTTTTATTGATGATATGTTGATCTATTTGAGGAGTGAGGGTGATCATATGAAGCATTGGAGGATTGTATTGCAAGTCCTTTAAAGACCACCAATTGTATGCTAAATTTAGTAAGTATGAGTTTTGGCTAAGGTCGATTACTTTTCTTGGTCATATTGTATCGAGCAAGGGTATTGAGGTTGATCCTAAGAAGATGAATGCGGTCAAGAGTTGACCTAGACCTCTAACTCCTACTAATATTAGAAGCTTTTTGGGTTTGACTGATTATTATAGGAGATTTATTGAGGGTTTCTCCTCCATTACTTCTCCATTGATGACCTTAACTCAAAAGAAAGCTAAGTTTGTATGGTCGGAGGCTTGCGAGAAAAGCTTCCAAGAGTTGAAAGATAGACTTACTTCTGCTCCGGTATTGACCTTACCGAAGGGTACCGATGGGTTTGTGATATATATTGTGACACTTCTCGAGTGGGTTGGGATGTCCTTTGCAGCGTGGTAAAGTGAGTGCATATGCTTCAAGGCAACTCAAGGTCCATGAGAAGAATTATCCGACTCATGACCTTAAATTAGCGATCGTTATGTTTTCTTTGAAAATATGGAGACATTACTTATATAGGGTACACGTAGATGTGTTTACTGACCACAAGAGTCTTCAATATGTATTTAGACAAAAAGACTTGAATCTCCGACAAAGAAGGTGGTTAGAGCTTCTGAAGGATTATGACATGAGTGTCCTTTACCACCCCGAAAAAGCTAATGTAGTTGCGGATGCCCTAAGTATATTTCCTATGGGTAGTGTGTCTCATGTAGAAGATGAGAAGAAGTAGTTGGTTCATGATGTGTATTGGTTGGCCCGGTTAGGTGTCCAACTAGTGGATTCCACCAAGGGTGGGATTTATAGTCCATCATAGTTTCGAATCGTCCTTTGTGGTTGATGTGAAGTCTAAGAAACACCTTGATCCTATATTAATGGAGTTGAAAGAATCGGTTCTCAACAAGTCCGTTGAGGCTTTCTCCCAAGGGGGAGATGCGGTGCTTAGGTACCAAGGTAGATTATGTGTTCCAGATGTTGATGGCTTGAGAGAGCAAATTTTAGAAGAAGCTCATGGTTCACGGTATTCTATTCATCCGGGAGCCACTAAGATATACCGTGATTTACGGGAAGTCTATTGGTGGACTGGCATGAAAAAAGGATATAGCAAGTTTTATGGCCAAATGTCTGAATTGTCAACAAGTTAAGGTCGAACACCTAAAATCGGGAGGCTTGTTCCAAGATATAAATATCCCCACTTGGAAGTGAGAGGAGGTAAATATGACTTTGTTGTGGGTTTACCTCGTACTCGAAGGAAACATGATTCTATTTGAGTCATTATTGCTAGGATGACTAAATAAGCCCACTTCATTCCCGTCAAGGTTACTTTTCGGTGGAAGACTATACCAAGTTGTACATCAAGGAGGTAGTGAAGTTGCATGGAGTTCCTTTGTACATCATTTCGGACTAGGGTGCTCAATTTACTTCACATTTTTGGAAGGCGTTCCAACAAGGGCATAGTACCAATGTTAAACTTAGTACCACTTTCCACCCTCAAATGGATGGGCAAGCGGAACGCACCATTCAAACCTTAGAGGACATGTTGAGGGTGTGTGTGATTGATTTCAAGGGTAATTGGGATGACCATCTTCCCTTGATAGAATTTTCCTACAACAATAGTTACCACTCAAGCATCGCCATGGCTCTGTTTGAAGCACTATATGGTAGGAGGTATAGATCACCAGTGGGCTGGTTTGAAGTAGGTGAGTTTTCTCTAATTGGTCCCAAACTAGTTTATGATGCCATTGAAAAAGTTTGACTCATTAGAGAGAGGTTGAAGACGGCCCAAAGTCGGCAAAAGTCTTATGCCGACAATAGAAGGAGGGATCTAGAATTTGAAGTTGGTGATTGGGTCTATTTAAAGATATCACCCACAAAGGGTGTAATGAGGTTTGGCAAGAAGGGGAAACATATTCCCCGATTTTTAGGTCCCTATCAAGTTTTGAAGCGTATTGGGAAAGTGGCCTATAAATTAGACTTGCCAAATGAATCGGCTCTGGTTCACCCAGTATTTCATGTTTCCATGCTTAAGAAATGTATTGGTGTTCCGGTATTCATCATTCCTTTAGAAGGTTTAGGAGTTGATGAGAACATTTCCTATGAAGAGATTCCGGTGGAAATTCTAGATCGACAAGTTAAAAAGTTGAGAAATAAGGAAGTAGCTTCCGTTAAGGTTTTACAGAGGAATCACCTAGTTAAGGGTGCTACATGGGAGGCCGAGACCGATATAAAGTCCCGTTATCCTCATCCTTTTCCTTCTACCCCTATCCTAACTTAAGGTGAGTTGTTTTCTTGAGTTTGGTATTTTGGAAGTCATATGTGCTATGAGTGTTCCTTATGATTTCCTTATGACATGCATGTTCGTGTGAGAATTCATATTTAGCATAAATTGACTTTTCTTGATATATGTATAATCCTTATGTTGTTGTGCATTATAGTATGTTGATTGCATATTTGACTTCATGAGGTGATTTGATGAACATGTTTTGCTATACTTGTGATGATATGGCATATTGGCTCCATAATGTTGTGTTGAGCTTATTCTAGTTGGAGAAGGTAGTTCCTCCTATGATTATGTGAAATGATGAAATTGGTGCATAATGAGTTGTGGATGAAGTTCCTACTTCCTTGTATAGCATTGTCTATGTCTTAAGATGGAGTTGATGTTTCCTCCTATGAAATGTGCATTGATTTGATGGTGCATGCATAATGGGCTACTAGTCTTGATTCTTTAATTCAGTAAGGTGTCTAAATCGTCATTCGAGGACGAATGTTCCTAAGGGGAAGATAAGGTAACACTCCGGAAAATGAAAGGTTAAACTAGAGCCTAAACGTAAGGGTAAGGATCATGAAATAACTCCCCGAATGTTAAAAAGTCTTCTAGGGGTGAAATGAGGTTTAAAAGAGTCTAGGCCAAGAGGCAAGTGCCAAAGAAAAGGGGCCAAGCCAAATCCAAAAGGCCAAGGTTGCCCCTAAGTTGAGCACACTACCTCACCCTTCACGAGGGAGACCACAAACCATGGTCCTCACCACGGCTCATAAAGGGGGCTCATAAAGATGCCTTGGCCATGGAAAAATGGTCCCCCCCAAAACTCTAGCTACTGCCTCAACATCCATAACCATGGGAGGTGCTCGTGAAGTTGCCTTAGGCAAATAAGCTAAGGGGTCCTAAGTAGCAAGGCCACTGCCTCAAAGACCACGCGAGAGACCACGACTCGTGAAGTCCATTGTGGTCATGCCTTGTGCTCATGAGCCAAATGACCCAAACACCAAGCCACTGTCCCAACCTTCACGGGCAAGACCACGAGTCGTGGTCCTCACCACAGCTCGTGAAGGTGCTCGTGGCACCTGGGCGTAGTCTTTAAGTGAGGGTCAAATAAGTCTTTTCCTTTTAAAGTCCAAATAAAGTGAGGTTGTTTTGGATATTTTTAAGGGTAAAATATAAGTTGATTTTCAATCAAATTCACCCAATACAAGTCATTAATTCACAACACCAAAATATTTCCCCAAAAATCCTCTCTTCTCAATATTTCTCTCTCTAGAGTTCCTCCATTGAAAAAGGTCAAGAACTTGAAGACTAGGTCTCAAGAATCAATCTTCTCAATTTCAATGTGTGGCCAAAGCTTCAATTAAGGTATGGGAGTCTTGATTCATGCAACACTTTTCTCTATGAAGCCCTTCAACTCTTAATTTTGAAATTGGCAAATTGTTCAAAAACTAGGGTTTTCATTCTAGCATTGAGTTCTTCCTAAAAACGATTTCAATGGGTCAATTGTCTTATATTATGGTTGATTTTTTGTTTAATGGTGATTTTTATGGTAAAATTCCCCATGAACTCATGAACTCCCCCATGACCCCAATTTCATGAATTGTGATGGGTGTATTGATCCAAGATAAAGGCTATGAATTGTATCTATGTTAATTTAGTTATTGAATCTTGTTTTATACATGCTTAAAGTAGTATTTCTAAGTGTGATTTTGAGACATGGTTCATGACCCTTGAAGGGTAAATTATGAAGGTTTGTGCATGTTGATGAAAGTTGTGTATGAACTTATGATTCACTTGAGAGGTGAAGTTTCTATGACTATTGTGTAAATTGAGGTATTGTTGAAAGGTCATTCTCCCCTTACCCTTACACATGTTTATGTATGACTTGTCTAGGATGATGATAATGTTGTTGTGTTGATGGAAAGGCTATTTCTGATGAAAACACTATGAACAAAATGTGAAAGGTTTGCTCACATGTTAATGACGATTCTAAGGTTGAAATTACATTCTCACTTTATTGAATCTATGAGCTATATTATGAGTTGTATTGAATGAAGGGAAAAGGCATTCCTTCACACATGTAAATACAATTCAAGACTAATTATGTATAATTTGGGAAATAATGCTTAGCACCGAGAGGATATGGTAAATGAGGTAGAGGCCCTCCCATCAATACAATAGGCTGGGTCATCTAGATTATTCTCATGAGATGGAAGCTCCTCCGCCAATACAATAGGCTGGGTTTCTAGAAGCAATCTCCCTATCCCGTAACTATATGCCCACATAGGTATTTAGCTAGTGGATCCACCTAAAAACTAATACATATAGTTTTATCTTAGGCAAGTAGGACACCTTCTTTCGGTGTGGGGTTACATGACATCGGATTCCATGTCGCTCACATGGTCTATGTCGGTTATGGCTTTCTTCCCTATATGATAAGATAATGAATGAGACACGAACTATACCATGACTTCTTGATGAGTTTTGCTTAGTAGGAGTGGGGGCATGAGACTTCACTTTTACATTGCACAGTAGACTTAGTAGGATGTTACGGGATAGTTTCCTTATGTTATGATAAGACATGAATGCATGCATGTATGTTGAATGGATAGTTGCTATGAATGACTTTTCTTATGTTCAAGTAATGCACATGACTATTTCATTAGTTATGACTATTGATTATGATGAGGTCTAAAGATGAGATGTATGACTAAGGTAGCTTCAAAGGGGTACTTAGTATGGTTGGTATTATGTGATGCCAACCATACATTGCACAATTGTTCTTTAGGGGTTGCTAAGGTAATGGCTTAGCTATGTTATGAGCATAAATACGATTATGGCTTGTGTGGTACATTGAAATTGCATGTTGATTTTCAAACTTGACAAATGCATACTTTTCAACTAAAATGTTCTTTTTACCATATTTCCAGGATTTTGTGCATGCTTCCATACTTAGTACTTTATGTGCTAACCTATTGCTTCTACATTTACTATGAGCATAGGTTCTGATCGTTGAGACGTACTATTTCCTTCAAGTGAAGCTTGGGTTGACTATTCCCTAGGCTTGGTGAGTCCTCAAGTTCGAAGAGAAGATGATATTGTTTCTAGTTTCTATTGTACTTTCTATATTCAAGACTATTAATATAAAGGGTTAAGTCCCTAAGATTGTATTCCTATGTTTTAGATGGTGATTGAGACAAGGTCTAGACTCTTATGATTTTCCTTATGAAAAAGAAGTTTGACTTCGATTGTAAAAGTTTTAAATTTTCTGCATCATTCTTATGGCTTTACGTGTATGATTATGCTAAGGGCTTGTATACGACCCCTGGTCAAGTACTTCGTGTTATGTCTAGGGGATACCCATGGGTCGTGACAATTATTCAAAGAAAGAAAAAATAATAAATGTTGAAAAAGAACTAATTAAAGAAAATAAAATAAATAAATAAAAATAAAAAGTATAACCTAGAAGACTAGTTAATTTCTAAGTCACCGATAGCAGCACCAAAAACTTATTGCTCCCAATTGCACACGCAAGTGTACCTAGTTGCGCAAGTAATAAAGTGGCTCTTAAAAGAACCAGATTATCGAACCCAAAGGACTTGTCAATTAACTATTTTTACTAAATTATACTGGTCTAATTATTTATTTAAAAGTGCCAAAAGAAAAGAATGCAAAAACAAAATAATAAAATTACTTACAATGGCTGGAAAATTCCAGGGCTGCAGCATGTAATGAATCTCATGTATCATATTCTTGGTTTATTAGTTGTCAAGTTACTGGCTTACAGGGTTGATTGTATGAGTCGGGTATCAAACCTCTAGTTGCCTACTCCACTTAGTAGTCTAACTACATCGTTGAGCAGGGATAAACGTGCCTAACTGGCAAGTATTTATATTTCATCTTGTTTCATAACCAAGCAAGTTGTTCATCCGGGCGTCACTCCTGAACACAAATCACCTCAATCAAATTGTCAATCGAGCTCTCTATATTCTCAGGTCTATCTAACCTCTCTTCTCTTGATTTTAATATTAGACAATAGATTTATCTTACGGTGATCAAGCATAAATACTAAAACAAGAATATGGAAGTAACTTATAATGACAATTAAGAATTAATTCATAAACCTTAAATAATCAACACTCAATTAGTAGCTACAGCCCCAGAACAAGGGTGTTTCGCCACTAATCTTTAAAAAAAGAAAAAGAAGAAAAAAACCCTAAAAATTATTGATGACTTTCTACATGATGCCCTATATTTCCTCCCCTTACGTAATTATTTCTATGGACTATTTATAGATGACAAACCTTAAATAAAATAACTGAGTACAAAATAAATTGGAAAACTAAAACCCAAACGGAATTGATTTCTGTATGCGTGAATCGCCTTGCGCTTTGACTTCTGCCGCTTGGAGATGCCTTCATGCTGCCACGTGGCAGTAATCCAGGTAAGATTCAACGGCAATTGTAATTCCTCCTTTCGCATTTCATATATTTATATAGTATTAATTATATTCAATTTAATTCATTAATCTGCCTGTTTGATTTACTTCTATTATCTTCCATCTTTAATTCATTTTAGCTTTAAACTTTTTTAACTTTACACAAATTTAATCATACAAATAAAATACACTATTTAGCACAATCCATAAAATTCATGCTCAAAAAGGACAAATATAAATAATAAATGTGAAGCAAATATTGATTAAATTTAAGCATACAAAATAAAATATGAAATTAAAGCAAGGTGCTAACAACAATTTAACTATATGAAGAGAGATAGAAAAGTCTTATTATAATTGTAATTGCTACAATAAGTATAAAACTAACACACCAAGCTCTAATGCTTTAGTAGTTGAATTCTTATCTATTCTCATGATTGTATAAGGGGATCTCACAACTTTCACCACAAATTGTGACATTATTTCACCTCTTTAGAGCTCCTACACACAAGAATTGTAGGAGTACTAAATAAAAGTCTTTCTTGAAAAAGTTAAATTTACAGGACAAAAATTACGAAAATATGAAAAGTCACATGAAAAATTGAAAGGTCAAATACGATTAAAATAAATATAATGATTCTTTCATTTTCTTTATAATAAATAATTAACATTTCAAATTATAATCAAAATATTATTATTTAATATTTAATTAATTAGATGTTTAATTTAGCCTAGAGGTAAAATGGTAATTTGACTTTTCATCTTTGAAGCTTCCCAAAAATTACAGAAACATGAAAAGTCACATGAAAAATTGAAAGGTCAAATACTACTCCCTCCGTCCCTTTTTATATGTCACATTTTTTACTTTGCACTTGCATTAAGTAATGATGTAACTTTATCCTTCTACCCTTATTTAATTTTTTTGAAACTCAAGTTTTCAATCAATGAATATGAATTAATTTATTTTGATTAATTAATTTAATCAATGAACATGAATCATTTACTTATCTTTTCTAAGTTGATCAAATGTAATATTTTCAAGGCTAATAACTCACAAGGTAAAAAAAGAACACTATCACTACAACAAAAACAACTTTTAGCGGCAATAAATAGACACAATAATAAAGAGTGATAAAGTCTTTACCGGCATTAGTTAAGTGTCATTAGATCCAATGTCATTAAAGTCTTTATGGACATATACAAAGAGTGTTAATTGCCGCTAAAAATATATATTTAGCGGCAACTGCTAATTAATTGCTTCTAAAGATTATTTTTGATATAGTATATGGTAATTTATGCATTAATTTTATGAAATGACAAGTATTATGGACCAACTATTTATATAACACTACTAAAAAATTGCCAAAAAGAGAAGGAAAAAAGTGACGGACTGCGTTGCTTTTTTGGCCAAAAGAGACGCAGTCAATCTCGTCACTTTTTTGGCTCGACGCTTTTGTCCATCGCTTTTATTTATTTTAAAAAAATATTTTTTTTTTGACAAATGCGACACCGTCCGTCGCTTTTTTTATTTTTTTTAATTTTCAAAAAGAGATGAAGTCTGTCGCTTTTCTTAATTTTTATTTTTTTTAGACTATTGAAAAGCGGCGGACTAAAAGACCCCGTCCGTCACTTTTCTGGATTTTTCAAAACATAAAAACCAAAAAAGCGACGGACTAAAGGACCCTGTCCGTCGCTTTTCTGGGATTTTTTCAAAAATAAAATCCAGAAAAGCGACGAACAAAACCACCCTGTCCGTCGCTTTTTCTGCAATTTTTTTGACAGCTGTTGTCCACCTGCAAAAGCAATTCAATTCAATTCAAATCAATCCTAAAACATTATAAAGAAGCTACACAAAATATAAAACAACATACTTAAATTAATATAAAACAACATACTTAAATTAACATTCAAAAATATCTAAATCACAATTTAAAGACTTATAAAGACTTTCAATATTCGTTTCAAGATTTCAAGTAATTCAAAGTTCAAATTATGTTCAAGCTTAATTAAATAGTTCCTAAAGACTATATTTTATCAACATTTCTAAAGTTCAACCTATTAATTAGTTCATAAATTCTATCAATCAAGATTCCTTAAGTTCACAATCAAAAGTTTAAAATCCTACAACAATTCAAGATTTCTAAAGTTCACAACTTAAAGTTCTAAAATCCCACAACAATTCAAGATTTCTAAAGTTCACAACCTAAAGTTTAAAATCCTACAATAATTCAAGATTTCTAAAGTTCACAACTTAAAGTTCTAAAATCCCACAACAATTCAAGCTCATATCTAGTTATATATAGACTTCTAATCCAACAATTAGTTATATATTCAAGTTCTAATTCAAAAAAAACCTCATCAATCAATATATATTCATGACATTCAAACATTCATCACTATATAGTCATGACATTCAAACATTCATCATATACACTTCAATTACTAATTTCTAACTTCAAAGTAACACTTTACTAACTAACAATATATCAATCAAATTTTTAAAAAAATCTCAATTCACAATCAAATTACATATTCTCAAGTTTAAAGTAGTCCTAAAATCAAAAAAAATCCTAATTCATTCACTAATCACAATACCCAATTTAAAAGAAAATCCTAAAATAAAAAATATCCAATTCTCTACCTAACTAACAATAATCAAATCAAATTAACAATAACACAACCCAATAAACTAAAACAATAATATACTAACTAACAACCAACTATAATCACTAGAATTGAAAAAAAAATAATCTAAAACTAAACACCAACCTTAACAAAAAGGAGAGGCAGTGATCGGCGGTGACAGACGGCGACTGGCGGCGACGGGCAAGGGCAGTGACGGCGGCGGCTGCGGTGGAGGAGGTGGAGGCGGCATCTGGTGGAGGGAGATCAATAGAGAGAAGGGAGAGAATAAGAGTGAAGAGAGAGAAGAAACTAAGAAAATCTCGATCTGGGTCAAAGATATTTTAAGAAAAGCGACGGACAACGTCTCTTTGTCTGTCGCTTTTTTTAAAATAGTTGACCAAAATTTTGACCAAAAAAGCAACAGCCTAAGAGACGTTGTCCGTCGCTTTAATTAAATGTTTGACCAGTCATGTTGACCAAAAAGCGACGGACTTAGAGATGCTGTCTGTCACTCCTTTAAAAAAATAATTAATCAATTAATTGTTAATTATATATATATTTCACAAAAAAATTCACGAAAAAAAAAAGCGACGGACTAAGAGATGCCATCCGTCGCTTTTTGAAAAATAATTTAAAAAATAATTATTTTTATTAAAAAGCGACGGACTAAGAGATGTCGTCCTTTGATTTTAGAAAAATAATTTAAAAAATAGTTATTTTTATTAAAAAGCGACGGACAGCATCGCAAATGGCGTCGCTTTTTGGAGCGACGTCGTTCGTCGCTTTTCTGTCCGTCGTTTTTTAGTAATGTAAAGGGATGACATATAAAAAGGAATGGAGGGAGTATTAAAGTAAATATAATGATTCTTTCATTGTCTTTATAATAAATAACTAACAATTCAAATAATAATTAAAATATAATTATTTAATAATCTATTAATTTATTAATTAGATGTTTAATTTAGTCTAGGGGTAAATGGTAATCTAACTTTTCTTTCCGAACCATGTATGGGGCTTGATTATAGCAAAACTAGTGCGTGTGTACTATGTGCTTCCAATCTCTAAGCTATCGCGGCATCTCTCTACTAATTGATATCCATAACAAGTTACTGACTCAAAATTTAAATGTACGTAATACTGAACTCTTTACATATCATTAAAATCATCATTCATCACAATTCAAGCCAGACAGGGTGTTATATTTATTCGTAACAAAAACAAGATTGTGTACCAGTTAGTAGCAGAAGATCAACAATAACTTTGTTGAGGAATTGCTCCAACGCGGACTTTGAATCTTAAGTACAATGCCACAAATTGCATATTCTTTTTGGGTTGTTTAATGTCAATGTTGAGAAATAAAGATTCTTCCTTTTCACTTCTTTTTTTGATTTCACACCTTTTCCAAAGGGTGAAGCACCATTTTAAAAAGAGAGGGGATATTATGGTTGAACAGTTACAATGTAACTGTTTCCTCTCTTTTTTCAAAATTGTGTATATTTCTTTTTTTAGAAACTATATTGGGCCAAGTCGGGTCGGGTCGGGTCGGCATGGGCAACCCATGACCCAAAAGTTTACATAGAGCCTTACCACTTCTTCTCACAAGCTAAGACTACTGGACCAACTAGACATACTCAACAAAAGAAGAAGAAATTGTCTATATTTGGACAATAAAGCTATTGTATCTTCTTCATATTGTTAAAAGTAGTATCATATTCACTCTACTCTTCTAAGGAGTGGATAGGGTCGGCTCCTTGGATTAGGAGGAGAGGCATGGTCCTTGGATCTTTCATTGGTAACTTCAATTTGTTCTAGTTTCTCCACTATTTCCTTCATCAATGGTCTGCTTTTAGGTTCATTTCCAAGACATGATAGTGCCAGTTGTCCTTCAACTTCCTTCTGTCAGATAAATGAGGCTTAATCCAGTCAACCAGATAATGTTGGTTGCTTAGCCGGTTTGTGTCTAGTGCTCATAGACCTGTTAGCATTTCCACTAAAAAGACACCAAAAGCATAAACATCGCTTTTCACGTACAAGTGTCCTGTAGAAAATAAATAATAAACATTTATTCTCACTTCACTATATGTTTAAACTTGTAAGCACAAGATGTGATTCAAGAGAAGTACAATTTCCAAATGCAGAAGCCCAACAGACTCCAAGTTTACCTGTTGCAACATACTCGGGAGCAACATAACCGTACATTCCAACTATCCATGTTATCAGATTCTTGAAGATGTTGCATGATTGAAGTTATTTTGACATATCATTTTTTGGTTTCATGGATATGATGAGGCTTTGAGCTTAGTCGAATACATTATTGAAAATCACTCTATTTGTGACCTCTTGCTTCAAGTAAATTGCTCATTCAACTTGTTCATAGCAACAATCATCTTATGGACACTTTCATTTGCAGTTGATTATCTTCGTACATTGTGGCTGGTATATCCTTTTTCAAAGAAAAATCACACATTTCCTCAATATGGTGTGTCATTGATCTCAATCAGACGCACTCTAAACTTTCTTCATGGAGGGCTATTATTTCTACATGGTTTGAAGAAGTGGTTACAAACGTTTGCTTCATTGATCGCCAAGACATTATTGTGCCTCCACATGTAAACAAATAGCGTATTTGAGACTAAGATTTATGAGGATCAGATAAATATTCTACATCACTGTAACCAATCATTTCTAGCTTGGATTCATCGGAATAGAGTAAACTCATGTCTATGGTCACTCAAAGATATTCAAATATGTGCTTAACACCATTTGCAATGTTTTTTTGTTGGGGAGGAAATGAATCTTGCAGTAATCTTACTGCAAAATAGATATCTGGTCGAGTATTGTTAGCAAGGTGGATTAGTGTTCCGATTGCACAAAAATTTAGAGTTTCATCACCAAGAAGCACTTCATCCTTCTTTTGAGATCAAAATTAATCTTTATTTTGTGTCAAGTGATCTCATAATCATTGGGATACTCAATGAATGTGATTTATTCATGCAAAATTGCATCAAACTTTTCTATGTATGTTGACTGATGGACAAGTATTTCATTTGTCAAATTCTCAATCTGTACCAAGACCTTTTCATTTTTGTTTTTCTTTTCAAACACTCAATTGCCTTTGAAAGCTCCTTAAGAGTGCTAACGATGTTCAATTCATCAACATACACAACTATTATAACAAATTCAGATCCTGAAAAAATTGCAAGGACAAATAGGGTCATTTTAGTGTACCTTTTCTTCCTTGATTATTTTAATCCATATAAGGATTCTCGAAGCTTTATTGAAAAAGTTTCTTTCAAACTTTCATATGCTTCAGGCACCTTGAATGCTTCAAGGATTTGTATATAACATTCATTGTCTAGCTAGACATGACAACCTCGCTTAGGGATCAATCTTTGTGCATGATGGGGCAATTAAATCATATATCACACATTCAAACTTTAGATGAAAATTATTTTCAATTTTATGTTTCTTAGAAATTATATAAGTTTATCATTGTACCCTTATTTAGTGTTATTTTGAAGTCAAGTTTTTAATAAATGGACATAAATTAGTATATTTTATTAATTAAATTGGTCAATGAACATAAATTAAAAATTTAATTTTCCTATGTTAGTCAAAATAATACTTTCAAAGTTAATAACTCTCAAAGGTAATATTGGAATAATAATGTTATTTATGTATTGATTTGTGAAATGACAAATATTAAACAATATTTATTTTTAATAAATACGACAAAAAATAGGAACGAATGAGTATAAAGATGCAAACAATCATGTCAAAAAGTCGCTGTTAAGACCAAATTGGGGCGTTTAAAGTTATCATGTAATGATCATTTTAAAATTAAAATTTATTCACTAAGTTGCATTAATAAGTAAATTGTAAATTATTTATTTATATCTATATCTACTCTATTATACAACGGTTGAACTTGCTTAATCATAAGTTCGTGTATTATTATTTAAATAAATCAACAATAATAATAACATACCTTAAAAATATTGATTGAATTTTTTGTCTTTGGTTAAAAGACTTTAGAATAGACGAAATTGTCATTTATTATTTTTTAAAATTAGTTCAATATATTTTTAGCATTCCTTTTTAGGAGTAATAAATATCAATAACATTGTGTCTTGTGTAGGTTTACAATTCCTTTTTAGGTTTAGTAATAATAATCACTAGCTCTGTGTCTTTCTTTGTTTAGATTTAGTGTTCACTTAGAATTCTTTCATCAAAGTGTCGCTAACTACATAGAAAAAAATTGGTTTAGAATTCAATATTATATAACATTAGGTTTAGAATTCTTTTACCAATTAATGTTACTTAAATTAATTTACTTGAATTTGAAATTCAAAAATATTTAGAATAAAAAAAGAGATGAATAATTTTATAAAAGAATCTGATATTTTAGATTATTTAGCGTGAAGTCCCAATAGTGTTGGTGATTGCTGAAGTAAATTTGCTTTGAAGCAATAATTTATGTTTTTAGTTTGTTTTTGAAGTTATAGTATATTCAATGATAGTATATTCTTAATACACAATGAGAAATTCAAAGATTGTCCAAAGCAATACGATTCATTCATAATTCGTTATGGGCACTTTTTGTAATGGCCTTGTAGGTCATTTTCTTTGTTTTCTAACATTTTCGGTGTTAATAGCTTTTTTGTAGTGGCTCAAAGTCATTTATGACTTGCTGAGACTGATTGTTGCGTCATCGGAGTGATCTCCTAGGGTGTTGGAGATGGTCCTCCTTCTGCTAGAGGTAGCCAAGGCAACTCGTGACATTCGTCACACCGAACCATAGCCCATAGGGGTTGATATGATTGTGGGGAGATTTGCCACTTGTCTAGAGAGTGTCCCCAACATGGGACCATTGTGCAATCAACTTAGTTAGTTTAGTCTCTTGGGATTGTGCAAGATTTAATCAAGAGTAGTTAGTTTAGTCTCTTGGGATTGTGAAAGATTCAATCAGGAGTAGTTAGTTTAGTCTCTTGGGATTGTGAAAGATTCAATCAGGAGTGGTTAGTTTAGTCTCTTGGGATTGTGGAAGATTCAGTCACAACTTGAGATCATACTCAAGAAGTTGTGTACTTCAACAAGCAGGCAGGGGGCGGAGGCTCAAAATATCGCTGGTATAGGTGTGACTTTATTCTTTTATCCTTTATTTCTTATGTTGTGTTGATTTGGGGTTTTCATACCTATATATGCCTGCTTACCTTGTTGTCTATCTTCTGATCGTTGTGAAATCCTTATTTGGGGTTATGTGTATGTGTGTATCCCCCATAGATGATTTCCTTCAATAGTGGATTACCTTGGCATTGTTTCTATTTTGGGAGTAGTGGTTGAGGAACTTCCCATATCTTTCGACTATGTGGATTTATTATGACCATATAGTTGGGCTGGTTGACCTTTTCTTTTGCCACCTTTACTACTTACTTTTGCTATAGTTGTCCGACCTTGTTTGATAGACGACTAGACTAGTATTAATTGGTTAGTATTCGTTTATGATATTATGGTTCGCTTGTCTTAGATGACTATTTTTGTTGCTCGTCGTCTTTCTGTTAGTTGATGAGAGTGTTGTGTGAAAGAAGGTTTAGCCTTTTATTGTTTAGCTACAGTTCCAGCTCATTGAGTCTTACCTTTGCCTAAATACTATTCTAAGTTTCTAAGGTTTCTATAACACCCCACTATTTGAAAGAACTAGAATTAGAAAGAAATTATTTTTGGAAAGATCAAATTTGGAAAGTTTGGCAAGTTTTGCAAAGTAAAAGTTTTGGGTCAACTTCAAACGACCATAACTCTCAGTAGTTGGGTGAGCTATAAGATATTACATGAAAGGTTTTCTTTCCAACGCCGTCGAGTTTGCTAATTTTCGAGTTCATATGAGGGAGATATGTCTATTTGAAGTTGAGTTGTCTAGATAAGGAAAGTCAACCGGATTATAAAGGGGTATTTTTGCCTTTTCATTACCCAATAATATAAATCCATTTATTGTAATTTATTTGGGGTCTAAACTAATTTGGTTCAGTTTACGCTTCATAAAATTACGCTAGGGTTTTGATAGAATAGAAAAGATGAGAAAAGAGGAGAAGAAGCAAAGGATTCATCGCATTCTTGAAGTTCAACTTGTGGACTTCGCCAAGGGTTAATCCCTATGAGGTATGTGAGATCACATAGCGTTGGATTCGTTCACGACACGCCAATCATGATTTATTTCAACGTATTTACGTTCTTGAAAGTAGAGTAATTCTTGATGGATTTTGTTGAAATTTCTATTGGGTTCTTAATTTTTGAGTGGTTGAGGAGTTTTTGAGTTAGTTTCATGAGATTTGAAGTTAGTTTTGAGTAGATTCTTGTATACTTTGGTTGGGCATTCAAATCTAAGTGTTTGGGAAAAGAACCAATCGAATTTAGACGAATTAGGGTCGAAAAACAAACAAGAAAATTTGTCAAAAACCTGGGGAAAAGGGGTGGGGTGCCTTGCCACTCAGAAGACCCTACATCAGTGTCTGAAGTTTGGGCTCTAGGGCCACGCGCGACTCAGAGCGCCCCAACCCAGCTTCTGTAGTTTCAGGTTTAGCACCCGGCGCCACTCAAAGCCCAAGGTCGCCAAGTCTCATACCCTTTCCCACTTCTTTCCATTTGAGTTTCCTTGAATCATACCTATGATTTCTATACTCTAAGATACGCCTAAACATCATGATATCACCTATGAACATAAATCATAACCTTGAATTCATAAAATTCAAATTCAAGGACAGTTAAGAGTCAAGTCTAGAGAGTTCTTAGAGTCTTTTCAAGAAGTCTTGCAAAATGATTTAAACTTGTTTTAAGACTTGAGTTTTGAGTTGATTAAAGAGTAAAGAGTAAAGAGTGAATTCATACCAAAGATTTAATGTTTTCACATTTAAGCAAAAAAGGAAACACCGTTTTCCAAATAAGCCTTTGAGCTACTTTTTCAGTAAAGAGTAAATGCTTTCACAATTAAGCAAGAGAGGAAACATTGATTTCCTAGAGAGCCTCTGGGCTAGTTTTTGAGTAATTATCTCAAACTACAGACAGATTTATGTTTTTAAACATATGAGCTAGTTATACTTTGGGAGTAGTATTGAGCACCGATATGAGAGAGAGTTTAGACAACTCTCAGCCCCCATAAACCATGTAGCTATCATGGGTAGAAAAGGGTCATACTTTTTAGATGATTCCTTAGTGCTTTTTAGCATAGAATAGTAGATCCACTTAGTAGTTAGGTTCTATACCCCCAGCAAGGTATAGGATGGCTCTAGCAGCGTAACGCAAAACGTTGCATCATCACATAGCTCTTAAGTGATGGTTGTCGGTTATAGAAACTCCCATGGAAGTATTTTGTATTCTTATATACACAGAGTTAATTGTATTTTTATATACAAACAGAGTTTATATTGCATCTTTGCATACAAACTGAGTTACTTTTATATTTCTTAATACGCAGAGTTGTTATCCATGTTTTAAAAAGCTTTTCTTTATATTGCATTCATATTAATGTTTTATATTGAAATAAGTTAATTTGAGTTGAGTTAAGCCTAGGTATGTTCTTTCAGATTATTTTCAAGCTTGTGTCTTGTTTGGAATTCCCCTCGTATGCTCGTACATTCAATATACTGATGCCAGTTTGCCTGCATCTTTTTATGATGCAGATACAAGTAACCACGATCAGTATCCAGCGCATCGTTGATTCTAGTTGAGCTTCAGAGTTGTTGGTGAGCCTCTTTGCTTTCGAAAAACCCATTTTTATTGCTTTATCATTTAGTTCATTAGGATGTCGTGGGTCTTGTCCCGACGTCCATCTCAGTTGTTAGAGGCTTCATAGATAATTAGTTTATGTTAGTTCTTGAGTCTTTCCATTTATGTTTTGATGTTTGAGACTTGAGTGCCATTTTGGCTAGTGAATGTTTCCTTATACATTCTAAGTTATTTATTGAGATTTCAGTTTACTTTATAAAGTATTTTTATCATGAGTAAGTCTTTCTTTATGATTTAAGCTAGGCCAAGGTTTCGCTTAGGGCCAGTAATGGTTCTTGAGTGCCTGTCCCCCCCAGGGTGTAGGCTCGGAGCGTGACAAACTTGATATCAGAGCACAAAGTTCAAAAGTCCTAGAGAGTCTGTGAAGCCGTGTTAGTAGAATCCTAGCTATCAATGTGAAGCGCGCCATATTTATAATTAGGAGCCTGCGACACCTAGGAATTATCTCACTTCTTTCATACTTATTTTGTGCGATAAAGTTTATCACTGAAAAGTTTCTTCAAATTCGTGCTTGCGCATGTCTTTCAGATCATGCCTTCACGAAGAGTTGTCAGAGGTCGTTCCGCTAGGAGGAATGTTGAACCACAGGAACAAGGGGTACCTAATGCACCTGAAGTGCAACCCCAAGGAGAGGTCACTAATGTTGAGTTTTGGAAAGCTATTCAGATGTTGAGTCAAGCTGTGGCCAATCAAGTTAGACAGAGAGAGAATCGACAGGAAGTGGCTGATACTTCAAGGATCCGTGAGTTCTTAAGGATGAATCCTCCGAGCATCACTGGTTCAAGTGTCACTGAGAATTCGAAAAACTTTATTGAGGAGGTTTAGAAGATTTTTGAGATTATGCATGTTGCTGATGCTGAGAGGGTGGAACTAGTTGCAACCCAAATGAAGGGTGTCGCTAGAATCTGGTTTGATCAATGGAAAAAGAATCAAGCTAAGGGTGCACCACTTCTGACTTGGGCTTTTTTTAAGGAGGCCTTCTTGGGGCGTTTCTTTACCCGAGCACTGAGAGAAGCAAAGGTGCGAGAGTTCCTCACTCTTAAGCAGGATTATTTGAGTGTTCTTGAGTATAGTTCGAAGTTCACACAACTTTCCAGCTATGCTCCGGAGATGGTTGCTGAAATGAGAAGTAGGATGAGTTTGTTCGTTGTTGGGTTGTCTCGTCTGTCTAGTAGGGAAGGCAAGACATCTATGCTGATAGGAGATATAGACAAAGCAAGGCTGATGATCCATATAAAATAGGTTGATGAAGAGAAGCTGAAAGATAGAGAGGAGTTTCGAAACAAGAGAGCTAAGACAGGGAATGAGTTTAGGCAGCAGAAGAGTAATGCCAACCGATCATCTTTCCAACATAAACAAAAGGGATCTGCTCCATCATCTGCTAGCAAAGGTGAGTACAATAGTCAAAATTCACAGAATTTCTGAGCTAAACCTGCGCATTCTCAAGGTAGTATGTCACAAAAGGGTACTAAGACTCTGCATGTGCTAAGTGTGGTAGGACCCACTCAAGGGTGTGTCGTGATGGCTCTACTGGTTGCTTCAAGTGTTGTCAGAACATTTATTCTATGAGAGAGTGTCCTAAGAACATGCAAGGCAATGGTAATATAGGAAATAGAGCTAGTCTTCTTTAGTTGCTCCACCAGACAGAGCTGCATCGAGAGGAGCTATTTCATGGGATGGCGTAGGAGGAAACCGTCTTTATGCTATCACTAGTCTCCAAGAGCAAGAGGATTCACCAAATGTTATCACTGGTATGATCCAAGTCGTTAACTTTGATGTTTATGCTTTTCTAGATCCAGGAGCGAGTTTATCTTTTGTAACTCCTTATGATGCGATGAATTTTGATGTTCTTCCTGAGAAACTTCTTGAGCCATTCGGTGTTTCTACACCTGTTGGTGAGTCTATTCTAGGTGAGAGAGTCTATCGTGATTGTACCATTTTCATCAATCACAAGAACACCATGGTTGACTTAGTTGAGTTAGATATTGTAGATTTTGATGTCATTCTAGGTATGGATTGTCTTCATGCCTGTTATGCCTCAGTTGATTGTAGAACTTGAGTTGTTAAGTTCTAGTTTCCTAATAAGCCAGTTATAGAATGGAAGAGTAGTTCAACAGTACCCAATGATCATTTTATTTCGTACCTTCAGGCGAGAAAGCTCGTTTCCAAGGGGTGTGTTTATCACTTAGTCTGAGTTAATGACTCTAGTGTTTAGATACCTCCTATTCAGTCAGTTTTTAGTAAAAGTGTTTCCACAAGTTTTTCCAGATGATCTTCCTGGAGTCCCTCTTGAGAGAGAAATAGACTTTGGTATAGACATTATTCCTGACACTCGTCTTATATCTATCCTGCCATATAGGATGGCACCAACAGAGTTAAAAGAGTAGTTGAAAGATCTCCTAGAGAAAGGTTTTATTCGACCAACTGTCTCACCTTAGGGCATTCCGCTCTTATTTGTGAGGAAAAAAGGATGGTTCCCTTAGAACGTGTATAGATTACCGTCAGTTGAATAAGGTTACTATCAAGAATAAGTATCCTCTTTTGAGAATTGATAATCTCTTTGATCAGTTTCAGGGGGCCACTTGTTTCTTTAAGATAGACCTCAGATCTGGCTACCATCAGTTAAGAGTAAGGGGATATGATATTCCAAAGACAACTTTCAGGACCTGTTATGGTCATTATGAGTTTCTAGTCATGTCGTTCGATTTAACTAATACGCCTATAACGTTCATAGACCTTATGAAAAGAGTATTCAAGCTTTATTTAGATATGTTTGTTATCGTGTTCATTGATAACATTCTAATTTATTCGAGGAATAAGGAAGATCATGCTAGTCATCTCAGAATAGTTCTCCAAACTCTAAAGGATAGAGAGTTGTATGCCAAGTTCTCAAAGTGTGAGTTCTGGCTTGAATCTATGGCATTCTTAGACCACATTATTTTCGGTGATGGAATTAGAAATGATACTCAAAAAATAAAGGCAGTGCAGAATTGGCCTAGACCCACATCCAACTGATATTTGGAGTTTCTTGGGGTTAGTTGGATATTAGAGAAGATTTTTTAAGGAGTTCTCATCCATTTCGTCCCCTTTGACCAAGTTGACTTAGAAAACAGTTAAGTTTCAATGGTCTGAATCTTGTGAGAAAAGTTTTCTTGAATTGAAAACTAGGTTGACTACTGCCCTAGTATTGACTTTACCATAGGGTACGCAAGGCTTTGTTGTATATTGTGATGCGTACAGAATTGGTTTGGATTGTGTGTTAATGCAGAATGGTAAATTTATAGCTTTTGCCTCTATACAGCTGAAAGTTCACGAGAATAATTATCCAACCCATGATCTAGAGTTGGCTGCATAGTATTTGCTTTGAAAATATGGCATCATTATCTTTATGGTGCTCATGTAGATGTGTTAATCGATCATAAGAGTCTTCAGTATTTGTTTAGTCAGAAAGAGCTTAATCTCAGGCAGAAGAGATGGTTAGAGTTACTCAAGGATTATGAAATGAGTATTCTATATCACCTAGGTAAGGCTAATGTTGTTGTTGATGCCTTGAGTAGGTTGTCTATGGGTAGTACTTCCCATGTTGAGGAAGAAAAAAAAGAGCTAGTGAAAGATGTGCATAGACTTGTCCGATTAGGAGTTCGATTAATGAATTCCACAAAAGAAGGAGTAGTGGTGATGAGTGAGGCTGAATCATCATTAGTGTCAGAAGTGAAAGAGAAACAAGACCAAGATCCTATGTTTCTTGAATTGAAGGCAAATGTTCATAAGCAAAAAGTAATGGTTTTTGAACAAGGGGGAGATGGTGTATTGAGGTATCAAGGTAGGTTGTGTGTACCAAGTGTGGATGAACACTAAGAAAGGATTATGGATAAGCTCATAGCTCTAGATATTTTATCCATCCGAGTTCCACAAAGATGTATCATGACTTCAAAGAAGTATATTGGTGGAATTGTTTGCAGAAAGGTATTGCTGAGTTCGTTGTTAAATGCCTGAATTGTCAACAAGTTAAAGTAGAGTACCAAAGGCCTAGTGGTATGGCTCAGAATATAGAACTTTTGGAATGAAAGTGGGAGATGATCAATATGTATTTCATTACTGGCTTGCCACGGTATCATAGGCAGCATGATTCTATTTGGGTGATTGTTGATAGAATGACTAAATCAACCCACTTTTTGTCGATAAGGACTACCCATTCAGCAGAGGATTATGCCAAGTTATACATTCAAAAGGTATTAAGACTTAATGGAGTTCCAGGGTCCATTATTTCATATAGAGGTGCACAATTGTGGAAGTCATTCCAGAAAGCCTTGGGTTTAAAGGTGAACTTGAGTACTGCTTTTCATCGTCATACAAATGGTCAAGCAGAGCACACTATTCAGACTTTAGAAGATATTTTGAGGGCATGTGTGATTGATTTCAAGGGTGATTTGGATGATCACCTACCTCTCATCGAGTATGCGTATAACAATAGTTACCACTCTAACATCCAAATGGCACCCAACGAAGCTCTTTATGGGAGAAGATGCAGATCTCCTATCAGATGGTTTGAGGTAGGTGAAGCTGGGTTGATAGGACTAGACTTAGTTCATCAAGCTATGAAAAAGTGAGAGTTATCCAAGAAAGATTGAAAACAGCGCATAGTCATCGAAAATCCTACACTGATGTAAGGAGAAGAGACTTATAGTTTTAGATAATTGGGTGTACTTGAAAGTTTCACCCATGAAGGGTGTTATGAGATTTTGTAAGATGGAGAAGCTTAGTCCCTGGTATATTGGTCCTTATAGAAGATATGAGTTGGAGCTACCACAAGAGTTAGTAGCAGTTCATCTAGCGTTTCATATTTCTATGTTGAAAAAGTGTATGGGCGATCCTTCACTGATGAAGATATTGGTATTAAGGACAACTTGTCTTATGAAGAGATTCTTGTTCACAAGTTGAGGACCAAGGAAGTAGCATTAATCAAGGTTCTGTGGAGAAACCAGTTCTTTAAGGAAGCTACTTGGGAAGCTGGGGAAGATATAAAGAAGAGATATTTGCATCTCTTTGAGTCAAGGTACTAATTTTCTTCTTAGTAATCTTTAATTGATATACTGAATGTGTTAGATTTACTTGTTGGGCATTTGAGCTGAATGTTAGATGTTACGCCTTTAGCCTACTAAGAGCAATCTCATTCAAGGACAAATGTTCCCAAAGAGGAGATATTGTAACACCCCGTTATTTGAAAGAACTATAATTAGAAAGAAACCATTGTTCGAAAGATCAAATTTGGAAAGTTTGGCAAGTTTGCTAAGTAAAAAGTTTTGAGTCAACTTCAAATAACCATAACTCTCAATACAGGAACATTTAGGTGAGATATAAGATACTAAATGAAAGGTCTTTGAATTATCTTTCCAATGTTGCCGAGTTTGCTAATTTTTTAGTTCGTATCAGAGAGATATGCCTGTTTGAAGTTGGCCTATCTAGATAAGGAAAGTTAACCGGATTTAAAAGGGGTATTTTGGTGTTTTCATTAGCCAATTAATTAAATCCGATTTTAGTAATTTTTTTGGGGTCTAAAATGATTTGGTTCAGTTTACAATTCATAAAATTACACTAGGGTTTTGAAAAAAGAGAAGAGAGGAGAAGAAGCCAAGGATTGGTCGCATTCTTGAAGTTTAGAGTGTGGATTTCACCAAGGGTTAATCTGATGAGGTATGTGAGATCACATAACAATGGATTCATTCATCCACGCTCCAATCATGATTTATTTCAGCGTATTTACATTTTTGAAAGTAGAGTAATTGAGTTCTTGATGGATTTTGTTGAAGTTCTTGATTGTCAAGTGGTTGAGGAGTTCTTGAGTTAGTTTCATGAGAATTGAAGTTAGTTTTGATTAGATTCTTGTATACTTTGGTTGGGTATTCGAATCTAAGTGTTTGGGGAAAGAACCAATCGAATTTAGATGAATTAAGGTCGAAAAACGAACAAGAAAAATTCGTCAAAATTCTGGGGAAAAAGGGCGGGGCATCACGCCACTCAGAGCGCACCACATCAGTGTCTAAAATTTGGGCTCTATGGATCCATGCCACTGAAAGTGCCCCTACCCATCTTCTGTAGTTTCAGGTCTGGAGCTCGGCACCACTCAGAGCGCTAGGGTCGCCAGGTCTCCTACCCTTTCCCACTTCTTTCCGTTTGAGTTTCCTTGAATCGTACATATGATTTGCGGTTGATTTCTATACTATAAGGTACATCTAAACATCATGATATCATCCATCAACATAAATCATAAACTTGAATTCATAAATTCAAATTCAAGGAAAGTGAAGAGCCAAGTCTAGAGAGTTCTTAGAGTCTATTCAAGAAGTCTTTTGCAAATGCTTTAAACTTGTTTTAAGACTTGAGTTTTGAGTTGAGTAAAGAGTAAAGAATGAAGTTTATCTCTTCAAAAGAGTATATGGGGACTATGTATTCCCAAAGAATAAATGTTTTCACATTTATACAAGAAAGGAAACATTGATTTCCAAAAGAACCTTTGAGCTAGTTTTTCAGTAAAGAGTAAATGCTTTCACAATTAAGCAAGGGAAGAAACATTGATTTCCTAGAGAGCCTCTAGTCTAGTTTTTGAGTAATTTTCTCAAACCACAGACAGAGTTATGTTTTTAAACATATGAGCTAGTTAAATTTTAGGAGTAGTATTCAGCACTGATATGGGGGAGAGTTCAGACAACTCCAAGCCCCCATAAACCATGTAGCCATCATAGGTAGAAAAGGGTCATTCTTTTTAGATGATTTCTTAGTTCTTTTTAGCATAAACGAGTGGATCAACTTAGTAGTTAGGTTCTATACCCCCGACAAGGTATAGGACGGCCCTAGCAGCGTGAGGCAAAACGTTGTATCATCACATAACTCTTAAGTGATGGTTGTCGAAATGAGAAACTCCCACAGAAGTATTTGTTATTCTTATATAAGAGTTAATTGTATTTTTATATATAAACAGAGTTTATATTGTATCTTTGCATACAAACTGAGTTACTATTGTATTTCTCAATACGCAGAGTTATTATCCATGTTTTAGAAAGTTTTTCTTTATATTGCATTCATATTATTGCTTTATACTGAAATGATTTAAGTTGAGTTGAGTTAAGTCTAGGTATGTTCTTTCAAATTCCTTTCAAGCATATGTCTTATTTAGAATTCCCCACGCATGCTCGTACATTCAATGTACTAATATCAATTGGCCTGTATCTTTTTATATGTAGATACATGTAACTAGGATCAGCATCCAACTCATCGTTGATTATAGTTGAGCTTCAGAGTTGTTGGTGAGCCTCATTGCTTCCGGAGGACCCTTTTTTATTGATTTATCATTTAGTTCAATAGGATGTCGTGGGTCTTGTCCCGACGTCCATCTCAGTTTTTAGAGGCTTCATAGACAGTTAGTTAATGTAAGTTCTTGAGTCTTTCCATTCTTGTTTTGATGTTTGAAAATTAAGTATCATTTTGTCTAGTGAATGTTACCTTATACATTCAAAGTTATTTATTGAGATTTCAGTTTACTTTTTAAAGTATTTTTATCATGAGTAAGTCTTCCGCTAAGAGTTAAGCAAGACCAGGGATTCACTTGGGGCCAACAATGGTTCTCGAGTGCCAGTTCCGCCCAGGGTATAAGCTCGGGGCATGATAGTTTCGAAGTTGAGGTTTTTCTATTTTAGCCTACTTGATTCGTCCTTTATGATGGTCTTGGTGCTTTGCTCGTTATTCGAAATTTGAGATGTGAGCATGTTCTATGTTACAAGCAAGACTACTCTCAATTGCTATTACTCTTTGTTATGCCTTGGTTTTGCCTGTGTTCCTCACCAGTTGTGCCAATTGCTCGTGAGGTTAGACTTTTGATTTGGATTATGCATTTTAGCATTCATTAACGTCTTCTAAACTTTAGCCCCTGAGAGAGAATGGAAATCTACTAAGAAGGTCCATCTATATGATAAGGTAAAATCACTTTGTGTACTATATTCCATATTTCATGATGAAATGTTAGCTTTTGGCATTGTGATTAACTTACGATGTTCGTTGTAGGGATTTGGGTTCTGTTTGAAATGCTTGAGTTACTCTTTTAGTTGTTGATTCTTCATATTTGGTTCATTTTTGCATGAGTAGTAGGGGTTAATTATGATATATTTGTTGCATATATGAGTATATTATTGGGCCTGAGGCCTTGGTCGAGGACCAACTGGATTCCAAGTTAGTTTACTATGCTCTGGGAGCATAGTGATTCCAATTATGTACATTTGGTTGATCAGATACTCATTGTTTGGATATTGGTGATAGTGATGACATCCATTGCGTTGATACTCCTTCTTTACCTGTTGTTTATTATTGCATTTACATTGGAGCTCAATCATCCTGTAACATCCCACCTTAGAAAGCATTAAATTTAGAAAGAACTAATTTGGAAAGAGCTAATTTGAGATTTGTTCGAGTTAAGCTTAAGTTGTGAGTTTTGGGTCAACTTCAAATGATCATAACTTTCAGTAAAGTATGCGTTAGGTGGCCCATAAGATATCAAATGAAAGGTCTTTGAAAACCTCTTTCCAACACCACCGAGTTTGCTAAATTTCGAGTTCGGCCTATCCAGTTAAGGAAATTTACCCGAATTAATGAGGGGTATTTTGGTCTTTTCCTTACCACCAGCCCAACTCGTTTTGGTTACGCAAATAGGGGTATAAACTGATTGAGATCAGTTTTTACAATTCAAAATCACGCTTAGGGTTTTGAGAGGAGTTCAAGATGAGGAAACAAAGAGGAGTTCAAGCGTTCGCTAAGTTTTCTTGCGAATCGAGGATTTGTTTCGCCAAATTAAGGCAGGTAAGTTTTCATAGTGTTGGGTTCATTCATCCACACACCAATCATGTGAATTACATCTGTAATTCCGTTCTTGAGGTTGAATGATTTGAATTCTTGATGGGTGTTCTTGAGGTTTTGTTGTTCATGCTTTGTTTAACGAGGCACATTATCTATGGGCATTTAAGGGGGGTTGTTATATATCCATTGAATAGTGGATTTTCCATTTGATTTACTAATGAATTCATGTATGTATAATTCCAAGGTGTAGGAACCTTTTTGGATAACTATGTATCTCCTAACTTGGGCATTTAACAAGGTGACCTTTGGGAGTGATATCTCAACACTATAAATAGAGATATCATTCACCATTTGGAGGACACACTTGAATAAGAAGAAAAATTGTCTCTTCCATCTACATTTTTTGTCTTCTTCTCTTTATAGTTATATTATTCTGAGCTTGATTTTATAACATGTATAGACACACACTCACACCCCCACTAAAAGTGGAAAGCTTCAAAGATGAAAAGTTAGATTACCATTTTACCCCTAAGCTAAATTAAACATCTAATTAATAAATTATTAAATAATAATATTTTAATTATTATTTGAATTGTTAGTTTTTTATTATAAACACAATGAAAGAATCATTACATTTATTTTAATAGTATTTGACCTTTCAATTTTCCATGTGACTTTTCATGTTTCCGTAATTTTCGTCATATAAATTTAACTATTCCAAGAAAGACTTTTATTTACCCCTAGACTAAATTAAACATCTAATTAATAAATTATTAAATAATATTTTTTTAATTATTATTTGAATTGTTGGTTATTTATTATAAAGACAATGAAAGAATCATTATATTTATTTTAATAGCATTTGACCTTTCAATTTTTTATGTGACTTTTCATGTTTCCGTAATTTTTGTCCTATAAATCGAACTTTTCCAAGAAAGACTTTTATTTACTACTCCTACAATTCTTGTGTGTAGGAGCTCTAAACAGGTGGAATAATGTCACAATTTGTGGTGAAAGTTGTAAGTTCCTCTTATATAGTCATGAGAATAGACAAGAATTGAACTACTGAAGCATTAAAGCTTGGTGTGTTAGTTTTATACTTATTTGTAGTAATTAGAATTATAATAAGACTTGTTTATCTCTCTTAATATAGTTGAATTGTTGTTTTGTTAGCAACTTCCTTTAATTTTAGATTTTTATTTTGTTTGCTCAAATATTCAGTTTTCATTATAGAGACAAAAGCAAAAAAATGTCTAATTGTCTTGCTCATGTGTATCTTTCTTCTTCTTTTTTTGTCCTTTTTTACTTATAATTTTACATATACATCAACTTTCATCTTTAAGAATGAATGTGAATAAAATGTTTACTCTTTTTTTTTTTTTTTTTTGGAAAAGAAAAAGGAGGAGGAGGAGGAGGAGGAGGAGAAGAAGAAAAATAGTCTTTATGTTCATAAATATCCTGATTTTTAAAATATAAATAATAAGACTTTTTACACTTTAGTTATAAATTTAGCATTAGATTAATGGTGAATAAGTTATGTCTGAAGAGAAAATTAAATTCTATATAAAAATAGTAGTTATGTTCATAAATATCCTGATTTTTAAAATATAAATAATAAGATTTTTTACACCTTAGTTTTTAAAATTTATAAATAATTAATTAGTTTGAAGTGCTTGTGGATAAAAATTTACTATAATATTTGAGCACATTCATTATAATTATCAAGAGATTCAAAAGGCAAAGTAAAAAAGTGGAAATGTTTTGTTTTCCTTTCGCTCAAAGTTAATCTTACACCATTTTTTTATACAAAAAGTAAGATTCATATTTGTTTGATTAAAAAAAATATTTAGTCCGCTAAAAAAAAGACATATTTCCTTATATTGTAAATATTTAAAAACACTATCAATATTTTATCCATGTTGGGTCTCACTTATTTGACAAAAAAATGTGTACTCTTCTATTTAAAAATACATTTATTTTAAGGGGATTTTAGAACATTACAAAATCTCCCCATATTTTTAAACACGCCCCTGATGTGCGGGCCTAATTCATTTTCATGGGCCAATCAAGTGGAAATTCTTTTTAATTTTGGGTGGAGGTGAGATTCGATCTTAGGACCTCTGCCTACTCTGATATCATGTTGAATTGTGTGGCCATGTCATCTAAATGTTTAAGTTGTTAAAGAAATCATACTTTTATTATTTAATGACGTTGTCAATAGGTATGGGGCTTGATTATAGCAAAACTAGTGCATGTGTACTATGTGCTTCCAATTTCTAAGTTATAGCGGCATCTCCTACAAATTGATATCCATAACAAGTTACTGACTCAAAATCTAAATGTACATAATACTGAACTCTTTACGTATCACTAAAATCATCACAATCCAGCGCCAAACAAAGTGTTATATTTATTCGTAACATGAACAAGATTGTGTAACTGTTAGTAGCGGAAGATCAACAATAACTTTGTTGAGGAATTGCTCCAAATCGGACTTTGATCTTAAGGAAACAGAGTACAATGCCACAAACTGAATATTATTTTTAGGTTGTTTAATGTCAATGTTGAGAAATAAAGATTCTGCCTTCTCACTTCTTTTTTTGATTTCACACCTCTTCCGTTGGATGAAGCACAATTTTAAAAAGAGAGTAGATGTTATGGTTGAACAATTATAATGTACCCGTTCCACTCTTTTTTCAAAATTGTGTTTATCTCTGTTTTTAGAAACTAAATTGGGTCGGGTGGGGTCCACATGCGCGACCCACGACCCATGACCCAAAAGCTTACACCGAGCCTTACCACTTCTTCTCACAAACTAAGACTACAGGACCAACTAGACTCACTCGACAAAAGAAGAAGGAGAAGAAATTGTCTGTTTTGGACAATTAAGGTATTGTAGCTTCTTCATATTGTTAAAAGTAGTATCATATTCATGGATAGACCCGTTTCCTTGGATTAGGTGGAGAAGGATGGTCCTTGGGTCTTTCATAGGCAGCCTCAATCTGTTCTAGTTTTTCCACTACTTCCTTCATCGACGGTCTGCTTTTAGGTTCATTTCCAAGACATGATAGTGCCAGTTGTGCTATTTGTACTGCAGCTATGGATGGATATTTTCCTCCCAAACATGAATCCATCTTCTCCTTCAACTTTCTTTTATTAGATAAATGAGGCTTAATCCAGTCAACCAGATAATGTTGGTTGCTTGGCCGGTTTGTGTCTAGTGCTTGTAGACCTGTTAGCATTTCCACTAAAAAGACACCAAAAGAATACACATTGCTCTTCACGTACAAGTGTCCTATAGAAAAATGACAATACAAGTATGAACAAACATTGAATACATGTTTAAGCACAAAATGTGACTCAAGAGAAGTAGAATTTCCAAGTGCAGAAGCCATGTTTACCTATTGCAACATACTCGGGAGCAGCATAACCATCTATTCCAATATCTGTGTTGACACATGTGATTGGCTATCCGAAGTACCTTGTCTTGCCAAGCCAAAACCTGCTATCTTTGCAGTGTAAGACTGAAACATAAGGGAAATAAAGAATGTCATGGAACAATTTTATTACTAACAACCTTTGGTCACTCTGTGATCAATAGCTCCAAAACTTTAGGCCAAATAATGTGTGTAAACCTTAAAGGTGCCCAGTATGAAAAGGGCTCGTAACACCTGTATTACTTGCGCTAAACCACTATATGACAATATTCCAAGGGAAGAAGTAAAGGAAACATACGGTATCAAGTAACATATTTGAGGCATTGAAGTTTCTGTAAATGACTTGCTTCTCTGATGCATGTAGGAATGCCAAGCCTCGGCCTGTGGCAATTAGAATTTGAACCCTTACATTCCATGGAAGTGACAAAGCAGTAGATCGGCCTAAGCAAACAAAAAGAACAAATATGTTTAGGTGGAGCACAAAGTAGCTAGACACATAGACAAGCAGTAGTTCTTTATCTTCCTGGAAGTATCCCAGGAGTTTGACGAGGTTAGGATGAGAAAGTCTTCCAAGAATGCTCACCTCATACTGCATAATTAACAAATGAAATGAAATTACTTGGAAAATGTTTAGCAGATACAAGCAACAAAACTCACTGTATCAGAGCAATGGAATAATCTTCACATTTAAATATTTAGAACAACTCCAGATCAATCAACTAAAATTTACTTGGTAGAAAGCAAAATTTGTGCCCAAAGATGTCGTTGATAATGGTTGCAATTGATCTGCTAAAACTAGCAGAAGGCATAAGATCACAAGATTCGGTATACAAATTAAAAAAGTGAGACATTCAAATGCGAAGGGACAGATGGTAGAGAGTTGCCTGCATCCAAAATTGATTATTCACTATACCTGCTGAAGAGCAAGTACAAAAGGCTGCACAACAAAACTAAGACTGCAAAAAGAAAATCCTAGACCATTCACCTAACTAAATATTAGCATAATCATCCTGGTGACTGTTCTATTTATAGTGAATGACAATAAGCACCAAAGAGTTCAAGGAATTGCTCTTTGCCAAAGTTTAGAGCAAACACAGTGCGCCAATAAGCATACATAATATATCTTACTCTCTTAATTCTCACTTCCCACCGAAAGTAGTCAAAGAGATTCAACTCAATGGGACAACAAACGCCTTGGACAGACAACATTTACGAAGAATGAGTTACTGCTATGCAAATTGATGTCTCTCACACAGACAATAAGAAGAGCGCAATTGCAGCTTAATTAAAATGAAGCAAGCTAGTACCAGGCATAAACTAGAAATAGCTCCAATTAGAAGATTTAAAAGGAGTTCATATATTTAGGACAGAGGAATGACCTTCCACTCTTTAAATCCTTCGAAGCTTTCAGAATTCAATTTATAAACAACAATTAGAGTTCGGTCATTCTTGGAAGATGGCGACTCAGCAAGACAACCCTTGTAAACTTTTCCAAAACTACCTTCTCCCAGCACTGTGTCATTGCTAAACTTTCTGGTGGCGGCCTTGAGTTCAGAGAAAGAAAATATCCTTAAATTGGGGTACTGTGATATCTGACTATCTGGATAAACAAGATTCCCTGGCTTTGGAGGTGCTTTTCTGAAAAGGCTACGAAAATCCAAGCACCTTGGTAATGCAGTGTAGGGACTTTTATCCTCAGATTTTACCTTTTTCTTTGAAATGGCACTCCTTTCTGCTCTATCACTGCCATTACAATCCTCTTTAATGGATGCCCTCTCTACTTCAATCTGTAACTGAGATTACTTCGATGAGTCATCAAATGAAATGGTACCTTCACCTTCATTCTTCTGAAATACTAATGCTAATTCCAGGATTTTCACCACTTCAGACATCGCAGGCCGTTCTTCAGACGACCATAGAAGCATTTAGCAGAAATTCCTATAAACGCCTTTAGACAAGTTGATGAGATGGACCCCAACAGATTCTGATCAATAAGCTTATTAATTTCTCCTTCCTTGATGCATTGTTTGGCCCATGCTACAAGTCCATGTTGTTCCTCAGGCAGTCTCATATCGACTGCCGGTCTTCCTGAGAGCAATTCAAATAGTACTACTCCAAAAGCATACACATCAGTTTTCCATGTCAATCTATTAGTCAGAAAGTACTCAGGATTGAGGTACCCAAATGTTCCTTTGACTTGTGTACTAACATGAGTAGCTGATTCATTTCCAGGCCCCATTTTGGATAACCCAAAATCTGAAATCTTACTTTCTCAATTTTCATCCAGTAGAATGTTTGAGCTTTTGATATCACGATGTATAACCCTATTTTGAGATGTATGAAGGAAATCCAGTCCACGTGCAGCACCTATAGCAATCTTGAGTCTCCGTTCCCAAGAGAGAGATGAGCTATTTATGTCCATTTTGTAGAGGTTATCAGCAAGTGATCCTCGAGGCATATAATCATAAACTATTAACATCTCATGACCTTCAATGCAGTAACCAATTAGGGAGAGAAGGTTCTCATGGTGGTGCGTGGATAACATATTGATTTTCGTCCAAAACTCTTTCTCCCCCTGGCTAGATCTTGATTTCAAACGCTTAACTGCTACAATAGTCTCTCCACCATCAATATCTATAGAGAATAGCAGAAGAAAAGTATAATTAGGAAACCTTCTGCTAGCCCAAGATCGTTAACTAAGATCGGAAGATTCAACTAAGGAAGAAGAAGAAGCTACAAAGTAGAACTTGATTATGGAAGAAGTCTCTTTTATTTGGTTGTTCTTAGAATGCTTGGGTTTGGGGTGTATACAAATGCCTAATGCCACCCCTATTTATAGTTGTGAAGGGATGATTCTAGATACTAATAATCTAGACTATTCTAACCTCTTCTACAAATATCTTCCTCAAATATCTAAAACTCTAGACTATCTAGATTAACTACAAATATCTAATTCTCTAGAATATCTAGACTTTTCTTAGATACAACAAATACTAAAGATGACTCTATAAAACTCTAGAAAGTTCTACTAAATATCTATGATATTTTTGTACTTCCAAAAAATCAACTTTAATTTTTCACACTCCCCCTTAAAGTGATTTTTGGAAACTATCCCACACTTGTCGCTGAAGAACTCAATCGAAGCTTTGCGCCATGTCTTAGTAAAGATCTCAACAATTTCTTCCGAAGTCCTCTTGGTTCTTCAAATGATGAAGATTTTTCATCAGTAATTGATCCATGGGAATTATCTCCTTGTTGAGTTCTCAGACTCCCCCTTTTTCTTAGCTTCCCAACAGTTGTACTATTCGGATAAACATCTGTGATGGACAAATTTGGAATTTTACAGTTCAAGATTCTAGAACCGATTTCTTCTAATGCATCTCCATAAACCAAGGAAATTTTATTAGGATCAGCTGCTTCATTTGATTTGGTGATGAACTGATCATCAATTTCATGTGAAGCATCATCACTAGCACAAGATCCACCACCACATTCTCTTTTTAGCTCTTTAAATTGTTTGTCATCTTTAGAGCTTTCAATAATTATGTCGACTGTCTCTCCACCTAAAATTTGACCTTCAAGGTTAGCTTCCTCATCTATTTGATATCCATCATCTCCATTTGCTTCCAATATTTGATCTAAGCCAATGAATGACCTCGATATGACTGACGATTGATCAGAGACTTCAACTTCCCATACATCTTCCTCAAAACTTTCTCCATATAGGTCACCATCGACATTTATAGCTCCAGGCACTACTTGTTCAGAATTTATTTTCTTGATTTCTTCAATAGAAGCTACCATATCACCAGTATGATTGTATTATATTTTGAATCCTCGATCCAATCTCTTTCAAGGTTGAGAGAAACCATAGCATCTATTGCTCGAGCCTCAGCTACTAAACAATTTCCCCACTCTTCTTCTTCGTCAACAACAACTTTTTGAGCCATATTTCTCTCTTTAGCTCGGCAATATCTTTTTATGTGCCCTACTTCACCACAACGATAGCATCTGAGTGGCTTCTTACCATAATAGTTAGAAGACTCTTCCTTCTTTCCAAGTGAGCGTGAACCACCTGAGGATCGAGAGTGTGACACATCTCTTGTTTTTTCTTTAAAGTTCCTCTTGTTGGCTACAAGAGCATTTTCTTCTCCTTCTTTGACAAATACACTAGCTAATTGCTTGGCTAGTAATTCCTGTGACGACAATAAATTTTCAAATTCCTCCAAGGATGGTTGTAGAGCCCATCCTTGAATCGACGTCACAAATGGAAGATATTTAGGCTTCAAACCACGAATGATAATTCTTCTTATTCATGCTTCCGAGATAGCCTCTTTCGAATTCAACAAAGATATCTCAGAACATAAGTTCTTAATCCTCCAAAAATACTCGGCGATAGAAAGGTTACCTTGAGTGGTGTAAGCCAATTCATTCTCCAATATCTGCAGCCGAGCTTCATTCTTCTTGTTGAACAAACAATCGAGGGTCCTCCATATTTCATGAGTTGATTTACATTTTATAATATGATCAAATAAATTGGAGGATATTGTCCTATTTAGAATGAACTCCGCTTTCGCATTAACCTGCTTCCACTTCTTGTACGCACTACTATTTTCCAGTCCGTCAGCAGGAGGACTTATGTCATTTCTATTAACAACATCCCACAAATCCTCTCCCACAAGGTATGATTTCATACATATCCTCTCCCACAAGGTATGATTTCATACATGTTTTTCATACCTTGTAATTGGACTGATTCAACAACTCCATCACCAGTCCATTGACACGGCCGCTAAAATCCATATAGACAAACCAGTTGAATCTACCACTAACCCGATCTTGAAATAACACCCACAAGCCAATCCACAGCTATGGCTCTGATACCATGTAGAGAATAGCAGAAGAAAAGTATAATTAGGAAACCTTCTGCTAGCCCAAGATCGTTAACTAAGATCGAAAGATTCAACTAAGGAAGAAAAGGAAGCTACAAAGGAGAACTTGATTATGGAATAATACTCTTTTATTTGGTTGTTCTTAGAATGCTTGGGTTTGGGGTGTATACAAATGCCTAATGCCACCCTATTTATAGTTGTGAAGGGATGATTTTAGATACTAATAATTTAGACTATTCTAATCTCTTCTACAAATATCTTCCTCAAATATCTAAAACTCTAGACTATCTAGATTAACTACAAATATCTAATTCTCTAGATTATCTAGACTTTTTTTAGATACAACAAATACTAAAAATGACTCTATAAAACTCTAGAAAATTCTACTAAATATCTATGATATTTTTGTACTTCCAAAAAATCAACTTTAATTTTTCACAATATCCCCTTTGTATACTGTACCATATCGCTACCACTGACAAGCTGAGGATCAAAATTGTTCGTTGATCTTTCCATCTCATCCAGTGAAAATTGACGACACTGATGCTCTCCTGAAGATATTCCATTGTTCGTCTTGCTAGACTTTATTTCTGCATTATACCTAATGTAATAAACAGCAACATTAATCAAAGTGACTACAAATGTCAGTACAGTCGCAATTTGATTCTTTGTGTAGAACAGCACAGATTCCTCTGATTTTTCTGGTGTTGAACTTGTCACAGTATGCACTGGGCTCACACTACCAAGATTGTTGTCAGGGTTGCTTATCTTGAAGACTTCTATCCCATTCAAGATGGCATTAGCATGTTTACTGATTGTAGAAAAATTTGGCTGCAAAACTATAGAAAGGTTATGCATCCCTTCCTTCCTATCACCTTCCATAATCGCAACATAGTCCCTGTATGCAGAAATTCCATGTCCCCCACTCCATTTGATCACATCAGCTTCATCTTCAGCACTCTGATTGTTTATGACAATAGTGAAATTCCTTTGGCCTTCATTTGTCGTCATAGGTTCAACTTCACAAAAGTGGAGCCTAACAAGGTATCTTAATCCCAAATCAAGTGGAATGTTCCATGTGAGATTACAGATATTCGAATGGCAGTGCGCACCCACTGACCTGGCCGTTGGGTAAACTTCTTTTGGTGCAATGTCAGATGTTGAGGATGTATATCTAATATCAACGGCTCTGTTGATCGAAAAGGCACCAACTTCAATCAGATAATTAGTGTCATCTTCCCAGTCCCGGAACATGGTTGCATCTTCCAAGGATGAAATAGAGTTTCCGCCAACATTTATTCGCTGAATTGTCTCCAGTGCTGTGCTGTAGTCAATGTAGAATCTGTAATTTCGTCCAACAACAGGGACTCCCAGATCGCCATCAGGTGTGAAATACAGACCCGAGGGCATGGAAACAATCTCGATTGCATTAACAAAAGCATAAGTGTCTTCTGAAAAGCTTGATTTTCGAGATGGTATGAATGTTATGCTTAATGTTTCACTTTCTTGTACATTGATACAAAATTCACGCCTGCAGCAAGGGTAGGTATGAAGTCACTGAGCAGGGTATGCTGATCAGTTTTGACAGTAAAAATGGGTTTGGACTTGTAGAAACTTTTGTATAAAGCTGGTTCGAAGTGCAGGCGTATGAACTTGTGTCCCGGTTTCACTGAAAATCGGTAGGTAAACTGATGGCGAGATGTTCGAGCAGACTTATAAGGAACTGAATCGGATAAGGCAGCTTGGTGAGGTACTCAAGAATTTGTAGATTTTCCAGTTAAGTGTAGAAATGAGGAAGTGAAAGTTGAATCTCCAATCCATAGTCGTCCATCTGGTGCATGGGAATTAGCAGAGGCACCACATGATATGGCAATGTTTTCATGAATGTTAGTGGCAGCAGATATGATGATTGTTTGAATACACAATAAGAGAATGAATAGCTGAGAGAGAAACATGTTCAGTTGCTATAAACAAACAAGTTGAAGAGGAATAGTTTGCCTACAATCAAAAAACTGGACAATAAAAGCCCAATAGTACTCATTCTTGGGGTAGGCAGGCCAATATGCAGTTATTGTTGTATTCTTACAGAAAAGTCAAAGAACCTCTATAGTCAATCATTTCCTTTTCTAATTAATCATACATCATACATCATACATATCCATTCGAGTTAGTTCTGAACCTAAATGATGACTTTTAAGTCCAATTTTGATCTTTCTACGGTCCAAAAAAAATGTGAACATTACTAAGTATAGTGCGTGGTCCAAATTGGATAGCACATATATTACGTACTCTATGCGCACTCCTCACATTCACTCTACTTCTATTCATTGACCTTCTGCCCTCGTATTATTATTATTATTTGATGGACAGGTACATTTTCCGTTTATTCAATGTTAATTAGTATAATTTTTTAAAATTACTATAGTTTTATTCGTTCAACTCTTTCAAATAGATCATTGTTCTCTCTTGCATATTCTTAATCATTTTGATAAATAGAACTGCATTTTTTTTTTGTCAAATATAATAAAATGAAAGATGATATGAGGCCAAAAGTATATATTTTTAATTATTATTTGTCTCACATTTAGTATTTTTATTTGTCTTTTTTTAGCATGAATTTTATAGATTGTGCATAAAAATATATTTTATTTATACATAAATTGATGTGAAGATGAAAAAGTTTAGAGCTAAAATGAATTAAAAATGGAAGATTATAGAAGAAAATCAAACAAACATTTTAATGAATTAAATTGAATATAATAATATATTATATATAAAAGTGGAGTTGAAGAAAGTATACAAATTGAAGAAAGTTGACATGTGGCAGTGCATGAAGACACGACCCTGACACAACTTCACGCGGAAGATCCTGGTTTTGGGTTCCTAATTTGTTTTGGACTCGATTAATTTATTTAGAATTTCCTACACCATTAAATAATTCATAAGAATAATTATTAAGGGAGGACGACACAATGTAGAAAATAACTTTTGACTATGAGCCGACGTAGAGACAGAAGAACTTGAATTTCATCTTTTCTCTCCTATATCAATTATTTTTACATCTTCTTTTTGAATAATTTGTTGTAATTGCTCTATGTCTATGTGGAGTTAAACTTCTTATTCTAGGATTATGTTAACTTATAAAATGATTGTTTAGTAACTTTTGATTTTGCATACTTGTTTATCATATTGGTTGTTCTTCTATTCTTGTTCTTACTATTTTAATACGTGATCACCATTAAAATAAATTTATTATCTTCTTTTGAACTCAAAAGAGAAATAGAGGGATAGAACATGGAATATAAGGAGTATGATTTTTTTTCTTGCATATCTTATATTATTTTGTGTTTAGGATAGTGATATACCTAGATGTCGTGCTTGGTCCAAATACAAAAAGATAATTCTTCTAAATATATTATTGTTCTCTGATGCATTTTCTTAATTATTTGGCTAAACACAGGTGCATTTTTTTGGTCAAAGATAGTAAAATGAAAGATGATATGATGTCAAAAATATATATTTTTAATTATTATTAGCCTCACATTTATTATTTTTATTTTTCCTTTTTAGCATGAATTATATGGATTGTGCATAATAGTATATTTTATTTGTAGATAAAATTCGTGTGAAGATGAAGAAGTTTGGAGCTAAAACGAATTAAAAATGAAAGATTATAGAAGAAAATCAAGCAGACATTTTAATAGAAAATCAAGCAGACATTTCAAGTGTTCACCAAATCTTCAGATGTATACAATATGAACCCTTATGCCTCTATTTATAGTCTACATAGAGACATACAAAAGGTTAGTCATAAACATGACATTAACATGAATATAATGGAGGTTATGGAAGTGAAAGGTTATAAGAATAATGGTTATAAAGTTGGAAGTTATGGTTATCTTCATAATGGAGGAAAGTAATGGAGATAATGGGTGAGAATAACTTCTTGTTGTAGTGGACATCCACACTACAACAATTAACACAATTTTGAAAAAGAGTGGGAACGGTTACATTGTAACTATTCAACCATAACATCCACTCTCTTTTTAAAATGGTGCTTCATCCTTGGGAAAAGGTGATGAGAAAATAAAGGTGAAAAGGCATATATCTCAACATTGACATTAAAACAACTCAAAAAGGATGTTTGGAGCATTGTATTCTATTTCCTTAAGATTCAAAGTTCAATTTGGAGCAATTCCTCAACAAAGATATTGTTGATCTTCCACTATTGTTAATAGGTACACAATCTTGTTCATGTTATGAATAAATATAACAGTCGGTATGGCATTGGATTGTGATGATTTTAGTGATACGTAAAGAGTTCAGTATTACGTACATTTAGATTTTGAGTCAGTAACTTGTTGTGGATATCAATTAATTTGGAGATGCCGCTAGAGCTTAGAAATTGGAAGCACATGGTACAAATGCATTAGTTTTGCTATAGTCAAGCACCATACTATGGTCCTGGAAGAGAAGCAATGTTTTGTACATTGAAAAGTTAATATATACCATAGACACTTAACCTGAAGAGTGGGATCAGAAAAGGTACATACATAACCTGAAGAATGGGATCAGAAAAGGCAAATCCATGATCCCTCTTCAAGTTAGAACAAGGAGCAGTAAAGATAAGACCCGATCCATTGATCAATGATTGAAAAAAATCATATTCTAGATTATTATGTATGTCAACTCTCAGAATTCTTTGAGAGACTAATAGAAGGCATCATTACTGATTTATAGCAGTCATGAACCCTTTCCAGGATCCACAGGAGCTAGAATAATATAGAAGGAAATGGGGACACAAACATGCTCCGATAAACAATTCTGCCAAGATTTGGATTTTCTAGACAAAGGAATGAGTGAGCCAGGTTATATTAGAATTTACCCAACATGTGACAATGACATTCTTCAAAAATAACAGATGTCATAATATCATCCATATATGAAAGATGCAATGCAATAAAGAGATTTAAGCTCTAGGATGAGATGTAACAAATTGCAGAAAATCATCAAAAACCTATGATAGTAGGAAGAGATTTTAATGTTATAATCAATGAGGAAGAGAAGATGGAAGGTTTACCCTTCACTCAGCATGAGGAAACTAATTTTTCCCTTTAGCATAAACAATTATGTCCTAGCTGAAGTGAGAGTTATTGACAATAAACAATATGTGTTGGAATGGAAGAATTGCAGGAGATTGTATTTTTAAAAGGTTAGATATGATTCTTATTAATTATGCATTTTTGGATTGGTTCCCATCCAGCGAAGTTCATCATCTCATAAGGCAAGGATTGGATCATGCCCCTTCATGTGATATACAACACAACTAAAGAACCTACAATATAGTGAAATTGGAACACTTTGTAGGGAGCCCATCATGAAGTTTCAAGCTAACTTGAAAAAGGTGAAAAATATCTTGGCTAGGTGGAGCAAAGAGGATTTTGGGATATTTTTCAAAAGGTTTCCACCATGGAGGATGTCATTGATGGGTGGTAGATTTACACTTATTTGTGACCTACTTAGTTCAACAATTAGTGTCATCAATGCCTAATTATGTTCTATTCTAATGATATTTTCATGATTTGCAGTTATGAAGGCAAAGGGACAAGGCAAGAATGAATACTTGAAAGAAAGGCCAAAAACATGGAAAGAACTGTAAACTCCACACTGTTGATCGCCTAACCAAAAGAGCGGATCGTCCAACTAGCACGATCTTGCCTAAAGTGACAATACTCACAGTAGAAAATTTTAACAATATTGTAGATTCTTCATATTGTTAAAAGTAGTATCATATTCACTCTGCTCTTCTAAGGAGTGGATAGGCCTGGTTCCTTGGATTAGAAGGAGAAGCATGGTCCTTGGATCTTTCATTGGTAACTTCAATCTGTTCTAGTTTCTCCACTATTTCCTTCATCGATGGTCTGCTTTTAGGTTCATTTCCAAGACATGATAGTGCCAGTTGTGCTATTTGTGCTGCAGCTCTGGATGGATATTTTCCTCCCAGCCGTGAATCGATTTTGTCCTTCAACTTCCTTCTGTCGGATAAATGAGGCTTAATCCATTCAATTAGATTATGCTGGTTGCTTGGGCGGTTTGAGTCTATTGCTTGTAGACCTGTTAGCATTTCCACTAAAAAGACACCAAAAGCATAGACATCGCTCTTCACGTACAAGTGTCCTGTAGAAAACAAATAATGCACTTGACTATATGTTTTAACTTGTAAGCACAAGATGCATGTGATTCAAGAGAAGTAGAATTCCCAAGTGCAGAAGCCCAACAGAATCCAAGTTTACCTGTTGCAAGATACTCGGGAGCAGCATAACTGTACGTTCCAAGTACCCGTGTTGTCACATGTGATTGACTAGCCGAAATACCTTGTTTTGCCAAGCCAAAATCTGCTATCTTCGCATTGTAAGACTGAAACATTAAAGAAATAAAGAAAGTCATGAAACAGTTTTGTTAATAACAACCTTTCTCTTAACTTTTTCACTGTTATATGTCAGGTTTTGTCTCTCTGTGATAAATAGCTCCAAAACTTTAGGCAAAACAGTGTGTGTAAACCAAAAAGGTGCCCAGTAAGAAAAGGGCTTGTGACACCTACCTTTAAAACTTTCACTAAGCAACTATATGAGAATATTCCTAGAGAGAAGTAAAGAGAACATACGCCATCAAGTAATATATTCGAGGCATTGAAGTTTCTGTAAATGATTTGATTCTCTGATGCATGTAGGAATGCCAAGCCTCGAGCTGCACCAATCATAATTTGAACCCTTACATTCCATGGAAGTGACAAAGCAACAGAGCGCCCTAAGCAAACAAAGAGAACAAATATGTTTAGGTGGAGCATGAAGTAACTGGCACATTTCTTTCTGCTTTGATCTACAATATGTTATATACATAATCTCTTACTTCCAAAAAGATGGTTGTTCAAGCTGCCCTTTGGCATAAACTCATAGACAAGCAGTAGTTCTTTATCTTCCTGGCAGTAACCCAAGAGTGTGACGAGGTTAGGATGAGAAAGTCTTCCAAGAATGCTCACCTCAGACTGCAAAATTAACAAATGAAATGAAATTCGCAAGAGATAGCCGGCCAACATTTACCTAGAATGAGTTACTACTAAGTAATAAATCAATGTCAAGTGCTTCTATGTAAATCTATATGTCTCTCAGACAGACAATAAAGAAGAGAGCAACTGCAGCATCATTAAAATGAAGCAAGCTAGCGCCCCAAGGCTTAAACTAGAAATAGCTTCAATTAGAAAACTTAAAGAATAGCACAGAGGAATTACCTGCCACTCTTGAAATCCTTGAAAGATTTCAGAATTCAATTGCTTAACAGCAATTACAGTCCGGCCACTCTTGGAAGATTGCGACTCAGAAAGGTAACCCTTGTAAACATTACCAAAACCACCTTCTCCCAGCAGTGTGTCATTGCTAAATTTTCTGGTCGCGGCCTTGAGTTCAGAGAAAGAAAATATCCTTAAATTTGGGTGCTGTGATATTTGTCTATCTGGATAAACAAGATTTCCCGACTTTGGTGGTGCTTTTCTGAAATGGCTACGAAAATCCCACCATCTTGGTGAAGCAGTGTAGGGACTTTTATCCTCAGATTTTACCTTTTCCCTTGAAATGGCACTCCTTTCTGTTGTATCATCACCATTACAATCCTCTTTAATCGATGCCCTCTCTGCTTCAATCCTTGACTGAGATGAAGTTGATGTGTCATCGAATGAAATGATACCTTCACCGTCATTCTTCTGAAATTCTAATGCTAATTCCAGGCTTTTCACCACTTCAGACATCGCAGGCCGTTCTTGTGGACGACCATCGAAGCATTTAGCCGAAATTCCTACAAACTCCTTTAGACAAGTTGATGTGATGGACCCCAACAGATTCTGATCAATAAGCTTATTAATTTCTCCTTCCTTGATGCATTGTTTGGCCCATGCTACAAGTCCATGTTGTTCCTCAGGCAGTCTCATATCGACTGCCGGTCTTCCTGAGAGCAATTCAAATAGTACTACTCCAAAAGCATACACATCAGTTTTCCATGTCAATCTATTAGTCAGGAAGTACTCAGGATCGAGGTACCCAAATGTTCCTTTGACTTGTGTACTAACATGAGTAGCTGATTCATTTCCAGGCCCCATTTTGGACAACCCAAAATCTGAAATCTTACTTTCCCAGTTTTCATCCAACAGAACGTTGGAGCTTTTGATATCACGATGTATCACCCTATTTTGAGATGTATGAAGGAAATCCAGTCCACGTGCAGCACCTATAGCAATCTTGAGTCTCCGTTCCCAAGAGAGAGATGAGCTATTTCTGTCCATTTTGTACAGGTTGTCAGCAAGTGATCCCCGAGGCATATAATCATAAACTAATAACATCTCATGACCTTCAATGCAGTAACCAATTAGGGAGAGAAGGTTCTCATGGCGGTGCGTACATAACATATTGATTTCCGTCCAAAACTCTTTCTCCCCCTGGCTAGATCCTGGTTTCGATCGCTTAACTGCTACAGTGGTCTCTTCACCATCAATATTCCCTTTGTATACTGTACCATATCCACCGCTACCAATGACAAGCTGAGGATCAAAATTGTTCGTTGATCTTTCCATCTCATCCAGTGAAAATTGTCGACACTGATGCTCTCCTGAAGATATTCCATTGTTGGTCTTGCCAGACTTTATTTCTGCATTACACCTAATGTAATAAACAGAAACATTAATCAAAGTGACTATAAACGTCAGTACAGTTGCAATTTGATTCTTTGTATAGAACAGCACAGATTCCTCTGATTTTTCTGGTGTTGTACTTGTAACAGAATGGACAGGGCTCACACTACCAAGATTGTTGTCAGGGTTGCTTATCTTGAAGACTTCTAGCCCATTCAAGATGGCGTTAGTATGTTTACTGATTGTAGAAAACTTTGGCCGCAAAACTATAGAAAGGTTATGCTTCCCTTCCTTCCTATCACCTTCCATAATCGCAACATAGTCCCTATACACAGAAATTCCATGTCCCCCACTCCATTTGATCACATCAGCTTCATCTTCAGCACTCTGATTGTTTATGACAATAGTGAAATTCCTTTGGCCTTCATTTATCATCGTAGGTTCAATTTCACAAAAGTGAAGCCTAACAAGGTATCTGAATCCCAAATCAAGTGGAATGTTCCATGTGAGATTACAGATATTCGAATGGCAGTGCGCACCCACTGACCTGGCCGTTTGGTAAACTTCTTTTGGTGCAATGTCAGTTGCTGAGGATGCATATCTGATTTCAACGGCTCTGTTGATCGAAAAGGCACCAACTTGAATCAGGTAATTAGTGTCATCTTCCCAGTCCCGGAACATGGTTGCATCTTCCAAGGATGAAATAGAGTTTCCGCCAACATTTATTCTCTGAATTGTCTCCAGTGCTGTGCTATTGTCGATGTAGAATCTGTAATTTCGTCCAACAACAGGGACTCCCAGATCGCCATCTGGTGTGAAATACAGACCAGACGGTATGGAAACAATCTCGATTGCATTAACAAACGCATAAGTGTCTTCTGAAAAGCTTGATTTTCGAGATGGTATGAATGTTATGCTTAATGTTTCACTTTCTTGTACATTGATGCAAAATTCCTTTTTGAAATAGTTGATGCCTGCAGTGAGGGTAGGTATGAAGTCACTGAGCAGGGTATGCTGATCAGTTTTGACAGTAAAAATGGATTTGGACTTGATGAAACCTTTGTATGAAGCTGGTTTGAAGTGCAGGCGTAAGAACTTGTGTCCTGGTTTCACTGAAAATTTGTAGGTAAACTGATGGCGAGATGTTCGAGCAGACTTATAAGGAACTGGATCCAACAAGGCAGCTTGGTAAGGTACTCTTGAATTAATAGATTTTCCAGTTAAGTGTAGAAATGAGGAAGTGAAAGTTGAATCTCCAATCCATAATCGTCCATCTGGTGCAGGGGAATTGCCAGAGGCACCACATGATATGGCAATGTTTTCATGAATGTTAGTGGCAGCAGATATGATTATTGTTTGAATACACAAGAAAAGAATGAATAGCTGAGAGAGAAACATGTTCAGTTGCTATAAACAAACAAGTTGAAGAGGAATAGTTTGCCTACAATCAAAAAACTGGACAATAAAAGCCCAATAGTACTCATTCTTGGAGTAGGCAGGCCAATGTGCAGTTATTGTTGTATTCTTACAGAAAAGTCAAAGAACCTCTATAGTCAATCATTTCCTTTTCTAATTAATCATACATCATACATCATACATATCCATTCGAGTTAGTTCTGAACCTAAATGATGACTTTTAAGTCCAATTTTGATCTTTCTACGGTACCAAAAAAATGTGAACATTACTATGTATAGTGCGTGGTCCAAATTGGATAGCACATATATTACGTACTCTATGCGCTCTCCTCACATTCACTCTACTTCTATTCATTGACCTTCTGCCCTCGTATTCTTATTATTATTTGATGGACAGGTGCATTTTCCGTTTATTCAATGTTAATTAGTATAATTTTTTAAAATTACTATAGTTTTATTCGTTCAACTCTTTCAAATAGATCATTGTTCTGTGTTGCATTTTCTTAATCATTTGGCTAATTAGAACTGCATTTTTTTTGTCAAATATAATAAAATAAAAGATGATATGAGGCCAAAAATATATATTTTCAATCGTATTTGTCTCACATTTAGTTTTTTTATTTATCTTTTTTTAGCATAAATTTTATAAATTGTGCATAAAAGTATATTTTATTTATACATAAATTGGTGTGAAGATAAAGAAGTTTGGAGCTAAAACGAATTAAAAATGGAAGATTATAAAAGAAAATCAAACAAACATTTCAATAAATTAAATTGAATATAATGATATATTATATATAAAAGTTGAGTTGAAGAAAGTATACAAATTGAAGTATGAAAGTTGACACGTGGCAGTGAATGAAGACACGACCCTGACACAACTTCACGCGGAAGACCCGATTACGTTTGGTTTTGGGTTCCTAATTTGTTTTAGACTCGATTGTTTTATTTAGAATTTCCTACATCAATAAATAATTCATAAGAATAATTATTAAGGTAGAAGGACACAATGTGGAAAATAACTTTTCACTTTGAACCGACGTGGAGACCGAAGAACTTGAATTTCATCTTTTCTCTCCTATATCAATTATTTTTACATCTTCTCTTTGAATAATTTGTTGTAATTGCTCTGTGTTTATGTGGAGTTAAACTTCTTATTCTAGGATTATGTTAACTTATAAAATGATTGTTTAGTAACTTTTGATTTTGCATACTTGTTTATCATATTGGTTGTTCTTATATTTTTGTTCTTACTATTTTGATACTTGATCACCATTGAAATAAATTTATTTTCTTCTTTTAAACTCAAAAGAGGAATAGAGGGATAGAACATGGAATATAAGGAGTATGATTTTTTTCTTGCATGTCTTATATTGTTTTGTGTTTAGGATAGTGATATACCTAAATGACGTGCTTGGTCCAAATACGAAAAGATAATTCTTCTAAATATATCATTATTCTCTGATGCATTTTCTTAATCATTTGGCTAAACACAAGTACATTTTTTTTTTTTTGTCAAAGATAATAAAATGAAAGATGATATGAGGCCAAAAATATACATTTCTAATCATTATTTGCCTCACATTTATTATTTTTATTTTTCCTTTTTAGCATGAATTTTATGGATTGTGCAAAATAGTATATTTTATTTATAGATAAAATTGATGTGAAGATGAAGAAGATTGGAATTAAAATGAATTAAAAAATGAAGATTATAGAAGAAAATCAAACAGACATTTTAATGGATTATTGAATATAATAATCTAGGCTTAAGTCATCTACAACCACTTAAAGTTATCCTCATAATTCACTTGAACACCTCAACTGAGGTTTGTACCTATTGAACACCTATTTATTCAAAACATATACCTATTAAGTACCTTTTGATGATATGGCATCAAAGGTGTATTACACCCTTGAGAAGCGCGTGAAACAAAAAAAACATTAGTACAAGCCATTCACGCGTTGACATGTCAACATTTTAAAAGTTGAGCAAAACCTAAACATAAAAAAAATTAAAAGAAAATCTTTAGCAGACTTCTTCCTCAAAATTCCACACCACCTTAATCTTCCACCTTTCTTCAACAGCCCAATCTTTCTAGCATTGTTCCACCTTCACCCCTTTCTATATTCTCCTTTGTTTTTCCTTTCTAATATCATTTCGCCATCATCAATATCGTCATTATTATCTTTATCGAAAAACTACCTATTAAACAAATGACAGTCAAGCTAGAAAAATTCAAACGAACTGATATAAATCTAAAAAAATCTAACTGAGAGTTTCGAAAGAATTAAAGTTGTTGAAGGAAATTTAATCGAGAAAATAAAATCGGATTGGGTCAAAAGTGAAAAAATCCGGTGAATCTCCATTTTTTTCGGGCAAGAATAACATAAATCTGATTTTTTAAAAAATTGTTAAAGAATTCAAACACTAAAGAACCCACAATATAAAAGTTATCGGCAAATTTTAATTGATGTTTGAGGAAGAGAATGAGAGAGGAGAAATGACAATTATGATAGTGATGAAAATTGCAAATTGGAATAAAAGGGAGGGTAGATGACATCTATGGTGTTGATCACAGAAATAAATGGTGGACGGACGGGTGGACGAACTGTGGTTGAGGTTGATTCCTACCGGAAGGTTTTGGGTGGGTTGTGTAGGACTAATTTTTACTTTTCTATTATCTTTTATTTATTTTTATTTTTTAAAAAAAATTATAATATATTCTTAAATCATTTTCTGAACCCAAATGACACATCACAATTTAATTTGTTGTTGTGTTATGTCATCACGAGTGTAGCTCACACACTTTAAATTTTTTACTGATTATTAAAAAAATGTCAAAAAGATATCAATTCTGAGGGGGTAGAGGTGCTCAATAGGTACAAACCTTAGTTAAGGTGTTCAAATGAATTATGGGGACAACTTTAAGTGATCGTCGATGACTTAAGCCAATAATATATGATATATGAAAATGTAGTTGAAGAAAGTATACAAATTGAAGTATAAAAGTTGACACATGGCAGTGTATGAAGACACGCCTAGGATGAAATTGAATATAATAATATATGATATATATATAAAAGTGCAGTTGAAGAAAGTATACAAAATTGAAGTATGAAAGCTGACACGTGGCAGTGTATGAAGACACGCCCAAATTGAAACTGACACAGCTTCATGGGGAAGACCCGATTACGTTTGGTTTGGTTCAGTCTATTCCCGTTCAACGATGTAGTTAGACTATCAATTGTGGTAGATGGTTAGAGGTCGGAAAATCATGATCATATTATCAATCCTGTGAATCAACAACTAGACAATCAAATAAATTAATGAAATTAATATTAAACATGATTGATAGTTAAAGCATAATCTTAGATCGATTCAGTTCATTAATTGTGTTAAAAATGTATGTTTTCTTGGTTAATTATTTCTTAGTTATTTTATCTTTATTTTAGTTTAGTTAATAGTCCAAATTTCTTGAGAAGGTAGATGAGTATTTTTTACTTGTTTATCCCCTGTTTTTGTGATTACCATAGTTGTTAATTGACATTCGTTGTCAAACCTTTAACTTAGTTTGTTTGATTTGGATAATGTCTACTTCTATAACCAATTAAAATCACAACTTTTACTTCTTAATTGAATTTCGTACTGTATCGCTCCTTGTGGGTTCGATCCTAACTCTTCGTTGGATTTTATACTAGATAATGATCACTTACACTTAGTATTGGATGAGGTGTAGTTTGAGTGTTCATCAATGGTAGCGAGCCATACTTTGAGGCTTGATGATTTTGACTACGAGGGTTGAGGCTCAGGAGAATACTGGAGGTAGTTCTAGTGTTGTTGACACCCTGAGGGAGAAGGTGGCTATTTTGAGGGTTGAGGTGGTCCAAATACAGTCTATGGACATCTCCACACTTTGGGGCGAGATTCCCCATTCAAACGTGCCTGAGATGCCTAGTGTTGTGCCTTCCACTTTGGTTCCTGAGGCTTTTGTAGATGTTGAGACTGTTGATGATGAGAAATGTGAGAGGGAGAAGGAAGAGTTTGCCAAGGAAACTGATGAGAAGGAGCTGAGAGATAAGGAGAACATTATTGTTGAGACACTGACTCAGCTGCATAAGACCAAGGAGGTCATTCTTCAGGCCGCGATGGAGAGTTCTCTTCGAGAGACTATAGAGGTAGGGTCTAGTGGAATCATTCCAGACTCTCCCATACCTCCTATTGCTGAGACAGGCATTGATGCCCTAGTTCTACCAGAACTCTCATGCTACCTCCTATGATTCTATTGCCGGGCATCGATGCCCCTATTAAGGCTTCTCTACCCAAGACTCTAGATGAGAGTGCTCCACACTCATAGCCAGTCAGGGAGACCCTTTCACTCATCCTCCTAGTACTTTTATTTGTTTTGCATTAAGGACATTGCATATTCTATTTTTGGAGGGGAGAGGGCCTTCGTGCCAATAATTTTCTTTTGCTTGTATTTTGTAATTTCATATTTTGAACAATTGTAGTTTGTTAATGATTTATACAAAAAGTGCTCTTTTTAGGAAATTATGTGTTTCTTTACTTCTATCTCGTTCTTCCTTGATGTTGCAACCTCCAATGAGTTCAAATTGTGAAATGTTTGAAGTTTTCATTAATAGCAATTTGAGAATCAATTTTGTTCAATATTGATGTCTTGAATAATACTTATGATGAGCATGATGCGTAGTGTTGGTGTTGCGAGAACGAAATCGATATGGTTACACCTTTGAGCGATCTTTTTGAATCTTTTGTTGACTAGCTATATAGTGATGTGAGCCTTGCAAACATCACATGTACGCTTTTGATCTTTTCGGGATGTACTAAATGACTATATTTCGAATTGCCATGTGTGGTGAGGTTTACTTGAAAGCAGTCATGTGGAGTCCTAGAATTTGTCTTGTTAATCCAATTGTGTGAATCTTGGTGATGTGGGACATAATTTTGGGCAATAATTTAGTGAGGGAACCAAATTGTCCATAAAGACTTTTGTGACTACTTTGTGAGGGTGTGAATCCATAGTGACACCATTTGAGCCTAAATTTTTTGTTGACAACCAAAAGAAGCCTCTTGAGCCAAATTATCTCTACCTTCTCACCAAAAATCCTTTTTGAAGTATTGCAATGTTTGAATAGCCAAATTAGCCAAAAGCCTAAGTTTGGTGTGTGGATAGGGAGGATGAATGAAAGTCAAGTGTAGGTAAAAGGAAGAAGAAATGAGACTCAAATCTAAAAGTTTTGCCAAAAAAAGGAACCCTCCTTATAAAAAAATGTGTGTTGTGTCATCATTGTGATGGAAATGAGTTGGAAAAATTAAAATGAAAAAGAGAAGTGAATGAAATAAATAGGAATTTCAAATAAATTGAGTGGAAAGTCAAGATTTGAGTTCTCAAATGAAAAAGAAGAAAAAGAACTTGAGAAGAGGTGATGATGATTGCAACAATGCTTTGAAAAGGTATAAGTCACCAATTCAAATTTACCATGTCTTATCCCTTAGCCCAATTACACGCCTAAAAGACCTTTAAGATCTTACAGAACTAGGTTGTGTGATCATTGAAAAATATGGGCAAACCTATATGACAAAGCTTGCATGTGTTTCTTTTTCGAGAGAGTGAGAGTTGCATAGATTTCTATTACCTTTGTTGATTTGCTTTGTGAGAGCATGGAATCGTTCTTGATGTGAGGGCACTTGAATGCATTTGTTGAAAAATGTTCTTGTATTAGACAAGAAGATAAAGTGAGCTTGAGCTTGTATTGAGACTAGCTAGTCATTATTTGAAGCTTTTTTATCATGATTTAGGGTAACATGCTATAGAAAGTAGTATTGCCATTGCACTTTCATGTTAGCTCTCATTGAGGTACTGTTGTAGACACCCTTATTGATCTTATTGTGTTCTTGCTTTACTTGAGGACAAACAAAATCTTAAGTTAGGGGTGTTGATGAGTGGTAGATTTGCACTCATTTAAGGTTCATTTAGCTCAATAATTAGTGTCTTCAATGCCTAACTTTGTCCTTTTCTAATCAAATATTGATGATTTTCAGCTATGAAAGCAATTGGACAAGGCAATGACTGAAGTTTGAAAGAATGGCAAAAAATATAAAAAGAGGTGCAAAGTGAACATTGTTGATCACATAACATGAAAAACGGATCACCAACTGAGAACGATGTCTCCCAAATGGACAGTGTATAACACTTGTGTCTATTAAAAAAGTTTGATGAACTCTAGTAGAGAAGGCAATACGCCGAGTTAAAACGACACATTGCTCAAAGTGACGGTGTGCAAGGAAAATATTTAATGCTCAAAAGGTGGACAAAGTTGGTATTAAGTGATTATCCTAAAGTGGAAGACTGACTTGATTGAGTCCGCCAACTGAGGTTAAAACACTTGAAGTCTGGAGCATCACAAGGCATGCTGAGGAGCGAAGGGCGATTTGGCGAGCAAGTTTGGTGAGCCCAACTAATGTCGCCAAATTGATTATTAAATGGATTTTGGGCCAAATTTGGGAAAGTATAAATAGCCCAAAGGATATAATTTTTAGAAAGTTCGAGGAGAGAGTTGGACTACTGAGTAGAAAGGAGAAAACACTTTACTTTTGAAAAACACTTTTCTAGTTCTTGGGGTTTTACAATTCGAGACTTGAATTTGATAAATTAAAGTATAATTCAGAGTGGATTTACTCTTAATTGCTTGTTTCAAGTTACCCATGGATGATTTCATGGAAGGTATTTTTCTTTATTTTTTGTGATGGTGGGTGGCTAAAAATCCAAGATTTAGGGGTGCTCGAATGGGGTTACATGTTGATTTAATGTAGTGAATATTGTGCTATGCTCTACTTTGTTGCTGCTCATGCATGAATTTGGTCTAATTATCATGGGGTTAAATTATGGGTTAAGGTTGCAAACTTAATTCCTACTTCCGATCTCCGGTTGATGTTTGAAGGAGATGAATTAGAGTGGGTAATTAGTTCAATACTAGCAATTTAGATTTCATGTCTATAGCTTGCTTGAAAGAGAGGTTATCGGTCAGATCTATTTATTCTATTCTTAAAAGAGATGACAGAGTAAGGTATTGGGTTGTTTAGGATTGGAAATTAAATGAGACCGGAAGGAGATTCTATGCATAGATTCTTTGAGATAAAAAAAAGATTAGAGTCATTGAAGATGACTTAGCCTATTCATGCATGTACATCACTATAGAGTAGCACAATCACCCCTATGTTATGTCGATTTTCAATCCCCGCATCCCTAGATTGCTCATTAACTCTTGATTTCGTTCTGAATTTAGTTTAATTGTGATAATTGATAACCAAAGCTTTATATTAAGTTAGTGGTACCATCCACCCAATTTTTCTAACTAGTACAAATGAGTTGATTTAAAGTCCAAATTTCTTGAGAAGGAATTCTCTACGATACATCATTACCTGTGGGATCTGATCCCAACTCTACGTTGGGTTTTTACCGACAACAATCGCTCACTCTTTTAATTGATTTTGGAGGGTCATTTGAGTGTTATCAACTTCTCTGAAAAAATAACAAATACCTTCTAATTAAAAAAATAATGAAAGAAACATCAATATTCTCTTTGCAATATTAAAGAAGAAATACTCTCTTTGTTATTATCACATATAGGGGTGTCAGTGGAACGATTCGGTCGGTTATTTTAAGAAAATATACCATCAGAAATTTTCAGATATTTTATAATATATAACCGAAATTAGAATTTTAAAATCATCTCAATCATAACAATTTTTCATCGATATCGATACGGTTCAGTTAATTTTTGATTATTTTCACTTTTAAAGTATCACTTATTAAAATATTTATTTCGCAAATATGTTCTTGAAGAAGCACTTAAATAAGAGTGCTTGCATAGGTTTTTCCATGTTGCTTAGTATCTATTGTAGTATCTTTTAATTTTAAATCAAATTAATTAAAGAGCAAAAACTCAAAGTCGTCTAGTCACCAGAGGCCTAAGACCTAAGTTATATTTGTATTTGAAAAATGTTTATATTTATATTTAAAAAATGTTATAAAATGTTTTTATATATTATTTTTAACATATTGTTAATATATAAAATATATTTACATAATGAAAGGTTATTCGATTTGGTTCGGCAATTTTTTGGTTTTTTTTTATAAATTAAAAAGAACATCCCAATTGTTTGGGACAGTTATCACTACTTAAAAAACAGTGAATACCGACCTCCGGAGGTCGGTATTCCCTGTAATTTCGACCTAAAACCGACATCCCAGCTTAGGTCGGAAAAAGCTTGGTCGCTATTCAATACCGACCTCCGGAGGTCGATATTTACCGACCTCCGGAGGTCGATATTTACCGACCTCTCGAGGTCAGTTTTTATTTTAAGTCGGAAAATTCATTAATTTATTTTCCAACTTCCAATGTCAGTATTTGTTACTTTTTTTATTTTTAGTATATAAATTCCGACCTCCGGAGGTCGAAATTTTAAAAATAGAAAAATAAAATTTCTGACCTCCGGAGGTCGGTATTTTGATTTTTGTATATTTGAAATTCTGACCTCCGGAGGTCAGTAATTTTATTTTTGTATTTTTTTAATTCTGACCTCCGGAGATCGGTATTTTTATTTTTCTATTTTTTAAATTCCGACCTCTGGAGGTCGGTAATTTTATTTTTGTATTTTTCAAATTCCGACCTTCGGAGGTCGGTAATTTTATTTTTCTATTTTTTAAATTCCGACCTCCGGAGGTCGGTATTTTTATTCTTTTATTTTTCAAATTTCAACCTACGGAGGTCAGTAATTTTATTTTTGTATTTTTAAAATTCCGACCTCCGAAGGTCGGTATTTTAATTTTTTTACTTTTGAAATTCCAACCTCCGGAGGTCGGTATTTTAATTTTTTTACTTTTGAAATTTCAACCTCCGGAGGTCGGTATTTTAATTTTTTTACTTTTGAAATTCCGACCTCCGGAGGTCGGTTTTCTGCTATAAAACTGGCAGCAAATTGCTGTAATTATAATTGCCCACCTGCATATTTATATCAAAACAACCCAAAGAATATAAACTTCATCCAACCAAAACAACACAATATTTTCAACATATACATTAAACTATTTCAAAATAAACTTCATCCAACTTCAAAATACAATCAAACAATTCCAAAATATAGAAGTCTAAAATGTCAAATAGATACAACTACTCCTCATCACCCTGATCACTCTCCTTATCAGACTTATCATTCTCATCACCCTCTTGATCAAATCCATCACTGCTGGCAAGATATGGAGGAAGAATATTTCCTGATTCAAAAAGAAAAGTAAGTTGGACTTGAAGCGCTGCATACCTCTTGTTCTCTACCTCTTTTGTTGCCGCAATCTCCTCTTCTCTCTTCTTCTCTCTTTCTTCTCTCTTTCGGCTACAGCAGCAAGCTCGGCATTGAGATAAGCTATCTTACTCTCCATTGCAGATATTGTCTCTCTATCCCCGCCATCGAAGCTTGAGGATGATGAACCACAATACCAAGACTTCTTCTTCTGATATGCCTTTTCTCGATAGCCGTAGACTGAACCTCTAATCGGTTCACCAGCACTTTGTTTCCAAAGATTCTCGTTTTCTTCTTGTGTAAATGGTCTGTCCCGACTCTCAAGAGGTAGAGTACTACGATATTCCTAAAATATTCGTATATACTTATCCTGTAATTTAAACAAAGAACTCTACAAATAAGAATGTAATATATACAATAAAAAGAAAAAAAAATAGTTTGAATGGAGTTCTTACATATGTCTCTTGAGCACGTGGCTCAATCCATCTTTCTTCTTATGTGGGGTTCGTACTCTTCTTGATGTGAGTAACCTTGAACATCTCTGCTACAGCTACCAGCCTACCCAACTCTTTTTCTTGCAAATAACATATATAGAATTTGATCTCATTAATCTCCAAAAAGTACTTATCGAAAAAGAAAAAAATTATTTTACTAAATTAAGAAAGTATACCATTCTTTCCTTCCTAGTAACCTGGCTAATAGCTCCACCAGTGTGCAAAGAGCCTCCATTTTCTGATGCGCGAGCCATCTTCCCAATCTCACTCCTCTTTTTAAATTTTTCATCAGTACTCCAATGTTCCAGTAATAGAGCCATCGATCCGGTAACATAAACTTAGGCATTCTGTTTTCTCTTCGACAGTCACAAAATGTGCTAGAAAGCAACTTTGAAGCTTTAAGCTTGAAGTTCACTCGAACGTCTTCCTCATGTTCGGGAGCCCATACATAATATTTCTGTAATAAAAAATAACTAAATATTTATTTTTCAAATGAATAGCGAATTTAAATGGATATGATGTATATTTAATTGATATATATTCTTACCTTAAATTCGTTGAACATCTGCCCTTGGGTGTTAAGTGGAATCGAACTCCAATTAGGATACACATCATTGTAGTGAGTTCCAATGCACTTTAAAGTAATCTTTGCCATACCCACATCCGGACGTAAGCTGAAATACGAGTTCATTGACAAAGTAGAGTAAACAAAAAAAATCAATCAATTAAAATATAAATAGATAAATGAAAGATGAAACATAATTAAATCATACTTGTATCCTAATGGCTAGATGACGAGTCTCCGAAAATTGTCTCTATCGCCTGTCTCTAATGTCCAACAAATAAATTCACCAACTAAATGACATTATTTATTTTAACTTGTTTAAATAATTTAACAACTTTTTAACTTTAACTACATTAGATTTGACTTAATTCCAACAACTAAATTCACTAATTAAACAACATTATTTATTTTAACTTGTTTAAATAACTTAACAACTTTTTAACTTTAACTACATTAGTTTTCACTTAATTCCAACAACTAAATTCACCAACTAAACGACATTATTTATTTTAACTTGTTTAAATAACTTAACAACTTTTTATCTTTAACTACATTAGTTTTGACTTAATTCCAACAACTAAATTCACTAACTAAACCACATTATTTATTTTAACTTGTTTAAATAACTTAATAACTTTTTAACTTTAACTACATTAGTTTTGATTTAATTCCAACAACTAAATTCACCAACTAAACGATATTATTTATTTTAACTTGTTTAAATAACTTAACAACTTTTTATCTTTAACTACATTAGTTTTCACTTAATTCCAACAACTAAATTCACCAACTAAACGACATTATTTATTTTAACTTGTTTAAATAACTTAACAACTTTTTAACTTTAACTACATTAGTTTTCACTTAATTCCAACAACTAAATTCACCAACTAAACGACATTATTTATTTTAACTTGTTTAAATAACTTAACAACTTTTTATCTTTAACTACATTAGTTTTGACTTAATTCCAACAACTAAATTCACTAACTAAACCACATTATTTATTTTAACTTGTTTAAATAACTTAATAACGTTTTAACTTTAACTACATTAGTTTTGATTTAATTCCAACAACTAAATTCACCAACTAAACGATATTATTTATTTTAACTTGTTTAAATAACTTAACAACTTTTTATCTTTAACTACATTAGTTTTCACTTAATTCCAACAACTAAATTCACCAACTAAACGACATTATTTATTTTAACTTGTTTAAATAACTTAACTACTTTTTATCTTTAACTACATTAGTTTTCACTTAATTCCAACAACTAAATTCACTAACTAAACAACATTATTTATTTTAATTTGTTTAAATAACTTAACAACGTTTTAACTTTAACTACATTAGTTTTCACTTAATTCCAACAACTAAATTCACCAACTAAATGACATTATTTATTTTAACTTGTTTAAATAACTTAACAGCTTTTTAACTTTAACTACATTAGTTTTCACTTAATTCCAACAACTAAATTCACTAACTAAACCACATTATTTATTTTAACTTATTTAAACAGCTTAACAACTTTTTAACTTTAACTACATTAGTTTTGATTTAATTCCAACAACTAAATTCACCAACTAAACGACATTATTTATTTTAACTTTTTGAAACAACTTAACAACCTTTTAACTTTAACTACATTAGTTTTGACTTAATTCCAACAAATAAATTCACCAACTAAACGATATTATTTATTTTAACTTGTTTAAATAACTTAACAACATTTTAACTTTAACTACATTAATTTTGACTTAATTCCAACAACTAAATTCACCAACTAAATGACATTATTTATTTTAACTTGTTTAAATAACTTAACAACTTTTTATCTTTAACTACATTAGTTTTCACTTAATTCCAACAACTAAATTCACTAACTAAACGACATTATTTATTTTAACTTGTTTAAATAACTTAACAACTTTTTATCTTTAACTACATTAGTTTTGACTTAATTCCAACAACTAAATTCACTAACTAAACCACATTATTTATTTTAACTTGTTTAAATAACTTAACAACTTTTTAACTTTAACTACATTAGTTTTCACTTAATTCCAACAACTAAATTCACCAACTAAACGACATTATTTATTTTAACTTGTTTAAATAACTTAACAACTTTTTAACTTTAACTACATTAGTTTTCACTTAATTCCAACAACTAAATTCACTAACTAAACCACATTATTTATTTTAACTTATTTAAACACCTTAACAACTTTTTAACTTTAACTACATTAGTTTTGATTTAATTCCAACAACTAAATTCACCAACTAAACGACATTATTTATTTTAACTTTTTGAAACAACTTAACAACTTTTTAACTTTAACTACATTAGTTTTCACTTAATTCCAACAAATAAATTCACCAACTAAACGACATTATTTATTTTAACTTGTTTAAATAACTTAACAACATTTTAACTTTAACTACATTAGTTTTGACTTAATTCCAACAACTAAATTCACTAACTAAACCACATTATTTATTTTAACTTATTTAAACACCTTAACAACTTTTTAACTTTAACTACATTAGTTTTGATTTAATTCCAACAACTAAATCCACCAACTAAACGACATTATTTATTTTAACTTTTTGAAACAACTTAACAACATTTTAACTTTAACTACATTAGTACTTAATTCCAATAACTAAATTCACCAACTAAACGACATTATTTATTTTAACTTGTTTAAATAACTTAACAACTTTTTAACTTTAACTACATTAGTTTTCACTTAATTCCAACAACTAAATTCACTAACTAAACCACATTATTTATTTTAACTTATTTAAACACTTTAACAACTTTTTAACTTTAACTACATTAGTTTTGATTTAATTCCAACAACCAAATCCACCAACTTAACGACATTATTTATTTTAACTTTTTGAAACAACTTAACAACTTTTTAACTTTAACTACATTAGTTTTGATTTAATTCCAACAACCAAATTCACCAACTAAACGACATTATTTATTTTAACTTGTTTAAATAACTTAATAACTTTTTAACTTCAACTACATTACTTTTGACTTAATTCCAACAACTAAATTCTCTAACTAAACCACATTATTTATTTTAACTTGTTTAAATAACTTAACATTTTTTTTAACTTTAACTACATTAGTTTTGATTTAATTCCAACAACTAAATTCACTAATTAAACCACATTATTTATTATAACTAATTTAAATAACTAACAACTTTAACCAGTTTAGTTTTGACTTAATTCCAACAACTAAATCCTCCAACTAAACGACATTATTTATTTTAACTCATTTAAACAACGAAACAACTTTTTAACTTTAACTACATTTGTTTGGACTTAATTCCAACAACTAAATTCACTAACTAAAGCTAAGCATCAACACTAGATGGACACAAATTGATCTTGCAAGAAAATTAATTTTGTCATCAATAGGATCAACTAGTGTTGGTACTTATGCTTAACAAACACATTAAATTAAAGTTAAGTGTCAACACTAGATGGACACAAATCGATCTTGCAAGAAAATCAATTTTGTCATCAATAGGATCAACTAGTGTTGGTATTTATGCTTAACAAACACATTAAATTAAAGTTAAGTGTTAACACTAGATGGACACAAATTGATCTTGCAAGAAAATCAATTTTGTCATCAATAGGATCAACTAGTGTTGGTACTTAATTATGCTAAACAAACATTCGATGGACACAAACAAATTATCACAAAATTTAAACTAAGTATCAATACTAGAAGGACACAAACACATTATAAAAAGAAATTGTACTTGAACTTTAGAAATTTAGAAACACCAAACCTTATCTTCTACTTTGATGAATGAAGCTTGTATCAACTTTTTTTTATGTTGAGCTTCCTTAGTTGCCTAGCCCGCAAAATCAACTCTTTCAACACTAGAAAAAGATTCAATAATTATTAGTTACTACATAGCACAAACACGCAGCAATATTGAGATTCGTCAACTGCCTATTTCCTAAATACGAGCCAATTTGAAAACAAGCATCAACATAGAAAATGAAAGAACACGCCCACATGAATAGATGGACACAAATCGATCTTGCAAGAAAATCAATTTTGTCATTAATAGGATTAACTAGTGTTGGTACTTACGCTTAACAAACACATTATTCCTAAATTAAAGCTAAGTGTCAACACTAAATGGACACAAATAGATCTTGCTAGAAAATCAATTTTGTCATCAATAATATTCAAGTTTAATTAAATATAAACTTCAAATCCAAGAATATTAGTTTTATATATATATATATTCAAGTTTTAGTAAGTTCAAGTTTCAATTCAAGTTCATATCTAATTTCTAAACTTAATTAGTTATATATTCAAGCTAATTAGTTCCAAATTCAAACTAGCTAGCTAGTTTCCGAAATTCAAACTATTAATTAGCCTAAAATATCAAATATAATTCAAACTAGTCCTAAATTTCAAATTCAAACTAGTCTTAAAATCACAAATTCAAACTAGTCCTAAAATCCCAAAATCTAACTAGTGCTAAAATCCTAAATTCAAACTAGCTAGCTATTCTTAATCCCAAATTCAAACTATTAGTCCTAAAATCTCAATAATAATTCAAACTAACTCAAATAATACCCAAATTCAAACAACTCCCCAAATATAATTCATATCAACGTAGTTTCATACTCTAAATATGGATTATAGATTTTTCTTTTATTTATTCCACGAATTCTAACTTTTTATTTATAAAAGTATACAAAATTGTTACACTTTTTGAACAATTAATTGTAGGTGTAAATAAAATTTTAGTATTATGCACAATAACAAAAGTATGATTAATAGGAATATTTTAAACAAATCGACCTCCGAATGTCGCTTTTATTAAAAGTAATTAGATTTAATAAAAACTACCGACCTAATGAGGTCGGTATCACATTACATTTTAAGATAAATAAAAAGCAAATCATGTTAATTAAATAAAAAATACCGACCTCATGAGGTTGGTATCACATTACATTTAATAAAACCTGTTGTTTTCATATTTTATTAAGCATAAAAACCGACTACTTGTACTCAATTTTCATATCAACGTAGTTTCATACTCTAAATAAGGATTATTGATGTTTTAGGTTTATTCCACGTATTCTAATTTTTTATTTATAAAAGTATACAAAATTGTTAAACTTTTTTAAACAATTAATTGTAGGTGTAAAATGAAAATTTAGTATTATGCTAGCAAAATAATGATTAAAAGGAACATTTTAAAGAAATCGACCTCCGGATGTCGCTTTTATTAAAGTATATGGATGAAATAAAAATACCGACCTCATGAGGTCGCTATTTTATATTAATTTATTTTTTAATTTATATAAAACCCTCATCCGGAAGATGATTTATTTAAACTTAATTGAAAATATTAATTTATTAATTTTATGGAAGTCACTATATAAATATTTTAATGAAAATTAATTTAATTACATACTATTTAATTTTAACAACTTCCGAACGTCGGTATTATAATATTTTTTATTTTTTATTTTACACAAAACAGTCCTCCGGAAGTCGATTTTAATAAAATTAAATCAAAATAATTTCTCAATTTTTTTTATATACTTAATTGAAAAAAATAAAATATTGTTATTTATTTATTTATTTTATTTAATACCGACATCAAGAGGTCGGTTTTTATTGTAATTCATTTTTTTTTGGAAAATTCCGACCTCCAGAGGTCGGTATTTTGATTTCTATATTTTTAAAATTCTGACCTCGAGAGGTCGGTAATTTTATTTTTGTATTTTTTAAATTCTGACCTCCGGAGGTCGGTATTTTTATTTTTGTATTTTTGAAATTCTGAAATACGGAGGTCGGTAATTTTATTTTTGTATTTTTGAAATTCTGACCTCCGGAGGTTGGTAATTTTATTTTTGTATTTTTTAAATTCCGACCTCCGGAGGTAGGTATTTTTATTTTTGTATTATTTAAATTCAGACCTCCGGAGGTTGGTATTTTTATTTTTGTATTTTTGAAATTCTGACCTCCGGAGGTCGATATTTTTATTTTTGTATTTTTTATATTCCGACCTTCGGAGGTCGGTATTTTTATTTTTGGATTTTTGAAATTCTGACCTCTGGAGGTCGGTAATTTTATTTTTGTATTTTTTAAATTCTGACCTCTCGAGGTCGGTATTTTTATTTTTGTATTATTTAAATTCTGACCTCCGGAGGTCGGTAATTTTATTTTTGTATTTTTTAAATTCCGACCTTCGGAGGTCGGTATTTTTATTTTTGTATTATTTAAATTCTGACCTCCGGAGGTCGGTATTTTTATTTTTGTATTTTTGAAATTAATCGTCATTCGGATGACGATTTATTTAAAGAAAATATTAATTTATTAATTTTTTTGGAAGTACTATATAAGTATTTTAATGAAAATTAATATAATTACATACTATTTAATTTTACCGACTTCCGGAAGTCCATATTATAATTTTTTATTTTTTTATTTTACACAAAACCATCCTCCGAAAGACGATTTAAATAAAATTAATTCAAATTATTTCTCAATTTTGTTTTTAATATTTAATTGAGAAAAAATAAAATATTTTTATTTATTTATTTAATACCGAATTACACCGAATTTTTCCTTCAACCAAGCCTTTTCGTTCCGAAATCGAGAAAGACCACTTTGAAAAGTAAGCCCGATGGGCAAGATGGGGGTGGGTCAAGGTGAGAGAGAGGACTGAGAGTGGAGTGAGAGATGCCTTAGGGTTTTGATACTATATCATTCTTTTTTTAAGAGAAGTGTTTAATTTACCGACCACGGGATGTTGATATTATTTAAATAAAATAATAATTTAAATATACCGACCTCTCAAGGTCGGTATTTATTAATTTATTTTAATATTAACTCATCTCTTGAGGTTGATTTTATTAATTAAAATTACATTTATAAATTAAAATTATATATATATATATATATATATATATATATATATATATATATATATATATATATATATACACCTCCTAATTATATAAATTCAACAGAAGTTTAATTTAATAAATTTAATTTTATTGATCAAGTTAATTTTATAAATTTAAATTATATACCTCCTAATTATATAAATTTAATTTTATCGATCAACAAATTAAAGTTTATCAATATCAAATTTAATATATAAATCTCCTTGAATTGATCATCGGTATTTCTTTAATTGATAATGTATTTCATATCTGAGCCACTAATATATATATATATATATATATATATATAAGACTTGATTTGTTAAACTACTCAGTGAGTATATATAATTAATCAATGTATTTCATACTCCGATGAATTATCCTTTACATGTCATCATTGCCTACGATATTATCACAACACTTGGCATCCATTCAAGATCGAACGTATATAATAATATTATCTCGCATTTCATACTCAAATAGATTATATTATATGTTAATTAACTATTCACCTCTACATCATGACATGATATATTAAGTTCATCATTTGACAACAGACTGATAGAATTTGTACATTACTCTACAAATATAAGTATAATTATCTCTTAATTCATATCAACGTAGTTTCATACTCTAAATATAGATTATAGATATTTTTTTATTTATTCCATGAATTTTAACTTTTTATTTATAAAAGTATACAAAATTGTTACACTCTTTTAAACAATTAATTGTATGTGTAGAATGAAAATTTAGTATTATGCTAGCAAAATTATGATTTATAGGAACAATTTTAACAAACCGATCTCCGGATGTCGCTTTTATTAAAAGTAATTGGATGAAATAAAAATACCGACCTCATGAGGTCGGTATTTTATATTAATTTATTTTTTAACTTATATAAAACTGTCATCCGAAAGACGATTTATTTAATGAAAATTAATTTAATTACATACTATTTAATTTTACCAACTTTTGGAAGTCGGTATTATAATATATTTTTTTGTTTTTTATTTTACGCAAAACCGTCCTCCGAAAGACGATAAAATTAAATCAATATATTTAATTGAGAAAAAAAATAAAATATAGTTATTTATTTATTTTATTTAATACCGACATCAAGAGGTCGGCTTTCATTGTATTGAAATATACCGACCTCCAGAGGTCGGTATTTTGATTTCTGTATTTTTAAAATTCTGACCTCGAGAGGTCGGTAATTTTATTTTTGTATTTTTTAAATTCCGACCTCCGGAGGTCGGTATTTTTATTTTTGTATTTTTGTATTTTTGAAATTCTGACCTCCGGAGTTCGGTAATTTTATTTTTGTATTTTTTAAATTTCGATCTCCGGAGGTCGGTATTTTTAGTTTTGTATTTTTGAAATTCTGACCTCTGGAGGTCGGTAATTTTATTTTTGTATTTTTTAAATTCCGACCTCCGGAGGTCGGTATTTTCCGGAGGTAATTTATTTTTTGTATTTTTTAAATTCCGACCTCCGGAGGTCGGTAATTTTATTTTTGTATTATTTAAATTTCGACCTCCGGAGGTTGGTATTTTTATTTTTGTATTTTTGAAATTCCGACCTCCGAAGGTCGGTATTTTCCGGAGGTAATTTTATTTTTGTATTTTTTAAATTCCGACCTCCGGAGGTCGGTATTTTTATTATTGTATTATTTAAATTCCGACCTTCGGAGGTCGGTATTTTTAGTTTTTGTATCTTTTAAATTCCGACCTCATGAGGTCGGAATTTTTTATTTTTTGTATTTTTTAAATTCTGACCTCCGGAGGTCGGTAATTATATTTTTGTATTTTTTAAATTCCGACCTCCAGATGTCGGTATTTTATTTTCCTACTTTATTTTGCATAAACTATTGTGTAATAAACTAACCGACCTCTTAATGTCGCTAAGTATTTGGATGAAATAAAAATACCGACCACATAAGGTCGGTATTTTATATTAATTTAATTTATATAAATTGTCATCCGAAAGATGATTTATTTACGCAAACCGTCCTCCAGAAATTAATAAAATTAAATCAAAATATTTCTCAATTTTGTTTTTTATATTTAATTGAGAAAAAAATAAAATATTGTTATTTATTTATTTTATTAATAACAACATCAAGAGGTCGGTTTTTATGGTAATTTATTTTTCAGGGAAAAATTCCGACCTCCAGAGGTCGAAATTTTGTTTTCCCGCTTTATTTTGCATAAAAACCGACTACTTGTAGTCGGTTTCCTAAAGTTTTTTTAATTTCTTATTCTTTTTAAGAATACCGACCTCCATTTGAGGTCGGTAATTTTTAGGTCGGTATTCACTATTTTTTTAGTAGTGTATACAGTTAAATAAAAGTCCACGGTTTTATTGAAAAAATAATATAAATCGGTTCGATTTGAACGGTTTTTCATATTCTTTTGGTAAGTATTTCTTCATCCTTAACCAAAAGGTCTCAGGTTCGAGTCCCATTGGATACAGAGTCGCAAGTGGAAAAAGTAAAAGAGAGAACATATAAAAAAAAAATTGATCTTGACAGTGAAACTTACTTTAGCATTTTAACTACACAGGTGTTTATTACGCCCCCTCAAAAATCTTATTTGAAGTGAATAAATATCATCCTAAGAATACAAAACCAGACTCGCAATGATAAGTACATTACACACGTGACAAGTAATTGTCATATCAACACCACGTCATTGCCACATCAAAGCCATGTCGGAAATTAGTTAAAAATATAAATTTTTTTCTTTCCTTCTGATCTCTCTCCCATGTCGGGAATCAGTTTAAAGAATTTAATTTTTTTTCTTCCCTTCTCTCTCTCCAATGGACGCACCACCCTCCACCTCCATTAATGTTTTCTTAGTCTTTGCTTGATTATCTTTAGATTGTTGTATTTTGTATTCAAATTAGTAAATAAAAAATAATGAAAAATGAAAAGAAAAAGAAATGAACTATTCAAGTCCACATAACCCCCTATGTGTCCTTAAGAAATTTAATCCGAAGTTGTAGATTAATTCCTTCTAAGATAAAATGAATTAATCATTAAAGAAGTAGCGGTACTTCAAACTTCGATAATTTCAACGAACTCAAAAAGACAGTAATAAGATCATACACACAGACACGATTGATCGATTTTTTTATGAGAAATGTATGCAGAAGAAAGGAAAAATTCGATCTAGAAAAATGAGAGAAAATCTCTCTATTTATAGCCAACAAAGGATGGTATGAAAATATGTTGTGCCTTATCGGAAAGGTCACAACGCTTTGAAAAAGAGACAACATTTCAAATGATCAAAACCCTTTAGAAAAGACATAACCTTTCGTAAAGGTCACAACTTTTCGTAAAAGTCACAAACTTTCAGGAGAGTCACGATCCTTCACTCCCTATTCACAAACTTTAAAACTTTTAACATATTTTTCACTAATGACTTCTCTGTTTTCAACATCAGTTTCTCCTAACCCTTTCAACAATTTTTTTATGAGAAAATTCTCTTGTGCATTTTCTATTAATATCCATTGATGTGAAACTGCAACAATATGGATCCTTCATTAAATTTCTTAACGATTTATTGCTCTTTTTGGTGTTTGAGGGCGAATAGTTCTGCTGAAAATGAAGATGAATTAGGCCCTGTAGAAAAGGAAAAAAATACAATCGCCTTTCCAGTATTTTAACCTAAAAAACCCTTAATTTTTCATGAAATACAACACTAATAATTTCTGAAATCATAAAATATGTTAATATGATTATCTTTTGTTTGACGAAAATCTCAATTTTAAAAGGAGTGAGGTTTAATGGATTTACCCAATTTTCATTAATAATTTTGATCTCTTTACCAGATCTGGAAAAAAAGGGAAAAGAAACAAAAAAAGAAGAAGATAATATTAAGATGCAGATGGGATGGTGGTATTTGAAGAAGGAGAAGGGGGTGGGGTAGGGAGTACGAAAAAAGGAGTGGGGGTTTGCACAAGAGAAAGAGGATGGTACGGTTTGGAGAAGATGAAAGAAGGCGAATTTTTTTTTACTTTTTAATTATATATACATATATTAGTGAGATCAATTATTTTTGATAAAAAAATTACGTGGTGCCTTCACTTTTTTCTTTTGCCACATCAGGATTAGGGATGGTATTTATTCACCTCAAATAAAATTAAGGGGTTAATAAATATTCATATAATTAAAGTGTTAAAGTAAATTAAATTAGATTTTTATTTATTTTCTCAAAATAATAAAAACAAAACTGATTCTTGAATTCAAGTTCAAACGCGGAAAGTTGTCGGTGACTATCCAATCACACACAGCCAAAATTGTTCCCTCTTTCTAATGTTGACTTTTTAGCTTATTGTTATAAAAATGAGGAAAATGTTTACAACTATGAACTGATTATTATGACTTTCATTTCCATTTAGAGTATGCTCAGTATGAATTGAAAATAATTTTGAAAAATAATTAAATTTTTATTTACTTTTTTATATTTAATATAAGTGAGAAAATATTTATTTATATTTTAGATAAATATTATAGAAGGTAGGATAAAATGTTAAGGTGATATTTAAATTTTCATTAAAGGAGTTCAAAATCCAAAGAAGTAAATATATAAATTTAATCACATATAAATAATAAAATTTTTGTTAATGGAGATTCAAATGAACCCACTAATCATAAGTTGGGGTGAAAATGATTGTGTTCGAGGCGGAGAGAATACAAATAATGTGAATATTGCTTGTTTATCCTACTTATATTAGAAAATTTAGTTTTCTTATTTTTAATAAACTTATTTTTTAAAAAAGATATATTTTTAAAAATTTTGACAAATAAAAAATTAAATACATAAAATTAATACATGCATTTTTTCTTTTATCAAACTATAACTAAAAGATGTTTTCTGTTGGTCGAACACACCCTTAAACACTACCTTTACCTCAAATTGACTCCAACTACAAGTCAACTTTGTGTAAAGGGCAAAAGAAAAACTTAAAAGAGACTTTCTAATAAAAAGTCATTAATATATCTTGCTAGCTTAGAATACGAATTGAGAAATTTAGTTTTGATTTAAGGGAAATTTTAAGTTTGGAATTTGATAGAAATCGATTTTCTTTCATTAAAATATCTAAAATGTTATTATCCTTTTGGGTTTTTGGATAAGTTTTTAAGCTAATAGCATTAAACTAGTATTTCCCATTGGCTAAATAAATTTGTTTCTTTACTTTATTAAATTCTTTTATTTTATTTATAGAAAAAAGAAAACACGTATAGGACAGTAGAAATTGTTTTGTTTTGTTATGAAAGAAAAAAGGTGTTGTTTAGCAATATAGGGGAGTTAGTAGGGTGTGGTTGTAATTTTATTTATAAGCTAAATAAAGTAGTAGTATATAGGAAAATAAATGATAAAGTAGAGATTGTTGAATAAGTAGAAAGAGTCATCAAAAATCGGAGGAGGGTTTCGTCTTCTCTTTCACATTTACAAGATCGGCAACAGATTCTACCAGATCTGAGAGCCTTTCATCTGAATGTGTAGATTGCGTTTGGGGAATTGGTGAGTAGTTTTTTCTTGTTTGTTTGTTGTGGGGGTTATGGATTGGGAAGGGAGAGTGAATGGAGGAGATTGTAATCTGACATCTTCTTCGTCGGGTTGTACTAGTATGGGTGCTGGAGGATTCAGTTATATACAACACACCGTTTCTAAATTTGATACCCTTGCTGGTGTAGCTATCAGATATGGTGTTGAGGTAAATTATTTCTTTCAATTATTTCATTCCACAACTAGGACTTCTTTACATCACTGACCAGTTATTTTGCTCTCAGGTGGCTGATATTAAAAGGATAAATGGCCTCGTATCAGATCTCCAAATGTTTGCTCTCAAAACACTTCAAATACCGTTACCTGGGAGGCATCCCCCATCGCCCATCATATCAAATGGTCACGGGTATTGCTTCACTTACCAATTTACTATTCATACAGGATTTTCATGTCTAAAGAACTATATTTGTGGATCTATCTTTTGTATTTCCAGTTTAGATGCAAGTCTTATTACTTGTTTATCATAAAACCTTCCTTTCATAATTCAGCTGCCTTAAATTGTGTTTGAGGTTACCTCTGCTCAATTGAATTTACTCCCTATTTTTTTACCATCAATCAAAGTTTTGATTGGGGACCAACTCAATCTCTTATATTTATGCTTCTCTAGCTACTCATATCATATCTTTATTGGTCTTATGTTGCATATTGAGGTCAACCGACCTTACTTTGCTTCTGAATTTATCTAGGGCTTGCTTGGTCTAGGTTTTCTTTGATGTGCCCTGTGAAAGCAAAACTTCTAACAAATCATTTAGCTTAAGTAGTAGAACATATGTTGCGCGGCTCCTCCAAATGATTGCCGCACCTGTGTTGGATCCCCCAATAATGAATAACTTTTGGATGATCCGACACAGTCGACAACATTTTTCTTTTAAGAGGATCCAACACACGGCCAATGGCATTTTTTAAGGATCCAATCAGCATAGGGTAGAAGTAATCTTCCTTACACTTGGACTAATGGATCTCCTACTGCATTTTGGTGTACAAATATTGTGGATCAATCTGTTCTCCAAAAAATAGTAAATAGTTGTACACCAGCATTATTTGACCCTAGCTGTAGATATAAGTAGAGATCGAGTGGCAAAGAAACCAAGCTGTTCTGAATGATTACTTCGGCTTATGCATTTAAGTATTTGGGATCAGCTTGATGTACTTAGATTTATTTATTGATGAGTCAGGCTTAGTAAGTGTTTTTGTAAGTACTGATTTTACATGATTTTCTCACGTCCTTAGTCTTGAAGAAAATAGCAGAGATCCATACCAATCACAAAGAGAATGCTTTTGGTTTTTTTTTTTTTGTTTGTTTCAAGATTGATAAACTCACTTAGTTTGTCTCACGAGAAGTTTCTTGCATGTGCAACTGTTGTCTTTTTGTACACCTTCACAAGTCAGTTAGTTCTTCCCTCAATATCAAGTACTGAACGGAGAATTACTGTCTTACACGAGACACCTCTTATGAACAAGCTATGAATGTCATCTAACAAACTAGAGGTGGATGACATTTGGGCCCTGAGAAAAATGTAGGAAACTTGTTCTATGCAGTTTTAGAGTCAGATATCAAAGTGAGGAAAAAAATAAAGGACATGTGATAATGAGAGATCACAAGGGTTTTATCACTAATCTGGCCTAGACAAGCTGAGAGGAGGAACCTGAACTCTGTTTGAAGCTCATGCTTTTTAAATAACAAGTTTCAGCAGAAACTGTTATATGGACCTGTTGAAGTTACATGTTTGGGCATTGTGTTAAGTTGATTTACCTCTACATTGAGTATTTGTATGACTTTTAACTACATGCTAAATTGACTTAATTTTATTTGTCTTATTGAACCAAGAACCTGAAAACATCTTTTCATATACGGAAGCTTGTCCCTTGGTTATTTTACCTTTGCACACTACCATCTGCAATAGTGGCTAAGTGTGACTTTTTTCTTTGCAGACCTAACAGCTCTGAGCAAACCTCTTCAAGTCGTCGACACTCTGATATATTCGATTCATTTCAGTCCCTGAAACTGAAATCCTCTCCCCAGCCAAAAGTTTCGCCAGCCATGAGCAGCTTACAAGGATATTATGGTCTTAAACCTCCAGATCAGAAAGATGCTTCTGAAGGATTTGAAATGGCAGTGTATCGTAAGGGAGGATCACATTATTTAGAAGATGGCCCGTTTTACAAATCCTCTTCTCTTTCAAATCCACCACTTAGTCTTCAGAGAAAATCTAAAAGTGTAGCTAATGGTTTCATGTCAGAGAATGGAGTTCCTGCAAATCATCTATCAACACAAGACACCAGAGACAATGGTTCGGATAGATGGTTTGAGAAATTAGTGAGAAGGCGTCAAAAGTCAGAGACTGATTTCACACGTACTCCAGAAATGCTGTTGAAGGAAGATAACAGCAACAGTGGCTGGTTTTCAGCCGTCACTGGCAAGGGCTTAGCTTTGAGACCCAAGTCAGCTAATCGAACTCTCTCTGGAGCGGATGCTGAAGCAAATTTAATAAATCCTATTCCTATTGGCTTAGGGGATTCTTTACTAAACGACAGCACATCCATAGTTAGGAAGTCATCAAGTACATCGAATTTGCAGGATTCAGATAGCGGTACATTGTCTTCCCTGTGGAATTTGAAGCCAGATTTTCAAGCAATTTCTACTGCAGCCATTACTAAGCCAATCTTTGATGGGCTACCTAAACCAATCACAGGTCGAAGAAACAAGGCCGCACTCGATTAGGTTATTCTTTCTGCATTAGCTGCTTAGAAGTTCATTTCTTCAATACTTTAGAGAGAGCATCCTCTGGTGAAGTGATAAATGGAGAATTGAAGATAGAAGCAGGTTATCTCATGGTAAAATAAACTTGATTTGGTTTATGAATTTCGGTTGGGGCATGTTCATATTTTCCATTGGTGAAGTTGAAGTGTCCTCAAAATTAGTTTGAGATTTATAGCAGCACCAAACTTGGGTGAAGCATCGATTTTTGCTATAGAATGGTAATGCATTATGACAGCAGATGTATATTAGGCATTTAAGTAGATGGATCTGAAATTGGGAGAGGATATTGTTTATACGTGTATTATATGATCTGTACATGATCACTTTTCTACACATGATTTGTGTTTTTATTTCATCTGGAGTGGAGATTGATAATTATTTTTACACAAACACACACACTGAATTGCTAATCTTTTAATCATGTAGGCCATTCTTGATATTTGATGCCCAAGATAAGGCATAATGTCAGAATTCAGAAAGATTAATTAACATTTGGTTTTGATAGCAGCTAATCTTTACCCAATTAATGTATTTCTTAAAATAAATATTGATCTGATTATAAAAATATCTTGACATAGTCAACACGTAAAACAACAATATTCACAGAAAAGCAGCAAAAAATAAATACAATATCAGAAAAAAAAAAACTTCATGTAAGCCACATTTTGCATTTTCTTTTGCAAGGATATTTTTTATCGGGTATCAAATGGACGAGTTGAGCTGAAATTAGAGATATTAAAATGGATTGAAATAAAAATAATGACCAAATTGAGTTGAAATTGGAGATATTAAAATAGATTGAAATAAGAATTAAATTGGGTCAATGACCCATCCAAATTTACTTTAGATTCAAATGGATTGAGCTCAAATGGGCTAAAAAGTTGAGTCATGATTTGTCCAAATTGACCTGCTTAATCTCTATAATTTTAACATATTGTTATTTAACTTTTATAATTATAATTTCAATTTCAATTAAAAAAAAATAACAAATATAAGTTATAAATGGAATAAATATAGAATAAAGAGTTAGTACCTCATACCTTAAATATGAGAATGTACAATACACTAATGCAAATAAAAAATCTTATAACAGATTGAAATTAAAAATTAAATTAGGCTCAATTAAAAATTTATTAAAAATGAATTAAGGCTTGAATGGTTCAAATTGAATTCAATTCAATTTTTCTTAATCCCAACATATAAAATTATGAAAGAACTGAGAAAATTACCTATATTTGGATTACTGTGCAAGTATACTTTTAGAGAAGGACTAAAAAACAAAAAAGGACTCGGCAAGCTTCTTTTGATGCACCTTTCCCTTACTCCTTTTTTGACAATTGATTGCACCATAATAAATTCCTTAACAACTACTTCCTCTATTTTTTTTTTTAGTCCCACCGTTTAAAAATAAAAATAAAAATAAATCTAGTTTGACTTGAAATGAAATTTAAGAAAAGAAAGAAAATATTTTAATTTTATGATTTTAGATTAAAGTTATGTCAAATGTACCAAAATGTCCTTCAATCCCGTGGTCTTAAACATGTCACGTGAAAAGTTGAAGTAAAAGTGTTGCAAAAAAAAAAAAATAAGAGGTCATTTTTTTTTATACAGACTAAAAGGAAAATTGGGTCATTATTTTTGAAACAAAGAGAATACTTGTTAAATTTTGACTTGACATACCTATTAAGAAAATAATGATTACTATAGCGAGTTACAATTTAACTCATACAATCTTAGACATATTTACTCATTATATTTTTCAAAGACATTAACTCAATGTTAATAAACTGAGGTATAATAAAAAGAAAAAAAATGTTTTTTTTTTTATTTATCAAAAATAACAAGTAAATAGGGACAAGTAATATAAGTGTCACTTTAGGCATAACAAAAATTTCCGTCTTCAACACAAAAATCAGTACATGATTTTTTAATGGTCATTTTACATAAAGAATATAATATAATACATTAGTTACAAATTATAATATAATATATACTCTTATTGAAAACAGTATTAGTTTTGTTACGAGAAATAGCAAAAACACCAAATTTGCCGCCGGAAGTACTCCATGTTGGCTGATTCGGTCATGGTAATCCTTGGTGATATTGCTCAGGTAAGATTTGGATTAATCTATTTAGATATTTCAGATTTTTTTATTATGACTTTACAATTTTTAAGAAAAAATATAAGTAATTAATTAACATATTTTAGTACCGTTAATAAGAGAAAAAATAAACAATAATTATAATACATTTTGAATTTAATATATTATAGGCATGTTTCAATGCATGTGGTGAATATATAACTAAAACATTTTTAATACAAATATATTATAAGTATTATATTTGAATTTCAACCATTCCGATACTATTTAAATTAGTGTACATCATTAGAAATGTATTATATTTGTTTTGGAATAATAACTATCGAATTTATAGTAATGTATAATATCGAATTCAAATTGTATTATAACTATCATTTATAGTTATACAATTTTAATACAACTTTTATACAATTTTTTCAGAGCTTCACCTCTTCTTATTCAGTAAATCACCACCACTAGACCACCGATTGTTTATACTTAATACAATTTTGATACAACTTTATTATAATTTTGCAGAACTTCACCTAATATATAACTAAAACATTTTTAACACAAATATATTATAAGTACTATATGTGAATGTCAAACATTCCGGCACTATTTAAATTAGTTTACATTGTTAGAAATGTATTATATTTGTTCTAGAATAATAGCTAATAAATTTATTGTGATATATATATATATATATATATATATATATATATATTGAATTCGAATCGTATTATACCTATCATTTATATTTATACAATTTTAATACAACTTTGATACAAATTTTCAGAGCTTCACCTCCTTTTTTTTCGTAATTATCACCAACAGACCATTGATTACTTATATTTAATACAGTTTTGATACAACTTTCATACAATTTTTTAGAACTTCACATAATATACAATTTTAATGCAACTTTAATACACATTTATATCAAATGGTCATTAAAACTAAAATTATGTCGTATATGGTAATAAAAATAAAATAACACTTAAAAGTGTGATTAATCCAATAAAATATATTATCTATGTAAAAATTTCATTTTTCATTATATTCCTATACTCCATCTACTTAATAATGTTCAATTTTCAAGACACATTAAATAAGAATAATTTAGTAAACTATGCATTATATTAGGGGTGTCAAATGGGCGGGTTGAGTTGAAATTTGAGATATTAAAATGGGTTAAAATAAAAATTAGGTTAAGTCCTGACCCACCCAAGTTTACTTTGGGCTCAAATGAGTTGGACTCTAATGGGCTTAAAAACTGGTGGTCTTGACCTACTTAATTTAATAATTTTAATATATTATTATTTAAGTTTTATAACCACAATTTGAATTAAACTAAAGAAAATCTAAAATAAGAAGTTACAAATGGATAGATAAATTCTAAAAGATATAAAATATATAGTAATTCATACCTTTAATATAGGAACATATACATTACATCAATGCAATAAAGAGTCTTAAAATGAGTTTAAATTGGAGAATAAATTGGGCTTAATTGAGGATTTTGTTAAATGAGTTAGGACTTGAATGGGAGGCTTGAATTGAAACCCTAGGTTGACTTCTTCTTCTTCAAGCTTTCTAGAGAGAGAAATATTTTGGAGAGGAATTGAAGACTTGTTCTTCTTCTAAGAATTTGAGAGAATGATTTCAATTGGGGAAATTTGGGGTTTAAAACACTTCTATAGGACTTCTAGGTAAAGGCAAAATGACATAGTGTTTGGATAGAATAATTAGGAAAAGACCCAAAATCCCTTGACTTAAAGCTGATGCAACCACCGGACAGTGGCCCTCACGAGCCATTGTGGCAGTCATGGTCCTTGACCAGTGGCCTGGAGAGAGGCCCCCTGTTGCCTTGCTCCTGTACGACTACCTTAACGGGTAGTTTTCCTCTTCACGACCCGTCTAGGGGTTCGTGGAAAGAGGCTAACTTTGGGGATAGGTTCTACCTCCCCCACACGGGCGTCATAACGACCCGTCTACCTTCCCACGGGCCATTAAGACCCTCGTGGGAGGGGTCCCTACCCAACATGTCCTGGAGGACTTGCACCACACGGACTGTGGTCCCTTTCACAGCCCGTCTAGGGCTCCGTGGAGGGTCTATGGTCCAGGTGTTGGCCTGTGAGTTCTTCCCCATTGCCCCTTTTTAGGCCTTTCTTGAATTCGAGGTGTTACACCATGTCTATCATTGGGAAAGATCATGCAATTGGGTCAACACTGAGCCACTCAGACTTAACCAACATCAAATTAGGCACAAACTTAGGAAATTAAGCAATTCAATTCAATAATTTAACCAACACAATCACGATTAATCATTTTTACAGGAATTCACAATTAAAATCACACAAACACAATTAAATTTCAACAATATGTTACTCCCCATCAAAATCAGCACTTATCTCAGTTAAATAGTTCAAGCCCACACCACATATGCCTTCTAAACTCAAAAACAACAAGTTGAAACACCAACCTTAAAGCCGAAAATAATCCAGAAATTGAGGGATTCGGGGTTGGGTTGACTCGAACAACAAGCAAATGTACTCCTAGCACCTTAAAGAAACTCACACAAGGCTCACAAACACTCAAAATGCACGATGCAAAAGAAAGTAATCGAAAAAGATATCAGTTATCAAAGATATTGATTTTTGAATTTGAAAAGACCATTGGCCTTTTTATATCAGGCATGTTCGGTGATCATGACTAACGTTGCCAAACATATTCGGTGAATCGCCAACTAGAGCTTAAGTTTGCCGAACTTTCCTAAACAAACACCAAACCTGAAGGCTGATTCAACGGACCCAATGGTCCTCTTAATGAACTTTGGCGAATCTCCCTTTGGAGTTTTGATCGCCTATCTTGACAGTGCAGTTTTTAATTTTTTCAAGCTCAAAAGGCGGACAAGAATTAGTCTGCATAATGCCTTCGATGGATCGCCGTTTGGGTTTTGCATCACATATTCTTCCCTTTTCAATCTTCCAACCTCTCTCAACCTACACTCACGACGCACACTATTTGAGAGTAGTAAAATAAGCAATAAAGACTTGGGTGCCTCCGAAGAAGCATCTTATTTAACATCATGGCACAACATATTTCTCAAACTAAACAATCATTGTTGGGGTTTGGGATGGTGTCACTAGGAAAAGTTCCCTTTTGCCTAAGATTTAGATGAGTGAAAATTTTACCCAATTGGATCTCCAACAGCTTGATAGAATTTGATTGTGAAGTTACTATCTGAGTTATAGTGGAGAAGTCATTTTTAAAATCCTTCAACACCTTATCAGACCCTTTAAAGTTGTTGTAGATTCTTACAAACATGTCTTCCGTCGGGATTCCTTCTAACCCAGCCGGTTCTTTTGGGCGTGGAGGATCATAGGGAGACACATATCTATCTTTGTCATTCTGCCTATCTCTCCAATTTCCACCTTGGAAGTATTTTCAACCACTATATCTATCTTTGTTCGAACCTTGGTTCCCACCTTGTTGTTGATAATTATTGTGAGAACCATCCACTTGATTTCCCAAGTATTGAAATTTTTTATTGTATAATTCCTCGAATTTGGCATCATCTGGGCACTACCCACTATTGGTTCCAACCGTATTTACAGACCTGGCTCCACCTCCCACAACATGTTTAGAAAACATATCATTTTGAGTTATTATTTTGGCTATGTTTTCATCCCTTTCATGGTCCTTCTTGATTTGTTCTTTTCTCAAACCCACTTGTAGAAGAGGCATTTGGTCCTTTCTAGTATGTCATGCTCGATTAACCTTAGTTATATCATCTAGCAATAAAGAAGCTACATCATATGATTATCTCATCAATCCACCATGGACTAATTGATCAACCACACCTTTATTGACTTAATCAAGGATGCAATAAAAGTATTGCAACAACAAATTGTTCGGAACGCCATACATTGTACATTGCAATAGCAACTTTTTGAAACTCAACCATGTTTCATGCAAAGGCCTACCTCCAATGCTTTTGAAATTTTTTATTTGGAGATGAAGTTTAACTATCTTCGAGGTAGAAAGAATCTTTGCAAGAATGCCTCAGTTAGCTCATCGCACGAAGTAATAGAATCATTTGGCAACTCTGTCAACCGTCTTGTAGCCTCTCTTGTTATATAGAACGAGAATAACCTCAACCTTATAGATTCTTGGGAGATATTCTTGAGCAAAAAGGGTCCACACACCTTTTTGAAATTACTAAGGTTCTTATGGGGATCCTCATGATCTAGAACCCCATAAATTCCTTTCATTTGGAGCAATTGTATCATAGTTCGAGTAATGTGAAACACCATCCTCCTGGTTGTAGAAGGTATCCAGATTTCTCCTGTGGTTTAAATCACATTAATAAGCATGTCATTAAGATCACACATGTTGTTATATTAACCGTAGTGACTGTCATTGACACTCCTATGGTCACTCATTTTGTCAACCTGCAAATCTGTCAACAACAACACCAACCAACAAATCTACTACAACTAAACCAAATTAAAATATAATTTCTCAATTAGAACTTTCAACCACCATTCTCCGGTAGCGGCGCCATTTTTGATAACGCCCAAATCACCCTCCAAAACAATTAAAAGAGTGAGCGATTGTCGTCAGTAAAAAACCCAACGAAGAGTTGGGGTCAAATCCCATAGGGAATGATTTATCATAGAGAATTTCTTATCAAGAATTTGGACTTAAAATTAGTTCATTTGTTATAGTAAGACAATGAGGTGGATGGTACCACCAACTTAATATAAAGCTTTTGTTATCAATTATCACAATTAAACGAAAATTCAATCAAAACCAATAGTTAACAAGTAATTTATGGGTGCGGGGATTGGAAATCAATGTCAAATAGGGGTGATTGTGTTGCTCTATAGTGATGAACATTCATGAATAGGCTAAGTCATCTTTACCGACACTAATCATCTTTTGATCTTAAAGCATCTATGCAAAGAGTCTCCTTTAGGTCTCATCTATATTCCATTTCTAAACAACTCAATACCTTACTCTATTCTCTCTTTCAAGAATAGGGAAAATAGATCCGGCCCATAACCTCTCTTTCAAACAAGTCATCGACATAAAAACTAAATTGCAAGTATTGAACTAATTACCCACTCCAATTAATCTCTTTTGAGAATCAACCGAAGATTGGAAGTAAGAATTAAGTTTGCAACATTAACCCATAAGTTAACCCCATGGTAATTTGTCACGACCCAAAGTACCCCCTAGACATGACATGGCGAATAAGACCCTGAGAGTCCATACACAAGCCACTTAGCATACACCATACAATATAATAGAAGTAAAGAGTTTAAAATTAACATTTTATTTAAAAGAGTTTGACAAAAAGTAGCGGAGGTCTAACACAATTCTCAAAGCCATCTATTATATCATAAGGAAGTGATTGGGACATAACTCATACATCACATACAAAATTTGAAATGAAAAGACATGAAAGCAATAAAAGAGTCTCGGTCCTCAAAACATGAGGACTCACTAATCATCAATGTCTATAAATGATCACTAGCCATGTGTATTAGAGGTAGGAGCGTCGAACCTTACATTAATGAAACAATGTAGGCACAAGTATCCGTTAGTACATGGAATGTACTAAGTATGATAACAATGTATAATACTTATGAAATCATGCTAAAACGACTTTATATGGCATGCAATGACCAAGCTAAATCATAAAATAACATGTTAGAAAACATAATTCAAGACCATGGTCAATGCAAGATAAACATCTTTAAAACACATTTGATATACTTTTAGAAAGTAACCTCAGTTCATTATTTTGGGAGATTTACCTTTAACCGACATAGACCATGTGAGCTATAACATAGAATCCAGTGTCTATCCCATATTGAAAAGAGACTTGTCAAGGTAAGAACCATGAACTTTTAGCTTATGTGGATCAACTAGCTGATGTCTATTTAAGACAAACCTATGGTGGCACATCGTAATTTCCGCTTGTCCACTCGGTGCTAAGTATAAATCCCATGGAATAGTCATTACTCTTAACTTGTCATATTATCCATGGAAAGGCATAATTAAGTAGCCAATCCAATTTAGAGTTCATTAGAATAGCCTAAATCTTGGTTCAACTTAGGTGAGAAAAACTTTCAACCTTATGAATCCTTTATGTGAGAAATCCTTTCACAACAACAACAACATCAATGTTTTACTCTCAAGCAACCTTAAATCATTTACATCAATTTCATAAAGAAACATGCATATCTTCATAAATTCATCTTTCATAATTCAAAAGCTTCATCATATGTTCAAAATCTAGAAGTCATGAATTATGCATGGGTTCATGTGAATTCAACTTAAAATCATGTAATTATCTCAAATCACTCATAAAAAGACATAAATTAATAAATTGGATCATAATTGAAAAGAGCTCATGAGATGGAATAAAATCCTAACTTCCATTGGAGATTCTAACTTGTAAAATTCGAGAATTTAGGAACCCTATGGAGGAAAGGACTCCATAGGTGAATACTATCATACCTTGATGTCAAAGTCCCACAATCAAAGGTGAATTTGGAGACTTGATCTTGAAACCCTAGACTTCTTCTTCAAGCTTTAGAGAAAGAAATTTTGGGGAAGAACTTGGAGGGATTTGGGGAAATTTGAAGAATGATCTAGAGTAGTTAGATTTTTGTCTTAAAAGACTTATATAGGGTCTAGTATTAGGATTAAAATGACATAGTTTAGTCACTAATCAATTAGGGAAAAGACTAAATACCCTTTTAAAATAACTGCTGACCACCATCTATGGTTGGACTTACGGTCCGTAATTCCTTCTACGAACTGTACTGGTCAACCGTAGAAAGTGTCAGAGACTCTAAATTTGGCCAACAATCGATGAAACCCATGTATGGCTCATAGGTCTTCCTACGGTCTGTACATGCCAACCCTAGAAACCACCTTTAATCTTTGAAATTTCACTAAGTATAGGGGTGAATAGTAAAAAGGGTACTGGGACTTGTTTTGAAAAATTATTTTCCCACTACCTATGGTTGCCAACTACGACTCGTAGAAGCTTCTACGGTCTGTAGATGTGACCCATAGATACAGACACCAGTCCAAAACAACATTTTTCCTTCTTTTCTAAATTTGAGGTGTTATCCCCTTGGAAACATTCGTCCTCGAATGGAACTCAAGTCATCATAAGGAGAGTAGGAAGAAGATCTAATAGCCCAACATAAATGCAATCACATAAATGCATATATCTGAGGAGGAAAATTGACTCCAAGCTAAAGCATGTCCAAATATTATTTCATAAGGCCTATATTCAACTCACACTTAAATGCACATAAACATAAAGAAATCAATCAAGTTAACTCATTTTTCTCAAAAATCATGTTTTCTAAGCATGCATTCATGAGGAAATATGAGAATGACTATGACATAAGGATGAACCATGATGTACTAAATACCTCAAGCTAAAGTGGAGTCAGAGGGAAAGAGATGAGGGTACGACACTTCATATCGGCCTCGGCCTCCCAATTAGCACCCTCAACTAACTGATTCCTCCAAAGAACCTTTACGGAAGCAACTTTCTTATTTCTCAACTTTTTAACTTGTCAATCCAAAATCTCAATTGAAACTTCTTCATAAAGAAAGATTCTCCTCAACTCCCAAACTTTCCAAGGGAACAATGAATATTGGATCTCCAACACATTGCTTCAACAAAGAGACATGGAAAACATGATGTATCAATGCCATATCATTATGTAAATCAACTTCATAAGCAACTTTGCCAAAACACTTTTAAATTTGATATGGGCCCACATAACAGGGACTAAACTTCCCTTTATTTCCAAACTTCATCACACCCTTCATGGGTGAGATTTTCAGGAAAACCCAACCATGAAAATCAAACACAAGGTCTCTCATTCTAACATCGACATATGACTTTTGTCAACTTTTTGAGTTGTTTTCAGCCTTTGTCTAATAAGCCAAACTCTCTCCATAGACTTATGTACAAACTCGTTACCTATCAAAGCAACCTCGCCAACTTCAAACCAACCTATATATGATCTACACCTCCTACCATAAAGAGCCTCAAATGGTGGAATGATTGCTATTATTGTAAGTGAACTCAATCAAAGGCAAGTGATCATACCAATTACCCTTGAAGTCAATCACACAAACTCTCAACATATCTTCTAAAGTTTGAATAGAACGCTCTGCTTGCCCATCAGTTTATGGATGACAGGTCGTACTAATCTTAACACGAGTATCAAGACTCTTTTGAAAAGATTTCTAAAATTGAGAGGTAAATGGGTTCCACGATCGGAGATAATAGATAAGGGCACTCCATGCAACCTAACCACCAAACCACAAATCATTTTTTTTATTTGATTTGGTTTGTCAGTTTAGTTTGACTTTACATTCTAGCTTGTACACCCCAAACTACAAGTACACCATAGGGTTCTAAGACGAGGGTAGGGGCGCAGGCCCTAGATCAGAAGAATCAAGCTCTGATTATTATTGATCTGGTGGGTCAGCCACCAATGGTTCCTGCACCGGTTGGTGGTCCATAGATTGCTTTTGAGGTTATTTTGACAACAGTGGCTCAGTAGTGTTATAAGAGGTTTTAGAAGATTAAACCACCCCAATTTCTGGGTGGTAATAGTGAGGATTCTCATGAGTTCTTAACTTTGTGGCATGAGATGCTTGAGGCAGTAGGTATGGTGGATGCTCATGGTGTTCGATTATTGCACTTTAGCTTCATGGATGTTCCAAAGAGTGATGGAGGACTTTTATGAGGTCTAGACTAATTGGATCTCCCCCGGCAGAGTGTTAGGTATTCTCTAATGCTTTGCAGGACTGTTTCATTATTGATTATGGTTTGAGAGCTTGAATCAAGGTAGTTTTTCTATGATTGAGTATGCGGCCCATTTATGTGAGCTTTCTTGGCATGCTATGACTATTGTTCCGATGAGGGTTGAATTTCTCCATCAGATAGTATGTTCATAGAAGCCAAAGATGGGGCTTCCTTCTAGTCCATTGTGAGCATCGTCAATAAGGTGCAGTTGATTGTTTTATAGGCATTTGAGGAGCCCAAGAGGGGTTATTCGTCTATTGACTTTTCTGGTGCCTCATATTAAAGCAGAGTTTTGCATAGATTTCATAGTTCCTTTACCAGTCGTGGACCGATTCAAGCATTTATGCTAGCACCTGATAGTGCACAACCAGATAAAGGATCTTATGATTATGGCTGAGGTGGCTATGATAGTTTGTCGTGTTCACAACAACAGTTATAGGTGTCAATGTCTTGTTATACTTGTAGGGATTCAGGTCATTTGATGTATAGTTTCCTCTACAGACTCATTTAGAACCCCAACGTTCTTATTTATCTACCCAGCTAGGGATTCAGCGCCTCCAACCAAGGGTCGAGAAAGAGGTTAGTTTGGTAGAGACAGTAGAACTTCTGGTAGGGGTGTTCCCGCTTCGCAGGGTGGAGGTAAGGGTTCTAATCAAACTGTAGGTGGATAAGAGGGCCAAAGTTATGATTTTCTAGGGAGGGATGAGGCCAAGAATTCTGATGTGGTGATCGTAGGGATCATCCCAATTTACCATCGACCTATATCTGTATTATTTGATATGGGGTCTACTTTCTCGTATTTGTCTACCTATTTTGTTCTTGTATTTAATATGATTTCTCATTGCATACATATGAATATTCATGTTTCAACACCAGTGGGTGAGTCCTTAGCGGTGGATCGAGTGTATCAATCATGTCTTGTTTCTTTAGTCAAGTATGATACTTGGGTAGAATAGATCATTCTGGGATTGGTATACTTTGATGTTATTTTGGGTATGGATTGGCTGTCTCCACATCATGTTATTCTTGATTGTTATGTAAGACTATAACCTTAGGGATGTCCGGTGTCCTGAGAGTTGAGTGGACGGGAGCTAGTGGTTCTTATCTCATTCATTCGAGCTCAGAGATTGGTTGATAGAGGGTGTTTGTCCTACCTGGATTTCATTCGAGATACTACTGTTAAGCCACCTCCCATGAATTTTTTTCCCGTAGTTCAAGAGTTTTTAGATATGTTTCCTACTAACTATCAATTGTTCCTCTAAACGGGGATGTTGATTATTCTATTGATTTAAGTCGTGCACCAAGCCCATCTCTATTCCTCATTATTGTATGGCTCAAGTTGAGTTGAAGGAATTGAAGGATCAGTTTCAGGATTTGTTGAGTAAGTGGTTTATTCACCCTAGTGTTTTTTCATGGGGTGATCTTTTGTTGTTTGTGAGGAAGAAAGATGGCACCATGAGGATGTGTATTGATTATCGACAGTTAGACAAAGTGACCATGAAGAGCAAGTATCCATTTCTTCGTATTAATGACTCGTTTGATCATCTTCAAGATGCATCTCTACTTTTAAGATTGATTTGAGGTCCGGTTATCACAAGTTGAAGATGAGAGCATTGGATATCCCTAAGACAATTTTTGGGATTCCTTATGGGCACTATGAGTTTATTGTGATGTCTTTTGAGTTGACTGGCGCCCCTGCAGCATTCATAGAGTTGATGAATGGGGTATCCCGACCTTATCTTGAGTTATTTGTGATAGTGTTCATTAAAGACATCATGGTGTACTCTAATATTGAAAAGGATCACTACATACATTTGAGGATTGTACTCCAACGTCTAAGGGAAAAGAAGCTTTATTCCAAGTTCTCAAAGTGCAAGTTTTGGTGTGATTCTATTGTATTTCTAGGACATGTGGTATCCAAGGAGGGTATTCAGGTGGACCAACCAAGATTGATGTAGTTTGAGGATGGACAATATTGATGTCAGTTACTGAGATTCAGAGTTTTATTGGACTTGCAGGCTATTACGGATAATTTGTTTAGAGTTTCTCCACTAATGCATCACCTTTGACCAAATTGACTTGACAGAATGTGATCTTCTAGTGGTCTAATGAGTGTGAGGAGAGCTTTCAAAAGCTCAAGACCTTTTTGACTTCAAATCTTATTTTGACCTTACTCGAGGAGGGTGTAGTTTTAACTATTTATTGTGATGCTTCTGGAGTAGGGTTAGGTGGTGTTTTGATGTAGAAAGGTAAGGTGATCGCCTATGTTTCTTAGTAGTTGATGACCCATGAGAGGAACTATTGTACCCATGATTTAGAGTTTTCAATCGTAGTGTTTGTGTTTAATCTTTGGCGTTATTTTGTGTATGGAGTTCATTATGAAGTTTTCACGGATCATTGGAGTCTTTAGTATATCTTCAGTTAGAGGGATATGAATTTAAGGCAGCACAGATCGCTTGAGTTACTAAAGGACTGCATATCACCATCTTGTTTCATCCAAGGAAGACCAATGTAGAGGCCGATGTTTTGAGTAGGAAGACATCTAGCATAGAGATTCTTTCTGCTATTAGTGTGAAAGAGAAACCATTGGCTAGAGATGTTCAGAGATAAGCAGACTGTCTCGTCTGATTACAGATTTCTTAAGAGACGAGTGGTTTGATTGTTTTTATAGAGTCTTATTCTTGCTTAGTTGAGCATATCTATGAGCATCAGTTTGATCGAGAACATAGGAGTCATTCGAGACAAGGTGATGAAAGGGGAAGCCAAATAGGTTGTCCTTGACTCAGAGGGTGTCTTGACAATTGGGGGTAGGATTTGTGTGCCTAAGGTGGGCGAGTTGATTAGATTAATTCTTGAGGAAGCCCATTGTTCCCGATATTACATCCCTTCGGGGAGTAAAAGATGTATCACGACATGAGCCAGAACTATTGGTGGGGTGGGATGAAAAGGTATATTTTTTATTTTGTTTTGAGGTGCCTGACTTGCTAAAAGGTCAAGTATAAGCACCGACGGCCCTGAGGTATATCTTAGAGGATGTCTATTCCTAATCGGAGATGAAAATGGATCACTATAGATCTTTTTATGGGTTCACCTACCATTGTGGGTGATTATGACTCCATTTGGGTGGTTTCCAAGTCCACCCATTTCATCCTGTTTGGGTGAAGTATACAACGGAGAAGTTAGCCGAGCTCTATCTATCAGTCAGATTGTGCGACTACATAGAGCCCCTATTTTTATTATCTCTAATCGAGGTTTTTCGTTCATTTCCCATTTCTAAAGGCATTACAACATGGCTTGGGTAATCATTTAGATATGAGTACAACCACCCATCTTCAAATAGACAATCTATCCGAGCGGATGATTCGGGTGTTGGAGAACATGCTTCAAGCTTGTGTGATTTATTTTGGTGCAAGATGGGATCAACATTTTCCCTTAGCGAGTTTTACTACAATAATAATTACCATTCCAGCATTCAAATGACCCCATTTGAGGCGTTGTGTGTCATACGGTGTAGATTCTGCGATCGAACAATTAGTTTTAGCTAAACTGGATTCATTATATGCAAACTTTCTAACATATGCTATGGAGAAGGTTCTTATGATCCAAGGTAGACTTTTGATAGCCTAGAGTCAATAGAAGAGTTATGCAGATTGGAGAGTTAGGTGTTCATGGAGGGTGATCAAGTTTTGCTTTGAGTATCACTCATAAAGGGTATGATGAGGTTCGTAAAGAAGGGAAATATTAGCCCTAAATTTATTGGAACTTTTGATGTTTTATTTGTATGGAAGAGGTGGCCTATAAGCTGGCCTTGCCAACTAACTTATCAGTTGTGCATCCTGTGTTTCATGTCTCCATACTTTAAAAGTACATGGCGTATGAGTCCCATGTACTTTCTCTCGATTCAATTGAGTTGGGTCCAAATTTATTTTTTAAAGAGGAGCATATAGCCATTTTGGATAGGCAGGTCTGAAAGCTTAGGACCAAGGAGATGCTTCAGTGAAGGTGCAGTGGAAGCACCGTTTAGTGGTGGATGATGCAATGACATGATTATTTATTTTTGGAAAGTTTCATAAATTTATGATTTTTCCCTCTTGATATCAACCCCAAGTCATTTGTGATTAAGTTTTGATAGTTTGTTTTGAACATTTTGTTTAAAGTTGATATTTTGGTAAAATTTGAGTTTGAAAGGCTTATATTGTTAGGAAAGTGATTTTTGATGTCTATTGGAGTATTGAGGGTTAAAATGGAATTATGTTGATTCCATTTGTCCCGGGATGTAGAATATGGTTAGTGAGAGTTGTCGGTTTTAGATTCGGCAAATTGAGGATTTGAGATCCTAAGTTGGAATATTGTGGAAATTTAGCCTTTTAGTTGTCTTTGGTCAACATTCAAGGTTCAAATGCTCAGATCAGAATACCGAGAGTTTCATTGGATTCGGGGGATGATTTTAGGCCTAGGTGAGGTCTTGTTTGATTTTAGAGAGGTCACGAGCTTGTCTTAGCCTTTTTAGGCGCTATGGTAGTTTCTTGTAGTTCTCACAAATGTCAGGTGAAGGAGACCTCGGATTCATGTTTCAATGGTTCCATTGAGTCTAGAACATCAAATATTATTAATTTGCATATATGGTTTGTGTGTATAGGGTTCAAAATGAATCCCGAGGGACCTTTCGATAATTTAAGAGTTGGTTGTGTTTGTTGGTGTCTGCATGGCTCACTTTTTCGAAGAACATGCGCTTAAGAGACCTTCACAGAAGCGAGATCCTCTTTGCCTTAGCTACCTTCACTAAGGTGAAGAAGTCTTCAGTTTTTCAGACGCACTATTTTTGCAGGGTTCTATTTTGCATCATCAGAGAGGGGTTTTGACGTATAAATTTTGGGATTTCTGCCGTTTTTTGCATTTTTGAGCTTGGTATACCCTTTGAGGCAATCTTTGAAAGTATTTCTTGTGCTAAATCATTTAGGTAAGATTTTGTGATCCTAACACTTCATTTCATTTTTATTATTTATGGATTTTAACATCAGAATTTGGGATTTTGATTGGTAAATGGAAGGTTTTTCAAGAACTCAAGTTCTAAACTAAAATGGAGATTGTGAATTGATCTTGAGTTATTTTTCAAAATGGTTTTCACTAATAAGTTCCTAAGGCCTTGAGTAATATTTCAAGTATTGAATTTCGGATTCAAACCTCATTTTTGGAATTGTGTTTTTGGTTAATTGACCCATTTTCATGTATATGAGTTAGGCATTGTTGTTTTTGAATATTTATTATGAATACTTGATTGAAATAGATTCTGTGGCTTTGGACATTGATCGAAAGGGAAAGACTCAAGTTTTGGAGTGACTTGTTGATTGATGATCTCCTAAACCTTGTAATATAGTAGAATTTATTCATTCCCTTCGTTGTTGTTTGTTGGGAGTAATGGGAATGAGGTGAGGGATTCATTGTTCAACTTGATCAAGCTTAAAGAATAAAAAGGGGTTAAATGTAAAGATTATTTGTTGATCATGATGCTTGTGAAATGACTTGTGATGGCCCTTATTTGATTGATTGATGAAATGTTTGATAGCATGAATGTTGGCTTGAATTGCTTTAATTGTTATCTCCTCCTTATGGTGTGAACTTTCTTATGTGCATTGATTGTTGTACACTGTGTGTCTCGATAAAGCCGATGGGAAATGGTTCTAGGTAGTGAATATAAAGTTTATGGGAAATGGTTCTAAATAGTGATATTATATAAAGCCGATGGGAAAGGGTTTCGGATAGTGATTTGATATAAAGCTGATGAGAAATGGTTCTAGATAGTGAAACGATATAAAGCTGATGGTAAATTGTTTCGATTAGTGATTTGCAATAAAGTCGATGGAAAATGGTTCTGGCTAGTGAAATTGTACCAATAGGAAATGGTTTGGGAAAGAGACTAATTATTGTGATTTGATGCATTTTGATGTTTATGTTCGACTTACTTGTTAACTTAGATTGATGGTCGTGATACTTGTGATTAAGCTATTTGACATTGAGATTGACTTACTTGATTCGTGTTGATTATTGGATTGTGATAATTGGACTGTAACTATTGAGCCTTGCGAGTTGTGTGTTGTAGAACTACTAGGTTAGGATGATTTTTATGCAAGTTGTAGTTGTAGGAGGTTCGATTGAGATGAAAATACTATTTGATTTCTAGCTTGATGCCTTGTTTTTTAGGTATCGTGTTGTTGTTACTCACTCCTTGCTTCTACACTTGTGTAGGTTCCAAGGCTTGTATAGCGTGATTGCTCTTCTTTTCCCATTTCGAGGCTAGTTGAAGGACTTGAGAGATAGTTATTTGTCATCCTGGCGGGCCCTATTTTTCCTTTTCTTTATACTTTGTTCTATTTGAAAGACAAAGACTTGAGACTTGTACTTATTCTTAATTCCGCACTTTATGTATTAGTGGATTGTACACGTGACAACCAAGTTTTAGGGTGTTAATAGAATGAATAAGTTTTTCCACTTTTATCTTGTTCTTGCTTTATCTTTCGGTATTTCTTTCTTTTCATTGGGTTGAGGCTGATTTCTTTTAGTGGGAATAGACAAGTGTAACACCTCGGATTTGAAAAAGAAGGAAAATAAAAATTTTTGGGCTGAAGTTTGTGTCAATGGGTCCCCCATCTACTGACTAAAGAAGCTTCTACGGGTGGTAGATAGCATTCATAGGAAGTGGGAAAATAATTTTCTAAAAATCAAGTCTCGATACCCTTTTTACGATTCACTAGGACGGTCCGTCAACCATTGTAAAGGGTAAAATTGGGATCTACGATTGGCATCAACGGATCGTAGGAAGGCCTACGAGCCGTACATGGGATCCTTCAAAAGTTGGTCCAAGTAATGGTTTCTAAACTTACCTCTGGTTGTTTTAACCTAAAACGATGTCATTTTGCCTTGTACCCTAAGCCCTATGTAAATGTTTTAAGTCCCTAATTTACCCATTTCAACTCACTTCCCAATTCTCTCAAGTCTAAGGGAGAAGAAGAAGTCCTAGATTCTATTAAAATCTCCAAAATCTCAATTTTCTTAGGATTAAAGGATCAAGGTATGAGTGTATTCACCCTTTCTCCATAGGGTCCCAAGGATTTCAATTTCCCTATTATATTTTCAATTAATCAAATTAGGGTTTCAATTCAAAGAATGTGAGTTTCATCTAATTATGATTGATTTTGGTTAATTAGGTATTCTAATGCATGAATTGATGTTAATCCAAGATATTTAGTTGAAATTCCACTAACGCATGCCTAAATTTTATTTTTCAACTATGATCTATGATGAACCCATGAACTATGAATTATGAGTATATGAAGATATGCATATTTTTGTGAAGTTATTGTAAATGAATTGATGATGCTTTGAAAGGAAAGTATTAATGCAATGGTGAAATGATTTCTCAATTACTATGATAATCATGATTGTGAAAGGTAATTCTCACAAATGAATTCACATTGGTGAAAGGTTTGCTCATCTATGTTGAACTATGTTTAAGGAGCTATTCTATGTTTTGATATTATAAGTTGTGGATTGGTATTGATTGTTTCCTTTCCCTATGTTAAATTGATATTTCACTTTTATCTATTCCTTTGGGATTTAGACTTAGCACTAAGAGGTCTTTGAGGTGGAGGCTCAAATATGGTAGTCTCAAGTAGCAATCTCTAGTCCCAAACTACGTGCCTCCGTAGTATGTCTTAAATGACTTAGCTAGTGGATCCACTTTAGAAAATGATGATATGTACGGATTCTACCTGGACAAGTAGTTTCCCCTTCTTTTGGTATGAGGGATATACCATATTCCATGATATAGATCTTATCATCTTATTGTCGGTTAAAGCTAAGATCCCACAAAATGACTATGTTTTTCTTCAAAACTTTTCTTATATATTTTATGTTAATGTATTTGACTATGTTTTATGATCTTCACGTCATTTCTTCTCTAAAAGCTTTTAAATGTTTCATTATGATTATGCCTATTCATTTTAAATCATTGATGATATCATGCCTATGTTTATGCATATTGCCTTATACTTAGTGCATTTCATGTACTAATGCATATTTGTGCCTACATTGTTTCACTATGTAGGGTCTGATGCTCCAACCTCCCATACTAATGGCTAGTGATCCTTCATAGATTTGAAGATTGGTGAGTCCCCTTGTTTTAAGGATCGAGACTCCTTTTTTGTTTTATGCCATTTTTGTTTCCAACTTTGTATATGATGTATGGGTTACATCCCAATCGCTTTCATTACGATGTATTAGATGGCTTTGAGACTTATGTTAGACTTCCGCTATTTTTCAAACTCTCTTTACGTATAAATGCTATTATTAAAAGATTTAACTTCTATTATCTTGTATGATGTATGCTTAGTGACTTGTACAGGGCCTCTCGGGGTTCTATACGCCATGTTACGCCTAGGGTATACTTTGGGTTGTGACAAACTTAGTATCCAAAGCATTAGGTTTAGAAAGGTCCTACAATGTCTCATAATCCACGTCAAGTAGTGTCTTGTTCATGAGTGTGAAGCACGCCACATTTATGCATAGAAAGTTATAATATGTTTAAGAAATTCTACTTCTTTCATCATTTTAAGTTCGTGCAATAGAGTTTAACTCTATATGTCTCTCTCTCCTAATCCGTATCCAATACTTCTTAGGAAATAACCCCTGGAAAAGCATACATTAAAAGGAATGCGGGTGAAAATGTGGAATGAAAAGCTCCACAGGTTTTGGCCAACCCTTTGGCTGAACAAGTAACTAATGCAGAGTTTAGGGCTGCTCTTCAAGTGTTGGCTCAAGTAATGATGGCTTAAGACAATAGGGAGGTTGTAGTCCCATGAACCCAAATGTGGATACAACGGCAACTAGAGTAAGGGACTTCACTAAGATGAATCCACTAGAGTTTCATGGTTCTAAGGTTGAGGAAGATCCTCATGAGTTTATTGATGAGGTATACAAGGTGCTCATATTCACGGGAATGACACCGGTGGAAAATATTGAATCGTTCTCTTACCAACTTAAGGGTGTTGCTCAAGTTTGGTTCAACCAATGGAAGGAAGAGAGGGCGGTTGATGCGGGTCCTCTTGATTGGAAAAAGTTTAAGGTTGCTTTCCTTGATAGGTTTTTCCCCCTGAGATGAAGGAAGGTACTTAAATTCATAAACCTTCGTCAAGGGAATATGAGTGTGAAGGAGTGTGCCTTAAAGTTCACACAATTGCTTAGGTATGCTCCTACTATGGTTGTGGATCCTAGGGAAATGATGAGCAAGTTTGTTTTGGGAGTGTCTGAGATGGCAGTAAATAATATCGTAGCGTCATGCTCATTATTGAAATGGACATTTCTTATCTAATGATTCATGATCAACAAATGGAAGAGCAGAAACTTAAAAAAAGGTCTAGGGAGGCAAACAGAACAAATACTGATGATGGTGACTTTTCATATTCAACGTCCGATGGACATGGTCATTCTAAGTTCCAACAAAGGTTCTTCGATTAAGTTTCTCCAATGTTCCGACTCCTAAGTTTAAAAAGTAAAGGGGGTTCAAACCTAAGCCTCGAGGAGGAAATGGTAGTGGAAATGGTTCTTCGATTCCCACATGCCAAAGGTATGGCAAGAGTCATATAGGAAAATGCTTGATGGGGGCGGATAATTTTGGTTGTGGTAAGTGTGGTCACCTCTTGAGGGATTTCCCATCTAGAAATGATAACGGAATTGATGGTAGGCAAGCTCCGCCTAGTGGTTCGAGTTCAAGTGCTCTAAAGCAAAACTGGTTTTATCTACTTCAAACTCGTCATGATCTAGAGAGTTCCCCCGATATGGTTACCGGTATGTTGAAATTATTTCTTCTTGATGGTTATGCTTTACTTGATCCCGGATCTACATTGTCTTTTGTGACACCATATATGGCTATGAGGTTTGATGTTCTCCCAAATGTGTTGATATACCCTTTTTTTGTCTCTACACCTATTGGTGAATCTATTGTGGCTAAAAAAGTCTATAGAAATTGTCCCATCTCTTTATCCCATAGAATCACTGATGTTTATCTAGTAGAGCACGATATGTTAGATTTCAATGTTATTCTTAGTATGGATTGGCTCCATTCTTGTTATACTTATGTTGATTGTAGAACCCGAGTAGTCAAGTTTCAATTTTCAAATGGACCCGTCCTAGAGGGAAAGGGGGAATTTTTTTTGTCTAAGGGTCAATTTTTTTATTGTTTTAAAGCTAGAGATGATTTCTAAGTGTTTCATATACCATTTTGTTGGGGTTAGGGATATGGATTCCGAAAACCCTATCTTTTAGTCTGTCCCTCTTGTTAATGAGTTTCCAGAAGTATTTCTCAATGATTTACCTGGTGTTCCTCTCAAAAGGGAAATAGACTTTTGTATTGACCTTCTCTCAGATACTCAACCTATATTTATTCCTCCTTACCGAAAGGCTCCGATAAAACTTAAGGAGTTAAAGGAGCAATTGAAAGACTTGTTGGAAAAGGGTTTCATCCGACTGAGTATCTCTCCATGGAGAGCTCCGGTTTCATTTGTTCAAAAGAAAGATGGTTCAATTCGCATGTGTATTGACTATCGGTAATTGAACAAGGTTGCCATTAATAATAAGTACCATCTTCCAAGAATAGATGATTTGTTTGATAAACTTCAAGGAACGAGTTACTTTTCTAAGATTGACCTCCGGTCAGGTTATCACCAATTGAAGGTGAAAAAAATGATATTCTGTAGACGGCTTTTCAAACTCGGCATGGTCATTATGAGTTTTTCATAATGTCATTTTGTTTGACTAATACTCCTGCCATATTTATGGATCTGATGAATAGAGTGTTTTGACAATACCTTGACATGTTTGTGATTATGTTTATTGATGACATTTGATCTACTCAAGCAGTGAGGACGAGCACACCAGTCATCTGAGGATTATGTTACAAGTCATCAAGAACCAACAACTCTTTGCAAAGTTTAGTAAATGTGAGTTTTTGTTGAGATTCGTGGCTTTTGTTGGTCACATTATTTTCGGTGAGGGTATAGAGGTAGATCCTAAGAAGACGGATGTGGTTAAGAGTTGGCGTGGAACTCTATACCCTTAGAATATTCAAAGTTTATTGGGCTTAGCTGGTTATTATAGAAGGTTTCTGGAAGGGTTTTTTTTATTACCTCTCCATTGACAACATTGACCCAAAAGAAAGTTAAGTTTGTATGGTCTGAAGTGTGCGAGAAGATTTTCCAAGAATTGAAAGGTAGACTAACCTCTGCTCCGATGTTGAGTTTACCGGAAGCATCCAATGGGTTTGTTATTTATTGTGATGCTTCAGGGATTAGACTAGGGTGTGTCCTTATACAAAATGGAAAATTTATTGCTTATGCTTCACGAAAACTTCAGTGTCACGACCCAAGGGTACCCCTTAGACGTAACAAGGCACATAGAACCCCGGAAGGCTCAATGTAAGCCACTTAGCATATCATAACATAAGCATAGAACAATAAAGAGTAAAAATGGATTTCAAGTCTAAAATTTTCATAAACGAGAGCATAAGTCTAGAGTTGTCTCAATATAACCATCTACTATAATACTTGAATCAAATTGGGCCTAGCCCATACAACATGTCTGGAAATGGAAATACACTAAAAGAAACTACAAAGATAGCATCCGTCCTTGAATCATGAAGACTCACCCACAAGCAAGGATAAATGATCAATTCCAAACTCAAACCACAATGGGGACCACCTTGAGAATCGGACCCTATACTTGGGGAAAATGTAGGAAAATATGGGTTAGTACAAAAATGCACTAAGTATGGTAGCCATGCATAAAAATCATGAAAACATGCTAAAAGGGACATTTTAGTTGAATGCATGCAATTTACTAAGTTAAAGCAACATTTTGAAGATAATGGAAAAATGTAAGTCATAAGCATATTCATCACAAACATCATCACATTATAAGAGAACCATACCATAAGTACCATCAAAGTATACTTGTGCAATGCATGAATAAGATCCCATAATCGCACCCATGTTAAGTAAAGCTTCTTGAGTAACCATAGTTCCTAATTCATATTCTTGTTCATAATGGGAATAAGCCTTAACCGACATAGACCATGTGAGGTTAACATGGAATCCGGTGTTACCCACACCGAAAAGGGTTGTCCTACTTGCCTAAGGTAAGACCATCATTTGTTAGATTTTAGGTGGATCCATTAGCTAAATATCCTACGGGGGAACGTAGTTCATGGGATAAGGAGATTGTTACTTGAAACACCAACCTTTCTTAACGAGGGAGCTTTCATCTCATGAGATTGCTTCTAGAAACCTTGCCTTACTAAACGGGAGAGCTTCCATCTCATAGTCACTATCCATTCGATGCTAAGCATGATTCCCATGGAGTACTTAGTAAGCCCTAATTTGTTTCATTAGGATAGCTTATTAGATTATGTGTGAACCGTCCATCTCTACATATTACTTTAGATTCAATTAGGTGAGAATTGCCTTTCAACCTAGAATCTCCATTATGTGAGAAAACCTTTCACATTAAGTTCATTATGTGTTCATGAGAATAGCCTTTCAATCAACACAACAACATCATCATAATCATGGACACTTCACTCTCAAAGTGTTCCTAAAGCATACACATACATCTCATAATCATGCATAACTCTCATACTTTGCCCTTAAAGGACTATAGATCATATTCAACCCACACATCTAGAATTACTACATTAGATGTGGATATAATCATAATTCAAATAACCCAACTAGCACAAGCATAATCTCATAATATTCTTCTATAATTAACAAACCCACATCACAAGATCATAATTGAGTAATATGAGGATTTCATGGGTTCTTGGGGATTTCAATGTAAAAACCATCATAAATCATCAATTAAATCATAATATAAAGTAATTCCAACATTAGAATCATTTTTGAAAGGAACCCATGACTTGGAGACAAACCTAGCTTTTGGGGAATTTCTATCTTTGAAATTGGGGTTTTGTAGGGACTCCATGGATGAAGAACTACCACACCTAAGCAATGGAATCCAATGAAATTGAGTAGAAAAACTTGTTCCTTCAACCCTTGCTCCAACTTCCTTCTTCTTCTTCCTTGAAGTTCTAGAGAGAGAATTTTTTAGAGAAGATGAACTTTTGGGAATTATTTGGATGTTTCGAAAAAATGACTTAGTTTTGGGGAATTTGACTTAAAAATGACTTATATATTGACCCTAAACTTACCCGAAATGACTTCACTTTGATAGGACTTAAAACAAAAGATCCCAAAATAACCTCACTTAAATTAAGCTGCTAGGGACCACATAGGGCTTCACAAGCCGTGGTCCCATCCGTGGTCTTGAGGTAGTATCTAGGTAGATTGTGCCTTTAGCTCACAAGCCCAAGGCATCTTCATGAGGGGCTCCACGAGCCGTGGAGCAAGCCACGAGTCGTGGTCCCTCTCTTGGGCCTTGAGGCAGTGGCTTGCCACTTTCCTCACCATTCTCACACCACCAAGGCATGACCAAGGCCACTCCCACGAGCCATCTAAGGCTTCAGGAGCCGTTAAGTGGCTCATGTGGAGGGGCAAAGTTGAGGCAGCCTTAAGGAGGCTATTACCTCTACCTTCACGAGTGGCACCATGACTCGTGGTGACCACCATTGGTTGTGAAGGCTCTCGTGATCTTTGGGTAGTGCCTTGGCAAGTCTTAGGCATCCTTGCCCCTTGGCATTTTGCCTTGGTTCTAGCCCTTCTTCATTGACTCTAACCTTTACGTTCATATCTAGTTTAGCCTACTAGTTTCTGGGGTGTTACATTAAGATTCTTGAAAGGAACTATCCTACCAATGATTTAGAACTAGGCGGTTGTTTTTGCCTTAAAGATTTGGAGACATTGCTTATATGGTGTTCATGTTTATGTATTTATCGGCGAAAAAAGTTTGAAATATATGTTCAAGAAAAAGGATTTGAATCTTTATTAAAAGAGGTGGCTTGAGTTACTAAAGTATTATGACAAGAGTATCCTCTATCACCCCGGTAAGGCAAATGTGGCAGTGGATATTCTTAATCAATTATCAATGGGTAGTGTTGCTCATATTGAGGATGATAAAAAAGAGTTAGTTTGATAGTTCATAGATTGGCCCGATTGGGTGTTCGGTTGGTTGACTCCACCAAAGGCGGTGTCATGGTTCGTAATTGTCTTTTGTGTTGGATCTGAAAGCCAAGCAAGGTCTTGATCCAACTTTTGTTGAATTGAAGGAGGCAGTGCTTAAGAAGTCCGTTGAGGCTTTCTCCCAAGAGGGAGATGGTGTGCTTCGGTATGAGGGTTGTTTGTATGTTCCCAATGTTAATGATTTAAGGGAGAATATTTTATTAAAAGCCCATAGTTATTGATATTCCATTCACCAAAGAGATACCAAGATGTATTGTGACTTGCGGGAGGTCTATTGGTAGAGTGGGATGAAGAGGGATAATGTGGAATTTATGGCTAAGTGTCCTAATTATCAACTAGTGGAATTTGAACATCAAAAGCTGGGAGATTTGTCCCAATATATTAGTATTCCAACTTGGAAGTGGGAAGATTTGTGTAACGACCTTTTCGACATAATATAAACTAATAACTTACGATCCTCACGCTAGTAAAAATGATATATAAAAAAAAATATTACCAACTTCCGAGAACCCAAACCTAGTGGTTCATGCTTCATACAATCATTCAAAACAGGTAGTAAATTTAATAAATTACAACACTTGGGCTTACACACCCCAAATGAACAAAGCATGTAGTCATACTTATATTACAACCCATGGTGACATGATCTGATTAGCCCTCGAAATTTCATGCAAATATACAACAAATAGATCATGTTTAAGTTCCAAAGTTTATACAAAATATAGATGTCTATATGCAAATGTGATCTTCCATAAGGCTCTCAAAATCTCTATCTCCAATGGCCAGCTTCATGCCTTCTCTTGATCATTCCCTACGATAGAAACAACTATCTCTAAGCATATAGCTTAGTGGTGTAAAAACTATAGGTTTGGAGCCCTCAAAATTCACTAATCTACCTTTCTCAAGTCATGAGCAGCACAATTGAAACATAATAAATAAATCAAGTAAAAATATATAAAGAGTATCAAATTTGATATTTAAAGATCCAAACGTCAAGAACATTCATAGCACTATTTTCCAAGAGATTAAATAACAAGGATCGCCCAATATTACATCATGTCGTCAACCCCAGCACAAGCAGGTATCAAGAAAGGTCAACGCCCTGTATCAAGAAGGGCCAAAGCCCAATAATCAAGAGAACCAAGAACAATATTAAAAATGGCTTTCTAGTTCATACTTAAAATGGACAAATTCCATTCTTAAGACGTACTAAAAATCCAAAGGCATGCCAATAATGGCAAAGTCACAGCCACAAGAAGGACAAGGTCCCAACAAGAGTATCAAGTGATCAAACAATCCGTACAAATGGGCGAGTTACACAAGCATCATACCAACAAGACAATGCAAAGCGACAAGAGGTAACCAAGGTACCAAGATTAACTTTCAGATATACTAGCAGTTAAAAGAGTACAAGTATAAGCTTATTATACACAAACCTCAATACTTTATCGTAGAAACAGTCCAACACAACTTTGCGAGTTCAAACCGTAGACCAAACAATGTATAAAGGTCCTCAGCTTGTTTACGAGTATATACAACCTTAAAAATACAATTAAATAACTTCTTTAATTAGTAGTATCTCAATAATGTCGAAGTAAAATGGGATCATCATCACAAGTAAACTTAGCCTGTACAATTACGACTGTGCTCCCAAAATAGTGATTCTGGCCAGCCCAGTACCTTATGTTGCAACTTAGATTTGATAAGGAAAACAGTAAAACTAGACTTTATAACCTTCATGAAAGATGTAGGTACATCTCTTAAGGTTGAAAAAAAAATAAGAATAACCGCAAAATATATTTTGTATGAAAAGATATATTCAAAATACTAACAGTTGTCCATACAGGATTTCTAATTTCGAACTCTGGACAGAATTTGTCCTATGTTGCGTCCCATATTTCGAATTCATAAAAGCTAAATTAGAGTTTTACATAAACATAAGAGTTGCAGATATACGAATTAGCTTTCCAAAACGTATTTATTCACTGTAAACTAAGCTCTATAAAACGAGATATGCATAAATTATGAAACACTACCCAACTTAGAAACATATTTCAGCACTTACCAAAGAGAAGTGTGTGTCTCGAATTCCAGACAAAAGGACCAAGTTTTTCCCTTGTGATTTTGAAGAAAAAATGGTTAGATAATGTTCTAAGGTTCTTAGACTTCAAGGCAAACGAAATTAACTAGAAGAGGTATCAAAATATATAGCCACACACACAAGTGTTGTTTTTCTTGTCCAGTTGTCCCTCAAGCTGCCCAAATAGTTGTGTGCTACCCAAAATGCATACATATACACCTATATATATCCTTCACCTCCTATTAAAATTATACATAATTCTAATTAGACTATTACTTAAATACCCCAATAAAAGCCCTTAAATTATGATACAATTTATGTTAAGCAAGCTAGCAATTATCACAACAATTCAAGTTCCCAAAATGGGAGTAAAACATACTGTAGTAAATTAGTAATTAAGTGACGGTAAATCGACATGCGACTCTTGGTTAGTATTTAGGGGTGTTACAATTTGAATATGGACTTTATTATTGGTTTACCCCGCACACGGCGACAACATGACTCAATTTGGGTTATTGTGGATTGTATGATGAAATCGGCTCATTTCATTCCCATCAAGGTTTCTTATTTGGTGGAGGACTATGCTATGTTATACTTGAGGGAAATGGTTAGGTTGTATGGAGTGCCCCTATTCATTATCTCCGATTGTGGTACCCAATTCACTTCTCAATTTTAGAAGTCTTTCCAAAAGGGTCTTGGTACTCGTGTTAAGCTTAGTACAACCTTTCATCCTCAAACTGATGGGAAATCAGAGCGTATTATCCAAAATTTGGATCATATATTGAGAGCTTGTGTGATTGACTTCAAGGGATATTGAGATGATCATTTGTCCTTGATTGAATTTGCATATAATAATAGCTATCATTCAAGCATTGGTATGACTCCATTTGAGGCTCTTTATGGTAGGAAGTGTAGATCTCCTATATGTTGGTTTGAAGTGTGTTAGATTTCTTTTATATGTTCTGACTTAGTACATGAGGCTATGAAGAAAGTTTGTCTTATTATAGAGAGTTTGAAAATGGCTCAAAGTCAACAAAAGTCCTATGCCGATAGTAGAAAGGAGAGACATTGAGTTTGATCTACATGATTGGGTCTACTTTAATATTACACCCATGAAGGGTTTAATGAGGTTTGGAAAGGTATGGAAGCTTAGTCTCTACTAGGGTTCCATTCCAGTATCCAAATTTTCCATTTTCTTGAAGTTAAAGGATCAAGGTATGTATGTATTAACCCATGGAGTCTTTTCCTCCATGTGGTCCCAAGGATTTCAATTTCCCAATTCTATTTTTAATTGAACAAATTAGGGTTTCAATTCAATGAATGTGGGTTTCATCTAATTATGATTGATTTTGGTTAATTAGGTATTCTCATGCATGAATTGATGTTAATCGAAGATATTTAATTGAAATTCCATTGACCCATGCCTAAATTATGTTTTTCATCTATGATCTTTTAATGAACCCATGAACTGTGAATTATGAGTTTATGAAGATATGCATGGTTTATGATGTTATATTGAATGAATTGATGCTGCTTTGAAATGAAAGTATCGATGCTATGGTGAAAGGATTTATCACTTACTATGATTAACATGATTGTGAAGATTTCTCACGAATAAATTCATAATAGTGAAAGGTTTTCTCATCTATGTTGAATTATGTTTAAGGAGTTATTCTATGTTTCGATCTTGAAAGTTGTGGAGTGGTATTGATCATTGTTTTTCTATATGTTAAAAGGATATTTGACTTTTATCTATTCCGTTGGGATTTAGACTTAGTACCAAGAGGACTTTGAGGTGGAGGCTAGGGTAGTCTCTAGTAGCAACATCTAGTCCCAAAATATGCCCCCCCCCCCCCCCCCCACCCCCAGGATGTCTTAAATGACCTAGCTAGTGGATCCACTTTAACAAATGATGATATGAATGATTCTACCTTGGTAAGTAGTTTTCCCTTCCTTTCGTATGAGGGATATACCATATTCCATGATATAGGTCTCATGGTACTATTGTCGGTTAAAGCTAAGATCCTACAAAATGACTATTTTTCTTCAAAACTTTTCTTATGTCCTTTATTTTAGTGTATTGGATTATGTTTTATGATCTTACGTTATTTCTTCTCTATAAGGTTTTAAATGTTTCATTATGATCATGCCTAATCGTTTTAAGTCATTCATGCAATCATGCCTATATTTATGCATATTGTCTCATACATAGTGCATTCCATGTACTAATGCATATTTGTGCATACATTATTTCATTAATGTTGGATCAGACGCTCCTACCTCTCATACTCGTGGCTAGTGATCCTTCATGGACTTTGAAGATTGGTGAGTCCTAATGTTCTGAGGACCAAGACTCCTTTATTGCTTTATGTCATTTTCTTTCCAACTTTTTATGTGATTTATGGGTTACATTCTGATCACTTTCATTAGGATGTATTATACGGATTTGAGACTTATGTTAGAATTCTACTTTTGCCTAACTATCTTGATGTATAAGTTCTATCTTTTAAAGTTTTTACTTCTATTATCTTGTATGATGTATGATAAGTGGCTTGTGTAGGACTCTTGGGATTCTATAACCCATGTTATGCCTAGGGTATACTTTGGGTCGTGACAACAAGTGTCGTCACATCCATTTTTCGGTCATGACAGGTGCACCTTGTAGTTATAGATTATCTATATAGCCCTTGCTAATGAGAAGGTAGAACTAGCATACCGCTATCAATATCCCTCAAGTAGTAATATACCAATATAAATATTTGACTACTTTATGAGGAGTTCACTGTTATTGGTTACTTCTTAAAGAAAAAGGCCACACTGATTACATGATTTATCCATCGAAACCTTCCAAATATAAAATTTGATATGAAAGTGTTTTTTTGTGTTTATTTGTAAAAATGTTCACACTGATTTTTCTTATATGAGACAAATAATATTGTGTTATCTTTTCTGAAAGGGCATGGATTTCATCATTTTGATTATCAAACTAGTATGTTTTTTTATTTGTCCCTCGTTAAAATGTTTGTGGTTAAGTTTATCACTCACTGAGCTAGTGTCTCACTCCTTGCTAAATGATTTACGGAGAACTCAGGTGACATTGGAGAAGATTTCATTAATTAAAAAGTGTCACGATCCAAAGTACACCCTGGACGTGACATGGCGTACAAAACCCCGAAAGGCACCATACAAGCCACTTAGCATACATCATACAAGATTATAGAGTTTAAAAGATTTAAAACACAATTTCAACATAAAAAAGTTTTATAGAGAAAAGCAGAAGTCTAAACATCATCTCAAAGACATCCAGTACATAAGAATGATCAGGGCATAGCCCTTACACCCAGTTCCAAAACTCAAAGTAAAGACAAAAGGGAAACCAAAGCTCGATCCTCAAAATAAGAGGACTCACCAATCTTCAATCTTCTATATGAAATACCTAGCCATGAAAGTGCGTATTTGTAAGGCTGGTCTCTACATTTGGGGAAATGTAGGAAAGAGCATGCATTAATACAAAAATGCACTAAGTATGATAGTCATGCATAAAAGTATGAAAATGCTATAAAGGACATTTTTCGTGATATGCAAATACCAAGTCAAAACATACGATAAGAGGGTTAGAAAACATAATCATAATCATGATAAATGCAAGTAAAATCATTTTTGAACACATGTGAGATACTTTAAAGGTAACCTTGATTCATTATTGTGGGAAGTAGCCATAACCGACATAGAGACCATGCAAGCTATAACATGGAACCCCGGTGTCTCCCACACCGAAAAGGGTTGTCCTACTTGTTGGGTAGAGCCATGAATATGAGCTAAAATGGATCCACTAGCTAAACAATCATCCTATGGGGACATATAGGTAAGGGATAAGGAGATTGCTACTAGAAACCCAACCTCAACTCGGGAGAGCTTCCATCTCAATATCCTCTCAGTGCTAAGCATAAATCCCACGGAGTAATTTATTAATCTTAACTTGTCTTTTGTTTAAAATGCATGGGTAGTAACCACTTATCTTATCATAGGATAGATCCTTAGACCATGCATGAGAAAACCTTTCACTGTACATGATCTTTTAATAATAGCTTTTAAGGCCCATAATCATTCACTTCATGCAGAGATTCCCCTAATACTAATGGAAACGGTTTTAAAATCATGGTCTCTAATAATTGATGGCATATCCGAATACCATACTAATCAAGACCTAATTTAAGAAAGTAGCCCGAAAAGCATTGAGGGCAAATCTAGATGAAATTCATGTAATGTGGCCAAGCTTCATAGAACATATAGACACAGGCTTTCTTAAGTCATAAACATACTTTAATAAACATGTATTCTTTTCAATAATTCACAAGCTTTATCATATTTTCAGAGTCAAAGCATCTTCAAATTCATTTACATCCGTTTCATAAAGAGAAGACATGCATTCATTAATTCATCTTTCATAGTTTAAGACCCACATTATATCATCATGACTTAGAAAAAATGGATTATGCATGGGTTCATGGGAATTCATCTTAAAATAACATGCAACTACTTCATTTCATGCATAAAAGGTCATAAAACAACCAATTGAACTAATGTTGTAAAGAACCCATGACAATTAAAGAAAATCCTAACTTGATTGGAAAACCTAACTTCACAAAATTAGAGAATTTGGGAACTCCATGGAGGAAAGGGCTCCATGGATGAAAACTATCATACTTCAATGCCAAAAGGTTGACTTAAATCGTGGAATTGGGAGTCTTGAAACCCTAGTTTTCTTCTTTAACTTCTAGAGAGAGAAATATTTGAGATAAGGAGCTTGATATTCTTTTGAGAATTTGAGAGAATGAATTGAGTTTAGGTTTTTTGGTGGCTTAAAATCATTATATAATACTTTAGGTTAAGGGTAAAAATGACATAGTATTAGGCTAGAATAATTAGGAAAATACCCTAAGAAAAATAACTCTCGACTCTACCAATGGCCAGACTTAAGGTTCATAGGTCCAACCACGGACCGTACTGATCGACCGTTAGTGGATTCAAAAACCACTAAATATGGACCCCAAATGATGAACCAGACCTATGCTTTATGGGTCCATCGACAGACTATGGACCATGATCGTAGGTCCCAACTTTTAATGCAAAATGTTTCTAAGTCTAGGACTCACCTACGAACCCTACCTACGGCTCGTACATTGAACGATGGATCATCCCAATGAACCATTGATAAGTACTGAAACTTATAATTTTTGATAACCTGAGCTAGTCAACCACGGAGATGATCTACGGTCCATGTGTCAGTCCATGGGCTGTAGGTGGCTCCATCTGAACTGGCACCATATTTTCTAAAAGACTGAAATTTCTCTCTTACTGAATCCAAGGTGTTACAATATCTCCCCCCCCCCCCCCCCTCTTGAGAATATTGGTCCTCGAATGAGATTCAAGACATCATAAAAAAGGTCAAAACTTAATCTAACAGCCCATCATGCATGCAATTTCATAAATGCACATATTCGAGGAGGAAACATCGACTCCAAGCTAAATTAAATTTGCTCTAATACCAAGTTTGTCATGACCCAAATTACACCCTGGACGTGACATGGAGTACAAGACCCCGAAAGGCCCCATACAAGCCATTTCGCATACATCATATAAGATAATAGAGTTTAAAATATTTAAAAGACAGTTTCAACATATAAAAGTTTTATAAAAAAAATGAAAGTCTAAACATTGTCTCAAAGTCATCTAGTACATAAGAATGATCGAAGTGTAGCCCTTACATGGAGTTTCAAAATGAAAGTAAAGACAAAAGGGAAACTAAAGCTCGGTCCTTAAAATATGAGGACTTTAGAATCTTCAATCTTCTATATAAGATCCCTAGCCACGCCGTATATGTAAGGTTGGTCCCTACATTTGAGGAAATATAGGCAAGAGTATGTATTGGCACAAAAATGCACTAAGCATGATAGCCATATGTAAAAGTATGAAATCATGCTAAGAAAGAGATTTTCGTGATATGCAAAGACCAAGTAAAAACATAAGATAAGAGGGTTAGAAAATCATGATCAATGCAAGTAAAATCAGAACAGATGTGAGATACTTTAAAGGTAACCTTAATTCATTATTATGGGAAGTAGCCTTAACCGATATAGAGACCATGCGAGCTATAACATGGAACCCCAGTGTCTTCCACACTAGAAAGGGTTGTCCTACTTGCCAAGGTAGAACCATGAATCTGAGCTAAAGTGGATACACTAGCTAATGTCTATCTAGACAATCATCCTATGGGGGTACATAGGTAAGGGATAAGGAGATTGTTATTAGAAACCCTGCCTCAACTCAAGAGAGCTTCCATCTCAATATCCTTTTGGTGCTAAGCATAAATCCCACGGAGTATTTATTAATATTAACTTGTCTTATCCTTAAAAGACATGGGTAGTCGCAGCTTTTCTTATCATAAGATAGCTCCTTACACCATGTGTGAGAAAATCTTTCACCATCCATGATCTTTTCATAATAGTTTGTAAGGCCCATAGTCATTCACTTCATGCTAGAGATTCCCTTGGATTTCTAAGATAGAGAAAATTTAGGATAGGCCCAAAAACAAAGAAAACTATGTCGATTTTCTGTAGAATTCTAATAAGGCTTGTTTTGGGATTCTCTCCCTTAGTGCCAGTCATGTTCCTAAATTGGGTCGTGACATATATACATCTTACCGAGCTTTAGCTTCCACTCAAGGACCCATGGATGAATCGCAGTTCATATACCAATCTCAAAATCTCAATATCTCATCAACTTGCCACCTAGCTCGTGGTCATGGATAAGTGTAAGGTGTCTCATTTTATTTCTCAAAAAAAGTATTTATCCACTTTCTCATATTCCCGTGAACAATGATATGTTGATTGAGGATGAATGAATCACAACACATACCATACAAAGACATAATCAATTAATCAAGAATTTGAATAGAACAAAGTTCCCAAACTCAATAAGTCATGAAACACGTCCTCATATGATAGGTACAATAGAAGAATCCATTTGAAATCAGAATTTTTCACTTATAAAGCATTTCTTTCATTTTAAGATAGTCACATATCAATTCAAACCACTAACTCAGGCATCTCAATGTCAAATATAAAATAGGCCATGCAATCCCTCACTCAGGCAAATTCTCAAATATCACAGGTTTTCAACAACAACAATTAAGGGTATCAGACCATGCCTCCACATTGGCTAAGCATCACAAATATACCACACACGGACTAAACAAAAAAGTCAACACATACCTACCTCTAAATTTCATATGACAACTCATTTTATAGTTGACTTCTTAAGAAAGATTAATTGCTCATCTCAATCTAAAAGAGGATAGTCACACCTAACTCGAAGCCAAATTCACCTGAACAACACTATCAGAGCACTCCCTCAACCAAATGATCACCGAAACGACCCTAACTATCGAGAATGAAAAGGGTTCATCAAAAGGAGTCCAATGATACCCATAATGACAAGATTAGGAATCGAGGGTAAAACAATCCAAAAAGCACTTCTGATATTGAAAGTGTGAAATCATATTTTTATTCGAAAAATGATTTTTACCATCAAATAAGAACTCGTGGTTGAAAAACCTATTAAAACAATAAAGGAATAAGCTTTGAATCAAGAATTACTAATTTTTCCAACTTACGAGAAAAAACCCAAAACCCATATTGAAATCATGATTAAAAGATGTTTTTGGAAGATAAAAAGTTGAAGAAATCGATAGGGAATTGATAGAGGAAGCTTACCCACACGATTTTAATCAACCAAAGCTCTCAGATCGCCTCTCCTAAGTTCCAAAAAATTGAAAATGGAGGAAATAAGAAAAATGGGAAGAATCCTGAATTTGGGTTCTGTCTAGGTGAAAATGGTCATCACGATCGCGAGCCACTAAATCTCATGATCGTGAAATCACGAAATATACGCATCACGATCTTGAGACCCTTGTCAACAATTATAAAGGCGAAGGGATGGGGCCCAATGCAAATGCGAGCTTATAGGTCGCAGTCGCGAAGACCACAAAGAAGACACATCATGTTCGCGAGCCTATGGGCCACGATTTCGAAGGTCAAAGTGACCTGCACCAGAAACCAGCAAACTAGGATTTCAAACTCAAGAAAAGTCCCTGAATGGACCGTTGGGAATCATTCAGGGTCCGATAAAAAATGAACTAGACATGCAATCCAACTAAATTTGATATTTCAAACTCAAGGAAATCATCGAATTTAAAAAAAAAAATCAAATGACAGAATTATCCTCCCGGACCACTATTTAGCCTTAGATTTCAACTTCTCGTTCAAACGCCCAAAACTCAATTGAAGGCCTCAAAAACCTAACCAACCACCTTACCAGCACAAACTCAATGTACCAAATGCAATGGAACTCAAAATATTGACCTAAGTCAACCATACCAGTAATACTCAACTCTAAAGGGTCAAAATCATCAAAAATACAGCTGATCGCATCGGGGACCACACCAGTCATTTCTGTAACACAAACTAAGCATGAAAACGTTAAGGCAAAGGGCAAAATGATCATTTCACAATTAAAAGCGATTTCAATAGTAAATATATTTTGTAATAAAATGATTAATTAAAAGATTAAAAGTATTTGAATTTAAAATTATTAGATTTTCAATTTAAAAAAGATTTTTGGTTAGCTTAAAAATAGAAAATCATGGTTGAAGAGTTCTAAATGAACTCAAACTTTTGTATATACTTATCCCTTCATATGTTATAAAATATATTTAAATATATTAATTTAATATTAAAATAAATTAATATATTGCTACAATAATTTTTATAGAATCTATTAATAGCATTCAAGGTTAAAGATGACTCCTAGAGAGTTAGTAGTAGTACTACTACTATTTCTCTCAATTCAAATATACATTTTATAATAAAAATATGTATTCTATTTTTAAAAAATAAAGATATGAAAGAATAATAGAAAGATATTCTTTTAAAAAATTGATACAATATTTGAATTCGAATTTAAATGGAATTTGAGGTAGAAGAATAGAGTTTTAACTTCTTAACCTCTCTTATATAAACTCCTACAATGATACATATTTTTAAGCTTAATTCTCTACATTTTTTATTGATCATTAGCTTTATTGATGAATTTATTTAGTTCATTCTTCACTTCCTAGAAACTCCTTTTGATTTGATATCTGCACTTATTATATGCAGATGAATGATGGTTGTATTACAATCTAATTTTTTGCTACTATATAAAGACTTGAATTGAAGAAAGTAATAAGATTTTTCATTCTAATTTTTTTCTTTTAATTTTACATAAAAGTAAATAGATTTGATTACGTAAATAAAAGAATATCTTTTATTGAGAATTTTAGTCAAGCATTTTAGCTTTAAAAATGCTCACTTTTGTTAGCATTTTATTATTATTATTTTATTAAAATAAGTGTTCATAATATTTTATGTATTATTTTTGTGATGATCTATTTATTTAATCTGATATTGCATGAATTTTGGATGAAGATAAGGAGATTGAGCAACTGGTAATCCAATAGCTTTTGTTTTGATGGAAAATTTTCTTATTTAAGGTGTTCTCTTCGTAGTCATTTACATAATTGATTTTCTTGCTATTACATACAGACTTGAATTAAAGTAAGTAAATTTTTTCATTCTTATTTTATTTTTTTGTTTGTTTGATAAAGATAAATGCATTCGATTACGTAAATAAAAAATAATAAAAATATCAAATTTTATTGAGAATTTATCTAGCATTTTAGCTCTCTAAATTCTTACCTTTGTTAGTAATTTTTTATATTATTATTTTATTAAAATATTGGAAACACTCAAATGTCCTCCTTAAAACCAATTAAAAGGGAGAGCGGTCGTAGTTAATAAAAATCCAATGAAGAGTTGGGGTCGAATTTCACAAGAAATGTATATCATAGAGAATCTCTATCAACAAATTTGGATTGCAAAATTTCTCATTTGTAATAGTAAGAACAAGTGGGTGGATAATTCCACCAGTTCAATAAAAATCTTTGGTTATCAGTTGTCACAATTAAACTAGAATTTTAGAGAATTTAAGAGTTAACAAGCAATCTAAGGGTACGGGAATTGGAAATCGATGTCACATAGGGGTAATTGTGCTTCTCTATAGTGATGTACATTCATGAATAGGCTAGGTCATCTTCAAGGACGCTAATCATCTTTCGATCTCAAAGAATGTATGCATAGAATCTCCTTTCGGTCTCATCTAAATGCCAAACTAAACAGCCCAATACCTTACTCTATTCTTTCTTTCGATGCAGAAATAGGGCAAATAGATCTGACCCATAACCTCTATTTTAAGGTAAGTTATAGACATCAAACCTAAATTGCTAGCATTGGACCAATTATCCACTCCAATCAATCTCTTTCGAGCATTGACCGGAGATCGGAAGTAGAAATTAAGTTTGCAATCTTAGCCCATAAATTAACTTCATGCTAATTAGCACAAATTCATGCATAAACAGCAGCAAAACAGAGCATAACACAATACCCACTACATTAAATCAACACCCAACCTCATAATTTCACCCCCTAGATCTTGGGGTTTTAGTCACCCATCACAAAAAGCAAAGAAAATATACCTTCCATGAAAGCAATCATGGATAACACGAAATTAAGCAATTACAATTAAACCCACTTTGTATTCAACTTCGATTTATCAAATTCAAGAGCGAAGTTGTAAAACTCTAAAAGCTAGAAAGTGTAAGGTCAAGTGTTGTCTCTCAAAACTCAAAATATATCTCACTCTTTCTAAATTTTAGAACTCCTTGATTTCTCTCCTTTGGTATATTTATGGTAACACCCCAGAAAATTTTTGAGCTAAGACTCGTACCATCCTTCATTGTGAGTAGGATTTTATCGAGAAATTTAAAAATTTTCTTAAATATTAAGGTTACTAAATGTATCATTGTAACATATCGCCTTAGAAAGAACTAGAATTAGAAAGAAACTATTTTTGGAAAGAGTAAATTGGGAAATTTTGGCAAGTTGTGCTAAGTATGAGTTTTGGGTCAACTTCAAATGACCATAACTTTTAGTACATGTTGAGTTAGGTGGCCCATAAGATATCAAATGAAAGGTCTTTGAATTATCTTTTCAAAGCCACTGAGTTTGCTAAGTTTCGAGTTCGGATGCATGAGATATACCCTTTTTTAAGTCAAGCTATCCAATTAAGGAAAGTTACCCAAAAATAGTAAGGGGTATTTTGGTCTTTCCTTACCCAATCATATTTAATTCATTTTTAGTAAGGTTTTAGGGGGTATAAACTGATTAGGTTCAGTTTTATAATCCTAATATACGCCTAGGTTTTTAGTTGAGAGTTCAAGAAGAGAAAAGAAGGTAAAAGAGGAGAAAAGAGGAAAGGATCAAGGCATTCGTCAAGGTTCTTGAGTTTTGTTGCGAATTTTCGCCATGGTATGTAAGCTTCCATAGTGTTAAGTTCATTCACCCACATGCCAATCATGAGTTTCTTTTGCGAATCTATCCATAAATATTGAGCAATTTAATTGCTTCATAAGTTCTTGATAAGTGTTCTTGAAGTTTCCTTATCAATTAAGTTTTATTGTAAGATTCTACTTTAGTCAACTTCAAACGATCATATCTCTTAGAATATAAAGAGTTACGTGGCCCGCAACTATCAAATTAAAGGTATTTGAATCTACTTTTCAACTCCACTAATTTCACATCAGTCCAATTTCAGAGTAAAAAGTTATGACTATTTTAGTAACCTGATACAGTGCTGTTATGAATTAGCCAATGGGAAAACATTAAAAGCGTCGTTTTGTCTTTTTACCTCCAAGAAAACCCTAAACGAATTTCTTGAATAATAAAAGGCTAAAAAAATAAGATTTTCATCTTTTAATCCATCATTCTCTTTTCTCTCAAACCCTAAGGAAAAATCAAAGTAGAAGACTCTATTCAAGATTCTTTCAATTTTTTTTCAAGATTCTTCTTCAAGGTAAGTCTTTCTCCAAGAATTCCATTCTTTTCAAATCAAAATCCTCCATAAAATTATGAATCACTAATGAAAATTATAATTCTTGGCCATAGAGATTTCAAGAAACTAATTCAATAATCTCAAGAAAGGTTTTAGTGATCGTTTACCTTCATTTCAAGGCTCCTAATCAGGTTCTTCTTCAATATTCTTCAAGAACCTTGTTCTTCCAGGTATGTAAGGCTATCATAGTGTTGGACTAGTTCGTCCTCACGCCCTACATCTTCTTTCAAATCAGTAAAAGAGAAATTTGGGATTCTACCCCTAGATGTGAGTATTCTTGAGATAAGTTGATTTGAGTTCTTGAGTTCATGGTTCTTTTAAAAATTATATTCCTAATTATTGAGTTTCTATATTTTTAGTGATATCCTTTAGTTGATTTGTTCATGTCTATAATTCAGCATGAACCCTATTTTGAGTTGTAAATCTTGAGAAGTTTTTCAAAGCCAACACTTGAGTTTTAAACTGAGTTTTGAGGAAGCAACTATGAGAATGAGAAGAGTCGTATACATGAGTTCCATATCATTATTTAGACCCTTGAGTCGAGTCGTTCGTGCTCATAAATTCCGCATGAACTCCATACATTGAGTGTCTTCGAGAGGAGTAGCATCTTCGAGTTCTAAGTCTTTGAGCATTGAGTTCCTAATCGTTTTGAGATTATATTCCTACTTATGGGACTACTACATGTTACACATAAAGCCCTTGAGTTGAGTTGTTCATGCCCATAATTCCGCATTAACCCTATGAGTCGAACAGTCTAGAGATAAGTAGTATCATTGAGCCTTGAGTTCTGAGTACTAAGCTTCTTTATTGTTATTAAGATCTCTGAGTTGAGTCGTTCATGTTCATAATTCCACATAAACCTTATGATTTGAGTTATAAATTTTAAAAAGCTTTTTAAAGTCAACACTTAAGTTCTTAAACTGAGTTTTTTGAAAGTAAAGATGAGTTTTGAGAAAAGAGTTTTCTAAAACATGATTAGTATGACAATCAAGTATGCCATCAATGTATGAGCAGTATGGTATCTAGATATACCATCAATGTTTATGCAGTATAACTTCCTGAGTCATCAATGGTCATATTATAATATGATTTTGAAATATTTTTGAGAAAGAGCAGAGTTAAGTTCATTTTTTTTCAAATGATATATAGGAACTAAGTATTCCCAAGAGTAAAAGTTTTCACATTTAATATGAGAGGAAACTAAGATTTCCAAAAGAGTTTTGAGCAATTTGAGTACTATTTTTTTTAAGAGAAAGATTTTTGAGTAATAATCTCATACCACAGAAAAAGTTATGTTTTTAAACATATGAGCTAGTATATTTTGGGAGTAGTATTGAGCACCGATATGGGGGAGAGTTTAGATAACTCACAGCCCCCATAAACCATGTAGTCAACGTGGGTAGAAAGGGTCATACTTTTTAGATGATTCTTTAATGCTTTTTAGCATAGACTAGTGGATCCACACTTAGTGAGTAGGTCTTATACCCTGGCAATGTATAGGACAGTTCTGGCAGCGTGGGTGAGACATTGTATCATCACATAGCTCTATGGTTGTCGGTTCGATAAACTCCCACATAGAGATATTTTGTATTCTTGTATACACAGAGTTTATTTTATATTTTTATATACAAATAGAGTTTATTTTGTATTCTTGCATACAAACAGAGTTACATTGTATTTTCTAATACATTGAGTTTCTATCTACCGTTTTCAAAGCTTTCGATATATTGTATCTTTTATTGTTGCTTTATATTGAGTTAAGCATCCAGAGTTGAGTACCCAGTCGAGTATCTTATTATTGAGTTGAGCCTTATTTTACTGAGTTGAATATCTTATCATTGAGTTGAGCCCTATTTTCTCTGACTTGAGTTGGACTATGTTTCCTTGAGTTGAGTTAAACTATATTTCTTTGAGTTGAGTGAGTTCAAAAGACGTAAGTATGTTTCTATTCCACCAGTTCAAGCTTATGTTTATGCTTTAGAATTCCCATACATGCTCTTACATTCCATGTACTGAGCCATTTAGCCTGCATCATTTCATGATGTAGATACATGTATTCAAGATCATCAACAGGCATTTCGTTGGGATCATAGGATATTCCTGTCAGCTTTGATGAGCCTTCTTACATTCTAGAGGACTTCACCTTTATCTTACAACTAGTAGTTTGAGATGTTGTGGGTCTTGTCCCAATTTTCTTCTGTAAAAGTAGAGGCTTCATAAATAGACAATAGAGTTTGAGAAGTTTGTTTCATTTATTTTGTTAAATGTTTTAAGGACTTGAGTTGCTTATTTCTAGCAAGTTGAATATACTATTTTTATCCAGAGTTAATCATTTCAGTTTTTTTTTTTAGCTTTGTATGCTTGAGTTAGTCTTTCGCTTGTAGGCAGCCAGGATGAGGGTTCGCTTGGGGACCAGAAATGGTTCTTGAGTGCTTGCCACGTCCAGGGTGTAGGCTTGGGTCGTGACATTTATAGTTTCACAATATTTGGCCTCAAAACCCAATGTGTGTCTCATTCAACGACATTAATCGGGCTCACGGAGCTCGTTTGGCGAATTGTCTCTCGCTCTTTAGCTTGCCTTTACATGCTCTAGGATTTAAGAATTTTAACATTAGTTGGCGAACTCATTTTAGTCGGCCTTTCACATTTGAGGAATTGTTGAGTACCACCTTGGTTCACCTTCTAAGCATTCCCTTTTTCTCTTTGCACTATCATTTTTGACGACGTTAGGCAAGGTCACCTTTCTCATTCGGCATATCGCCTTCTTTGTTGGAGTTTGCCGACCTATTTCAATAGATACAAGTATTATGCACTGTCATTTTGGGGCGAGGCCATGCTCACTAGGCGATCCTCCTTTCTCATTTGGTGATCAATAATGTATAGTTTGCACTTCTTTTTACATTTATGGTCATTCTTTCAAACATCAATCATTGCCTTGTCCATTTGCCTTCATAACTGCAAATCATCAATAGTTTATCAGGATAGAATAAAATTAGGCATTGAGGACACTAATTATTGAGCTAAAATAGACCTCAAATGAGTGCAAATCTACCACTCATCAAAAATGTGTTATTATTTTATGTATGTCTGGTTGATCTATTTATTTAATTTGATGTTGCAAGAATATTGGATGGAGATAAGAAGATTGAGCAACCGGTAACCCAATATCTTTTGTTTAGATGAAAATTTTTCTTATTAAAGTGTTCTCTTCATAGTCATTTACATAATTAATTTTTTTTCTACTTTATTGATTAGCGATACATAAAACTGTAGAAAAACCTCCATTTTTAGTGTAAAAATTTGTAGACTTTCTCTTAAGATGAAAAACGACTTTGTGCATTATTAATTTTCATTTGTACAACATCACTATATTGCATTCTTTTACCTATTTTATTTTAAGAGAATTACCAATTAGATTTCCAAACATCTGAATTATTCAACTTAAATTATTTAATTCGTTTAAAACAAGGTAGATTACAGCAGAGATTGACATAAATAAAAAGACTAATATTTTAGATTTTAGTGGTAGAAAGGAATAAAACTATCAATAAATAAAGTGATGTGTGATATTTGAATAAACGAAGGGCTCCTCACCAAGTTCGCGACGAAGTTTCAACACGAATAAAAATAATTCATGGCGAAGAAATGGAACCCCTGTTGTTGTAAATATGTATTTCAAGGTATTTATTTCATTGACATGATTATATATGTATTATCAGGTTAGGTTAAAGTGATACTAATAATTTGAATATGAGCTTCAGTACCTATGAATGGCAGATTTTTTTCTTCTAACGGTAAGTATACTTCTTGTATCACTAGTTGAGTCACACTATGATGATAAAATTGAGTTGATGTTCACTTGTCAAGGATAGAAATAAGTAGAGACTTTTAGGATGGAACCAGTTACTTCCGGAATGATAAGAATTAGAAGCGAAGGTTTTATGAAGAAATATTTCAGCAAGGTCATGGATAGCCAAAGAATTTGTTTGAGCGAAAGCTAAATGTTGATATTTAGAATAATGACTCGTTGTTGCTTATATGGAAGTATTATCAAGTTAATGAATAAGATAGTTTGATGTTTTGAGAGTCAAATCTTAACCTCGATCGTGGGGCATTTAAATAGTTATTTATTTTGCCTAAAAAATTAACAAAACATCGATATGATGTGATTATAGATTGATTGAAGGGAGTCATTTGGATTGCTTGAGGTGACGAGCAATAACTAATATGAATACTTGATTCATTTATTATGAGTTCACTATTATTGGTTACTTCATAAAGAAGAAGGTCACACTGCTTACATGATTCATCCTTGAAAACCTCCCAAATATAAGTTTTGATATGAAAGTGTTTTTTGAGATTATTTCTAAATGTTCGTATTAATTTTTGCTTACATGAGGCAAATAATATTGAATATTGTTATCGTTTCTAAAAAGAATATTTATTTCATTATTTTGATTATCACACTAGCATATTCTATGGCTTTTCCCTCTTTAAAATGGTTGTGGTTAAGCATTGTTACTAACTGAGCTAGCATCTCTCTCCCCGCTAAATATTTTTACAGAGAACTCGGGTAGCGTTGGCGATAATTTCATTAATTAAAGAGTGTGGATTGATAGTATCTAGTGAGCCTCGTGTTGCTTTGTGTGGCAAGATATTTATCAGATTGCTATTTATTTTGTTCTTTTAAAACTCTTAGAGTCGCTCCATTTGACAGTATTTTTATTATAGTCATGATTATTCCTTCGTATTGTAGTCAAGTGATTAGTTTTAAACTTCTTTTCATATCTGGAAAAGAATTGACATTATTGTGTGGCGATTGAATTATTGATGGATATTTTGTCCTGAGTTAGAGATGTCATTACTTGTGTTGTTGATTTCTAAGACAGATAAAAATTGGATAGGCCCAAAATAGAGGAAAATTTGCTTGATTTTATGTAGATTTATGTTAAGGCATGTGTTGGAATTATTTCCCCTTAGTGTCGGTCATAGACATAAATCGAGTCGTGAAAAAATTGATATCAGAGCTTAGATTATTCCTGTGATTTATGAAGCACACGTTAGTAGTAGAATCTCAATTATTATATTGCCGGTCATTCCTATAATTGTGATTCTACGGGGACGTGATAGGATATGTCTTTCCTTTCTCTCTTATTCCTCCATACGTATGGGCGATTAGAATTTTATTAGCTGGATTTAACTTGTTTATCATTTTACCATAGGATTTAAACTCGATTATGTGATAGCACGAATAAGCCCGAGGTTCTGGGTCATTCAATGTCGCCTTTAACATGTAATCATCTCTTCCAATTAATGTCAACCAACAAGTAACAATCATGGCGATAGAAGGGTCCGTTGTTCCACTATTAGGGAGTTTCACTCATAATAGGGCATGTAATATAACCATTGGTAGAATTAGTACTGGTACAAGCAACAAATCGTTACCGTCGAGACATTTATCTCCATGTAAAGAGTCATAGATAGCTTGATGGACATATTATATAGAACTAGACCACATAATAGGACCCAAGAGAAGTTGCAGTACCTATATGGATTTAGATTGTTGAGAACAAGGAGGTATACTTGAGAATGTCTAAGGTTGAAAGCACCAAAATTGTTATCTAATAGTTTCAAAGCACCATTAAAATATTCTCGGGTGAAAATACTTAAAGTCTTACAAACGGTGGGATATTCCGCGATGATATTCATAGAGTTAGAAGTTTAGAGATGGATGACATGTTCACTACGTGCTATGATACCGATTATTTAGAAGCTAACAAGAAGCACTATTTTTTTGAGGCGATTCACTAAGTTATTATTTCTTTCTTCATTGAAAGCGCGTAACATGTTGGAGAGTTAAAAAAATTGTTCAGATGAAGAATTGTACCAACCCAAGATTTTCTTGACGAGATAGATATGCTCTCATTTTTTTTATACAAAGCATTCCAAGTTTAGAAATTTTTGAAAGGATGGTTAGCCTCGCACACAAAAAAAATTCCCTACTTTGAGGTAGTTGACATTGCTAAACACGTTTTGAAAAATATGTGAAGCCATAAAAAGAGCAACCCGGATTCATGCTAGGTTGAAACTCGAAAAAAAAAAAAAGGAATCCCAGACTTTAGAAATAAGTGATGCTAATTAAACATTTACTAAAGGACATGAGGGAGGATATATCTATTCTAATTTGGAAATGCTATTGGTAGTGACATAATGTAGTGATGTATTTTTGTGGATTTGCCAAAGACCTACTAGTACGATAAATAGATTTTTGTATTGACTTGGTGTGTGACGTGCAACCCTTTTGATGCCTGCCCCTATATCTTATGACATCAACGGAGTTTAGAAGAGATAAATAAAATTGTAGTTCATATTAAATAAAGATTCATCAAACTGAACAATGTAACAACATAATAAATTCTTGTTGTCTGGAATAGATGTCATACATGATTGGTTACAACGTGTCATCCACTTGTCAAAAATCAATCCTCAGTTTGGATTATTATCAACTTACTATCAAAGAACGATGATATTTTTAAGACCACCTCCAAATTTGAGTGCAAATATTCTGAGATATCTTTCAGAAAGTCCAATGTTCAATGTGCATTCGTGGACTTAATAAATAGGGTGTTCAAGACATTCTATACAAATTTGTTATAGTGTTTGCGGATGATATTTTTTTATACTCTCATAGTTGAGAAGAACATAAAGATCACATGAAGAGGAATTGTGCTACAAAAACCGTGAGGCATCGACGCTATGTAAACAAATTTTGGCTATCGAGTATGTTGTATCTAACGATGGGGTTATGGCGACACCTAAGTTGGCATAAGTAGTTCAGAAATAACGCAATTTCAATACTCTTACAGAGAATAACAACTTTTTGATTTTGACAGGCTAATACAGGCATTTTGTGCATAGTTTCTTTGGAATAGCACTTACAACTCCACTTAATTACCGGCTACCAAAAAAAAGAAGTGAAGTTTCAATAAACAGAGCAATAGGAATAGATGTTTTTAGAAGCTCAGAATATGTTTGACTACCATAACAGTGTTAGTCTTCCAGTCAAGTTTGGGAGGATTTGTGATGCTATGTGATATTTCGTGGGTGGGAATAGTGGGATTAGAATGTGTTCTCATTAAGAAAGGTCATGTGATAGTTTATACTTCGAGATAGTTGGATAAGCATGGGCAGAACATATATGTTCCAAAAAAGGGACTTGATCTTTCAATTTAAACGGTTGGAAAAAACTTCTCCAGACCTATGTCAAACTTTACTATTCTGTATCATGTGGGAAACAAATTTGCTTAGATAGATGCATTAAGAAGGAAATACATAGGTTATATGGAACATATAGCTCATGCGAAAGGACTTCTAGCCTGGAATTTGCACATACTCATGGGTACAAGTATCAAATTAGTGTGAGAAACTCAGACACTATTCACTTTTGTTCAGCTCAAGTCCTTATTGGTAACACACATCAAGGCCAACTAATTTGAGGATGAGAAATTATGTGAATACTGAAATGAGATTCTAGAGGGTAAAGACAAGGATACGACTTTTGATTGTTATGTTGTTTCCCTTTAACATAGATGGTTTGAGGCAATATATTCTTGAAGAAGACATACCTCTAACTACACTATATGTCTGGAATCACTATGAAGTAATATTTCCTTAAACAGTTATATTTGTAGGGGGAAAGAAGGCATTTATTCTATTTGTCTAGCTTGTCAACATGTTAAAGTTGAGCATCAATGACCAACAGGATTAATACACTAACTCGAGATCCCTGAGTGGATATGAAAGTAAATAACAAACCTTAATGATACCATAAATATATTTATATATATATATATACACACATACATACTCTTATAGTATTATTGACTAATGAATAATTTCTGAATAAAAAATCTTAATGATACTACAACAATATACATATACTCAGAAAAACCGCAAATAAGCTTTATAAATACATGTAGTGAATTCTATAAGCCTACATACAATATGCATAAGATATTAGTAAGAGATCTTAATATTAAAACTAACTTAGTATTAGGTTTACAATTCCTTATACAAAATAACGGAAGTTGTTTAATTTCTAGAGATGGAATAATGATGTTTAGAAATACAATATATACCCCTGTACAAACTAGAAAAATTCCAACCAAGGAATTAAATAAAGACAATAAAATAAATACAAAAAATATAACTCCATGTTGTGACGACTGTAAAAATAATGGCAGTTGTTGTTCAAACAACCTATATGAAGAAAAACAAGAAGAAAATTATTTAGACAATATATACCTAGAAGAGATAGAAAAAGATTATAATTTAATAAATATAGAAACAGAATTTTACAATTTTCAAAAAAGAACAAATAAGCGAATTTTTAATTTGGTTAAAAGAAGAATTAGCTAACAAAGAAATATCTAAAACTTATACTATAGACTTGTTGATAGAACATAAAGCTAACGTAGTTAAAGAAATTAGTAACATTAAATTAAATATAAAATATACTACTAATAGAATAAAACATTATAAAAGATTTAGACAAGTTAAAAGTTCATTAGGATAGAAAACATAGATTCTTTTAGACATCTAGAATATTTAGACTTAAAAATACACCCGAAGAAAAAAAATAGATCGTTATATAAAAATAACATTTTAAAGTGTAATTTCACTGAAGGAGAACATATACTACACTCTGAAGATAAGCAATATAATACTTTAATAGACTTAACAATAAATTTTAGTGAAAAAATTCAACAAACAAGATAAAATAATAATAAAATAGTTAGAAGAAATAGAGGTAGTACAAAACAAACAATTTAAAATACTAGATAAATTAGAAAAGAATTTAGACTTCTTAAAAGCACAAGAACTAAAAATAGATAGAAAAATTCAATATCTAAATACAAAATTTAACTTAGAAAAAATACCTACTAAAATAGAAATAGAAAAACTGGTAAAAACTATAATAGAAAAACCTAAAGAATTAGAAATTAAAAATACTCAAGTAGTAACAAAAATCATAGAACAAATAGAAAAAATAACCAATGAAATTAGTCATTTAAAAGAAATAATCATAAGACTTGAAAGGGTCTCACTCTCATGAGTGAAGAAGACATAAATTAGCATTAGAATATACAATAAAATTTCATCAAGAAGTAGTAGGATATTCTAGTCACATTCCTTCAAGCAAAACAAACAAAATAATCCTAAAACAAAACAATACAATAATAGCATTACTAATAGAATTAAACATAAAAATAGATAAAATATTAAAAGAAAAACAACCTGAACAAATTCATACAAATACAGAAATAGATGAATTAATTACTCAACTTAAGAAAGTAGAAATAACACCTAAACAAGAAAAACCAAAGCTAATTAAAAAAACCTCAAAAATGGATTTTCTTTCAAATAACCGAACAACCCAAGAAAGTAGACCAAGTTTCTCAGAAAATAGAATAGGGAATAACCTAATTTCACGAATATTATCTAGGAGACCATCCACTGTAGAAGAAAATCAAGAATTAAATGAAATAATAGACATAGATAGAGATTTACAAATTTTTAAACAAAATCAACTAAAACTATTAAATCCGAAAACTTTATACAATGTAAAATATTTATCTAAGAATAATCAATTATATAGACACTATAGAGAAGAACAAATATCAGCAATAGGAGAAAACTTTGCAATTTTAGACTTAGTAAACAAAGCTTTCACAAAGAATATAAAAAATATCAATCTAATGTTAATTCATATGGGTCTCATAGTCATAGGAATAAAAGGACTAACTAGAAAAAATTTAGGATCTAAAATATTAATTGTATTATATGATGACAAATGGTCAGACTTAAAGAAATCTATAATAGGATTAACAGAAATAGACATGACAAATAATGGAGGAATATTCTATATTAGTCCAGACTTTTTAATAAATTTAAAAGAATTTGGAAAACATATTAAAATAGAAATCCAGGCAAAAGGATATGAAGAAATGAATAATGGAAATAATTTATTAATGTGTGTAGGTTTTATTGGAAAAATGGCTTTAAGTAGTAATACAAAATTTAAACTTCAAGTAAACGATGTGGTAGAGATAATGGGAAATAAAGGTATAAAATTAATCAAACCAATAAAAATAAACCCAGAAGAATATGCAGGATTAGAATGGAACTTAGATAAATTAAGTAGGCCGAAGGTGTTTACTCCCGAGCAACATTTAATGTATACTAGTTCTAAAGGAGAAACATCAATTAGATTTACAGACTATAATTATACTAGTCAAAGAGATTTAGATGACAATGAAACAGAAAGTACAATACAAACAGAACAAGAAGAATTCGTGAATATAGAATTAATACAAGAAGGGTATGAAGTAGAAAAAGCCATAGAAGAAGCAAAAAGACTATATCAAGAGAATAATATGATAGTTTTTAAGTGTAGAGGATGTAAAAAGGGTAAAATGGATATAATGGAAACAATAGAACATTTTAGAATATGTCAAGAAAGAGATGATAATTTAGCAAATAGAAAGGATGAACTAGAAGACAATAAAGAAGAAGACACATTATCCATAACTAGTTATACGGAACTAATGGAAGAAGCAACTAGTTCAAATAGCGCTAGTCCTTTCCAAAGAACTAGTGCAGCCCCGAATATTAATTATAGTACAGGTAATCTGCCTAGAAAATCATGGATAAGACCTGATCAAGAAATAAAAGATAATATTAGACCAACAGGAAAAAGAATGCATATAGAAGAACCTATTAGACTACAAGAAGGAGGAAATAAAGGAAAAATATTAAATATAGCTGCACATGATCCACAAATATGAAATACAGTAATAGATTTATGGAAAGGTATAGTAGTAGCAGACTTTATTAAAAATTATCAGAAAACTGATGCAGAGACTATGTATAGATACTTAGAAACCTTTTTAGGAGAATCTTGTAAAGCAGTATGGGAATCATACAAGCAGACTTACCCTCAAGAATTTCAAAATTTAATCGAATTAGGACCAAACCCATATAATTTTACAAATAAAATACATGTATTACTAACAGGAGAAGATCCCAATAGTGGCTTAGTAGCATTACAAAGAAATGTCGTAATTAAATTAGAACAATTAAGTATATCTAATTGGATGCACATAAAGCATTTTCTTAAAGACTATTTTTATTATTGTACCATTAGTGGAAATACATTTAATGAAGAATTAGGTAATAAATTATTTAATAAACTACCAGGAGCTTTAGGAAGAGAAATAGAAGAAAGATTGTATAAAAGAGAAGGAGTGGTGCAAAGCCCCACACTCTTATGGCCTATAGGACAAAAACTAAATCACATAATGAAAATACTAACAGAAAAATGTAATGGAATGAACTTTTGTAAGACAATGATATATACTACCCAAAGTTATGATAAAGAACCTAGTAAAACAAGAAAATATAAAAAAAGAACCGGATATAATCAAAGACCCTATAGACATAAAAAATATTTCTTAAGAAAACCTTCAGCTCGAAAACCATATTTAAATAGAGATAGACATGTTAGAAAATATAGAAATGATAGAAATTACAAAAATAAGTTAGAATGTTATACTTGCGGAAGTATAGAACATTTAGCAAATACTTGCCCTAAAATAAATAATATGAAAACTAGGAATTCTCAGTTAATAGAAGGCTTTCAAGAAACCCTACTAAATGTAGATGAATATATGTCAGACACGAAAAGTATATACTCAGTTGTTAGTATGGATACAATATAAGAAAGAAATCAATCAGACTCATCTGATTCAGAAAGTAATGATTTAATTAATGAAATAGGAATAGAAAGAAATGAAGATTTCCTAGACAATATTCTACTAAATACTATGATGAATATTGCACAAGAATGTAATCATGAGTTTGAACGACTAAAAGGAATAGATAGTAACCAATGTACTGTATGTAAATGGTATCCTAGTAAAATAAATAGGGTCAAATGTAAAAATTGTTATATGGAAGCTTGTATTAGTTGTATAGAAAATAAATTAAAACAAAAAGTAAATAAAAATGAAGAACAAGTCTAGATAAAAGACCAAGCATGAGACCAACTGGCGAACAGCCAGTAGACATAGGCAAGTGCATAGCCCAGCCAGACACTTATGCTCAGACATTATTAGGAAGACAAAAGTTCAGATCATTAAGTACAATAGACAATTTAATGGAGCGAATAGATTTCGGTAAGTATAATTTAATTTCATACCCCAAGTGTAATCTATCATTTAGAGTAAATTCTAACTGTAATTTAGAAAAAGCTCAACAATGTTTAATAGATAATTTATGGATAGCATACAATAAACAAGACACTAAATATTTTATTGTTGCATCAAATGCTTTATGTCAATATTTCTCAGATTAAAATAGAGATAATAAATTTAAATATTATGTAGTTATACATGGTAAGACTAAAGGTGTTTTTCAAACTTGGATAGAAGTAATAGATTCTATAAATGGGGTTAAAAACCCACTTTTTAAAGGTTTAATAATTTCACCGAAACTTTAGACTATGCACGAGGAATACTTGGGCCTAATTATTATATTTCACCAGCTCTCAAACAAAGCACAAACCAAATACCATAATATAATATCCAAAAAGACTCAAATAAGATAATTTTTTGTGACCATTGTTCATCCATGACGGAGGGTTTCAAAAGACTTAATACAAAAAACGAAATCCTTATTCAAGAAAATATGAGACTTATGAAACAGCTCGAGACTTTTCGGAATAAATATGTACCAAGAACTGACAATACTCATACGCAAGACTTGAGTTCTCCATCTCCTTTAAAAATGAATGAGACGGGTGTGCATTCCTCTCTGAATGCTAAGAACTGTACTGTATCGCAGAATGATACAGCTAGTCCGGTTCAAACGGTGACCGGTAAAGACTTATCAAATCCGTTAAAGGCTGTCACTTTGCCAAAAAGTGAAGAAGATGAGTATTCTTCCTCATGAAGGAGATTACCTAAATATTTTCAGAAAGACTCTTTAAGAAAAAATGAAGCTTTAAAAAAGAAAAAAAATGAAAAATTAGAAAAAATAATTAAGCAAACTTTAGAAATATTCTTTCAAGACAAAAGTCAAGACAAACATATTATCAAAGACATTCCCAGTCCAAGTAATGGTTCAGAAGACAATATTCATAGTCCTTCATTATCAGACGAGGAGCAGATAAATAATATTCAAGACTCACAAGAACATTATGAAGATGATGACTCAGGCATGAGTTTTGATATTATTGCACTACACAACTTAGACACTTAACCATATTCTATTCCAAAGACTTTATTATTCCTATTATTCCTAAGAAATACTACGCAAAGACAAAGAAAAAATTTCTAGAAAGACAACTTACAAAGAGACAAGAAGATATGGGCAAGGAATGGGCAAGCAAAGAAGATATGGGCAAGGTATGGGCAAGCAACATTGAAAAAAGTTAAAGAAGACAAAAATGTAAATTATGGTAGAAAAAATTTTATGTTAGGTGGGGATACCCACTACGTGTCTTGAAAATACCCACTACGTGTATTGTAAATTAGTCAAAGTTAGGTGGGGATACCCACTACGTGTCCTGTAAAAAAGAGTGTATTGTCACTTTATCACTACCCTCCAAAAGAGGGAAAAACTGTTGACATAACACGCGTCCAATAATTGTGTCAGTCTGTAATAATAGTCTTAGAAGATGAAATTAATAATGCATGTGACGATGGGGCCCAATGAGTACCCAACCTGCATTATTAAAGGAATCTTATCAAGTTGTCGGCCACTAATAATGAAGGCCACGTAGCAAGTTTAGGAAAATGGAGTCAGTTTTATTTACCTATATAAGAAGGGAGTAGATCGAACAAACAAATAGGGCAAAAAACTTAAGAGTAAGAAAATTCCTCATATCCTTTCTTCCCTCCATACTCCTTTATGTACCAAAAATCCTCTACTGTATATTAAAGTTGGTGAAATAATAATAAGTGTGTTTGAGTTTTAATTTATTTTCAAGTTCTTCAAAGTCCTTCGGGGTTCCCGAAAGGGAAACCTCTCTCCGTTAATCATGTAAGTTTTTATGATGCTTATTTCTCGAAATTTTCCCCAAAAAATTATGTTATCTTTTTATGTTAGCTTAATCTTTTTATGTTAATCTTCTAAAGTTGCTAATTTTATGTAAATGTTTGTATATGTGTTAAAAAATTACCCTAAGTATATGGTTAGCTCCTTAACTTCTTAATAACGACTATAGATTAACCTGTAAATTCCTAGGATTATTGGTATTTATAGTCCGCTTAATGAAAGGACGAAGTTGTTGCCAGTTTCTATATCCGGGGTGTGGTTAAAGATGAAATTGTTAAGAACACAGGTTAAGAAGAAGAGATGAACAGGGTAAGTTAAAAAATAAAAAGAGATTAAAAAAAAATTAAAACGAAAAATTAGGGGAAATTAGGAAATTTAAGTCATAAAAAACCTTGATCTAACCAAATGAGAGAGGGAGTACTGAGTAGGATTTACATCACATTTGCCTAAGTCCTTATTTATCTTTATTTGATATATACTATTATTTTATCTAAGCGTCCTTACCTAAGTGTATAAAAGCAGACCAAGTTTCTCAGAAAATAGAATGGGGAATAACCTAATTTCACGAATATTATCTAGGATACCATCCACTATAGAAGAAAATCAAGAATTAAATGAAATAATAGATATAGATAGAGATTTACCAATTAATTATACACTTAGATATGGACGCTTATATAAAATAATAGTATATATCAAATAAAGATAAATAAGGACTTAGGCAAATGTGATGTAAATCCTACTCAGTACTCCCTCTCTCATTTGGTTAGATCAAGGCTTTTTATGACTTAAATTTCCTAATTTCCCCTAATTTTTCGTTTAAAATTTTTTTTTTTTTTAACTTAACCTGTTCATCTCTTTTTCTTAACCTGTGTTCGGATATAGAAACTGGCAACAACTTCGTCCTTTCATTAGGCGGACTATAAAGGCCAATAATCCTAGGAATTTACAGGCTAATCCATAGTCATTATTAAGAAGTTAAGGAGCTAACCATATACTTAGGGTAATTTTTTAACACATATACAAACATTTACATAAAATTAGCAACTTTAGAAGATTAACATAAAAAGATTAAGCTAACATAAAAAGATAACATAATTTTTTGGGGGAAATTTCGAGAAATAAGCATCATAAAAACTTACATGATTAACGGAGAGAGGTTTCCCTTTCGGGAACCCCGAAGGACTTTGAAGAACTTGAAAATAAACTAAAACTCAAACACACTTATTATTATTTCACCAACTTTAATATACAGTAGAGGATTTTTGGTACATAAAGGGGTATGGAGGGAAGAAAGGATATGAGGAATTTTCTTACTCTTAAGTTTTTTGCTCTATTTGTTTGTTCGATCTACTCCCTTTCCTCTCGTCTACTGCCTTCTTATATAGGCAAATAAAACTGACTCCATTGTCCTAAACTTGCTACGTGGCCTTCATTATTAGTGGCCGACAACTTGATAAGATTCCTTTAATAATGCAGGTTGGGTACTCATTGGGCCCCCATCATCACATGCATTATTAATTTCATCTTCTAGGACTATTATTACAGACTGACACAATTATTGGACGCGTGTTATGTCAACAGTTTTTCCCTCTTTTGGAGGGTAGTGATAAAGTGACAATACACTCTCTTTTACAGGACACGTAGTGGGTATGACTAATTTACAATACACATAGTAGGTATTTAATGGGTATTTTCAAGACAGTGGGTATTTTCAAGACACGCAGTGGGTATCCCCACCTAACATAAAAAATTTTCTACCATAATTTACATTTTTGTCTTCTTTAACTTTTTCCAATGTTGCTTGCCCATACCTTGCCCATATCTTCTTTGCTTGCCCATTCCTTGCCCATATCTTCTTGTCTCTTTGTAAGTTGTCTATCTAGAAATTTTTTCTTTGTCTTTACGTAGTATTTCTTAGGAATAATAGGAATAATAAAGTCTTTGGAATAGAATATGTTTAAGTGTCTAAATTGTGTAGTGCAATAGTATCAAAACTCATGCCCCTTAATGAATGAAAGGTATGGGATGTAAAAAAAAATGAGAGAATGGGTATTTCTTGAATTACTTTTAATTGGGATATAAACATGTAATTATTTTGATTTTTATGGCCCATTTATGTAGTTTTTCCATTATAAAGTATACCCGGAGGCATTTAGATATCTTAATTAATTTTTTTTATTTTACTTGCAAATCAAAATTTATGAATAATATTATTTTACTGATTCTTTTGTATCCTTTCATCTTTTACCAACAAGTAGTATAATTGCATTCTTTCTTGATTAGTTCATCAGTATAAAGAAAGAAATTAAAAAGTTTAATAGACTAAAGTATGATAGATATTTAAAGTATATGTGAATAAGCCACAATGAAAAATATTAAATAACAAATCTAAAAAGATAATTTTTTGAAATTATAGCTTAGAGTTTGATTCAACATGATGTACACAAGTAACACATACATATTTTTTTCATAGAATAATTTTAAATTTTATTTTTTCCTTTAAAATTCATATTCCATGATTTTTTGTGAATTATAAATTCTTTTTAATTCTTGGGACAGATTTAATAGTTTTTTAGAATTCTAATCAAAGAACAATAAATTTTAAAATTGAATATGAATTAAAAAAAAATAAAAATTGAATATGAGTAAGAATGTATATTCGATATAGCTTAAAGTATTTAACTTAAATTTTAAATCATAATCACTTATAACATATTAGATCATATTGAGATCTTCTTCTAATATATATATATATATATATATATATATATATATATATAATATCATTTCTATTATGCGTAACAACATTTATCAATTATAATTTCATGTTATACAAATTCATTACAAAAATGTAAGAAAATAAATAGTCAATCAATATCTCTATTATATTGTGTAGCAATACAAAATTATAACTTAGGATAAAATATGGTAGATAAATATAAACAATGAAAATACTATGGTCAATGAAATAAAAGTTCAAAAATAAATTTATGGAATAATAAAAATACTTATGTTATGTAAAAATAAATAGCTAAAATGACAAGCTATTAAAAAGTCACATAGTATTAAGGGGGCATTCGGTTCTTCAGTTCAGTTTTATCAAACTTTGATTCGATTCATCGGTTTTCAATTTTAGAAAAGTGTGCACCGTATATCAAACCAAACTAATTCGGTTCGGTTTTTCCTACTTCGATTCGGTTTAGTTTGGTGTTTTTAAATCGGTTTTTCGGTGTGAATGAAAAATTAAATGAGGACAAAATCAAAGTATAAGATACGTAAAAATTTAAAAGTATGTTAAGGAATATTGTGTCTCACCATGCAACATTTATTGTGTTAACTAAAATACTATATTTATCTTTGTCTAGAACATTGTGCATTCAACTACTTCCCGAGAAAAACAAGGACGAAGACTGATTCTTTTACTTAAAGTACATTGATACAAAAATATGTTTTGGTCCTCTTGAGAATTAATATTTGAAGTTAACTATTGAATTGTACATTTCTTGCTATTTTGATTTGTTCATGAATGATTTAAGTGTTAGTTGACTCTTTATTTTTAGTGAAGAGAATACCCATATATATATATATATATATATATATATATATTATATATTATTTTTTTAATAAAAGTTCAGTTCTTCGGTGCACCAAAATTCTGAGACCCTTATACCGAACACCGAACTGAAGAATCAAACTTTTGAAAAAATAACACCGACACCAAATCGAAAAACCCAAGAACCAAACTGAAGAACCGAATTAGTTCGGTTCGATTTGATTTTTTGATTTTTCGGTATTTATGTCCACCCTTACATAGTAATGTAAGCATGCTAATTATTGAATAATACACTAATATTATATATATAAAAAAAGAAAATCTTAGACCAGCCTATGTGGCGACCTCACATATCCGGATTCTTAATTAACCCTTCTTAAAAGTCATAACTTTATGGAAAAGTCACAACTCTTTAGAAAAGTCTGAAATCTTCACAAAAGTCGCAACTTTTCACAAAAGTCACAACTTTCCAACAAAGTCATAATTCTTGATTTTCATTCACTCTTTTTAAACCCAACACTTATTCTAAGGCACCAAAAGAAAAAAGAATGAACAAAGAAAATTGATTTCAATTACAATGCAAAATTACTACTTTTGTCTATCAGTCCACAACTCATAAAGTTGCTGGAATGGTTGAATTCATAACAAAACTTCTATTTCTGCCACTATTATTTGTAGGTTTTTTTCCACTGTAAAGGAATCGAATTCAAATACATTAATTAAGCTTCTTATGAATTTTGTTTCATTCCTCAAATTTTTTTTTACTCCTATTTCAGGAAGCTTAATATTTTACTGTAAGTCATAATGATTCATATAACTATTGCAATTTTTTTTTTGAAATTTTGAACTATGCTAAAAATCCCAACAAGGATGATTGAAAGAAAATTGATCTTCTCTTTTGCCCCTTTCTACAGGCTTCCTCATATACTTTTTGGGAAAATTGCTTGTGGGTTGTGTTATATTTAATAGCACATAATAACAAATATGTGATAACTAAAATGGAACCTATGGTGAAGTTTGTTAAAAGAACCAAACATATTGCTCTCTTGTGCCATAGTTAGTATATTAGTTTGATTGTTTTTCTTTGGTACAAATATTTTGTATGTTGTTTCACTTTTTCTAGAATATTAGTACAGAAACAATTAGTCCACTTCTTTTATTGCAAGTTGACTTATTTGTCATATTTCTTCCTCTCTTCTTTTTGGGCATAATAAGAGATTAAGTTTTCTTGAAACTAATAGATGCCCAAAATACACTATAACCAAAAAAAATTATCGGCAATAAATATGTACATTAACAAAGAGTGCTAGAGTCTTTACTAACATTAATTAATTGTCATTAGATTTAATATCGCTATAGACTTTAGAGACATTTATAGAGAGTACTAATTTTCCTAAAAATACACCTTTAGTGACAATTAAGCTATTAATTATCATTAAAGATCATTTTTGTTGTAATGATAACTCTTTCTTTTGGCTTCTTTCAATTAAATTTGTGAACTGTAAACTTGGATACAGCTCGGCACACTATCTTTTTGAAATATATGTTAAACAACATGCCTTTTTCTTCTTGATTGTAAGAGAAGTAAGGTCGTCTTTATTATTATTTGTGGATATTTGTGAGTCCAAGTGCTTACAAAATTATGTTGTGAGATTTTATTATGTTATGAATCAAAATTTTGATTTAGAATATCCAGTTGTAAACAGTTTCCATTCAGATGTCACCTACTGCTTGATTGATCATTTCATTAAATTCTTTGTAACTGCGTACTATAACCATAATAATAACTATGGTTCAATTTCATAAGTTGGGGTTGGTTATATGAAACCTAAGCAATAGTAATGACTATTCTGAGACAATGAGGAAAAACCTTTATGATATTAACAATTTTAGGGTCATTTTTTACATTGGCATGATATAGCATACTATAATAAAAAAGAGGTTGATAGAGGTTCATAAGAAAGGAGCCGAAGGTCCTCCATTTGAATTCAGTTAATTATTGTCTTGTATGGACTTGATGTTCCATTTTACTTGGGAGTGTTGTTGTTCGAGGCTTTTTGGTCTCTTCTTTAATGTCTGATGTTATTCTTTTAGAAGTTCCTGAAATTTCAAAAATTTCGTTACTTCTGACCAACTATTTTCATGGAGATTTTCTTATACTTAAAATCTCTCTGACGCATAATTTTTGTGCAACAAAAACAAAAATTAAAAAAAACATAGCACTTTAAGATTTCAAAGGAACGTTTTGCCTTAAGATAAAATGTTCTTGAGAATGTAGTGTATGTATCAAAAATACGGATATTACCGAATAATCATATGTGATCTTAATAAAATAGTTCAATCCTGATTCGCACAAATAATTACCTAGTTATAAATCAAGACAAAACTATGAAACAAGTTATAAATTATAATTAAAAAAAAAAAATGTAAAGCACGACTATTTTTTAGATGAAAAAATATTTTTTAATTATAAGTAAAATTTTAAATTTTGTATACCATGTAACTGAAATCTCTTTAAATAACGAATTAAATGAACATTAAAGTATAAAAATTTAAGCAACTCAAATTTAAACTCAGCATTCTATGTAATTGAAATGATATTGGGGGGGGGGGGGGGGGGGGGGGGGTTATAATATTACACATATTACCATCCATAAGATTTAAATGGAAAAGGCATGAACAATAGAATAAAAATCTAAAAAATTAAAATATTCAAGAGTAAACAAAATAAATAGATTTGTGTTATATTAATAAGATAAGAAGAGCACCTGATAAATTATATTCATCCAAGTGATAAACTAATAAAAATCAATATTAACAATCTAATAATTTTGAATAGTGAACAATGTAAATAATACAAAATATGAAACATTATTCGATAAATACATAATTTGTTATCTATATTCATATTCATAGAGATTTAGTTATTGAAATTAAGTGAGGTGTGGGTACATATTTCAGTAAGAAGCAATATGATAATTGAACTTTTTTCTAAGATTAATACTATTTAGCATGTTCAAATAAGATATCACATTTTAAAACACTTAAAAATAATATTTTAATATTATCCACGCATGCGTAGTACATATACTAGTGTGGCTAAAAGGTTCACAAAATTCCATTAGTCCGTCTCATTATCATTACGTCGCCAATAGTATTCGACTCCGCAAACTTCTTATTCCAATTTCCACCAACATTTCAGATTTGTAATTCTCCTTCCATCCCCTTCTTACGCGTTAATTATCTTTTTTTTTAAAAAAAATAATAAATAAGAGAAGACTTTAATTATCCACTTCTTAATAAATTAAGAGAACTTTTGTTCTGATTGTCCCGTTATTACTAAGTTATCGTTTCACAAAATAATTTGAACAGTCAGAGTTAAATTCAAATATCCAAAATATCATTAATAAAAATAATTTAATATAATGAACAATAAACTACAACATTTAATAAATTGAACAATAAACTACTACAACAATGGCATACCCAGTGAAAAACGAATACCTCCTTCCCTAAGAAGAGTACAAAACACAAAATGAACTCACTCCCATCACTCTACAGTCTACTCAAGAGTGTGTTTCTTGAAATTAGGGTTGCTTTCCACTTTCTGTTCTTACTGACCTGTGGAAAAAAAAAATGACAACTACGGACGACGTAGTATTTACCATCAATCAACACTTGCTAACAACGAAAAAAATATTATGATTCTTAAGAACTCAATGGGCCCTTCCCCTTCGAATCAAACAAACAAAGAAGGGAATCCCGTTAGAACTTATGCTTTCATGTTGACAACACAAATTCTTTTAACTCTTTTTTTTTTCTTCTTTTCACCCTGTTTGCAATGAATTTGAATTTAAAAGTTCAAAGCTTAGCTTCCATTTATCCGAGTACCCACTTTCCAAGCTAATCAATAGCAGATGCTTATGCATTAAAACTAGAAAGTTAGTGGTTCAGAGTAAGACAACTCGAATATGCTAAAATGAGAATCTAACTTTAATTAAAATACAAAACAGGACCTTTATGGTGATTGTCGCCTCTAAAAGGTTGCACCTCATATCTACGATTTTTAAAATTGGACGAATTTCAAGATGACATTCTTCCATCGAAATTCATATCCAGATACTTATTTATTTTTCAATTGAGATTCAAGTCCAAACACGTAAAATTAAACTCCTTTGAACACTTCACCTTGAAATATGCTTTACTTTTCAACTTCACCCAAATATTATAATGTCATCCTATTAATCGGATATGCCTGTGAGTGACGGTACAATTATTGGAAAAGGCGTCTGTGAGTTGAAAGGTATAAATACATATTGGTCCTGTCCTTCCGTCTCTTTTTTAGTAATATGCAGAATAGGAAAACTCTAAACATGAATAGTACCTACTTGAACTAAAAATGCTTTCACAAAAATATCATGGCAACAGATTCAAATCATAATCATTGTTAGATAAAATACCCATAATTTATTTGCTTCAACTTGAACATAAGTAGAAACGTCCATACCACTTATAGAAGCACCGACATTTGACGTTTACTCCAGAGCACACTGTTTTCTGTTAATCTGGGTCCAAGCATTGAATATTGTTCACCTCAGCTAGCTACAATGTTCTTCCACTTCACATGTTATCACAAAATTGAAAACACATGCAGCAAAACAATTTCCTACAATTTCATTTTTCTTTTTTCTGCCCTTGCTCAGCACCGAAAGATTAATTTCCAGGAAACCTCTGGTAAAGCTTTCAAGAAGCTAATCTTCAACAACCACCACAAAACAGTAAATTTTCTAGCCCAACAAATCTTTTCGTATTTTAAGTAGGTCAAGACAGATGAAATACTCTCCAATTTGCTTTCCCACCATCCACACCAACCTTAACTTCTCTCCTTTCTCAACTCTCTTGGGGTCCTTCATCTTCATCAGAATTCAACATCTTTAGTAGTTAAAACCATGTTTCATGTTCTTTCAAGATAAGCACAGATCATCAGACTGTCAGCTTATGATTAAATGTTTAGGCACCTCAACAGCACTGAGAATGAGTCGGAGCACTCCAAATTCAACAAATAACCCAAAAGTTACCAGTCTCAATGAATAACATCCTAAAACAGATGATTATAATATCAAGAAAACTTTGATGCAAACATTCAGATACAACATCACGGTTTCAACATGTACACCAGTCAACGTCCATAAACAGTGACAGTTAATGAAAAGCTCAGATGTGTGTAAGATAAACATCCACTACACAAAATCACTGCTGAAAAAGCCCCATGAAAAAAAAAACTTTATTAAAGCAGATTGCACGATGTCAATTGGTCAATCAACAGCATAGTGCCAAGATTTGAGGATGGAATGGATGAATATTGTAGATATCCTACTTACTCATAATATTTCAAATTATTTACACAATTACCTTTTTTTCCCAAAATTGTAACTCCATCCAACGACAGATATACATGAAAATTTTACATAACTCTTTCCTTTTAAAGAAAAAAAAAACATATGAACTGCAAATGTTCTTTCACAAAAAATGACCACCATTTTGTGGTGAACGGACAAAAAAGGAAGCAGTGGCGTACTGCTACAAGTTCAGGGATCTGACTACACAATTACCTCAGAATTTTGCAGAGAACAATCTGCCAGGATCAATTAGATATTATTGTACTGCTGACCAATAAAGGGCTACAATGTTGCATGCTGACTAGCTATCTTCTGTAATACCTGAAACAATTGACATTTGCTAACAAAATCACTCTCAAATTAGATGGCCTCCATCTTGTAAACAGAATAAGACATATATTCCTGTTGTTGCAAAATGCCCAGAGCGGGGAAAAGCGAAAATTAGGAACAAGAATCAGAAAAGTCAGGAAAACAATTGAAGCATAAGCGTCTAGAACTCCCCAAGGGAGCATGCTCAAGTCACTTGTACAAAGAACAAATAAAGCACAATAACTAGTTACTCTAATAGCATTCCTTTCATTAAAGTTGTGCTGCAATTAGTCTATTATTAAGTTGCAGTTGCCTCTTTGAGAACTTCCAAAGTAACTAGCAAAATACAGCCCTGGGAGCCAGTCAACTTTATCGGTTAAACTACAGCAGGTACAAGGACAAGTTTACTTGCAAAAATATAATCTTCTTTAAGCTGAGCACGGTAACACAGTTCCGGCTATGGTATGGGGAACGAGAAGGGAAGGTGAGGTCTACTCATTGATTTTATATTAGATAAGCACATCGTCCGGGAGACATGGGCCCACGCACTACACAAGAAAGAATTCTTGAACAGTCACAACTCATAACAAGATGGTCTATCACCATAATGCTCTTTAAGCTGGACACAGTAACACAGTTCCGGCTATGGTATGGGGAAGGAGAAGGGGAGGGTAGGTCTACTCATTGATTTTTATATTAGATGATCGCATCGTCCGGGAGACATGGGCCCACAAGAAAGAATTCTTGAACAGTTGCAACTCATAACAAGATGTTCTATGACCATTAGATCCACAGAAAGAGGAGCAACTAAGAAGAGGGATATAACAGAATGAAAGGAATGTCTTCACTTTGGCTCTTGTTCGCGGTAGGTATATAGCACGCTAGGCTTGCTGAAACACAATTCTACGAAAGTAGAACCCATGACTTATGTTGAACACTTCCGCTCCAAGAAATTATAAATAAACATATTCCAATATAAAAGGCTTATATAATGCAATGCCTTGAAATTTGGGTGATAAACAAGGTTTATGAGGAGATTCTGTAGCCAAGAAAGATCAGTAAACTGAAACTCAAACCCATCAATAATTTTCACAACAAAGGAGAAGAAAGGAGAATAGGGAGATGGAGAAGATCGAAGCATTTTCCAAAATAAGCAATCTACAATTTGTAAACACAACACCTCCCATCCATGAGCCAATATTGAATAGCAGTTCAAAAAATAATTACTAGACAGGGCTCAAAGCTAACTACCACGAATCTCAAGCTACAGTGTGATCATACATACTATGTGCAAGCATAGAACGATTTCAATATAAGTTGCAATCTAACATTATATAGAACTTGAGTTCTCAAGCTGAAAGCATGAAAACCCTCTAAACACTGTAATAATCACTTTGTAACACATCAGACATTATCCAATATACAACACGACATGGATATACACACTAAGATAAAGACTTTTTTATGTTACAAATCACAAGAAAAAATCTCAGAGATAATTCGAAACACCCTATATCATGACATTAGTTCTATTATATATTCTTTACCATGCAATACTAACAAATTTCCAACGTGCAAAAATAAAAGTAGGTGGATGATTGGGCCTATCTCACATAATGAATCATACAAGTATGAAGTTCATGTCAGAGCAAATTCAAACTCTGCATGAAAAATATTTCAAGAATCTTCTCTAGAGAAAGTATTAGGCTGCTGAAAAAAATACAGCAAGAAGAAATTCTAACAGACAAAATTCAGTCTGTGATGACTAGACCAACCCATTATTCCATACATTCTTTTTATTTATAACCAAGAAATCCGTTTGTAACCCGTCCTTTGGACCAATCACAGCCTTCTAAATTCGGTGGATAATGGGTCCGCCCCTCTACCCTTCTCCACCTGAATACCGGGCATCACTTGGCATGGTGTGGGGCTTGAACCTACGACCTAAGCTACAAATCCTCCACCTTTTGTCACTCGAGCTAGGCCTTGGAGGCCATTACTCCATACATGCTAAGACAGATTATTTTTTAAGTTGAGTAATTATGCCAACATACCATCTCTGCACTTAATGTTCAGAAAGAAAAAAACTTCTCAGCACCTGATTTTCTTCTGCAACAAGTCAAGAAGTTTATCATTTCCTACCAACGCAATCTGTGTCCCATGCCCTAATAAACCCATGTACGCATAACTTTACACAAGAGTGGCACAAAAGCTTGAGGCACCTATAGATACCAAAAAAACAGCTTATGATGCCTACTAAAACACCTAATTAGGTCTTTATAGCCAAGATCCTGCAGTTTGTTGCTTAAACAATAATTGGTTCATGCACTACACCCCTCTACAAACAATGGTACATACTTCTATGCCAAATCTTACCTATGAAAATAAACATACACTACAAATTATGCACGCTGAAGCAACATATTAGAATTTTTATGTGCTTCCGCTAGGCACTAGCTATGCTGCATCTGCCTACACGAACATTGCTGCCATGCTTCCTTAGTAGCACTAATTTAACTTTTCCACAGAGCACATGCATATATTAGAGAAACAGCTTAAGAAGCTCTTTCGCCAACTGAATGTTAAATGGTACATTTCATCTAGCTTCTCGCACATCTTCCTTTTGTTTACACATTTGATATAAAAAATGTTAAAAAGCACATCTCTTTCAGAATTCCCAAACCAAAATGTTGTTAATTCACTTAAGAGGTTGTTTGGATGAAAGGATCAGGCCTTAGGGAAATTAATCTTGGCATAGAATAAGAGAATATTTGGTTGGTTGGATTAAGAAGAACCTCTACATAACTAATGCAAAATTTGGTTGGCATATAAGAAATATCCCTGCACAACTAATGCAGCATTTAGATGGTGGTAAGCTGGTAATAAACAATACCCACATTTAAGTTATTTTGGGAATCCAGATATTATTCCATGGGGAGTCCCTAGAGTTTGGATTTGAGGTGAAGTTGGTATGATAATAATAATTCTCCTCATAAAACAAAGTTAGTGACATCCAAGTGAGATTTGAAAATATCAGTCAGGTATATTCTTCTTTCCTGATAAAGACCGAGCTAACAGTTTCACCTGACCATTACTCCTATTGTCCTGAATCCTCTCTGCTCTTACCCAGACCTTCCTTTCTGGACTTGTCCTCTCTTCGGAAAGTTTATTCATAGACTTCAGAGCTTCTTTTTGACAAGTAAGCAGATTGTTTTTATATATGGCAAACATGCACTGAATCTAGGAAGGTCACCTGTCAGAGAGTTCATATTTATCATCTTTGTTTTTGGGTGGGTGTTTTTTTTTTGGGGGAGGGGGGTGTATTCCAGAGGTTTGATGTTGTGCATAATTTGGCAATCAACTAAGACACTGTTGTAAAACCGGCCACTAATAAATACTCCTAATCATATTTGCTGGTTTTCCATAATAACCACGAGATGTCAAACTACAATAATCTAGGATGCCATATCACACTATTCTGGTAAACCTTCCTTGCTTTTGTACTTTCCACAATATGTGATTGAAGAAATCTCCCAGGTAACCAACCATGAGTGGAACAATATATGATAATGATCCCGAGCTATGAAGGCATATAATGTCTGTTAACCATCAAAATTTGCAGGATTTCCAAATACAGATGCTTCCCATGGAAGGATTATGCAATTGTCAGCATAGGTGGGCAATAGCAACAAAGTAATGCTAAACCAAATAAAAACTGTTATCTACTTGTGCATGAATCTATGGAAGTAGGAAAAGTTTTTCAACAAGAACATCTTTTATGCATCATTTTCTATGTGAATAACAGTAACTTAACCAGACTGCACCCATAAATAACGGTAAATTCTCTATGTGAATAACAGTAACTTAACCAGACTGCACCCATAAATAACAGTAAATTTTCTATGTAAATAACAGTAACTTAACCAGACTGCACCTATAAATAACAGTAATTTAATTGTACTAGAAATGACTTTTCTTAGCTTCAAAGGTCACAAGATTACATCATTTATTCCCATTCGTTCGCCCAGAGCTCTAAATTTTAACAGTATTACCAGATTTGTACTTCACAATAGGTAGAAGTGAAGCCTTTCATTTTTGGCAGTCTATCGACTATGCATTAAAATTAAGAACAGTTAGAACTCCACAATTTCTGTCACATCCAGCAGGTTTAAGAACAAGTCCAACCAATATTAAGTATATTTGAATGTCAAAGAAAACATGTTCAAGAGAGTGTGCCAAATGGAGGAGCAGGTCCCAATAAATGTAAGAAATAAAATGGTGAAGCACCGACAAACATATAGGTTCAGATTCTTCAAAGATTATGTTTTTAAGAACTAAACTATGAACAGTTTATTTAGTACTTACAATGGCCATAGCAACAGCTTCTGAGAATCAGATTACAGTGAATTATTCAGCTAATACACTAACCATTCAGAAGGTTCAATTTAGTTGCTCAGTACGGTGGTAGCAGCAGCTTCTGAGAATCAGATTATAGTGATGGTAATTACCAGATTACAGTGACTTATCACCACCGTAATCTGATATGTTACAAGAACTAATTACACATTTTCCAGTTTTGTCCCAAAACTTTGGTAAGTTATTTATAAGGCTATATTTTCTAAATCAATTTTAATACTCAGTATGGTGGTAGCAGCAGCTTCTGAGAATCAGATTATGGTAATGGTGAGAATCAGATTATGGTAATGGTGAGAATCAGATTACCGTAACTTATCACCACCTAATCTGATATGTAACGAAAACTAATTACACATGTTCCACTTTTTGTCCCAAAACTTTGGTATGTTTTATTTATTAGGCTAAATTATCTAAATCAACTTCAGATGAAATTACAAATTATAAAATTTCTTTACCAAACAAATAGAAAAGCAGTCTTATATCAGTTGTTGGCTAAGATGAAATTAAAGACCTCAAAGATGTCAAACAGCATTTTGTGCCCACGGAAGGAACATCGTGTGAAGAGAAAAACTTCTACTTATTGACTACATCAAAAATACACCATTTTTATTGTCTTACAGCTCACTGCAAAAATAATGTCATCTGCAGATTTTCTTCAACGGATTCCAAAGTCCAATCAAATATTTTAGCTCTAAGGAATCCTATTCAATATTAATTTATCCAAGGAATCAATGATTGATGCAAATTAGGGGGCAGAACATCAACTCTATAAACAAAGGGGAAAAAAGGGTCATCGGTTGTCCTTATGTTCGACTGAATTATCATACGGAGTCATGTAGATACATGTTTTATTTTTTTGAAGATACAAGTTTAATACAATAATTTGATATCACATTAAAGTTGAACTAGTAGATATTTCTAACTTGCACTCACTTCAAGCTAAAAGAAGTGCTATTTATGCAATCGGAACAACTGTTCAGGTTAAGACTAAACTAAGAAGTAGGCAGCCTAGGATGAGACTGAGGGGTAAGAAATGCAATAAGTAGCATGACCTTCTTTCAATAACGGTGCCTGTTAAGATTTCAGCTCCACTGTTTCTTTTACCTTCCTTTTTTTTCCTTGCACGACAATTAAAATATAGAGAACTTCTAATATAAATTAGTATTATTATTACATAGATATTAACTTATTTTTCAGTTTCATTTGATCTGATGATGGCATGAGTTGAGCTTAAATGGGGAAAAAATGAGGATTCATATAGTTGAACCCAACTTGTTTGGGATTGAAGCATAGTTGCTTCTTTTATTTGTGTGTTGTGATGGATTTGTAGGCATAAAATAGCCCTTGATATAGATCACTATATAACATATTCATATCACAAAACAAAAAAGAGAGGTCACTCACTTGTTACCCTCTAAAACTGATATCAAAAACATTCTCCACCATCAAGACCAAGAGGATGGAAATTCCAAGGAAAACCAAAAAAGAAGAATGAAGATTCAAATTTGCTTTCTTATTTGCACTATGTATCCAACCCTATCTACATAGATGTTCCTAACCAAGAGATGAGGGGGTGCTTTGAAAGGGGGGGCGAAAAATGTTGACTTATCTTTGTTTGTATCAAGACACCCGAAGGGCTGGCCCTATGCACCGCAGGAGCCGTGAACCTAATGCTCATGTGTATGTCCAATTAAAAAATTTCAGTTGATGGGCTTCATGTGCCTTCAACCGTAAAACAAAAACCTCTGATTAACTTGCTAACGTTTACAAGAAAGATTAAATGAAAATGTGAGCAAGGGTTAAGAATGCCAACATGGAAATTCTCAAAATTGAGAATCTGAAACAGGGAAAATTTGGTTAGCCTATATCAGTTATGCATCCTCCCAAATTTCCAGTTATATATGAAGTACGGCAACAAATTATTATATCAATACTCAGTGGAAAACATATTCTTCGAGTTACGAAGGATTCTCATTGTACACGGATAGAGTCAGTAACTCATTGCTGATATATGATAGCATTTTACTTGCATTACCTGGAGACTAAAAGACATCACCAAATCCAACAAGATTAACCAGTTGAAAAAAAGATGATTTCTTGTTAATAACAAAATTAAAGGAAGATGACCAGCTAATACAAATATTTCTCATCTGCACCGAACTCTATAACTCAGTATAATCAGAATAATTACAAGGGTCAACAGGGCTTACACTTTGTTAAGTATGTGTCTGTGAAATGCATTTGTCAGGAAAATTACAATAGTACAAAATCCTGCCAAGGGTCACCCAACTTTACAGCAATTGCTCTAATTACTGTCTTTTTTCCAGATGTCAGTCCTGTATCCTACTTGAGCCACCATTAGATACTGAAAAGAACAAACATAAAGGTCATACTTCACCAAGAAAGAAGAATTTAAGACAGAAGTGCAGTAAATGACACCATTCTTAGGAGTCCAAGCACTCTACATGCACAAAGCTCAGATGTGCAGATATGTCAACTAAGTCATTTTCCAAACTACAAATCCTGATTAACCAGTAACTCACCGATGATCAAAACCAACTATCAATGGCCCTCATGCTGGCCTCCAGTTGAGGACAGTTACGTCCGGTCGGCAAGGCATTCCATGACCTACCACATTAGTCAGTCAGTTCTTTCTCCCACAAAGCTGAGACTAAGAATCAAGAAGCAAATTCAAATATCAATTCTTCACCAACATATCACCTGAAATTGGAGGACCAGTAGGGAAAGCATTTGACCCAGAAGGCTGGAATCCAACATTACTCACAGGTGGTCTATCAGGCGGTCTGAAATAACCTGCCATGAAAGTCATTCGTCAAAGTGGTCTATTGAAGAACGGCTAAACAATGATTGACGATTCAAAATCCAAGATTGCTCCACATTTTCTTTTTTGTTAACAGATGTCACCAACTTCAACATTTTACCTAGTAAAGAACTTAGGTATGTATTGTAGGCCCTCGTATGTGATAAAAGAACAAAATATTTTCCGGCAACAACTTGAAGCCATCACGTTATAACCGAACACAAGAGACGGAGTAAAATTGGAATGAGAAAAGAAGGAAAGAGGGAGTGCCTACTAAAACTATAAGTGAGTGTCACACCTTCATATGAATCATTTAAAGAGATACTCTCAAATGTCATGCCACAAAAGGAATTGAGAAGTATCAAAGATTGAAGTTTAGCATGGTACTGTTTCTCCAAATACATTTATGGTTGTTACTGATCACAACAAGCGCAAGAGCTGCATCACCAACCTTAGTAGCAGTGGAATGCCATATACATTATCACTTTTCTTTTTTCTGATTAAGAACTAATTCTTACTGAGCATATAGGACAATTCCCGCATGCAAGATGGATACAAACCTAGATATATGCCATACAAAAACATGACTCTCTACAAAGAGTGCACAATCAAATGTCACAGGTGCATAGTATAACTCTTCAACAATCAGCAAGCACCAATAATTTATTCAATTATTATATGTCCCGCTGACAAAACCAAATGAATCTAAGCAGAACCTATGCCCTGACCAGTGACGAGTAACAGCTTTGGTAAGCCAAGTGAATGATTTCTGTTTCCACGGATCAAGTTCAACAGTTGATATTTAGAGCTTGTGCCAGTTTCATGCACGTTACCACTTGACAATGCAGATAAAAGAGGGCCAGAAAAGCATCATATGCAGGCTTGAAAATTTGAATAATATGGTCTGTCAAAATTCATGAGTTATTGGAGATTTACAAAGAGCTAGCAGAAATTCATTTTATTTGTTTAGAAATTCATTATATCCAAACTCCTGCCACTTTACTTCTCATGTAAATCAACAAAAGCATAGCGAAAGAGTCAAACCTTCTTGAGCAATAGTTGGACCAGGGCATGATCTTCCTGCACCAATCCACATACTGCGCTGGTGGTCACCATTGAACTCATTGGGTTGAACCCTCCACTGCTCATCACCAATATAACGCCTCGATCCATCAGGGCGCTCTGGTAATGAGCACGGTGTAGTGTATGCTTGTTGTGGATGTTGCTGCACTGGGGCCCTTGGATACGAAAAACTATTGGAGGGGATTTGATGTGGAGGGTTAAGATGCATGGGCCTTGGGGCAAAAGGCACATTACCAGGTTGAAATTTCTGTGTGGACTGAGAAACTGGTGGGTTTATATATGCATCGTTATAACCATATTCCAAAGGCCGTGAACTATATCCAGAAGATTCCCGCAAATTACTAACTCCTGCTGGTGTAAAAGAAGGTGGTTGCAATGGGAATACCTCATTCCTATTAGAAGCATTGATACGAGGACCATGAGGTATGTTTCCAGCTACCTGTGGTTGCCGATGACCCTGTAAAAGAATATTAGTCTTAGTGTCATATAATGAGAGAACATAAATAGCTCACAGCAAGAAGCCTTACACTGGGTACGTTACTAACTTCGTTTGGAAGAGGAGGTTGCGTATATGCCACTACAGGTGATGGCGATGGTACTGATGGAGTGAGAGTGTGTAAGTGTTGTGTCCCTACTTCATGTTGGAGTGGGAAAGAAGGTTGAGGGAACATGAGAGGAGGTGGTCCAGCGGGCAGTGGAGGGAATGGATGTGGCTGAGATGGAGGTAGTGGGGGTTGTGATGGAGGAAGTGGGGGTGGTGGTGGTGGTGGAGGTGGCAATGGAGATAATGGAGGTGGAGGTGGTGCTGGTGATGGAGGGGGAGAGGAAGGCAAAGGTGGGGTCGGTGGAGGAGAACAAGGAGGTAATGGTGGGGATCCCATAGGTAGAGGCGGCAAATCAGATATGTTATCTAAAGCTGATTCCAGAGTTCGATCTGAGCCAGACTGGTTCACATCATCTGCAAACAAAGGTCTTTCATCTTTTGGGTGGCCAGAAACATCTTCCATTTCAAGCTCGCCATCCACATCCTCCAAGATACAATGACGCCTGTCACTAGGAGTGACCATATATCTTTCAGCATTATCACCTGTTGCAGGTGTATGCTCTGTTGCTAATTCCTCAGCAGCTTCGTTTTGCAAATTACGAAGAACATCTTCTTCTTCCTCCTCCTCATCAAAAACGTGAGAAGATAAAAATCCAGGCAACTGAAATGTAGCATTGCTGAAAACACAAGTAGGAATAAAATATGTCAGAGTCTCAGAGATTAAAGTAAAACACCAGCTATAACAATATTATGACTTCAATGACAGCAAAAGGGCAAAACATTGCTACCAATGCTACACAAACAAAATGCGACAGATTATTAGAAAATTATAAATGTGGAAAGCAGTTCTCATGGGATGGTAGGCAGAGGTTGTGGCAAAACGAATCAGTAACAAATTCTAAGAGAACAAAAGAAACTACGTCAACCGCAGTTGGTTACAATCTTGAACGCTGTTCTTAAATTGGTTTAAGACCCAACAATAAGGTCTTACTCCTGCATCTAGTCAATAACATTTCATAATATGGGTTTTCAGCTTTAGAGCCAGTTCCTAACCATTCCAAGGAGAAGAGAATTACAAGTATACAGTCCTACACATGGGACAGACCACTTCAAAGAGGTAGGAAATTGTCTTCATCCCCTGTCTGAAATTCATCAGTGATTTGTAGATTCACACACAATACCGACATTAAAGTCCACACCGGCATCAACACAAAGAATTATACTGAATTCAGATCATGAATTACAGCACCACCGATAACAGCATAGGAAGTTACAGTGCTTTGTTTTTTTCTAAACAAACAATAAAACAAAGGGGCAGTATAACGCAGACGCCCATGAAAACGAAATGAAAGTTTCATAGCAACACTAATAAGATTCATAGACAAAAGTATTTCACATGAACAAGGATGGAAGTAAGTTGCTAACCTGCCGTACTCATCAACAAGCATGCCTTCCATCTCTCTAATAGGATCATCAATAGCACGCTCAGCTCGAGATGGTCGTCTAAAGGACAAACCACCAGACGAATCATCATTCGACGTACCAATATCATCCATATGACGGCGAAGAAGAGTATCAGGATATATTTTCCTCTCAAGCCATAATCGCAAAACCTATAAAGGAGATACAATCAACATCATGCAGGACTGCTTTTAAATGACCAACTGGTGGTTCTAGTGTTTGCGCAATCACCTTGAGACATTGACGACGGTTTTCCCGGGCACCCACTCCTGGTGGAGCAGCAGCTCCCAAAAGACGAGGTAATGCCGCTTGAACAGCAGGAATATATGATGCTCCTGCAATGCCTGAACAAAAATGCATGTAATAAGGCAAAAGATCAAATCTAATTCAAGTACCATATGTCACAATTTTAGCAGATTTTAGCAAGTAAAAGGATTGAGAAAATACAAAATAATACTTTTTAACTCGATCCACAAAGGCAGTTGATTTAATTTTAACACAAAAGCATCCACTGATCAAGAGCTTTGCATGAAAAAATACAAGGAGAAAATAAGGCACTAGCAGGGTATGAATCAGTCCCTAGTCCCTTGTTCTCAGAGCAAAGTGTGAAATAATTTAGTCATGATCTTACGATCTGAAAATCTCTTCATGCTATACATTAAGATCCATTGCATCAATCACCATATGTTATTATTCCCTCCATTACAAAAAAAAAAATGACGTCCTTTCCTTTTTAGTTTGTTTCAAAAAGAATGACCTCTTTCCTTTTTTGGTAACATTTTACTTTCAGCTTTCCACGTCGCATGTTTAAGACCACAAGATTAAAGGGCAATTTTGTACATTTGACATAACTTTAATTTAGAACCACAAGATTCAAAAGTCTTCTTAATTTTCTTAAACTCCGTGTCAAGTCAAACTTGGTGACTCTTTTTGAAACGGAGGGAATAATAAATTTCTACGTACAAAACGGACTCCCACCGCCTCCGTACTTGAGCAGATGGCTTAGATCCTTGTTTTCTATCTTCTTAGTTCAGAAAAAATTGCAAACCGAACTGCGAATAACATAGGACTTCTATTCTAGCAGGTAATATGCCTTACATGATTACAAAACCCATTTTTATAGAAGGTAACCTGTAGATATTTTTTTATGCCTGTCAGTGTATATAAGTTAAACACTTTGGTAAAATAGGAACAATGTGTTGGTTGAACCGGGCAATAGCTTCACAATCGATAGCTCAGTGAGGTACGCCACCCACGCTACTTCTAGTGATAGAAAAGGTGGGAGAGGAGCTGCCAGTGCAGGAGTGATATTGTAAGCAATGTGCAATCGCAAAATGTAATGTAGCTACTAAATTAGCCAGAGTATTGGTATCTCATACTATAGCAAATACCCAAAAAACAAGAAAAAGATTTGGAAGAGACCAAAATCAGGGAAGATCTTGTCAACCTGTGCACTCCCGCTAAACTATAAGTAGAAATGGACTCAGAGATGTCACTTAGTGAAGTGAGGTAGGTACAGAAGAAATCAACAAGAAAGTAAGAGGAGATGAAAACAAATTAAGAATCATAAATGTAGTGTGCTTTCATAAGAATCTTTACCTTTATGGCTATGAGAGCACTGAGTTATAGAATCAACCAAAAAAAACAGGTCCACCCTGCGATGAAAGCTAGGTTCATTTTCCAACTTCCGGGTAAGAAGTTCAACGACCTGCATTAAAGAGGGCCCGAATGCTCAAGAAGAGACTACAGGAGGTGACAATAACTGTACTCATAACAAAAGTTGCTATATGCAGAGAGTTTTCTATGATAATTATAAGTTAGACAGGTTAAAATCATAAGTCCTACCTTCTCATTCAACAGCACACATTTCACACACCAACATTTAACTTAATATGCAAGATTCAAAACTCAGGTAAGTAATTCAACCTATTTAAAAAATAACTTCGGATAAAACATTAGTCTAGACTACTGACTTGAATATATAGAAGAAAATAATGGCTCTGCCAACTAAATCTTGTTGGCTTTCCAAGAAGGCCTAAAATATGATAAGTATAGCAAGTTTGATTCTAGAAAAGTCTCTGAGCAGGCAAGTCAAAAGCAGCTGCACTAGTCGTTTTCTTGCTGCTCAGCCCTACCCTTCATTTATCTTTTAGCTTTGACGAATACCAGGTACAAGATATCACCACAATCATTAATCATTTTAGCCAATGCAGAGAAATCCTTTACTTTAACTGGTAAGTTATTTTAATCATTCAGATCGATATTACATAAATTTCTATGATAAATAAAACAAACTAAAATTTTCAAGTAAAGAAAGTTTGTCTTACCTCTGAAGCCAGCCTCTAACTCAGTTATTCTTGCTGTTAAGTCTTAGTTAAGCCATAGTTTATTAGGTTTGAAAGGAAATCACAACAGCATTGTTTCTCCTGGTTCATGACACTATCCATAATCCAACTCTTAAAACTTTGGTTAGAAAGAAGATTTTCGCGGAAGAAGCCAAGCTCTAAAAAGCCATTTTGAAAAATTATTCCCAGTTATACAAGAATGATATCTAATAACAAAAACACACCCCAACTGTTTGTTTTTTTTTTGAGATAAAAAACCCGCCCAGAATGTCCAAGGAAATAATTAATAGAAGACACGAATCCCACATGAATCAACGACAATGCAAAAATGACCATATGCTCTTACACCTTCATAAGGTCATCAGACTCGCCACAAACTACTAAGCACCTCAACTATTTTGGTCACTTAACCCTCACGCCAGCACTTTTACCTCAATTACCAACTGACACCTCATTTCATTAGATGAATTGCAAGGGAATTTATTTTTACTCCTAAAACTTTCATTTAAATGTCATACACTCTCATGTTTTCCGTCAATACTATACACATTGTCTGGTCTTAGCAGACACACCTATTAATGAGAAATGTCAAAACAGAACTTCTAAACACTCACACAGAAGCAAAAGCTCAATCAATGACACCAACCATGTCTTGACACACCACCTGTGCACCCATTAACTCCATCAAATAAAAAGAACTAAAAAGGGGAAGGCAAGCAGATGGAAAAAGTTGAACACGAACATATCAAGAATCAACTTACATATCATATATCATGACCCCATGAGCACTCCCGATTCTTTTATCAGCACAATGTCGCGCAAAGAGTTGAAGAACAGACAGATAAATGCTTTGCATAAAGAAACATTGATAGACCACGTTGATACTTTCTTATGCAAAGAGAATTTTAATAAGCAATATCACAGAACTTTTTATGAGAAGTCCATAATGACATTTAGAAATTACATGTAAGAAACTTTTTGTCATGATAAAAGCTGTTGCAAAATTTAGGCATCTACAAGTTTGTCCTTGTTGGTAATGAAAGAATGAAACCCAGGTATATACCAATACCTGTTACGGGTAAAAAGATGGAGAACGAAGGAAATAACTCTCCCAAAAAAAAAACTGTGGGGCATTACCTGGAATTATTTATTTACCGCAAGACTTACTACTTACTATCTCCATCTTCTAACCCGTAATAGGTATTGGTATATACCCAGATGGATTTCGTTCTTTCTTTAGCAGTTGACAAAGTTGGAATTATTCTATCTAAAAAAATTCTACTGTCTTTTTGGTTTGAACTGGGTCATATTACAGCACATGAGAGAGACATACACAAGCTGGAGCCTTTGGAAAGTTGATTAGTTCATCAAGAATATCTGGTTGATGAACCCTGCAGTTACTTTTTTATTTTTTTGGTGTTTATGGAATGAAAGGAACTGACGATGTTTTGATGGAATATCAACTCCAACCCACGCATCTAAATGCCTGTTCTGCTGCATTAAGTTACCTCCTGCAATTAGTACTGACCAATTTTTGGAATCTGTAAGCTCCCTAGTGATAGATTGACAAAATGTAAGGGGACTACCAAATACTTCTGTTCTTCTGGTTTGTAATTACACATCTTGTTGAAGCTGTATTTAAACGAAACACTATTATTTCAACAAGTTCGTCGCCCAATTTTTCATAATACCAAGAACAAAGTTGATATTTTCCTAGGGGATATCAATGCCGAAAACAAATAAACACAGAAACCTTAAAAACTGTAGAAAAACATGTTATTATATCAGTTGCGGAAGGGAGAAAAGTGGTGCTTACCTCATTAGCAATGCCATACTTTGCACAATCAATTGCTAGACGGGTTGCACGTCCGATACTCTCTTTGGTCCGTGATAATGTTTCTATCATTCCTTCAAAAGCATCACGAGCAACAGCTGCCTCAGTGCCACCACTGAGTGAGCCCCCAGAGGCCCCCAGGCCTGAAATTACTCTCTTCTCCTCATTTTCTTCAGGCTCAGGGGGATTTATCGATGAAAACTGCCGAATCTCAGACGAAGGAGATGAGCGAGAAAATAGAACTTGTATTTCAGGATGCAGCATGCCAGAGCTTAATGGTTGAGAACCAAGCACTGGATGGGGGCTCCCTCCCTGTGGTTCAGCATAGGGGGCCACAGCACCAAGGGTATTACCATGAATGCTCTGCAAGTGAGCTTGCCGCCTTTTAGCCTGGGCAGCTGCTATAAGATGCTTCATGGACATATCCTGGTCTAGAACTTTGGAATCTATCAAAGCATTAAGCTTCTCATCTTTCAAAGCTTCAAGCCTGCTTTTGCCAACAAAAGTGGAACATCACATCAGAAGGAACTGGCAATAAGAGGTATCAAAGAAAAATCAAATATCAAATGTACCTTTCAAACCGTGTAGACATGCTTTCAACAGGATTACCAGGCACATGAGCGGGTTCAGTGATCGAGGAACTAGACTTTGGGGTTGTTTTTTTCCTTTCATTGGTAGAAACTATCTTACTTCTTTCATTAATAGGTTGATCGCGAGGAGGATTTAAATTATCAGCAGCAATAATATTGCCAGTATCAGATTCAGCTACCCATTTTTTATGATCACCCTGAGGTTTACCAGGTAGTTTAGCACCTTTTTGTGGCTCTGAGACTGGTTTGACAGTGAACCCAGGGGACTTTTTGGGCGATATAGTATCAGTTTGACCTTCCCTAGAAGTTGTTTTTGGAGTTCCAAATTTCCCAGGACTACATGAAACACTTGTATCAGTAGGTATACGCTTCTTCTCCACATTTTTCTGAGAAACACGCCCAGAGAGTTCTTTGTGTAGTCTGACAGATGGTGCATGCTCCTTGATAGAGCTATCATCAACCGTGCCCGAGTCTTTCACACTCGGTTGGTCATTACTAGCTGTTCCAATAGCTAGGTCAGGCTTCTTCACCGAATTGGGGACACGAGAAATAGCATCCCTCTTAATAGATCCTCCATGAATTGGAGTTTTGGGCTCTTCATTTTCATTATCTACACACAAACGGACAGCTCTCCGCTTAGTAGGAAGTTGAGGAACAGGAGAGGAGCTAGACATAGCCTCCATTGCCCGTCGATGGCGCTTTGATGGTGGGAGAATATCTTCTTCACCACAATTATTTGAACCAAAAGCACCTTCATGCAATTTCAGCAAAGGGTGATCCTCGGCTTTTCCCAGTGCTATTGATTTTTTAACCTCTGATTTCACCACTTTAGCCTCATCATAAATTTTGCCCGCCATAACAGCATCCATTGCCCCATCAGCACATTTGATCTTCTTAGAAGGATCTGCTATTTCATTGCGTCGCAACATCTGTCCAGGTTCAACTTTCAATTTCTTGCCAGACAACTGAAATTTGTTCTCCTCAATATGGCCGAGAGCAGCATTCACCGTCTCAGGTTTTCTATCGTCCTCTCTTTTTATCTTTTTCCTACCATCGGTACCTGACTTAACCTCTGGCACTAATTTTTTGGCACTTGCTTTTTTAACAGTTGGATCACTGGTAGTATCACTAATTCTTTGCATTTCATGTCCACCCCCAGCTTTCTTCTTCGCCAGCTTTGCTTTGTGTCCATTTGTCAACTGCTTCCGACAACCATCAAGCTGCTTCATGTCATTAGATGATGTAGGAGGAGGAAAATCTGCATTAGGAAAATGACTCCTCTCAGCAGTTCTCAAGTTCTCCTTGTGGATCAATTGCTTATCACGCTCCTCGGGATCTCTGTTGACCTCACTTGTGCCTTCTGGATTAGGCAATGAAGCCAACTCCTTTCCTGAATTAGAAATCCCACTGTGAATCGACACCACCTTTAAAGATGAAATTGATGGAGGCAAATTACCCTCTGAATCATGTGAAACTATATCAGCAGTGTCATCTTTAATGATCGAGCAGCGCTCTAGCCCAGATCCCTCTACAAAGCTTTTGATATCTGTTTCTTGCTTAGACTTCTTATCCCCGTCCATTTGGTCCAACTCGGTAGCAGTAGACACCCTTTCAACCGAAGCTATTCCACAGCCTGGAGCTGTTTTATAAGCCTCATCTCCTGAAACACTGGAATCTTTCTGCTGTAACCCTTCAAATTCTTCACAGATTTGCCTCACTGCTTGGGCAAAATGTTTTACTGTTTTGCCCTGACATCGAGCTGACACTTTATTTTTAACATCGATGGTAAATGCCGTAATATCTGCTGGGGCGACAAATGCTCTGTTGACAGGGTTAAAAAAAGGGAAGGAAACATGTTTCAATGAAGAACAAATTTCAGAAAAGGAATGACTCAGGCAGAATATATGGTTTTCCAGACAAGGATATTCAAATTGTAGTCTTCTTCATATTAGTTGCCAAATTCACATAACAATTCCTTAAGTAAGCATATGAACACAAAATCATCATATCCAAACCTACTAATCAGGGATGTTGCCTATCCAAAAAAGGATACAACTAGACTTAATTATTACAGCAATACCACAATTTGACTTTGCTTTAGGCTACTTGAATACGTTACTAAAAATGAATGCAATAAATGGAAAGATCATAAAGCACCCAGGATAATCAAAAATTAAATCAGCATCAGCCAGATCTACTACCAAATATGAAAAAAAAAATGTAATCAGATTACTGAAAGAGAAAAAAAGATAATATGAATTATCATAATCCAGAAGTAATGACTAAGCAACCCTAAGACAAAAATAAACTTCACTAGTTCTACTAGGAGAAGAATCTATGGCATTTTCAAAGGTAACAAACACAAAACCTCTCTAACAATGTATGCACATGTTGAATAAGCATTCAACCACGCCCCATGTTTCATATACCTCAACGAGTGTGACATTTGAAGGTCAACTTAAAAAAATGGTAGCAAAAGTAACTTGATCTGCAATAGCATGAAAGATGTCCCAGTTTTTTATTTTGAATTAGACCGCATAATTTACAAAGCATCATTCTTTTTTTATTAATGGAGAAAAAGAAATGATGCTTCAGAGTTCAAAAAAAATGTTGGCAAACCATTATATACCTGAAGATGGTAGCAAAGCATGCCTTTTTTCCATCTTTCAATGAAGTCAATCACAACGGATCTTATAGTGTGAAAGCAAAAATAAAATCCTACAACAAACTATTTATCTCCATGAACAAGCATGGGAAAACAGATGCAGGAAGCACTTACATTTCCTGTGTACCAAAGAACTGGACAAAATACTTTTTGGGATCAGGAGCTCGAGCCCAATCTTCTGGTTTGCTAATCTGGAAAAATTGAAGATTACATAAATAAAACCACAATATGAAGCGAGAAGTGACAAGACGACAAGCACCGAGACAACAGCACCAGAACTGTCAAAACAATCTCCGAATGTCCTGTACTACCAAAAAGGACAACCCCCAGATCTTACGAATAAAAAGCAACGAGTAACATGAGCACAATAAATAAACAAACGCTGCATTTAGAAGGTCTGGAACGAATAAACTAACAAGCAACATATCGTGGAAAAAAAAGGGATAGATATGCAAGTTCATGACAGAGTTTCTCTAACAAAATTCATAGTAGAAACAAAATCTCAGGAACGATAGCGGATAGGCGCAGTAGAACCGTATGAAATGACATCATCACGAACAAAGGGGAAAGCGACAAGCATTCACGGGTATTTAATACCCATGATAAGAGGTCCTAAACTTAGCAAAATTTAAGATAGACATACACTACTGATTTGTCCTCATCGTTTCAAATAGATCTCATCCAAACCTTCATAAACTGAAACATAATAGACAGCCAACAAGATCCATTATTTAGAGAAACCAATATATCTCCATAATATATGAACTCATATCCAGTTTTACTGTCTTCTCTGCAACAAAGAAAGAGTGAAACCTAATTCATAAGTCAACCACGCCTGATTTCCAAGAGAAATCGTAATAAAATCTCAAAAGCTAAGTCATATATATCGCAACAATCATCAACCTTCGAGACATATCAGCTAAAAGAAACTTGATACTTTTTTCAAAACAAGATTCACTCCATACAGTTCAAGAGCCATTTGACGAGATTATCATTAAGCTCAAGAAACACAAAACAAGTGACAAACGAAAGATTAAGGGCTTACAGGGTTAAAAACATTCAGCTTAAAGCAACATCCTTCACTACATTTAACTGAACACTCGTTCATGAACTTTGTTGTGATTACAGCAAAAAAGGTCTACAAATAACAAAGTACGTTGAGATGACAAACTGATCAGCATTGAAGTTTTATTTACCTTAGCAGGCCAAGCAGGGAAGCCTTTAACCTTAGCAAGGACCAGATCACCCAGACTCAACTCGCTCATCGACTTCATTCCTTTAGCTCCACGTTTACGACCTGGAGCCATTCCTTGATTCTATCAAAACCCTAGAAATACTACTCTCCCGCACAAGGGTCTCCTTTTCGTATGTTGACCTCCGATCACAAACAAAGCCGGAAATAGAGCACCTTATCTATACTTCAGGATATTAAGTTTCTATAACTATGCTTTCTTTGTCTTCAGAATTCGATTGAAAAGAGTGTTCCCAATTGATGTACCGAATGAAAAACCCTAGAACTCAGATGAAAGATACGTCGACTTCGCCGGCGGCGAATGGGCTGTTGACGGGGAGCGGGGCATCGGAATCGACGGAGTTGTACACAGAGTTGCTGCTCTCTACATTAGAATTTTGCATTTAGGGAGAAAAAGTGGGTTTGTGTGTGGCGGTGGATGATATAGAGAGAGAGAGAGAGAGAAACGACGGTAGTAATGGTATTATACGTATATCGAAAGGGAGAGGCAAAAGGATACTAGCTGAAAGAAGAGAGGGTATAATGGGAAGTTCCTACTGCAACTATCGACGTGTTATTAGTTTGATCTTTAGGTTACTTGCGTCTTCATTGATCAAATCAAAGGTTATTGTCCACATTTTAGTAGTCCTACTTTTTCTTTACGTGTTCGTGTTTGTGTTCATTTTTACACGTATATCTTTGAGATGAAAATAAAATGGAGGAGCAATAAACATGTAAAGCTCACGTTTAAAAAGTAAGAAAATAGATATATTAAATTGTTCAACAATCATATGAAATGGAGAATAAAACTTAAAACTCATTAGAATACGATTAATAATTAATGTAAGATATTTAAATGGATATAATTGAATTTATCTTCTTACAAAGCATCGAATAAATGAACAGTGTGACTTTCGAAGAAGAGGCAATATATAATATTTTACCTATACTTTACATTTAATTTTGAGAATTTCAACTTATATCAGAGCAGAAAAATTGGAGATGTGGATTAGATGATGATTGTTGCAGGATGAAATTTAGCAAGCTGTCAAAATCAACACCGCCAATTCGAGTAAGAGATGTGTTCAGTAGATAAATCTGGAGAAGGGGAATTGAATTCTATGAAATCGAATATTATGTTGATCCTTGCTAGCTAAGTGATAAAGACAATGAATGAGATTACAAAAGATATCACTTATTTAGTTAATTCATAGAATTGAAAATTGATTCAAATTAAATCTTAACAATTTTAAATGATGAATAGTATTTTGATACATTAACAAGGTAAATAAAAAAGGTAGACGGAAGTATTAAATGGTGAAGAGAGGCGGTTCGACATAAGAGGAATTAAAAACTCATCAAGGATGACTTATTTATTGGCGGAACGAAAGGCTAAATAGTGAGAGTGATTACCTAAATCGGTCTAGATTTCTAACATCTCGAAGAACATATCAAGATAGATGACACTACATTTTTTCTCTCTTTCTTACTCATATGGCGTACCAACGGAGGCGGTCAAAAAAGAGCCCGAGAGAGAAGCAAAATTCATTTCAATATTAATCTAAAATATATAATTTTTTATTTTTTTTATAATCCCAAAACATATAATCCCTATGTCCAACAATACTTGTCCACTATTGATTTTACATACTTCTTAAGAAACTATAAATAAAAGGATAATTTTACTATATCACCCTTTGAATATAATAAATACAATTTCTTGAAAAATGTAATAAGGAAATTACTACAATTAACGACAAGGGTAAATTAGGAACTAAGTGTAAAATTATCCATTGATTTCATAAAGTAGACAAGTATTGTTGAACATCCTAAAATAGTATTTCCTCCGTTCCTAATTACTTGTCAACTTTTGAACTGTCACGCCTATTAAGAAAACAATAATTGATATAGTGAATTTACCATTTTACCCTTATTAATTATGAAGTGGATGAATTAAAAACTTAAGATTTTCAAGAAGTTCTACATTTTTAAAGTAATAATTTGAGGGTATAATAGAGATTTTTTTTTTGTCCTTTCTTGATTTGTCAAAATGGACAACTATTGTTAGACGGATGGAGTACTGTATTAGAGAAGAAAAAATGAAAGTAGAAAGTTGAAAGACTAAAAAGTCCTTCAAAAATTAATTAAACATTTTACCTTTACAATAATCAATTCTTTCAAAAGTCAGTACATTAATTTTCTTAGTTAATCTCAAGAGCTTTTTTTATAGAAATTAACAGGTTGTTTGATATTGATGTTGAAAGGCTGAAAGCACTTAGTTTGAATAAAAAATACTTATTTTAGAAAAAAATAAGATGTTTGGCTAATCAATAAAACTAATTTTAAGCACAAGCAGGAGCAGTTCTTTTGTTGTTGGAAAGAAATTACAAATTTCTGCTTCTTAAAAAAGCACAAGTAGAAGCAGAAGCAGAAAATTATTTATTGCAAGACCAAAATATCTCTGTCATATATACATATTTACCAATATATCTCCTATATTAATTTGTTTTAGTGATGAGATTTTCATATGTACTGATTTAATTTTTGAAATGATTTTTAAATTTATTTTTCTTGATATTTTTAATTATATTTAAATCATCATGTTAATATTATATCATATTTAATTTATTCTTTTACTCATCTATGCATAATATTGATTAAAAATTTGAATATGTACATTTTAATTTAATAAAAACAAAAATTTAATTAAAATTTTACGGAGAAGGGTCTAAAATGCCCCTTAAGTATTTGAGTTGGTACAAAATTACCCTTCATCCACCTATCGACCCTAAAATACCCCTAACGTCCACCTTTCGGCCAAAAATACTCTCGTTATTAATCCTTTGACTCATATTTGCCCTTATTTTTAATAGCTCCCTTAAAGTAAAATTATTAAATATTTATTTATTATATTGCTTAATGTGATTGGTCCCAATTTAAACCCTTCTCAAATAAATAATAAAAATGATATTTTAAAAAAATCATTTTTCTATCAAATCACTTATGATTCATATTTTGACCCGATACACTTGAAAATAATATTGAAAACATAATTACTTTCATGATATCTTCCTATAAAATCAACCCCAATTTATTATAATGTAACCCAACTCATAAATGGGGATCCAACTAAAGTACATACTTACCCCGACTGATTGTCCATCTAAAAAAACTTTTATTTTCATTAATATAAAAATTTCTCTCAATTATCTAAATGTCTTGTTTATTTTCTCTTTTATTCCTTTTTTTTAATATCTTATTCTTAATTAGGATATATGGGACTCAAACTTGAAATGAACTCACATATCTATATTCTTTTAATTAGTATTATTGTCATGATGGGATGAGGGTGGGGATAAGAGAAATGATTATTTTTATTCTTTTATTTTTAATTTTGGGTACACACAAAAAAAAAAAAAATATTTGTACATATTAGCTTAATTAAGTCATCTTTTATTGAACTAATTATTTCTATATGAATGCATTGTTATTTTCCTCCTTTTTTCTCTCTTGTTTTTCATAATTTTTTTTTTTAAAATGGAAGAGATAGGAGTGAAGGGCAGGGGAGGGAGGAGTGTAGAGAGTAGATGTCTAACCTTTTTATAATTTTAAGTTTACTATGAAATTCAAAATCATGTCAATCATGTGAGCTTATATATTAAACAATTTTAAATTATTTTAACGGAAAGGGCCTAAAATGCCCTTAAACTATGAGATTTGATACAATATTACCCTCTATCCACCTAATGAGTATGGTCCGTTAGACATAAGGGTATTTTTGAGCCGAAAGGTGGACGTCGGGGGTATTTTAGGGCTGATAGGTGGATGGAGGGTAATTTTGTACCAATTCAAATACTTGAGGGACATTTTAGGCCCTTCTCCGAAAATTTTATAATAGATATTTAAATTAATTTTAATATTAAAAGTGCATTTGATACTTGTCATTTTTCATAATTTGACTCTTAAAAGTACTTCTTAAAAAAAAATTAGTCAAGCACAATCTGTTTATCAAAAATACTTTTCAAATGAATTTATCAAACACAAATTGCTTTTTTTCAAAAGCACTTTTCTAAAAAACTATTTTAAAAAAGTACTTCTAAAAATAAGTAGTTTCAGTAGCAATGTCAATCAGACTCTAAATTAGTCGATTCATAAATCACATCACAAGCAAGGAAGTAAAGAATTTAAAAATTCATGTTAAATGATTCACTATGATAAACCACATTCATATGCAATAAAGAATTATAATATTTAAATTATTTTATTCGTAAAGCACTTTTATATGTAGAGAGGTAAAGAACTTGAAAAACTACGTTGAATAATTCATTGATATAGATCATATTCATATGCAAAAATCAAATGTATTTGAATAATCATTTTTCAAGGCAATTTAAGCATGCTTGTATTGGCAATACAGTGAAAATTCATTAAGAATAAGTCAGATCACTAAAATAAATGCTATTTTCATAAAATTATGATTTACTTTTTTCTTTTTTCTTATCTTTCATTCCAGAGATTCTCACGGTATTCACATATCTTAAAGTACAAATAAATGACTAAAAGCTGAAAATATGATTCTCTAAAATCTCTCAACAAGTTGGACGGAGACTAAAAAAGATACATAATTTTCATAAGGTCAAAAAAATTAAAGGTAAGTGCATCAACTTATTCCAATAAGTCAACATGTGTGTTTCAAACACTCCCACATATATTAATGATATTACATTTGTAGACAATAAATATCGTGTCAAGAAGATAATAATCAAGGTCTAAAAAGATCGCAAAAATTACGGTGTTAATCTCAAATCTAGTGAATGTTACAATCTCTCTAAATTCTCTAATTATTTTTTTAAAAAAAAGTAAATTCTAGTCCCTTTGAGATTGAGCTTGGATTTGGTTTTACTTGTCCTTGAATTCTAGGTTTTATAGCTTGGTCTTAAATCTTTGTTTTGATGAAGTTGATCTAGAACTGTGTTTGAATCCAAACGGTTGAGCTAAATTTAGATGAACATGAATTTAAGGGTTTTTGCGTTTGATCTTGAATCTTAAAGAACTTGATCTTGATTTGTACTTAAATTTAAGGACCGTTGAGCTTGATCTAAATTTGTATTTGAACTTGGTTGCTTCAATGCTTAAACTTATAGATGTAGCTTGTAGAAAAATCTACGTTGTTTGATTCATGAACTCTTTCTGACTTCTTATTAGAATTTTGGTCTCCTTTTTATGAATTATGGATTCTCTATTTATAGTTGTGGTGAAGATATTATTTTCGACGAAGTTGACTTGGTGGCATTCGATTGATCATGTCATTTGTGCACATGATTTTTTTTATTGATTTTCAATTTGACTAGGCATATTTTGTCATTTTGACATGGGGCAAAATTCTATTGACTTAATTAATGTGCCACATCATTTGACACGTGTCATCAATTCATTCCAAAAATAAATACTAAAAATAGTTAACTCAATTACATTAATTCATAATATTTATTTGGACTAATATATCTTGACTTTAACATAATTTGAATCATTTGTGAATTTAAAATTCAATAATTTTTTTGCTATTCACAATATTGTCATGGGATCATTATTGTTTTGATGTTTCATTAAAAACTAATGTACTTTAAAATTTGAAAAAAGGCATAAGTATTTTTCAGACTGTATATGAAATTTCACGACATATATAACCTTAACTAGTATCCTATTATTTTTAAGTATCCTATTATTTTCTAAACTATTTTATAATTAATACACTCTAAATGTTGACGTAGCATAGAGAGTGCACACTCTCTTGAAGCAAGTGAGCGGTGGAATTTTTTGACACATGACCTTTTTTAATTGGTCATTTTACAATAAGTTAGTACACATAATTATTGTCGTTAAAACTTATATAAATATATATTTAATTATTTTTTTCTTTCTTTGTAAAATATTTATTTCCCTTCTCACACTAAATGTTTTATTTTTTTATTTAATTAATTCTTATCTTTTCACTTTTAATTTTATTTTTTATAAAAGTGTCCTTTAATTTTAACATTTAATTTTTTTCATGCTTTATTTGATTTTTCTTCACTTCTTTTGATATCCATCTGTAATTAAATTTTTGAAATACAAAACATTTGGAATTAAATCATAAGGAAAAACAAGGAAATCAATAAAAAAAAAAGAGAATAAATAATGAATGAAGGTAAAAAAAATTGAAAAATAAAAATAGAAATTTTAAATACAAGACAATATTTTTTTAAGAAAGGTTATATGTATTAACTTAAGAAGATTTTTTAAAAATAAATTTAAATTAGAAAAATATCTACACATGGCGACGCATACAAACGTAGCCAAATTACCAGGTTTAATGCACCACGTCAGTACAAAAAGTGTATAAAAATGTATTGACAATAAGTTTGAGCGGGGGGGGGGGGGGGGAGTGGAGGGGTAGTAGTATTATAGTTAAGTTAAGGTGTATTGCTGAAATTTCAGTCACAGTTCAAGGAATACTTATGCCTTATGTCCTTAAAAAATTTAATGATCCCTGTTGTTATTTATTAATTTTCAGTTTTTTGCTTAGTGCTAAAAATTGGATATACTTAACATAAAAAATTTTGTGTTCAAATAAAAAAGTAGGGATAATGCATAAGTACCACCACTCAACTATATCCGAAGTCTTAGCGACACACCTAAACTTAATTAGGGTCCTATTACCTCTCTAAGCTATTTTGAAATGGAAAAAATACACCATAAATACTAATATGAGATAGAGAATGTGCACATTCTATCTTGAAGGCAATTGAAGGTTACAAAAATAATTAACAATATAAGTGTAAATTTTTAATTGGACATTACTTAATTAGTTAAGTGTAATTCCTTCATCTTCTAAATATTAAAGATGTATTAGAATTAATGGTGACTACTTGCTAACCATTGACTTCGGCATCTTCACTAGCATCTTCTCAGGCGTAGCATTCATATACTAAAAACCTTCCCACCCTTATCCAAACCAATCCTTCATTCGAACTTTCTCGAAGATCCACTTCTACCACTCTTTTATCTCTTCTTTTTCTCCAATAAAAAAAAAATCATTTTTATGTTTGTCTTAAAATTTGACACGTCTTTTTTCAGTTTTTTCTAACTTCTAGACAGGGTAAGTCCTAATTTTTCGATGCTTATTGAATAAGCGTTTAAGGAAAGTGGAGTTTTGGGAAAGATTGGGAAATTGCACAAGTAACCCCCTCAACTATACGCGAAATCCCAGCGACACACCTTAATTATACATGAGACCTATTACCCTCCTGAATTATTTTAAAGTGTAATAAGCGTACCCTTTCGTGCTGAGGTGGCACATAGAGTGTGTGCACTCTCTTAGAGGCATGTGAGATACGGAAAAAGATACTAAAATCTGATTAATATGGACACATGTTTATTTTTAATTGGATATTTTATAATTAATTAGTTGAGATAGTTAATTAAATTTAAAACTTAAATTGATATTTTTTTAAATTAATTTTTTTTTATTTATGAAATAGAGTCAAATCTTATCATTTTTCACAACATATTTAAATTGTCAGAGAATTCTTTTCAGTGTTTTTCATTAATTTGTATAGTATTGAGAGAATTTTTTTTTCTTTTCATTTTTTACTCAAATAAATTACTTGAAATTCGCTAATGAGAAAATAATTTCATATTAAGAATTTAATTTAGGCAACATATAAAGAACATTATTTAAATTAGAGTTTTTTTAAAAAAAATATAAATAATTTAATTACCATCCCCTCCTCAATTATCCATGTCATACTCCTACCCCTACCCCTCACCCCGCCCCGCCCACACCCCAACTCTTGCCCCCCCCCTGCTTCAGTTCTCCACAACCTCCATGCCACTTCAGTTCTCCATCAATAACACCCTCTTTCCTTCTCTTCCCTTATCACTTCAATCAGCCTTTATCTTCCACCCAAATTCAATTAGAAAAAATATTCCCAATTTTGAATTCTTCTTCAAAATTTAGGTAGTTTCTTCAATGGAGATTTTGGACCATGTTTTATGAAATTTATTTGGATTATTTGGATTGAAAGAAAAATAAAATTGATAGTAGATATTGAATCCGCTGATAGTGAAGGGATAAATTTGGTGGTGGGTTATAATTTTTATGGTGATTGCTATGAGTTTTAATGGTTAAAATACGTGGGTTTAGTGGTTATGGAGTGAGTGTTGATAATGAACAAGAAGGAATCAAATGACATTGAATTTTATATTTTTTTTTTATAGATCTGATCATTTATTGATGTGGCGCTGACATAATGATGACTTGGAGGTGAGTGTAAAACATCTCCCATCATGTGAGTGGCTATGTAGGTTTTAGGCAGTGTTAATGGTTTGTTTATTACACTTTAAAAAATAATTCAGGAGGGTAATAGGACCCATGTATAGTTAAGGTGTGTCGCTGGGATTTCGCGTATAGTTGAAGGGGGTACTTATGCATTTTCATGGAAGGATTTGTTGACTGTTAGCGAGAACTAATACGAGTCTGATTCTAAGGACGATGAGTCAGAAACTAAGAATGAAGATGAACTTTCAGTTTCTCGGGCTTCTCCTCCTCACACATCAATTGGAGGAAAAATCCCAGCATTTCAACACATATTCTCATTGGTTTTACTTCCCTTGAAAATCAGATCTCATCATAAAAATGTTTTAAGTTGAAGTGGAAAAGAACCACAAAAACGATTCAAGTTGCTGGTTTTGGAACTAATAAACCAACAATGTCAACAATTAATGGAAAAAAAAGATTTTAAAGGAAAGTAAGATTTAATGCTTTAAAAAAATGTTACGCGTGTGTAATACACTTTGGGGATACTCATTTGGTTATTTATGCCACGTCAACAACTAGGGTGATATTTATTTCATTATAACATAGTTTAGGGCGGGGGCGGGGGGGTAATAGGACTCTAGTTAAGTTTATGTGTGTCGCTGAAATTTCGGATATAGTTCGAGGGGGTATTTGAACCAATGCAAAATTATTATTGGTGCTTAGTTGTCTAAGTTCCTATGAGAAAAGAAAAAGAAAACAAACAAATAAATAAACATAGAAAGAATATCTTGCAAATGGTACATTTTAATGAGCTCTATCTCTTCATCAAACACATGAATGATCGATCATATTACAATTTTTTGAACGGGCCCCTCTAGACTACAACTAAGGAACGTGACTATTTATGCTAATAAGTATCTATTTATGTGGAAGATGGACAAAACTTGTAATAAGATGAACAAAATCAGTACTCATCAGTTATTAGTTATCTTCAACGATTACCACTTATTATGGACGTAATTAAAAAAATTGCTGACAACCAAATTGGGGGTTTGCTCTTTCAAACAGTGAAAAAATTCATAATATTATTATTATCTAATCCAGTGACAACGAAAAAGGTGTTGGGGGAAGTTGGAAAGAAATCAATTCTTAAAAAATATTTGAAATTTTTTAAAAGGAAATATTGATAAAGTTAGTTAATTATTAGAAGAATTTATCACATTAGAAAAGGGTAAATTAGTCAAAATATAATTATTTATAATAAAAATAAATATTGTCAAAGAATAGTTACACAAAAATCAAAATAAGGGAAATTTATGTAATATTGTAAACCACTGGGGGATCAATGTAATAAAGCAAAATTTGAGGGGAGTTTTTTTTTTTAAATTATCACAAAGAATAATTATTCACTTGATGTTGCACTACTATGCATATTATTCATGCCGGTAAAAATTAGTAGAGGTAGGGTGTGTTTGGTTAAACATTTTTGTTTGGCTTAAATGTTTTCCAAATCAATTTATTTTCCTCAAATTTAAAGGAAATGATTTTCCTCCAAAACTCTAGTTCATCCTTCTTCTTTTTTTACCCTACCCGTACCCAATCCTCCCCATTCAAAAATAAAAATAATTTTTTTGAAATTTTCTTATTTTTTAAATTTCAAATATTTTTTTACCCCTACCCCCAAACCAGCCCCTAGCCCCCAAACACAAAAAATAAAAAGAAGTTAAAAATTATTTTCGAAAAATATTCAAATTTTAAGATTTTTTTTCCTCACCCAACCCCTATCCCCCCCTCCTACAAAAAAAATTGTTTTGAAAAAATATTTTAAATTTTAAATTTCATTTTTGCGCCACCCCATACCCCTCCCCACTCCCCCGTCAATCTTTTGTTTTTTTAAAAATATTTCAAATTTACAAAATTTTCATTTTTTGCATCTCCCCTCCCCCCATGCCACCCTCCGTCAAAAAAATTTAAAAACTTTTTTTTTAAAAAAATCTTTCAAATTTAACAATCATTTTTAAAGCCACCCCCACCCCCACCCCTACCCCCTCTCCAGGTCACCCTTCGTCAAATTATTTTTTTGAAAAATATTTCAATTTTTTTTCCCATTTTTAGAACCCCTCCCCCTCACCCCCACCCAGGCCAACCTCCATCAATTTTTTTTTCTGAAAAATATTTCAAATGAAAAAAATTTCATTTTACACGCCACCCCTCCACCCCAGGCCACCCCGTCAATTTTTTTTAAGAAAAAATAGTTCGAAAAATGTTTCAAATTATAATTTTTTTCATGTTTTATGACACCCCAACCCCTATCCCGAGCCACCACCCTACCCCCGGCCACCCCGTCAATTTTTTATTTTTTAAAAAAAATTGTTTTTGAAGAATACTCCAAATTTTAAAAAATTACCTCCTACCCTAGCCACCCCCAACCACCACCCCCATAAAAATAAATTATATTTTTTTTGAAAAATAATTTAATTTTTTACACCACCGGGTCATAAATTATTTTTGTAAAGAGTATTTTCTAGTCTAAACCTAAAAATAAAATATATTTTCTAGAAAATATTTTTTCATTCACCAACCAAACATTAATAAATATTTTCTACTCACCAATCAAACATGAAAAAATAAGTTAGAAATCTATTTGTTTTCTAAAAAAACATTTTCTAGAAAAACATTTTTCATGGAAAACATTTTCCCTCGTACCAAACACAGCCGTAGTCTTGTAATTCAACTTCATGACTTTTTCTATACTTCTGAATACCATTTTGTAGTTACTTTTCAAAATATTCAATAAGATCTTTGAGCACTTTTTTGATTGTGTGCCTTTTCTTTATCGAGTTAACTAAGTAAAATCACCTTTCATGATTTTTAAGAATTTAAACTTCTTTATTTAATTTTTTTTTCTTCTGAAAGCGCATCTATTAATAATATTTTCATGTTTCTTTATTCTTCTTTTACTTATTAATACAAGTACATGTGTGACATACATGTCCAAATACTAGTAATTTTAAAAGAAAAAAATGAAATTGTATTAGCTAAATATTCTTTTTATTAATTTTAATATCATATTTACGATAAAATATTATTAAAAAAATTCCAAATTTATTTGAAAGGATGAAATCCTTCAATTAGTTACTAACATATACTAGGGTTAATGAAGTTTCTATTTTTTGTGGTCTTTTCAACAAGTCTTACTTATCATCCCCCCAACAAGTCTTACTTGTCATCCCCTTCTCCTTTTTTTTTTTTTTTTAAAATTTTTGTTTCATTTCTGATAGGGTTATTTTATTACGAAAAGTCCTTACTGTTGGGTTTTAAAGGTGTGAACAGGAAATGAGGGTTGTGACTCTCCTGAAAAGTTGCGACTATGCCGAAGGGTTGTGACCTTTATGAAAGGTTGTGTCCTTTCTAAGGAGTTGTGACCGTTTGAAAGGTTATGCCTTTTTCAAAGTGTTGTAACCTTTCTGAAATGTTATCTTCTTTCCAAAGGGTTGTGACCTTTACCCTTTGTTGGCTATAAATAGAGAAGATTTCTCTTATTTTTCTGCACTGAATTCTTCCCTTCTTTTGCATACATCTCTTACAAAACAAAATTGATCGATCGTGTGTGTGTGATTCATTGATGTCATTTTGAGTTAGTTGAACTTATTGAAGTTTGAGGTACCACTACTTCTTTAATGGTTAATTCGTTTTATCTTGGGATGAATTAATCTGCAACCTCGGGTACTTGAGGGGATTAAATTTCTTAAGGACACATAGTGGGTTCTGTGGACTCGAATAGTTCTTTGTTTTTCTTTTCATCTTTTATTATTTCTTGTTTGTTAATCTGAATACAGGAGTTAACAAGCTTAAGAAATTTAATGTTGGTATTTTTTGTGGTAAGGAAATTACTTCTATTTTCTGTGTTCTTTTTATTGGGGAAATAAAAAGAAGAAAAAGAGAATTATTTTATGATATGATAAAAGAGATTTGGGATGAATTAGTACTACTTTAATATGTTTGAGTATATTTTTTGTAGTAAGTTTTTCTTGGATGGATAAGATTATTTTTATTTTCTTCCCAAGTGCATTCAAGCAGTGCACCCCTTCAGTTTTCTTTTCAATGAGAAAAGTTATTTTGTGCATAAAGGCTAAGATGAACACTTTAATTTTTTCCCTATATTCTTGGTTTTATATAACTATGAGAAGAAGTAAATGAACAAATGTTGTCTCCTAACAATATTTGAACATGCATTTAGTTTCTTGTTGAAATTAAATGTCGTCTTGAGGAAAATAGGAAAATGATGGAAACTGAGAAAAAGAAAAAAAAAATTAGCAAGAAAATTGACTTGCATGAAATTATTGCTGTCAGATAGAATATGATTCAATGAGAGTAAAAATCAGGTTCTATCTTTATTTCCCTTGATTATTATTTTCTTTTTCTATCCTTTATAGGTTATGAAATTTATTTCATAAATGTTAGGATAAAGTCATTATGTGATGATCTCAGAATATGTCTTTATTATTATTAATATGTATTCTATTTAGAGTAAAAAAAAATACTAGTGACATAAAGTTAGTGCTTTTTGTGCCTGCAATGGGTGTTTATATGGATTAAATCTCCGAAAGAAGGCTTTGTGTTGCCAATGTGTAAGCATGGGAAAAAAAATATGTGGAAAATAATTTCAAATACTTGAACATATTTAAAATGTGGGGGGTTCTTTACTTATGATAAAGAAAAAAATTAGACTTACTATCTAATTTAAATTTGAAAGTACAAGATATGAAATTTAATGGCAATCTTGTATTATATTAGACCCACAAAATTCTTGGAGTATATTTGATATTGTGGACGTTGAGTCTCTCTTTACTAATATATGATATGACTAGTATAAAACCACAAAATTATATTACTCGTTCAAAAGAGTTGTATTCTTTGATGAAAAAGTTTTACTTAAAATATTGTGATTTTTCATGAAAAAATATGTCTATTAAAATAATTTTTTTTTTTAGACATGAACATTGGTGAAAAGTGATCTGTTATATTTGTGTTGTAAAACAAACATTTGGGTCATATTGCCCTTATTGGACCGATGAGACTATGATCATGGGTAATTCTATAACAAATTGAATGTTATGAAAAGGTCCTTCTGAAAGGGACATATGACAAGGTATTGACTCTATAACAATGTTTGTATTTGAGAAAGTTATAAAAGTAAATAACAAAATATTTGTGGGAAAAGGTTACTTCACAGAAGGTCTTTTCAAACTTAGTATTTATGTTTGTTCTTACTTGCTTGAATCAAATTGTTTGTGACATAAATGCTTGGGACATGTCAATTATAAAACCTTGCAAAGCTGATCAACTTAGAAGTTTTGCCTAACTTCTAGTGCAATAAATCAAAATGTCAAGTATGTGTTGTTGAAAGGAAGTTTAATAACTTATAATTGATTTACACTGCCATTTGTGATATGAAGTCAACATCATCTCGTGGTGGAAAAAAGTGTTTCATAATTTTATTGACAATTGAACTAGATATTGTTATGTTTATTTGCTGAATGGTAAGGATGAAACAATAGAAACATATTGGCAAAATAAAACTGAAGTTAAAAATCAGTTGGATAAGAAGATTGTCATGATTAGAAGTGGTAGATGTGGAGAATATGAATCTTCTTTTGCAGAAATATATTTGGAAAATGGAATCATCCATCAAATTACTCCACATTTTCACCTCAATCTAATGAAATTGTTGACAGAAAAAAACCGAACTTTGAAGGAAATGTTGAATTTCCTATTTATAAGTTCAGGTTTATCACAAAATTTGTGGGGGGTGCTATCATTATTGCAAAAGAGAACAACAAAAAAAAAATTTGTCTGTTCAGAAAGAGAGAAACAAAAAGTTTTATTTGTTAGTAAAGGGAGTAACAAATAATAATTAAAAAAAAAACTTTTGTTTGTTAAGAGAAGGAGCAACAAAAAGTTGTGTTTGTTCAGACTTTGTTGTATCCTGATAGAGAATTGTTTGTCGTCCCTTAAAGTTTATACAAGCAATAACTCTTGAAATATAGTGATCAAACAATTTCCAATACTGTCTATTTCATATGAGAAATGGAAATGAGGGAACTATTCCAAAACGGATCAAAATAGGACCTAAGACTTTGGATTGTATGTTCATTGGATATGCTACAAATAATAAAGCATGTCGATTTATGGTTCATAAGTCCAAACTGTAGGATAGTCAAGTGAAAGGTCTAAACGACCTTGGAAAGAACCAAAGGAGAATGTACTTAATAAAGATATCGGAGGCGCAGTAAATGTCAATGGACAAATTACTTCCTACGAGTTTGATTTTGTAACATTTCTTCTTGAAAATGAGTCTCATATATTCTAAAAGTTATGTCCTTTGTGGACTCATTCTCTTTGAGAAAAGGTTGTCAATAGTAAGATAGATTCAATCTTGAGCAACCATACTTGAGAGTTGGTTGATCTTCTTCCAGGAAATAAACTTTTGGGTTCAAAGTGGATCTACAAAAGGAAAAGAAAGTTGATAAAACTATTGACAAATACAAAGACATGCTTGTTGTCATAGGCTTTAGACAATAAGAACGCCTTGTTTGACAAATAATAGCACTAACTAGGATTACATCAATTCAGATGCTAATTGCGCTAGCTGCGAAATATGGCCTTCAAATTCTTCAAAATGGATGTGAAAACATTTTTTTTAAAATGGAAAATTGGAGGAAGAAATTTACATGGAACAACCCAAGGGTTTTGTGGTTCTGGTAAAGAAAAGAAAGTCTATAAACTTGTTAAGTCACTTTGTGGACTAAAAACAAGCGCCCAAATAATGACATGTGAAGTTTGACCAAACTATGTTGGCAGATGAATTCAAGATTAAAGAATGTGATAAATGTTTTTACATTAAAGACACTCCAAATCACAAGGTCATTGTTTATTTTTATGTTGATGACATGTTGATCATCAAAAGAGATATTTCTGACATAAATGCTACTAAACATATGCTAGAAAGTAACTTCGATATGAAAGACATTAAAGTTACTGATGTGATTGAAAATGTACTTGACAAGTTCAAGCATTTGGATTTCAATATTGTCAAGACTCCAATATATGTGAGATTTGTACTTCAAAAGAATGAAGGCAAAAGTGAGTCACAATTGGATTTTCCTAGAGTATTGAGAAGTATGATATATATCATGAAGTGTACGCGATCAGATATAGCATGTGTTATTAATAAACTAAGTCGGTTCACGAGTAATTGCAATCAAACTCATTGGATGACAATGAAAAGAGTTTTGGAGTATTTAAAACATACTTAAAAAACTATTACTTTGCATTATAACTAATATTCAATAGTATTGAAAGAATATAGTGATGCAAATTGAATCATCAGGTCAAATGAAGTAAAATCCACGAGTGAATATGTATTTACTCTTGGTGGAGGAGCAGTCTCTTGGAAATCTTCCAAACAGAGATGTATCGCTCGCTCTACTATGAAATTTGAGTTTATCACTCTAGATAAGGCCGGTAAAGAAGTTGAATGACTCCAAAATTTCTTGAAAGATTTTTGGCCCATACCTTTTAGCTCCAGTATGCATGCATTGAGAGAGTTGATTTGCAATAGGTAGGGCATGGAGCATGAAGTGTAATGAAAAGTCTCGTCATATATGACGTAGATATAATATCGTTAGAGAACTACTCTCTAGTGGAATTATCATAATTGACTATGTAAAGTCAAAGGATAATGTGTCGGATCCACTTATAAAAGGCCTAACTAGAGAGGGAGTTGATAAATTATCAAAGGGAATGGGACTATGGCCGAGAACAAGTCATTGTGGTCGTAACTCTACCTAGAAGACTGGAGATCCCAAGATCTAGGTTCAAGGAGATCCAAAAAGTCATTGATGATGGTTCAACATTGTCAAATTATTTTTTATGGTCCATTCTCATGATAAGACAATGTTCAGTAACAAGGATAAATGCATTAGGACTTTTTAATGACTTCTAAGTTTGATACAGGGTATATCAAATGGTGTATCTACGAGATAACACATTTAGAAATCACCTATGTAAGTGTGAAGTGTAAGCCGTTTCAAGGATAATTCGGTAAGGCCAGTTCTCTACGCACTTATAAAACTAAGACGTGTTCATGGCTGAAACGAACAAAACAATGAGAACCAAAAACAGTCAAGGGTTGATTGTGTGACTTATGTTGTTTAGGTATACACCAAAGCTCGACGGTTCAAAGATATCAAATCTACCGATTGACCGAGTATATCCGATATATGTTTACTATGGAAACTTCAAAGGGAAACCCACTTATCCAGAGACAATCAATCCTTAATTACGAATCACACAGTTTTTCATGCATATGTTTTAACAATAGCCATTCCCTATTCATGTGAGGGATTGTTGGGTTTTAAAGGTGTGAACAGGAAATGAAGGGTTGTGACTCTCCTGAAGAGTTGCGACTATGCGGAAAGGTTGTGACCTTTATAAAAGGTTGTGTCCTTTCTAAAGGGTTGTGACCGTTTGAAAGGTTATGCCTTTTCCAAAGTGTTGTAACCTTTCTGAAAGGTTGTCTTTTTTCTGAAAGGTTGTCTTCTTTCCAAATGGTTATGACCTTTATCCTTTGTTGGCTATAAATAGAGAAGTTTTCTCTCATTTTTCTACACTGAATTCTTCCCTTCTTTTGCATACATTTCTTACAAAACAAAATCAATCGATCGTGTCTGTGTGTGTGATTCGTTGCTGTCATTTTGAGTTTGTTGAAATTATTGAAGTCTGAGGTACCGCTACTTCTTTAATGGTTAATCCGTTTTATCTTGGGAGAAATTAATCTGCAACCTCGGGTACTTGAGGGGATTAAATTTCTTAAGGACACACAATGGATTCTGTGGACTCGAATAGTTCTTTGTTTTTCTTTTCATCTTTTATTATTTCTTGTTTGCTAATCTGAATACAGGAGTTAAACAAGTAATAATAAAAGATGAAAAGAAAAACAAAGAACTATCCGAGTCCACTGAACCCACTGTGTGTTCTTAATAAATTTAATCCCCTCAAGTTCCCGAGGTTGCAGATTAATTTCTCCCAAGATAAAACGGATTAACCATTAAAGAAGTAGCGGTACCTCAAACTTCAATAATTTCAACGAACTCAAAATGACAGCAACGAATCACACACATAGACATGATCGATCAATTTTGTTTTGTAAGAAATGTATGCAAAAGAAGGGAAGAATTCAGTGCAGAAAAATGAGAGAAAATTTCTCTATTTATAGCCAGCAAAGGGTCACAACCCTTTGGAAAGAAGACAACATTTCAACAACCTTTCAGAAAGGTTACAACACTTTGGAAAAGTATAACCTTTCAAACGATCACAACCCTTTAGAAAGGGCACAACCTTTCATAAAGGTCACAACCCTTCAGCAAAGTCGCAACTCTTCAGGAGAGTCACAACCCTTCATTTCCTGTTCACACCTTTAAAACCTAACACTTACTACTAATGAGCCTATACACTTAGAAGATGAAGAAATAGAAATCTTTCTAAATGTGAACCATTTGATAGACTAGAGTCAAGATATTTATAAATTTAAATTGTAAGTTAATTTCGATCATATTTACCTTTTTTCGATTCATTTTATTATGCTTTTGATTAGACTAAAAATAAAATATTGACCCAATAAAGTATCAGAAATAAATTTCTAAGAGGATGTGATCTAGCCATATGATTTTGACTAAAAAATAGTTAATTACGCTAAACACCAATATTTAATAAAAGTATTTATTCAAGCCTTTGATTAAAACAGTAATATATAATTGAAATATGTATTTTTTGAAATAGAAAATGAACATAAATTAATAAAAAAAACATTATTAGAATTTTTACCTAGTTTGTAAAACACATATTTATTGGGACTCCTATATATAACTAACATTCATACTCACAGAGTTGTTAAAGAATTAGTCATGTAAAATTATTATCGTATTTGTTTGAAAATATTTAGTCTAAATTTTTAAAATAATATTGTAGCCGTGATTTTGCTTCCTCTGCAGTGTATCTTAAAATTAAAAAATAAAGTGAAATCAAAGACATGTAAGAACTTGCCATGTTTATATTTATAATATCAAATAAATAAATACAATACACATGTCTTCATATACATTCTTATCATTAAACATTACATAATTTTTTTCTTAATTTATACTTAATCATAATAAATTAGTATGATTTAGCATAAATGTTAAATGCGGATGAATTTTCATGTTAGGATATAAAAATTGGAAACGTGATGACACCTATCTTAACCCCAATCAATAAGTAAGTCAACCAATCAAAATCCCAAATTGAAGAATCAAACACGTAGAAGTAATATTTAAGATTAATATAATCATAACACGATCTTTTTTCTCATAAAAACTCATAAGTAGTACGCAAAATCCATACAAACTCTTCCCAGAACTAGGCGTCACTAGTACACGACTCTAGAATCTGAATAAAATTATATAAAGCTCTAAAGTGTAACTTCTCGTGTCCTCGAACTAAAATTTGACCGTCTGACATATGTACAAAATGTGTGGCGACCAGTCGAATTTTTTTGTAACACCCAGACCTCACATGCGCCTTAAATTATATGTGACGTGAGGATTTATGTATCATTAGAATAAAGATTATTTTCTCCTAATAATTTTTTGGGGGAGTATTTAATGTAGGATGGATCTAGCATATTATTTTATTATATTAAAGGGGTTATATTTATCTGAAAATTGGGTTCCTCTGCTAATAAAAAGCTAGCTGTCCCCATGTTTTCAATATTAATTCACAATGCTCTTGGGATTAGATTAAAGACGAGCAAAATGTAGGCTTAAAGTTGGAATTCAATGGAATTAAGCATTCTCCCTTTGAGGGAGAACAACATCCAAGTCTCTGCCATTACCCTTTCCACTTCTTTTGTTTGTTAACCATGAGGATCTTTAAATAAGGGGGTAAAGTTAATTCATTACAAAATGAAGTATCTTCTACAAGAAGTCAACAGAGAATTTTTATGATTTTATCTTAGAAAGTTAATTCTTAAATCTCTTGTTAGTTATGTATCGTGTTATGCGTATGTCTCGGGGAGTTATAATTGATGAATTCCAAAATTGAAAATGTAATTTAATACATGGTAACCCCAAAACTAGAAGTCTTTAATTGCCGGAATTGGGGTGAATTATTGAACTTCAAGTCAAGATTAACATCTTGAGGTTGTTTAGAACCCATGTTACTACAATTAGTTACCAAGCACCAGGGGTATGTAAGTCTTGACCCCCCTCTTCTTCTATGAACTAATGAGAGCATTTTAAGTGTTTTGGTAAATAACTCATGGGATGCTCTTCGAAAGTAAAGAATTCAAAGTTAACTGTAATTGGTTGAGCCCTTTTGGGGTACTTGAGGTGAAGTTGAGTAAAGGTGTGTAATCTTGACCTCAAGTGGGTCATGTGTTCAATTGGGATGTAGGGTGTGGTGATACACCACGTGTTTATGTGTTTGTTGAGCTTGTCGCCCATGAGCTATTATTGTGTTTGTCGGCATAGTCGTGCTTCTTGGTTAACTACTTATTTAGCCTCTATATTGTTATTCATTATACATATAATTGTGGAATGAAAGGCAAAATCAACACACCATGATATTGGAGCAAGTCTAAGGATATGTGAAGCTAAAACCTCTTGTACATGGGTTATTTGATATACCAATACGAATAAAACTTTCATGTTAAACATTAATCACACGACTGTATGTTTATCAAATATGTATACGTCTATACCTTCTTCCCATTTGAACCTACTTGTTTTCATGTATTCTTAACTATCTTTCGGTATTTACAATATTAATATTACTCCTTCGAGTCGAGTATCCATAATGTTTTTCTTGATCGTAAGTCTTTATTTAAATTCCCTAGAAGTCACAGGGTATATATGTCACATGTAATAAGAAAAGTAGCCATAATATAGTTACACTAGGATATTTGATCATATAGGTATCATAGTTACAAGATAAAATAAGAGCCATCACTTGAATATCTAACTATCATGTTAAGAGAAATGTGTAATACGTGAAAGACCGATGTATACGGCTTGTGAGATCCAAAAGCTCCTTACTTTTTATATGAGAGATATAGTTCATAATATACAAATAAATCCCACTCCGTAGCGTTGGGTGGATGCATATAGGTTCATATTGTGCGACGCTAGTATGTGCATAGTACTACCCTTTGTGGCGCATAACTAGTTACTTAGAATGTCATGCACGGGTTACCTTAACTAAAGACCAAGATATGGAACATATGGTCTTCATGAAATACATGACCTTCAAAGTGAGCCCCTAGGGAGGCGTAGCATGGTTCCCCCAACGAAAGATCAAGATATGGAACATATGGTCTTTGGGAAATACATGACCCTCATAGGAGCCCCTAAGGAGGCATACCATACATTAGATCGTGATGTATATAATTATAAGAAATACACAGATCTAGTGCCTTGGGCAACATATGCTATACATTTAACATAGACCGGTTTTATTTGGCCATCTTATGATCATCTGTATAAGAAATAGGCATTAGGCATCACCTAGGAAGGTTTCTAGGTGTCTAATAATAAAGAATAACTTTTGGGACACATAAGAAAGTTAAAAAATGTGAAGCTAACAAGGTTATTCGTGAGATGTAGTTCATACTAGAGTTTATGATAATCCTTGTCCACGGTTGATCATCTTTAATACTTGAAGTATGATATGATAATAAGACTAGTAAATTGTAATGACCCTCTATATCATTTTCTCCATTTTTTGGTATTTTCGACATTTAGAGCTTTTCTATAGCAACCCCAACTCATTTATGACTTGCCGGGATGGATGGTTTAGTCACCGGGTCGTTCGTTTGGTTTTTATGAACGTTTTCCTATTTTGGAGCTTTTGAAGTTTGAACGGTTGACTTCAGTAATAACTTCAGGCAAACGACCTCAGAATGCAATTTTGATGGTTCCATTAACCCGGAACGTCAATTTTAGTCTAGATGAATTCTTTGTTCAGGTTGCAAAGCTTTCAAACTCATTTTGAGCAACCTCTTTGCTTATGGTAAAAAATGAGCCTTAGGTATGGGACCCACTTTTTATCTAGACGACCTTCGATAGAAGTTTTGAATCTCTGTTGAGTTTGGAATGTCAAAATTGGTGGGGTAGCATAGTTTATTTGTGTACATGGGTTCCAAACAAATTCTAAGCCTCCGTCAGGGCATTTTGCCAACTCCAAGTTGAGTTGGTGCCCCCAGCTTTGTTCTTTGTGTCTGTGCCCTTAGAGTCACGTTCACAAAGAACATTAATTTTAGTCTTCACAACCGCTGGCTTGGCACCAGGATCATTTAAACCAGTTTCTTTGGTCTTCGTGTTCGCGGGCTTGGACCTATGCGATTGTGGTAGGGATCCAACCTCTAAGTGATTATGTGACAGTTATATTAGTTTCAACAATATTAGCCTTCGTTTCTCTAACACCTTAAAGACTCCTAGTTAAAACCAAAAGTTGTACAATTTAGAAAATTCAAAATCTATAGAATTTTGGAATTTAAGGACAAAATTTACGGGTCGTAAAAGGGAGAATGACTCATAGAAACCATTCGTAGATTGGACTTTAGAAATAGGAAAATGGGTCAGCGATTTATAAACGAGGTTTATGACTCATAAACCTTTTTATGGGTCATAAATTAGGGTAGCATATCAATCTTCGAAAACTCTATTTCAACTTATTTCTACGATCAACAAGGATGGGTCGTAAAGGTAAGTATGAGTCGTAGTTAGGTCTCATAGTTTGAAAGTTCAGATACTTAGGACTTTCCTCTGAGTTCTATGAGTATGGTTCTACATCCTGTAGTTGAAACCATTGACCGTAGATGCCCCTTATAGATGACCTTCGACAGTTTTTAATGAGGGTTATTTTGGTCTTTTTCCAATCTTTTAATCCTTATACTACATCGTTTTGGACTACTCTATGTGGGATTAAGTGATTCCTAGTGACCCTAACCTTTTATCCATTCATAACTCTCCCAAATTAAATTTCTTCTCCCTTAAGTCTCATCTGAAGCAATAGCTAGGGTTCCCAGATTCAAGTCCCCATTGAAGGAATTCAAGCTAGAGTTTTTCAATCCATGTATGTGAGATTTAATCAATGGGTATCCATTCACCTATTGAGTCCTAAGTAAACCTCAGATTTTAAAGTTTATAGTTTCTACAAACCTAGTTAATGAATTTCATATTTTCTTCATGATTAGCCTTCAGTTACATTATTTTAATTATAATTCCATGCTTTTAATGGTACTTTCATGAACCAGTAGCATACAAGTGTTTTTATGATTCAGAACTGTGCCATTTTATATGCATGTCTCAAGTTATCACATTATCATGATTTAGATGCTTTCAGATAAAGTATTCTTCAGATTATTTTCAGTTGTTATGATTTATGAGCTACTCAGTATTTATCAGTTATTAGTAAGGTACAATATTATCAGATTATTACTATTTCCAGCTTATATATGCATGTTTCCATGTGAGCTATACTTAGCACCGAGTGGCTTTAGGGATGAATGATTCTAGTTAGCGTCCGCGAACCTTTAGAAGCAATCCCTAGACCTTGGAAGTACGTACCACCATAGTATTAGTCTTTATAGACATTAGCTTAGTGGATCCATAATAGCTTAACTTAGGTTCCTTACCTTGGAAATAATTGGGCATCCTCTTTTTAGTATGGGGGCGGTACACTGAACTCCATGTAGTATCTCACACGGTTTATGTCAGTTTTAGTATTTCCCACAGTCAATCTTTTAGTATTGCGTGATCAAGTATTCAGAGATTTCAGTTTAGGTTATTCAATTTTCTTGTTATTTACTTGATCATTATATCAACATGTTTTATAGATTCAATATGTTTAGACATCATGTGTATCATATTCCTCATATTTAGTACATTCAAAGTACTGACCACATACTTTCTTCCTATATTATTTGATAATATAGGTTCTGACCTCAGTATCTAGCTTGTAGTTAGTACAAATCTAGTTAGCATTGCAACAATTTTTGGTGAGTCCTTATTATATGAGGATGACCCTTCATCTTTGATTTCAACATTTTATTTTTAGTTTCAGACAATTAGAGTTAGTGAGGGGTTTGTCCTAGCAACTCATATTAATAGAGGCTTTTCAAATAGTAAGTTAGAGTCTGGTCAGGTGTACTTAGATATTTGTCTATTTCAATTTTGTTTAAATATGACTATTTCAGTTATCTTCAACTTTCCAATTGTCGATTTTGTATATCTTAGTGTCATTCCATGCTATGATTTTAGCTTGTGGTCACTTGTGACTTTAAGCTTTGTATCGTGTCTCAGGGTAGTCTTGGTGCATGATAATTTCTCACTCATTTACTCATCTCTACAAATATCTAGAGCTCAAATTTAAAGGGAACTCAATGGGTATTATTGCGAACTGTTGGGGGATTGTGTTGGGACGTTTCTAGGATCGCTGTCCTCGCATTGAACTCATAAGTTTCCTTCAATATTTCCCCTTTTCAATCCTTTAAGTGTTAATTCTTGAACCTTTTATGCATGGGCTATTTTGAGGCATATTAAATCTTGAATTTTGTGCCCATTTTTTGGGTACAAGTTTCTTGAGCTTGTTGGGACCCATTAACAAAGTCAATTTTGGGATTCATTGTACAGGTCCCATAATGCCATTTTGGACTTGATATTGTTTATTGCAATTTGGGTGTTGTATTTAAACCGAGATCACTATTTTGATAGTGTGGCATCATTCAGAGGTAGCTCAAAAGATAAAAAGCATTGGTTTAGAGGTTTAGAGCTTGCGTGTTCAGATCTGAGGTAGGCTACAACTTGATAGCCTTTGATCTTGCTTGTTGATTGTCATAACATGATAATTTGCTAAGTGTTGGGTTAGTATTTAGCATGATTTCTTATTTTATTACTATTGGATTGATTTAGCCTTGCTTTGATTGTAGTGAGAATTATTGGATTGATCATGACTAGTTCAATGTTATATGTTTTTCCTATGAGTTGAGAACAAGCTAGAATAACCTTATTATCGATATTATTGACCCTTTGCCTAGGTTGGTGGGTATTTGCCTTTGATGTTTGTTTCTGTGTCCTATGGGTCTAGATTCGGGAATAAATTGGGTTAGATATCCTTTGAGCTAGGTTGTGACCTTTAGATAACCTTACTAGTATATGTGACTAACTAACTATGGTTAGATGACTACTTAGACTCGTTGTGAGATTGTTGACTTAAGGTGAGATTTCGAGAGGGGATAATTATTGTTATTATTATTTTGATGTAAGATTTTAGATATGCTAGGGTTTTGTATAACTGATCTGATGTAAGATTATGGGAGATGCTAGGTTTTTATGGAGTCATTCCGATGTAAGATTTTGAGATTGACTTGGTTTTTAAGGTTGTACGATGTAAGTTTTTGAGAAGGACTAGATGTTTCAACGTAATATTCCAAATATGTTAGGTTCTATCAAGGATTTATGATGTTAGATTCTAGGAAGGACTAGGCATTCCGATGTATGATTCTGGGGTGGCTAGGTTTTGATGAGACTTTTCATCTTTTGATGTAAGATTCTGAGAAGCACTTACTATTCCAACGTAAGATTCTTGGAGAGGCTAGGTTACATGGTATTATCCCGACATAAGATTTTGGAAAGGAGTTAGGGTGTGTTGTTATGTTGTGTCATGTAGTGTAGCTCTTGTGTGTACCCTCCGGGCTTATAGTGGTTCGACCGAGTTATTAAATATTTGATTGTCACTAGTTGCCTTTGTATGTGCCTTTTAGGAATTTTAAGGTCTCGTTAGGTTTATATAACTTTATTGGCTTAATTGTTTACCTTAGCTACCTTACTTCGATTCATGTCTAGTTATGCCTTTATAGTTGCCTTACTACCCCATTATTACTTATTTTATTATGTTACTGCAATCACAAGCTCAGTCGGCCTATGATGCCTATAAAGTACTCGTTATTTTTCTATTCATACTACACTCTACATCTTTTTCCCTGATGCAGATTCGAGTGCTAGTTGACCCTGTTGATCCTCGTGCTTATGCAACTGGACTTTTGGAGACCGAGGGTCATCTTATTAGCATCCGTGGTTGACTCGTCTTCTTTTGTATATTTATGACTAGTCTTTTGTATGTCGAGGCAATCTGTATATTTCTTGTATATGTATGTCTAGTCTGTACTCGATCTTTTGTAGTAGTTTTGCTCTAGCATCTACCATGTTTCAGGATGAATCTTGTAATTTTGTCCTCATTCGAAGGTTGTATATATGTTACTTCTTATTCTCACATCTTTTTCTTTAAATTGTCTTATTATATTTCTGTTTACTTTTTCTGCTCCCTAGGCCCGTTATCGTTGGTTTTAGGCTGAGAGTTTAATTACCTACTGGTAGGATTTAGTATATGTCGTCATGACCCCAATTTTTGGTTTGTGACAAGTTGGTATCGAGTCTCAGGTTCACCAGTGTTGTTGGTGCAAGGCTAATGTTTAGTAGAGTCCTGTGGATTGGTGCATAGACATTTGTAACTTATCTTTGGGAGGATATACAATATCTTTAGGAAGATTCTTTCTTTTTTTATTCCATATTGTGCGCTCTTAGTTATGTTGGTTTCTGCAATTATCATTTGTTCCAGTCTTTTAGAGATGGTGCGCACAAGAGGTACTATAGCTGGGGTTAATTCTCTTGAGACGGTAGGGAGAGCCCAAGCTAGGGATAGAGCTAGAGGTTGATCCTGAGGTCATGCACGAGCTGCAACACCAACTCACAATCTGGATAGATATGTGACCTCTAATTTTGTTATTAAGCCATAATCGACACCTATGCCTTAGTAGTTGATGGGGCTGATATCAGCCCAACTGCCACCCCAGCCTACAGTTGAATTGGGACTTAAGAAGACCATCACTAATTATTAGCAGTTCTAGTGGGTATATAACATACCTCTATTGGTCTAGCAGCATAACCTGCCATTGTGGCTCACTAGGTAGAGGTAACAGCTGAGGCCCCCATGATAATAGATGAGCAGAAGATGTTAGAAAAGTTATTAAGATTGGCTTCTCCAAGGTTTTCAGAGGCTACATGAGAGGATGCTCATGAGTTCTTGACTAGTTTTCATGAGAGACTTTACACACTAAGTTTGGTTGAGTCTAGAGGGGCTGATTATACTACATATCAGTTAGACGGATCATCCAGACAATAATGGCGTATATTCATGGAGTGTAGACTAGTTGGATCCCCACCTTTGACTTGGACACAGTTCTTTGAGGCCTTCTTAGCCAAGTTTATACCTTGTATAATCTAGGACAAATTGAGAAATTAGTTTACTAGACTAGAGTAGGGTTCCATGTCGGTATTGGAGTACCAAACCTATTTCCACGAGGTCTCTAGGCATGTTACTACGATTCTGCCTATGGAAGAGGAGAGAGTTTGATGCTTTGTTTGAGGCTTGAGACTTTTACTTCGGATTGCTACAAAGTCCTTGGTATCGGCGTGTAGATTTTTTCTGGATGTAGTTGACCATGTTCATACTATGGAAGATCTCTATCATGAGTCTCATGGGGGTAGTGATAAGAGGGCATTTTTTCATGATAGCTATAGTGAATTTGAATCTCGTGGTAGGGGATTTTTAAGCATAGGTCAACATGCTTATTAGCCCAAAGGGAATTCTAGCTGAGTAGTTCAGGCCTCGCTTCAGATGTCAAGAAACGAAGGCTAGGGAAAATCAGATAGTCTTTCACCTATACCTTGGGTGATCGAGGTTGTTTTGTTTGCGTCGAGTTTGGGCATTATGCCAGAGATTTCCCCAAGTATAGGGTTGTAGCTCCTTTGAGTAGAGGCAATGCTCAGGTCCATAAGTGTGGTCCTTAGAGTGCCCGAAGAGGTGTGTTGGCAGGTAGTGCATGTGGTAGATCTGGAGCCTAATCCACGTATGGATGGGTCATTTCTATGCATTACCTTCTAGGATAGAGGCTGAGGCCTCAAATTCAGTTATTGCAGGTGTGATCTATTTTTTCATCAGTTGGTCTTTGCTTTATTTGATCTAGGCTCTACATAAACAGATGTGTCTATTTATTTTGCTTTTAGGTTGGAGTTGCTTTCTGAGCCTTTGTTAGTGTAGTTGCGTTTGTCAACTCCTATAGGTGATTCTTTAGTAGTAGATCAGGGTGTAGAGCCTATGTTGTTACAATCCGAGAGTGTGACACTTGAGCTTACTTTATTTTACTTGATATGTTGGATTTTGATGTTATTTTGAGAATTGACTGGTTATCCCCCTATCATATGATTCTAAATTGCTTTGCATGACCATTACCTTAGTCATGCCTAGTATTCCCCTAGTTATGTGGCATGATTCTAGTAGCCACAGACCAATTGAGATTATCTCTCATATTGGGGATTAGAGATTAGTATCCAACAGTTTCTTAACTTATTTGGCTTATGTTCGTGATGTTAGTAGGGATGGATTTACAATTAATTTTGTCCTTGTTATAAGAGAGTTTGTAAATGTCTTTCCTACAGACCTCTTGGCCTTCAAAATATTTATTTTTCTATTGATCTGGAGCCGGACACTCATCCTTTTTCTATTTCACCCAACCGTATGGGACCTACTGAGCTTAAAGAGCTCAATATTTAGCTTTAACGTTTTTTTGGTGGGCTTCACTAGACCGAGTGTCTCATCTTGGGGTGCTCCCATTTTGTTTGTAAAGAAGAAGTATGGTTTTATGCATTTTTATATTAATTACTAGTAGCTGAATGGGGTGACAATGAAGAATAAGTACACTATGCCTTGTATCTAAACTTATTTGATTAACTTTAGGGTGCCGCATTGTTTTCTATGACCTACTTTAGATTTGGTTATCATCAATTGTGGATTGGGGAACTGGATAAGAAAACTTTTAGGACTTGTTATGGCCATTATGAGTTATTAGTGATGTCTTTTGGGTTGACCAATAGCCCAACGACATTTATGGACTTAATGATACAGTTTTTTGGGACTTATATAGACTCCTTCATTATTGTGTTCATTGATAACATTCTTATATACTCGAGGAGCAGGGAGGAGCACGAGCAACATCTAAGGATTGTGCTCTAGACTTTGACAGATTAGTGGCTTTACACGAAGTTCTCAAAGTTTTAGTTTTGGCTTAAGTCTGTAATGTTCTTGGGTCACGGTGTATCCAAATATGAGATTATGGTAGACCCAATGAAGATTAAGGTAGGTTGTGATTGATCTAAACAAACCTCAGTGTCAGAGATTCAGAGTTTCATTAGGTTGGTAGACTATTAAAGACAATTTGTCGAGGGCTTCTCTTTAATAACAGTGTCATTTACTACGCTCACTAGTCTGGATTTTCCTTTTGAGTGGTCAGATGAGTGTGAGGTGAGATTTCTGAAGCTCAAGGAGTTGCTTTACCAAAACTCTTATTATGACTCTTCCAATTGATGGCGAAGGGCTTACAATGTATTGTGACAAATCCGATGTTGGTTTCAGTTGTATTTTGATAGAAAATGGCTGTATTATGGAATATGCATAGAGGTAGCTTAAGGTGTATAAGTTTAACTACCCCACTCATGATTTGAGTTAGTGGCGATAGTTTTAGTACTTAAGATTTGGAGGCACTACCTATACAAAGTTCATTGTGAGATCTTTATAGATCACCAGAGTCTTCAGTATATTTTTAGCCAAAAGGACCTCAATTTGAGGCAGCGTAGGTGGATTGAGCTCACGAAGGACTATAATATCTCCATTTTATACCATTTGGGTAAGGCAAATGTGGTGGTAGATGCCTTGAGCTAGAAAGAAGTAAGTATGGGGAGTCTAGCATTTCTTTCAATTTCGAAGAGACTTTTGGCATTGTTATCCAGTCCTTAGCCAACAAGTTGGTTCTACTTGATAACTTTGATTCCAGTTTAGTTTTAGCTTGTATTGAAGCTCAATCCACCATGTTGTTAACAGTTCAAAGATGAAGGTCTAGTGGCTATTCGTGATTGAGTTTTAAGCAGTGATGATGTTGAGACACCTCATATATTTTGTGTGTTTTGAGATTTTGCAACCGTATTTGTGTTCCTAAAGTTAGAGATTTGATTCAGATTGTACTTTAGGAGGATCTCAACACCAAATATTCTGTTTACTCGAGCATGACCAAGATGTATAGACATTTAAGGTAACATTATTGGTAGAGCAGTATAAACAGGGACATAACATACTATGTGATTAGTTGTCTATGTTGTTAGTACGTGATGAGTCTGGGATATCGATTAATTTAGGTCTTTGTTTTGATAGTATAAGTGTCCTCAAATGCCTATTTTATGCTCTAAATTGATGTTAAAGTGTTGATTTATGGAGGCTAAGTAGCAAGGCAAGGACATTACAGGACAAAAAAGAACTAAAAAGCTGAAGAAGTGTAGAAAACGATCTTGGTGATCGCCAATACCACTCGGCGCACCACCAAGTGGTGCTTTAGCTCACCTAAAGTTCCAGCGTGCCAACCCTGGGGAAAAACCAAGTTGGCAACAGAAAAGGGCAGTCGGCGAATCGCCGATTGATTTTGTGACAACAAACTGGATTGCCCAATGTTACCGGACTTGGGATGCTGATGACCAATGCAAAATGGCCATGAAATAGAGCAAAAGGCGGACCGTCGAACCACTCGGTGAGGCACAACTTATTCCGTTGAGTAGACTTTTAGGCCAAAACGCAGGCAACTTAAATTGGAATTAAAAGGAATTTTAAGGAGTTCCTAGGGAGTTTTGATCCCCAAGTTTTAGAATTAGAGTTCTCTTATTTTTTGAGTTATTATTGTAGACTCTAAGGATTTATAAGCCTAATTTTGAGGATTTGAAAGTGGGTCTTTGAATTTAACCCTTGGAAAACATTGTAAAGGCTTGGAGACTCTTACCCAGCTGATGGCCAATTGAGTTGGTAATTATTTTTACCTTTTTATAATGTTTAGCTAAAACCCTAATTCTTGGGCTGTGATCATGTGATTATGGGATGAATTAGCTTATGGGTATTGCTATTTACTGATTTTAATGCTTAATTGAAGTGGGTTTAATTGATAGTTGTGTTTTAATCTAAGAATTGTAGTTGCAAATGTAATTTGAACTTAGAATTCTGGGCTTGCTTGAAAAAGAGGTTTTAGAATCAAAGCTTTCAATTGATGATTGTAGTTATTGGGTTGATATGGGTTTAGCTCGAAAGAGTAAATTCTAATTTCAATTCTACCTATCTAGCTTGAAATAGTAGATGGATTAAGGTGTGGGTTGTTCTTATTTGCTAAGCTTGTTGATGTTAGAAAGGAATCACTTGAATCGTAATAGTTGTTCGAGAGAAAACTATTGCATCTATACTCTAGCCTACCCACTGGTATTTAGCTATTTACTAGTAATTTCAATTACCCATACAGTGAAATTTGCCTATAATTGATCACATCCCGAGAATCCCTCTCTATATTGATATTTCCTCTGTTTTGCTTGTATTGTAGCTGATAGTTAACAATCCAAACTCCCCCATCTGACATTCGTTGTCATACCCTAAGATTTATTTGCATATTTTTGATAAATTTTATTCTTATAACCGATGAGACCGCTTTATAACTTCATAACTGAATTTAGACACGTACCACTCTTTGTGGTTCGACCCAAACTCTTCGTTGGGTTTTATACTAATTAACGATCATTTACACCTTGAATTGAATGAGGTGTACTTGAAACGTTAATTAAAATGACGCGCTGCCGGGGAGTGGTGTTGTTTGAAATTCTATTATTGAAGTTTAAATTGTGTTTTTTTGTGTTATAGTTGAATCAACTTACTTTGTTTGTGTTTGTGTGGCTGTGTTGAACAGACGAAAAAATGAGCGTAAATAAGAGCAATGGTAGCCAAGTTGGCTACCAAGACGATATAAGAAATTTGAATGATGTTAACGACCCTATCCAATTGGGTGGTGTCGGAGTTATACGTCTACCTCCTGCTGAAGGGAACGCTGTTTTTTATATCACTAGCATAATGCTTCAGCTCCTACAATAGAAAGGATTATTTGGAAGGCTGGATCATGAGGATCCCCATGAGCACATTTGGAATTTCGTTGACGTTTGTGGACCGTTCTCATTCAAGAATATTTCTCAAGAATTGGTTCGTCTTCGACTATTTCCAATCTCTTTATGGGAGAAGCCACAAAGTGGTTGACTAATCTTTCGAGAAACTCCATTACCCCTTGGGATGAGTTGACTGCTCCTTTCTATGTGAGGTACTTTCTCCTATCAAGGATGATGACGTTAAAGGATAACATTCAAGGTTACAAACGCTTGGAAGGCGAACCAATTCATGAGACGTGGCTGAGGTTTCAAAAGCTATTACTTCAATGCCTAACTCATGGGCTGCCCCACGATGTCTTGTTGCAATACTTTTACATGAGTCTTGACTCGGTGAATAAAGGGGTTGCTGATCAACTTGTTCCTGGTGGTATAATGCAACAATCTTGGGATGTCGCATCTCAACTCCTTGATCGCATGACCAAGATCAATAAAGCATGGTACACTCGTGAGGACCAAGTGTCTCCTCTCATCTTAGAATGACAAAAGAGCAGATCAAGAGAGAGACCAAAACATGGCAAAAATGATGACCCAGCTGTACTTATTGTCAAAAAATGTGATGGGTAGTGGTTGAAGAGTGTAAATGCTGTGGGTGTTGGTGGAGAAAATCCCGATGATGCACAGTTTGAAGCGTTTTACAATGAGAAAGTAAACTTCCTTGCAAATCAAGGAGGAGGTTTTCGTCAAAACTATCACAGGCAAGGTGGAAATCTGGGTTGGAACAAAGATGATGGTTGGAGATATTATGACAGAAAATAGCGTGATTGTAACACCACTTGAAAGGAAAGAGAGGGTGACAAGGATAGGTATATCCCACTTCATGAGCATCAAAAGCCCAAGGAGGATGACTGAGAGAATATTTGAACAGAAGACATTCAGGGGCGGGGATCACTTAAGTGAACAACATCTCAAGTGCGGGGATCGCTTAAGCGACCAACCCTTGGCTTTTGCGAAGATCGCTTAAGCAACAAAGAGGTCCGCTAAAGCGAAGGGTAACTCTTAGGTGGGGTTCGGTTTTGCGAAGCCTCTAGACGCTTAATCGATGTCCGCTTAAGTGAACTTTCGACCGCTTTTGTGAATATCCCTAGGATTAAAATCCCATTTTCTTCCTTTATTTCTAAAAGAAAACCCATCTTCTTGAGAGCTCGGCCTTGGGCACTTTGGAGAAAATCTTGATCATTTTCAACCATTTCAAGGTTTCATTTCCCTCTCCTCTACTCTTTTAAGTCTTTAATTTCGTAAATCCAATTCGTTTCCTACCTCAAAATCCCTTATTTCTAAGCTTTAAAGTGTGGTGATTTGGCCATTTAAGGTCCGAATTAAGTCCCATTTTCTCTCATCTTTCGGGCATCTAATTCTTATTTTGGGGAGGACATTATGATGGTTATATTTTCATATTTTGGTTGCTTTGATTCAAGGGTCGATTTTCGACCCAATTCTGATTCGAAATTTGGATTAGTGATATGGGTATCGTTGGATACGTATTAACTTTCTCTTTATGTTCTTCATAGCTTGGCAGCAATCTGAGACTCTTCGGAAGGGAAAATTCCCAAGTCATATTTCTTGTGCGGCTTTCAGCCTCAAGGTATGTTATGGCTTTCTTTTCTTAGACTCGACTTAGTTGGATTAATTTTATTTGGGTAGTATTGCATGATTTAGGTTGAACCCTTAGGTTGTGTTGAGATTTATTGATCCTTGGATAGTTATAGCCATAGAGTGGGTTGTATAACTAAAACTTTAGCTAGATAATCCTTATTTTAGGTAATCCTTGTGTGAGAAGCATCCTTAGACCTTGCTTCTAGGTGACATGAAACTTATGATTGTATGGTGTTTGGTTGGTTTAGTTGGTTTGATTGATGGTATGGATCTTTGAGTTGTGATTATGGTGGTTTATTAAACTGTTAGGCTTGAGGCCATAAGCTTGGATTGGCAGGGGCAACATGCTAGTACTCTCATGGTTTGATGGGTATTCTTCCCGGTTCTGTGTGCGTGATATGACCTGATTGTGATAATGATTTTGAGGAGTTTCTACTTGATTGATTTTCGATGAAAATTACATGGTTTATGAAAAGAAAATTGACCTTAACGAGTGAAGGTCCTTGAAACCCGTTTTGGCTTATAAAAAGACACTTCATCTTGATTATCACACCTTTCTAAAGCATTGCATATAGCATACACCGCTGATATGAGAAACTCCATATTATGTTTGCTGAACTTTAAAGTTACTTGCTGAATGGTATCCAATACTATACTTTATGTCCATTCGTCTCTCCAGAAATACCATATCTTCCCTGAAGTATTTAAACTTGTTATGATTTGGTTCTATTGGATCTTGAAAAGATTCCATTAGAGTTATGAATGAGTAGTGATGCCTTCTATTTAGATTCATTAATCGCTTCAAAGATTTTTGAGAATTAATTGATATAATGTTCCAAAACAGTAGTTTTTCTATCATTGATCACTATTAGATGTCTTATCTCTGTTGTTCCTTGTTTTTACCCGTAGGGTAATCCGGGTCTACCTTTCTTGGTCCCATTTTTCAAATTGTTGGTATGCCTTGTCGATAAATCCCTTATTTTACTTATCTGTTGAATATTATATTACATGTCATCATTCTCTTCTGTATCCTTTCTCAACTGTAACTCTTCCTCATTGTCTTCAATTAAATTTGGCCCTTTCAATAAATCATCATCCACATTCCTGCCTACCTCAAATATTGTCCTATTTGAACAAGAGTTATTAATTTCATCCAACATGTTTCTTGATGTCAGGTCAACTATGGTTTCTTTTGTTAATGAAGCCCTTTCATGCCCTTCTTTAGTCATCTCCTTGCCCGTGTCTCCATCGTTTCTTCCATTTTGGTATTTCTCCTCTCCATCATCATTTTTGACACTGTTAGTATTTTCTGAGATTGTGATAGACCCTATTCCTTTCTTGTTGTAAACCTTTACCACTTCATCAATTGGTGTTGTAAGGTTGTTTATGTTTCCCATGTTATTGCTCCTTTGTTCCCCTGGGGTTGTGTTTATTGCCTTATTTCCACTTTCTTCGATCTCCTTTACTTTTTGTTCTTCTTCGAGCATTTGTGTTTCTTTTTTCAGACCAACTTTATTCCAGACTTTTTTCAGCTGTCTACTTATCCCCCAAGCTCCATTTTTGTATCTTTGTTCTATAAACTCTTCAATCTTCTTCTCACTTTGTCGTTTTCCCCCTTCAAGATGGCCATCTGTTCCTACTTTTCTTTCTTCCTTCCCTTGCTAGTTTTCCTTACTGGCTTGCCCTCCTGGTACTTCTTGATCGACCTTCTCTTTCTTTGGATAGAGTTTTGGATGTTCAACATAACACTGTTCTTCATTGTGTCCCTGAATCCTGCATGTTTTACAATATTTTGGAACATAGTCATACTTGATTCAAATCCATTTCTCCATTATCTCTTCATTCCTCCCTTTCATTCCAATTTTAATGCATTTTGGGGATTCTCTTAGTAGATCCCACTTCCACCTTAAATCTCACACAACTGGGCCTAGTTTGGTTCCTGGTTGCCATGTATACTTGAAGTGGTTTACCAACTGCAGCAGCTAGTGAGAAGATAACTTCTTTTCCAAAGAAATTTGGGGGAAGTGAGGGGAAAGAAATCCAAGCAATAACCGTGGATGTTTCTTCCTCGGGATTGAACATCGGTTCCCACTTTAGAGTTCTCATTGGAAATGACCAGTTCCTTTGTGTAATGTAAAAAGAAGGCTTCGATAAAAGATGAACATAACCCTCCAACAATGTTGCCCTAATCAATACATGCCTATTGCTCAGTTAGACCAATATTGCACTCCCCTTTCAGTTTGCATTGTTTAGGTATAAGCTTCCGTAGATCTTAGATCTCCGTCCATCAATACGAGAATATTCCAATCACAACATACTCCAAATTTTCGTTGATAATCATTTGATTGACTTCATCTTGCTCCCATATTACTTGTGGTTCTCCATGTAGGTATGGAATAGGTTTTAGAGGTATAGGTTTACTTTGTGCTTTTGGTTGTTTCAAGGAAGAGGCATAAGTAGGCTTGGTAGGGGTAAGAGAAGGTAGGGTTTTTGACAGCGACGACACTATTATTTGAAGATAGCTCTTGAAACGTACCTCGAAAAGATCTGTCTAATCAACTTATTATGCATATCACAACACTAACATGTTAATTTAGCTATAAATAACTAACAAAATTCAAACTTTTAAGTTAAAAACTTGTACGAAAATGTTTTTTACTAATTATTTGGGGTGGGGCGGGTTGAAAACAACTAATCATTCTATGTGGAGCGGGGCAGGGCGGATCAAAATCTTAGAGGGTTTAAGCAGGTTTGCCCCACAATCACCCCCCACCGCCCTATTGCCATCCCTATCTATGGCGAGCAGAGGTTGAAGATGAATAAGTTGCTTTGACATGCTTTGTGGTGTTCTATTAAAAATCATTTAATGACATCTTTTAATACATTAATTAATTGGAAGAAACTAATATTTAAGAATCATTTAATGACATCTTTTAATACACTAATTAATTGGAAGAAACTAATATACACACACACACATAAAGCCACAAGAACGATTAAGGTAATGAAGTTAAAACTAGAGGGAGGTTCATAAATTATCCCTAGATTTCAACATATAACAATATCCTACAAGTATACTAAATAAAATAATAGCACTCTAATGAACCTAATTAATGATCTATTATGTTTATTCTGAACATAAATTCAAGATTCCAGACCGAATTTGAACCATAGATATAATTTAATAATGTATATATAGATTAGATAAGATTATTGAATAAGGCAATATTAGCACTCTAATGAACCTAATTAATTACCCATTACGCTCGTTCTTAACATAATGCCAAAATTTCGAAAAACGATAGATATATATAACTTAATAATAATGTTTACCGTATACATTACATTTTATAATAGAACAATTTATACAAGTGTGCTATGGAAATAATATCACTCTGATGAACCTAATTAATGACCCATTTCATTCATTCGATCTGTGACCGAACATTGAATCATAGATATATTGATCAGGTGAATGCATATGACACTTACCATGAACAAGTATGTTATCATAGTTGCCAATCTTATCTTATTAAAATCATTTAAAACGAGTATGTTATGAATACATTCAAAGAATTCATTGTATTAAAATTAACAATATCATTCCTCTCAATTAAACACTATATATATATATATATATATATATATATATATATCATTTTCCTCATGATCACTTGCCTTTCTACTATATTATTTCTTAGTCATTTCCTCTTTCCGTTTCTTCATCATGTGGAGAAAAAATCATCTAAAATCTATTAGAAAGGAGAAAGATGAAGAATACGCATTAGGAAAGAAACTAGTTGTCACCTCTCTAAAAGATATTCAACTCCATTTGACAGTCATTATACTTTTCACAACTTCCTTCATGATTTGGTTTCTTTTCCTCTTAGTATTTTCACCCAAAAAAGTATCAAATCCAATCCGAGTATTCCTTTCAACTCCTCCAGCAGAATGCAAAGACAATTTCTCTGTCTACATATACAATCTTCCATCCAAGTACAATTTTGATCTCTTGAGAGACTGTAGTGGTTTGAATATCTACACAGATATGTGCCCTCATGTTACAAATAATGGTCTCGGAAGTCCACTCCCTCAAATGGGTTCTAGCTGGTTTACCACTCATCAACTCATCGCTGAATTGATCATTCATGCTCGAATCCAAAATCATCCTTGTCGTACAGAGGATGCACATAAATCAACTCTGTTTTATGTTCCTTTTTATGGGGGCCTCCATGCCTCGAGCAAGTTCCGCGAGCCAAATTATACCACACGTGATGAATTAGCCGTCGAATTGGTGGAGTATATACAAGAGAAAAAGTGGTGGAAGAGAAATAGTGGTAGAGACCATTTCATGGCTTTTGGAAGAACTGCTTGGGATTTCATGAGGAGTGATGAAGTTCCTGATTTCGGTGCCAACAAGTTGTTGAACATGTCCCCTGTGAAGAATATGTCAGTACTTCTTGTTGAAAGACATCCTTGGGAAGGACATAATCAATATGGAATTCCTTACCCCTCGTATTTCCATCCATCAACCTCGTCTGAGATGGTTGAATGGCAAAATAATATGAGTTATATGGATAGGATTCATTTGTTTTCATTTGTTGGGGCTCCGAGAACAGGAAAGAAAAAAGTTGTGACGAGAGACAGAGTTATAAGACAATGCGAGGAGTCAAGTAAGTGTTTGATTTTGAAATGTGGACATGGACCAAGTAAATGTCACAACCCGAGAGAAGTTGTTAAAGTGATGACGAGATCCAATTTTTGCTTGCAAGTCTTAGGTGATTCATACACTCGACGTTCTACCTTTGATTCCATGCTCACTGGATGTATCCCAGTTTTCTTCTCAAATCACACAGCGTATTCACAATACCAATGGTTTTTACCTTCTGATCCTACCACATATTCTGTTTACATTGATTTAGAACGAAATCATAGCATAAGAATTGAGGAGGAGCTTCTCAAAATTCCAACTGATGAGGTAGAAAGAAAGAGGAGGACTGTCATAGAATTGATCCCAACGTTCACGTATGCACACCCTAATTCTACTTCATATGGATTTAAGGATGTTGTTGATGTTGCCCTTAAAGCACTCTCCGATCACGTTACCTCATTGTTAAGACCTACATTGCTAGATCATGCTTAAGATATATTAAATTTGGAATGGCTTTCAATTTTTGATAATTCTAAGATGTAGTTTTATGAAGAATTAGCTCGTATTTCTTTGTATATTAGTGAGATATTTACCATAAATCTCAAAATAAGCAGTATAATACAATTATGATATGTTCACTGGATATTGTTGTCTTACATATATCAATCAATCACCAATAAAGTTACGTTATTGACCACTGAACAAAATAACACGTCCATTTCTATTGGTGGAGTACACTGCCATTCTCACCAACCACCTTACACGACAACTTTACAATTGTGCATCATTACAGACTTGGACGAGAGCACTCTTTCAGGGACTAGGTCCCTGTGTTTGTGAGTATCATCAAAATACCTGAAACCCAACAGAAATCTCCTCTTGGTTATTCACAAAGTTGACCTTTTTTTCATACGTTTGATAGCATCTTCATTTCAGGGATTGAATTCACATTTCGGGTGCTAGTCCCATAATATGTTTAGTGAGCAAGTCATTTGGATTATCAATTGTGCCATATTTTCATATCTCTCTTCCTCATTTCTAATTTCCTCCTTTGATTGCCACTTAAAAGAAACTCCAACCACATTGTTGTGGAAATATCGTGGATTAACTAGTACACAATCACAAATAAAGAAAATAGAAAGGAAAATAACACAAAGATTTAACGAGATTCCGCTAGGCCTAATCCTCCAAGCAAAAGCAAAGAAAGTTTTTCACTGTGAAAGAAAAAGAGTGTACTAATACTTTCAAGCCCTTAGGGCGACGTACATTATCGATCATATAACACAACTTTTTTTCATTATGCCCAAACACCCCGAATATTAGCAGACATAAGACAACTTTTCATACCTTAATTTCACCCATTTGATTTCATACTCAAATTTGATCATTTCCCCCCTAGGCAGCAAGTAAGCCTCCTTATAGTATGAAGTTTAAAATCATGAAAATAAAATATGTTACAATAGATGATATGATAATGTTGAAGTTATTTATAATTATAATTCTTTTAGTTTTATTATTTATAATAACAATTTTTTCCAGAATATATATATATATATATATATATATATATATATATATATTTATATTAAGCTTATTTCTTCACATAAATTATTGATTAAACATCTAAATGAGTTACATTTTTATTATTATTATAAAGTGTAAATGTCCACGTGAAGTGATAACATATTGAATTGTGTAACGTGACGTGATAACATATTGAATTTTCCACATGCAACTATTAGTGTACATTACATTTATAATAATTAGTGTGTTTAAGAACTCAACTGATGATCATGAGAGTTTTTATGTTTGTTGGATATTTTTTTAATTTGAAAATAAGTGTTTGTCCTTATCCAAAATTATGCTTTTTTATTTTTTTATTTTTTTTTCACTATATCTTTCATTTTTAAATTGTACCCTAAATTATCTATATTTATAAAAATAACATAATTTAAATTACATTTCATGTTTAAATCATATTTCATGTATTTTAAAGAAAATTATCACATTCAAACAACCAACTATTATTTGCAAAAATTATAATCAAACACAACTCTAATATAAAAAATTCAAAATAAAGTGAAAAAAAACTATTATACTAATACATAGTAGCTCGTATATGAAAACATTTATATTGAAATATTACTCTTTTAAAATATGTTTCATAAAATGAGCCTTATGCTCAAATTTATTTATTTTAAAAGCTGGATGATTTTTGTTTGTTTCTAGAAATTGAGGTATATAAATTATAATTTTTAAAAAAATGTATTAAAATTCTACATAGGACAGAAAAAGTAAGAATGGAGATGCGGGGTATCGATCCCCGTACCTCTCGCGCTCTACTATCTGAGCTACATCCCCAGTTGTTTATAAATGTAAAACATACAAACAAGAGAATGTTGTTAAGGAGAAAAGTGGGATAACGAATTTATGACCACTCGTATTCCCATCTAACTTGCGATTGTAACATCCCGCGAAAGGCAATTTCCCATTGGGATAAGATCAAAAGAGTGAGTATGGAAAGTGTTGCACCAACAAATAGAATGGCTTTGGCTCACTCCATTTTCACTCCTCTCAAGCCTCTAACTACCACACCCCGCCCTCTTCTTCCCCACAACTTTCCACCTCGGTTGCCTTTATGCAGAGCAGCTAATATTAACCGCAGACAGTTGATTGCTGAGACTGCTGCTGCAATTGTCCTCCCTCCATTACTAGGAGTAACCCTCTCTCCTATCCCTGCTGCCAAAGCTGAAGAGACTCCTCTCTCTGAATGGGAAAGAGTTTTTCTTCCTATTGACCCTGGTGTCGTCCTTCTAGACATTGCTTTCGTTCCAGACGACCCCAATCACGGTATGTATGTGGAAAACTAATTAGATTTTCTTTGCTATATATGGACGAAATATACTTGCTGTGCCTGTATGGAGGAAACCTCAAAATGCAAATAATTGGATATAAAATTTGGATGTGGGACATTCGGCATTGAAAGTTGATAACAAAGAAACTTCATATAAAGTGTTGAAAAACTCTTAATAATCTGAGGTCTTTTGGGAAAAGTAGTATGTTTTAACTGTCTATAGTCCGTTCACAGTCTTTAGTTTGTAATTTGGAGGATTCAGCTTTAAAAGTGCTACTCAAATTTGAATGATGGGCTGAAATATTCATCTTTCAAGGTAAATATGTGCTACTTCATTGTATTTTAGAACAACAACTGGATAAGAGATCTTCTTTAAAAGTTGGATTAATTTTGACCTAACTATGCTCAAAGCTCTAGAGAATTGTTCTTAATTTAGCTAACTGATTGGGGGAGTTTAAGTAATTCTTCTTAGGATAGAAGAAATGCTGAAGTTTAAATCATCCCATTGAAGATAGAAGAATATCCAACCGCCTTGGGATCTAATGCGCTCAATGTTTGACAATTGTACTAATCCGGACAAACAATAATGACAAATCATCTAATATATTAAGCATTTATTGATAGGTTGATGGTGCTGTTCATTGAGTTCGAGGTTTGTACTTAATTTGGTTAAAAGTGATAAGATATCATCAAGCACAACCTCGTTGTTTTGTGCTTTTATATTTAAGGATATTTTCTTAATTTAGTTGAATAATGACGGGAAATCATGGTTTGAAGATATTTGTTTACTGCACTGCCGTGTGTTTTACACATTGAGTTTAAGATTTGTGTTTATTGGTGGAACAATGGCTGGCAGGTTTTGTTCTGGGGACTAGGCAAACTATTTTGGAAACAAAGGATGGAGGAACCACTTGGGTACCAAGATCCATAGCCTCTGCTGAAGAGGAAGATTTCAATTATAGGTTTAATTCTATCAGTTTTAAAGGCAAGGAAGGGTGGATTATTGGAAAACCAGCAATCTTGTTGCATACTTCCGATGCTGGTGAAAACTGGGAGCGGATACCTTTGAGTTCTCAACTTCCTGGTGACATGGTAAGCATAATATTTTTCAATTCTTCTTGGTATTTATTCAAAATTTGAGCATGTATGTTACAGCCCATTATACTTTCTGGGTAAACTGATAACTCAGATGTTTAAAACCTTAGTAGAAAACTTTGCTTGGAATGAGTCACTGTGCAAATACGCTTTAGTGCTCCGTAATAATATTTTGATGTTTGTGGATAGTTTTTCTATTAAATATGGTTGGTTAAGGTTTCCTCAAAAATTTCTTTCTTGCAAACATTGGTTGAAATCTTTCTTGAGGCACAATTTCTAAAAGAACTTTTTGGGAACACTCAAGAAAGTTTTACACAAAGTATGACTATCCATTTTTGTTTTGCACAAATTTTTCGTATAAATATTGTCCAATGACCGTATTTTTCATCCATACTCTTCTATGTAAAGCATGGGGAGTAAGTATTATTTGTGGTAGCATATATGACCATTACAAGCCATTTGGAGTTGTTGACATTCACCGTTATCTTTCATGTAGTAACTCGCATATGCTCAGTCAAGAAATAAGTACATTGCAGGATGTAAACTTGATCTAATAATGCAAGCAGGTTACAAAAAGTCAAAGATTTATGGGCATGAATAAAGAAGGGCATGAACTTTTTGCACGTTGTATATCTACTTTTTTTTTTTTTGAAACATTTCCGGTTGTTTTGGTAGGTGGCGATAGAATCCTTAGAGACGATGTTCCTTTGAAAAGGGAAGAATCTAAGTATAGTGATGAATAAGTAGATGTAACTGTTGAGTTCTACGGTGGTGAACTCAACGGCTTCAGTTATAGTGATCCTGCTAGTGTGAAAAAATATGCGAGACGTGCTCAATGGGTGTTTTGTTTTAATTAGATCGTGCTGCTGCCTCTTTGGCATCCGATTGCTTCATTGCTTAGCAAGTTTAATGTTTACGATATGCATTCATCTTCACTATATAGATCGTACTACTGCCTCTTCTTGACTAAGTCAGTAGAGTCGGGATGAATTAAAATTAGAGGCATATTGACAATATGTCGTGATGATATGCATTGATCTTCACTGTATATCCTTTAATTTTAGATGAAATTTTTACCTTCCCTCCTCCCCCACCCCTTCCTCTGCACGATTCTCAAGAACTCCTTGCTAGCACTTCAACTGTAGCAAAATACTATCACTTTGCTTCATAACCAACTGTTGCTTGAAAATACTGTTTGGTAAGATCTCAAGCATATTTTGAGCAATTTCCTTGAAAGACAATACCAAAACTGAGGTATGATGCATTTTTCCAAGGTCACTGTAAGCCAAAACATGCTGGATTTAGGAAGGTGTTGATGTAACTTTTCAATTTCTATAGTTTGTCTTGTAAATGATTCTGTAGAAATTTCAAAAAACTAGAATAGTTCCTTTCTCACGTTTACCTTCAAAGTTGTAACATGCCACAGAAGACATTCTTAATTGCTTATGTAATTATCCTCCACACTGATCTCATAATCTGTTTTTTTAGTGAAGAATTTATTGAAATACATAACAAGGTTGCAAAATAGAATCAATACATCAAAAAAAAAAAAATGGATCCATTTTAAACTTGCTTGTTTTCCATCTTCTTCCTCTCAACTTCCTTCCCTTGGGCTGGGAGACTGAAAGTGAAGAAGCAAGAGAGAGATCACCTTCAATTTTGCATCAGCTCAGCGTGAATAACAGTGGTTTTACAAGCGGAAACAGGGACGGAAGGCCTAGAAGTTTTGACTCGGAGGCTAGAAAGAAATGCTGGTCCAAAGCAGAGAAGGTTCCAGGTCGAGATCCCGAGAGGTGGAGAAAAGATGCAGCTGGCAACATTATTGGCAAGCAATTCCACAGCTGCCAAGGTTGCCTCTGCTTTGAGTATGATCACATTGTTCCGTTCTCCAAAGGTGGTGATTCAGTGTCAGATAACTGTCAAATTCTTCAAACAAGGGTGAATAGATCTAAAGCAGACAAGGTTGCAGTTGACACAAAACATTTGAAAGGATATTCTTGTGACATCAACTTCAGCGATAATGACCTTGACAAGGTTGAGTTGGCTGTTTATGGGGATATTAAGCGGTCAGACTATCAATGCCGTGTTCCAACAATAGATGAAATAATGGGGAAATACAAGTCCAAGAACGGCATTGCTAGCTGCAACTCCCAATAAAGTATAAAATCTTGCCTTTTAGGATCTGAGTCATTAGGCGTTAAGCAAGATAGCAACTATGATCAATTGTGATTGCAGTGAAATCTTCACTTTATACTAATGTTAATTTGACATTGAGCTGAAAAAAGAGAATATATCAATGTGTACTGGTCTTCATGTTATGTTGATTGCCGATATATCAATGTGTATTGGTCTTCATGTTATGTTGATTGTGCGGCATTCTTGTTCCTCTGTCCCCTTTTGTATTTTGGTAATTGATTCTTGTTCATCTATACCTTTGTTTCAATAATGGCAATTAACTCTACCTACATACCAAGGCACACAATCTGACTATCTTTCTTCTATTTGTTCTTCTTACTAATCATAAGGAAAGAAAATCATTTGGATAAACAGGTTTATATCAAGGCAACTGGAGAACAAAGTGCAGAAATGGTAACTGATGAAGGTGCAATATATATTACATCAAACAAGGGATACAACTGGAAAGCTGCTATTCAAGAAACTGTCTCAGCTACTCTTAATAGGTAATCTCTGAGAAGGTGTACTTCAGAAGTGTCAAATCTTGATTTGAGGTTGGTATGCTACTTCTACAATGAAATGAGAGAAACTCAATGAACAGATATATTTTGGTTTGAGTTTCATTAATGAAAAGGTAAAGAAAAAGCCAAAAACTCAATAACTGAAAGGCGGGTTTTCCACTCTTCTTTAGGGTAATATGTACTTGGTTAAACCTATTATCCGGGTCACTCTTGACTCATTGAATGTGCTCTACTCTCAAATTCTGGTTTCTACTTATCAGGAGAATAGCTAACTACCGATAGTCTACTGGTTGTGCTTTTTAACTACTGACAGTTTGCTAAACAAGATGATGCTAGCTAAATTGTTTTTGACGAGTGAAACCCTACCTTTTGCAACAAAGATTTATGCTTTTGGCTTTAGTACCTTATCAATTTTGATGCTGTCATAGGTCATAGGTGATGGCTAAAAGTTGTTAAAATCTGAGGGTTCATGATTCATTACTTGCCAAGCTTATTTTTGTTTTTTCTTTATATGGAGAATGAAAGCCATCCTTAATGAAATTGCAGAACAGTTTCTAGTGGCATAAGTGGTGCCAGTTACTATACAGGAACTTTCAGTACTGTTAATCGCTCTCCTGATGGACGTTATGTAGCAGTTTCAAGCCGTGGCAACTTCTACCTGACCTGGGAACCTGGGCAGGTATTATTTCTTTAACACGTACTTTTGTCATGTTCCTGTTAATTAAGAAGTTCATTGCCTTATGTAGCATCAACTGTTGCGCTTAAATTTCTTCCCTTTTTACTTTAAAACTAGTAATTGTATATTTATACATGTATTTTATGCATAATACATTACAGGCATACTGGCAACCACATAACAGAGCCGTGGCTAGAAGAATCCAAAGCATGGGCTGGAGGGCTGATGGTGGTCTTTGGCTACTTGTGCGTGGTGGAGGGCTATACCTTAGCAAGGGCACAGGGGTTAGTAAATTATGGTCATACTTTCAACTGCTACAGACTGTCTGGCAATACAAGAACATAGTAGCATTAACTAGAAGAAAAGAAAAGAAAGAAATAGTATGTAAATCAAAATAGCGTGAAATAAATTTTTCTTCTTGGGACAGGATGAAATATAATATATCCTATTATCCTTAACACATTTGTTTGCCTACTCAATTGCATTGATATCTCAGTTGAAGAAATCAACTTCCTTAGGCAGAATCTTATCTGAAGATGCAATGTTGGATCTGTGTAAAGCGACTATATTTAGAATCTTCTGATTTCTCCTAAGTTTACTTTGGTATTAAATATTGTACATTACCTAAATGTTCCAATTTCAATTCTTATTTAAAACAATGAAACAAACCCATTATCTGATACTACCATGAATGATCCTTGATTGTAAATTTTTCTTTTTCTTTTTTAGTAAATTACTTGGAAGGTATTCCCAAGTCAACACGAATGTAACGTGTAATCTCTATTTAGAGGACCTGTACAGATAGTAGGGCAAGCTATTCCTTTTCCACATACAGAAAACTTGTCATGTTATCTCCATTGAGCTAATTGCTTGGAGCAGGACTCTGGAGTTCACAACATCCTTATCAAAAATCACAGATTAACTGCATTTTGACGAGGCTGGTCAAGTATCTTAGTATAGCAATTTTAGTCATAGATAACCATCTCATGACGAAAGACATTTTGGCTCATCTACATATATTGGGTACTAGGATTTTTGATTCTTTCAACTGTTCTTAGCACAGTTTAATATGTACCTTGTAAAGATTTTTAAGTGTTATTCATTTCAAGATGGATACAGTTTTAGTAAACTTGTAAAATTTAAAAACCCAATGACACGAAGCTGGTATGCGTTAGCAGACTACAGCGGGTTTAAGATACATACAGTTGTCTACCTTCACTTAAGGTACTACATTCTTCTATTTATTAATGAGAGTATATCATATATCAATGACCCTGGGCACATGACCTGAGGTTGACTGATAGACTTTCTTGAGGCTATATTTAAAATGCTGGTTTGATAAGCAATTAAGTAGCCTAATGGGTTGAACGAACACTAGGGCTCAAAGTCTTATAATGGCAGAGAATGGAGTGGACCAGGTTTTGGTCCTTTGACTTGGTTCTAGAGTATGAGCTTTTGCTATCCGTAGCTATTCTGGTTTCTTCTTTTTTTTTATATAATGAAGCTCAATGTTGTCCTTGATCTGCAGTTAACGGAGGACTTTGAAGAAGTTTCAGTACAAAGCCGTGGTTTTGGCATTCTTGATGTTGGCTACCGCTCACAGGTATGGGCATTGTTGCCTTAAATAAAACATTGTGTACTACATGAGTGAGTTTAGGTGAAAACTGATGTATTGCTTAATGATGTTGACATTTAAATGCTCCAAAAGCACCATTTCCCTGAAATATCTTGAATCACCAATTTTATTATTTTCTCCTGTTCCTTTGGGGAAGGGTTATGGAGCATGATGCTGTTAGTCAGTATGATTTGCTCACTTGAGCTGAACTATCTTTTTAGAAATGTTGTTATCCACGGAATGACTGTATATCACTGTATCTCAGTCAGCATACTTTTGTTCCAAAATCTAAGTTACTCTTGATGTGTAAAATATGTAAGGGTATCGAAAATATGCAAAAATAAAGTTTTCACTCTAAGCACTATCTAACATGAGAAAAATGAATAGAAGGGCTCTTTCAAGTCTTGAAATTAAAATTGGTGACATTGACTTGGTCAAATACCATTACCTGATTAAATTAATTAAAAACTTTGGGGTGGATAGTATTAAAAGCTTCTCTCTTCCTTTCTTCCCAAACTTTGGTGGTAGAGGAGGAGGTGGTTGTAGTAACAGAGGAGAAGGTGGTGGTAGTAACAGAGGAGAAGGTGGTGGTGATGGCAGTGGCGGTAGAAGGGGTGGGGAGGGGGAGGAGTGGGGAAAATAGGGTCTTCTTGTAAATAATAAAACTTGATGTTTTAAAATTAGTTCCTACATTTTATATTTGATCATTTTTCTGTTGTTAATGTATTGGACAATGCAAATATGTTTCCTATTCAGGATGAGGCCTGGGCTGCTGGTGGCAGTGGGATTTTGTTGAAGACCACCAATGGTGGAAAGACATGGATTCGTGATAAAGCGGCTGATAATATTGCTGCAAATCTTTATTCAGTGAAGTAAGCTCCAATGCACAGCTTCAAGATTCTATCTACTTAATTTGTGACTTCTTTCACATTCAACTTAAAGTCTCAAGTTTGAACTGTCTACTCTCTTCTAGCATCTTGAATTCTGCCCCTTCCTCCTCCTTTCTTCTAGGTCCTCGTAATTTTCGATTCCTCTCTAAACCATATATGCCAACCTTCATTCTTTAAGCTTGCTGCTATACTTAGTTTGCTGTCTATAATGAGGAAACTGTAAGTAAACTACTAAAGATAACTCCATACTTTCCCACTTTGTATTATAATATCATCAGCCTTGGTTTCCTATTATTTGATTTCACATGAAAACAAAGTTAGACGGCACAATGAAATTTGAGGAGAAAGGTCTGATTTACTTTGAGTCAATCTTTGTGATGCAGGTTTATCAATGATAACCAGGGGTTTGTACTGGGGAATGATGGTGTCTTACTGAAGTATCTTGGGTAGAAACAATCATTAAATAAGGTACATTGGGGTGTAATTTTCTTTACTAATAAGTTCAACTTATTATTCATCTGATGGTCCTTGTGTTTGTGCAGGCAATTTTGGAAGCAAATACTGGAAACTGGACTACTGTAATTTAATTTATAAACACTTGTTCAATTCTTTGCTGATTATCACCATACCTAAGGGAAGTGTTCATAGGGCTTGAGATTTTAGATCATCTACTGAAAATATATTAGACTCACACGTTATCATGGTGATGACGTTTTGAATTGTGTTATGATATACTATACTTTTCAAACAATTAAACTTTGATGAGATGAGACATATCTTGGCTTAGCATTTGTTTAGATTATCTCCCAAATAGTGCTTTCTCAATTACCTATTCCAACAGGATGTAAGCTGTAAAATGTTATGTAATTCTTGACAAACAATGTGCACTCTTTATACTTATTTGCTAAGAAGAATGTTACGCAAGATTACAAATACAAGGGTATGAGTTTATTGGTTGTTGTTGGTTCCAAATGCACACGCAAGTGTGTTTGCGGTCGCTCAAGTAATATAGTGGCTCTAAAAGAGTTGGATTATCGAACCAAAGAACTTGTCGATTAATTATTTTACTAAATTACATTTATCGCTAACTATTTATTCAAGCGTGATAAAAGAGTGAGTTTTATTTGTAAACTAATAATGCAAGAATTAAACAATAATAAAATTAACTTACAATGATCGGGGAAATTCCAGGTCTGCAACATACTAAGAATTCCTGTATCATCTCTTTCATGGATTTCCTAGGGTTATCAAATTACTGATTTACAGGGTTGATATTATGATCATGATCTCTCAATCTCTAACTCCTACCCCAGTTGACCGTCTGGGTTGATAGACATACTCAACTATTGAACATTTATTTTTTCATCTTGTTTCGAAATCAAGCACAATATTTGTCCGGGTGTCAATCCTAAGCAGAAATCTAAACAAGTGGTATGCAAAAAAGATAACACTTCTTGTATTCTCTGGTCTATCTATCTATTCGCCTCTCAAGTTCAAGAATAGACAATTAATTTATTTTAATGGTGTCCTGACATCAAAATACTAAATCAAGAATACAAGAATAATTTAAACGATAACCAAATTAATCCATAAAATCAATGTTCAAAAATCATTCATAGCTACAAATCTAGAACAATGGTCTTTATCTACTAATGTCTAAGAAAAGAAGAAGAAAAGAACCCTAGAATTATTATTATGAACTATTTATAGTTCTAGAAAACTCTAAATAAAACAATTGAGTCCAAAACCATTGGGAAGCTCAAAACACAAAGGAATTGGATTTCTGTATTGCATCGTACCGCCCCAAACAATTTGTGAACTTGACACTTGACATGTGCATATTTCCTTCAAATTCTTATTCTTCAATTCTGCACTTTGCCGCATATACAGACTACTAGTTTCTGGAAATGTGGTCGTACGATTACCACAAAGTACTTGACACAATGTTTGTATTGCAAATAATAAATTTAAATAATACATATGTATATTATTCGACTTTCTTTGTATATATATCCATTATGCATGAAAAAGAAAAAACAAATTGAACATATGTTGAATATCGTCATGATCAACTCAAATACGATAAGAAGTCATATGGGTCTTGCTTCGATTCAAATATGAATATGCAAAAAAAATAAAAAATAAAAAAATGATTTTATAATAATTATTATAACATCAAACTCACACACACAAATAAAAATCTTCAATAATAACTACTTCCTCTGTCCCTTTTTATATGTCACATTTTTACTTTGCACGTGCATTAAAAAATGATGCAACTTTACCCTTCTACCCTTATTTAATTTTTTTGGAACTCAAGTTTTCAATCAATGAATATGAATTAATTTATTTTGATTAATTAATTTAACCAATGAATATGAATCATTTACTTAACTTTTCTAAGTTGGTCAAATGTATGTTATCAATGCTAATAACTCACAAGGGTAAAAAGGGAACAATATGCTAATTTATGCATTGATTTTATGAAATGACAAATATTATGAACCAACTATTTATAAAAAGGGATGATATATAAAATGGGACGGAGGAAGTAAAAAATTTGAGATGCAAATGGAAAATCCGTGGAAGGAAAAAAGAAGCATGACAGATATATACATTTATAGTAATAGGTGTAGTGACTCATAGAATTCTTGTTTTCAGCATTATTAAAATCATTAATGGTTTGAATAAATAAGATAGTGACTTTTGGTATTCTCATCATAAGTAATGAAAGGTTGAAAGATTGAAGTAAATATGATGATCTTTAGAATATTATAACTTATAAGTAATGGAAAAAATTACCTTATTAATTAAAAAAAATACAACTAGAATTATATATATATACTAGTTTTTCAGCACGTGCGTTGCACGTCAATTCAAAAAATTTAAGCGAAGATTTGAATAATAGGTTTTGCACAAAATAATATTGCAGATTCTTTTGTGAATGTTCAATGTGGATCCTCATATATATATATATATATATATATATATATATATCTTATTCACGCGAACCTATGAAGATGGCCAATGAATAAATTTATTAGTTAAATGCAATAATGTATATATTTATTTCAATTTGATGAGGTTCAATCATGTGATTAGTCGTATCTCACTAACATTTCCTTATAGACGATATTTGTTGTGTATTTTTCTTGTCATCTAACCAGATGTACTTTCTACGTGTATTCCACGTTAATCTGTTAAGATGTCATATGAATATTTGAAGAACAACTACATTTTATATTTTAGAACTATCTTTGTATTAATGTTTATTTTATATGTTATAACATAATAGATGACGTTCTTGGTGTTGGCTCTTATATTTGACTTCTTAATTGACTGTGTACATAAATCAACGATTATTTGACTGTCCATAGTTAACTCGGAAATGTTTTCTTTTTTTTTTTTTACTAGAGAAACTAAAAGTTAAAATTAAAGAATATATTTTATCTGTGAAATTATATATATAATCACATGTTTATCTTACATCCAAGAAAGATATAGTTTATATACTTGTAACCGATTTTCAATTTATTCAACCAAGCATGATTTGTCCAAAGAAAAATAACAACACCGTGTTATCACATACAGGGGTGGTATAATAATATGAAAAATTATTGATAAAAAGTTGATATAAAGAAAGATGAAAGTTATAAAATAATAAATGTAATAACTATGAGAATTCATAATATTATAACTAAAAAATGTAACAGAGTGTGAATAATGTTTGCAATAATTAGTAATAACTAAGATAATTTATAATGTTGTAACTAAAGAATTAATGTGCAATATATGAATTTCAAATAAATTTTATACTTATATAAATAAATAGGACTTTTAATTAATGTTACTACTTTTTTTTTTATAGTTATTAGATTTTAATTTAGTGTAGGGACAAAATGAAAATGTTTATTTCATATTACAAAATATAAAATTTATTTTGTTAATGATAAATTTTAAATGATTCATATATATTCACATATTTTTCACATTTCTTGTGAGTTTTTTTTTAAAAGAACTCGAAACATTTTAAAATAATATATTTTGAAGTTAGAAGATCTTGTTAACTTGATAATACATTCGTGACATATATATATATATATTAATAATAATAATAATAATAATAATAATAATAATAATAATAATAATAATAATAATAATAAAATTAAATTAATACAAACTTCAATATGAACTTTTTTTCGTTGAAAATACTGAAATATTAAGAAATAGTAAAATTTCCTGACAATCTAAATCACATAAGAAACATTGATAAACAAAGTCATTATTTTGTCTTGAGCATAAAAAAACAAATCGTGACAATTCTCTAACTCTTGAGAAGTTTCATAATTTTGGATAAAGATAGTCAGAAACATATATCTACATCACAAGAGAAACTTTTAACAAAAACAAATGAATTTAGATGTAACACCCTGGAAAACTAGTAGACCAAACTAGAGCCACAAGCTAGGGTTCTATGATTTGATGTATGGGAAATAGAGTCGTCGATGAGACTTTATATGTTTAGAATGAGGAGTTTAATGGTTGAACATCAAGATATGTATTAGACCTAGTAGCCTATATGACCTTTAAGAGTTTGGTTGTGCACTTGAAGGGCAACTACCAAGGCAAAAAGTGCAAGCCTAAGCCAAAGGGTCAAGGCTGCCCAACCTTGGCAGCTACTGCCCAAGGGTTCACGACCACCTTCACGACCAGTGGTGTGGACCACGGTCCGTGAGTGGGTCCATGGAGATGCCTTAGACACTTGGGAGGCCAGGCCAAGAGGCCAAGACACTGCCCCAAGTTCAAGAGGCACTTCACGAGCCGTTCGCTTGACCACGGCCCGTCAAAGTGCCCGTGAAGGTGCCTTAGTGTTTTAGGGTGTTATAGGGTCTTGGAAAGTTGGGGGAGCTGCTGTTCAAGGGACCACAGGCACCACCACGGGCCGTGGTGCCCTTTACGGACCGTCCAAGTGGCCGTGGTGCCTGGGACGGGGCTGCCAAGTGAGGGACATTTGGGTAAATTCCTATTCGACTAGGTTTAAGTGGGGGTCATTTTGTATATCTTTTATTCACCTATTTAGACTATTTTAAGTCCTTATCCCCCAAGTTTAAGTCACTTTACATCAGAATCAATTCAAAACCCCAAATCACTCCTCTTTCAAATATTTGTCTCTCTAAGAAGAACCTTTATTGAAGAAGAAGCTAGGGTTGAAGCTAAGGTCAAGATCCAAGGCTCCATTGCTTAAGGCTTGTGCTAGGGATTTGTTTATTCTTGTTTAGCTCTTCATCTATGGGTTCTTCCACCCATAGAGTCCCCTAGAATCTCCCCTAATTTGTGAAGAAAAACCCCAACCAAGCTAGGGTTACTTCCAATGCATGGGTTTTAGGTGGGTATGATTCCAAACAGTTGGATACTACTCTTATATGATTAATTTAGTTTTTATTCATGATATTATGAAGAATTTATGTGAATTCCTTGATTAAACCTAATTTTCAAAGTATGTGTTTGTGTCTTATGATGAGGAATTGATGATTCTTGCTAGATTCTCTTGGATTGTTGTCATGAATGGGACTTATTCAAGATTAGTAATATGAAATCATGAATTGAACTAGACTTATGTATGAATGATAGAACATGAATCGAAATTGCTAGATTTGGGACTTTGATGAATTATGCTTAGAATTAGCTATGCCTAAGGCTTGTGACTAGTATGTATTGTGATCTAGACTAGTATGATGATTGTGGAGTAAAGCTTGAATGTAGGGATTGAAGTCATAATGTTGATCACTAGGGCTTAAAAAGTGAGTATATTATGATGAGATATCTTGCATATATGTAGAATGTGAAAGGATAATCACCTAAAAAGAATCACACTTGTTATAATAGAATAGATTGAGGTTGAGTCTTATGATTCCTTCATGGATAGTTGAATGTAGCTTGGGATGGTAGATCTCATGGTATCTTCGGTTTGAGGAATTAAGCTCTCCTAAGGTTAGCTTGAACTAGCATTGATAGGGTGCTTTTCATGGTAGCTTGCATTAGTATAGGCATGGTAGCCTAGGATTAAGGATCTATGATCTCCTATGGGTAGCTTGAACTAGCATGGTTAGAATGCTCTTCATGGTAGCTTGACATGGTTAGGCCAAGACCATTTCATGGTAGCCTAGGATTGAGACATCATACTCTCCTAAGGATATCTTAGGGTTGAGGATTCATACTCCCTTAAGGATAGCTTGCATCTTATTGAATGGTTGCGTGGTGGCTAGGTTGGTACTTGAATCCTTCCTTTGCTAGCTTGGATTGTATGATGGTATGTTTTCCATGGTAGTTAGGTCTAGCAAGGTGGTATGCTATTCTTTGGTAGACTAGAATGAAAGATAGTTAGCATGGAGTAAGCTAGCCTAAAAGAGTACTTAGTGTGAGTGGTAGTATGGGATGCCATTCATTCATGTCACAAGTATGACTTGAAGCTACTTATGAATTGGCCTCTTATGTGATGTATGCCTAGCTTGGAATGTTGCTATAGTGACTTCCATTATATGAATTGACTTAAGATGATAGTTCCTTGTCAATATGAAAGTAGGTCAATTGTGACACTTAGAAATGATGAATATGAATATGGTGACCTTAAGGATATGCTTAGTGTGTGTGGTATTATGGGATGCCCCACATGCATTGCACAAGTGTGCCTTGAGGTTACTTAGGGGTATAGTGCTCTTGTGATATGAAAACCTAGGTCTTGACTATGAAGGTGGGCTATGACCAAGAATGACCAAAGAGAGGTACTTAGCTTGGATAGTATTATGAGATGCTATCTTTGCATTGCACAAGTATACTTGGAGGTGGCTTGTGAAGTAGTCCTCTTGAGTATAAATGATTAATGGTTGAAGTATGCAATTATGAATGTCTTATGTCAACTTGTTATGATATAGAATTTATGATATAGTTATGTTATTGTCTCTTATGCTTATGTCTTATGTTGACTAACCATTTGAGATGCTTTATGATGTTGTGCTAGCTTTCATACTTGGTACATTTCGTACTAACGCATATTGCCTATATTCTAATCAAATGTAGAGTGTTGGGAGATTAAGTTGCTTGGAGAATAGGCTCCTAAGTGCAAGAAGACTTGAAGATTTGTTGAGTCCTCATAGCTTCGAAGACGAACCCATATATGCTCTTTTATGTCTTTTCTTATGTTTTAGACTTTATGTGGGCTGCGTCCTAATGACTTTTATTCATGTTATTCATATATGGTTCGAGACAAAGATGTTAGAAAGACTTCCACTTTTATGAAATGCTTTTCGATTGTATGTTTAAAGCAAGTTTTAAATTCTCCCTACTTTTATATGGTCTTATGTTATGATGATGATAAGGGTTGTATGCGACCTCTCTTCGGGGGGTCAAGTAGGCCACATTACGTCTAGGGGGTACCCTTGGGTTGTGACAAACTTGGTAATCAGAGCAAAAGGTTTAGAATGGTTCTAGGATTGTCTCAAACCACGCCTAGAAGAGTCTTATTCATCAGTGTGAGTCGAGACACTTCTATGAATAGGAGGCTATGGGATGCTTAGGAAAAAGTCTCACTTCTTCACTCTCTTAGTCGTGCCATAGAGTTTGGATTTGGTAGGCCCTTTTTCTAATGTTTGCCTTGATTTTTCAGGTTATGGCTAATACTAGGGGAGAGAAGGAGAAGACATTGGGGGATCAAGAGATTCCTCCCTAATTTCAAAATCAAGCTCCTTCTTAAGTTCCTAATGACCCTCCTATTGGAAATATCACTTTAGCGGAGTTTAGGGCTTCTATGCAATTATTGTCTCAAGCTTTGACGGCGCAAGCTAATAGAGAGGTGGTGGCTCTGGCAAACCCTATAGGGGGAATGGGTGCTTATAGGATTAGGGAATTCTTGAGGATGAACCCTCCGTTGTTTAGTGGCTCCAATGTGGAGGAGGATCCAAATGGGTTCATAGATGAGGTTTATAAGACTCTTGCTATAATGGGGGTACTTCTAGAGAAAAGGCGGAGCTATCCTCTTACCAATTGAAAGATGTTGCCCAAATTTGGTATGAGCAATAGAAAGATTCTAGGCCAGTAGAGGCGGGCCCTATAGAGTGGGAAATTTTTAAGTTGACATTTCTAGATAGGTTCTTTCCTCGAGAGTTGAGGGAGGCTAAGTTGGAGGAGTGTCAATGAGTATGCCTTGAAGTTCACTCTTTTGTCTAAGTACGGTCCATCTTTGGTAGCAAGTCCAAGGGATTTGATGAATAGGTTTGTGACAGGGGTGTCCGAACTAGTAGAAGAAGAATGCCGTATGGCAATGCTTGTTGAGGACATGAATATCTCACGGCTCATGGTTTTTGCCCAACAAATTGAAGAGTCAAAACTCAAGAAGGAGAGGGCTAGGAGTTCATGCTTTTAAGGTAATATATATATATATATATATATATATATATATATATAAGAGAGAGAGAGAGAGAGAGAGAGAGAGATTATTATGGTTGATTCATTAAGCAATATTAATATGACAAAAAATAAATTAATAAGTGGTCAATGCATTACTTCCTAAATCAATGTATAATTTCTTTAGAAGTACTCTTTAGCTTTAATTTTTAGCTTGCAATAAATTTAGGAGGTGAAAAGACTTGAAAATATTTTGATTAATAGATATTTAATTTGTTAAATAATTTATAACATTTAAATTTAGTGTAAGGATAAAATCGTAATCTAACTTTTACCTAAAATTCTTTTCACTTTTAACATAATGTGATATATTATTACATTGAATTCAATCTATTAAATTTTTTGTTTGATTTCCTTCTATAATCTCCTATCTTTAATTAATTTTAGCTCAAAATTTATTCATCTTCACACTGATTTAATTCTACAAATAAAATACACTAATAAGCACAATCCATAAAATCCATGTTAAAAAAGGACAAATAAAAATACTAAATGTGAGATAAATAATGATTAAATATATGTACCTTTGGCCTCACATCAACACCCACACTTAAATTTTGCTTGTCCTCGAGCAAGCATTAGAGCTCATCTAAAAAAAAATCAAACTAAGGATGCCACCACTTTGGTTGATACAAAAAATTTGGCCATACACAAATTTCAAAATCAAGTACACTTCATGATCATGATGCAAGATATACAAATAAACAAAAAACCTCTAACCTCCAAACCTTAAGGAAGGATTCTGAACTCATCAAATTCAATCTTGCTCACCTATTCTAGTGAAAGAAAACTAATAAAATCACGAATCTATTATGAAATAGCTGCCCTCACAAGAAGAAATATTACACACACTCAATTCAAAAGATCATATCTATTTATAAAAGAAAACCCTAGACCCGCCTAAGTGGCGCCACCATAAACCAAGATTTCCTTTTAATTTATTTTATTTCCAAAACTAGCCTTTCCCTTTCATGAAAAGTTGCGACTTTTATGAAGAGTTGCGACTTTTATAAAGAGTTGCGACTTTTTTGAATAGTTGTGACTTTTATGAAAAGTTGTGACTTTAATGAAAGGTGCTGACCTTTTTGACAAAACACAATAAACATTTGTTCACACTATCTTTTGTTGTCTATAAATAGAGGAATTTCCTCTCATTTTAAAACAATGAAAAGTTTGAACTTCTTCTTCTTCTTCTTCTGGACAATTAAATAATTGTGTACTTGCTCCTATTGAATGACTCATTGACACCATTTTTTTGTATCAATCAATATGCTGGTGAATAGAATCGTTTTTCCTGAGAGGATATATTCCTTTAAATCTTAGGTATTAGGGGGGAATAATTTCCTTAAGGGGACACTCTGCATTCGGTGGGCTCGATTTTTTCCATTTTGTTTCATTCTATTGTTACAGATCCTGGTATGTTTTTACAGTCATTAATTTATGCTTATATTATTAATTGTTATTTTTGAGTACATGCTTTAAATTTTGTTGTTAATGTTTCTACAATATTATTATTAAGTATTTGTTAGTACATATTAAATAACTAACGTTAATTGAGTATTCATGCAAGTTTTTTCTACTGGAATTATTGAAGGTACAATAAAAAAAAATCTTACAAATCTCTAATTTGTTCATCAACAACGTTATTTCTTCACATACAAGGATGATATTTTGCGTTCTTTAGAAAATCCTCTGAGAGTTAATAACTTTGCATGCCCATATTTTTTGTTTTTATGTTGTTATCTATCTTTAGTAAATTTTATCACTGAATATTATGAGTACTTTAAGGATTGAAAGTTGATTGAAGTGTTAGTTAATTTTCTGAGGTATGTTATTTTAAAATATGAGAACTTTTCTGGTTAGAATGATTTGTTATCATCATTGGATATCTCATAGTTTACTCCCTTTAATGTATATATTTTCTCGCTGTTTTGTTGTCTCCTTAAAATTGTATTGATTATTTTTGGTTTGGTATGTATATGATCTAACATGGACAAAACTTTCGTCCTTTTAATGCTTTCCTTTTTTTTCCTTCTCATTCAGCTCTACTAAATATTTTTGGTGTGAGTTATGACTATTTTTAGCATGCCTTATTTGAAGAATATGAAACAAAACCTACTCTAAATCCAAGTCATTGCTGAGCATTTGAGTTATCTAGGTTAGACTCATTTTTAATTTTTTAATGTTCGAGAATATTTCTTTAACATGAGTCTAAAATGCAAAATTTTGATCTACTTGTTGTCACGACCCAGACTGTCGTGATTGGCACCCGCACTAACACTCCGGTGGAGAACCACTACTACAACCCAAACCAAGCAACCAATCTAATCTAAGACATTTAAATATACGAAACAAGTCAAAATTACTAAGGAAATAAATAGAGTTTCCATAAAGTCCAACAAAAGTCTAACAATAATAACTAACGATGCGGAAGAATAACCTAGAACCTGAAAGTCAATGTACCAAAGCATCTAACAATGAACCAAGTCTAAAAAAGAAGGGATACAACCCCATACTAATGAACTAACTAAAACAAATGTCTAAGTTTGAAAATGGTGGACATAAACGAAAGAGAATCCCATGGCGGCTCAAAAAAATCGGCTCAGGTTGAATTTGAAGTGACGTTCACTGATCTCCTAAGCAAGGTATGTCAGTAACCGCTTGAAGATGCCTTGTACTCAACAAAAATAAGAGCAAGTGCAGTATCAGTACACAACCACATTGTACTAGTAGGATCACGAGGCTATCCCACTAGTGCAACATAAACAAGTCAAGACAACAATATAATCACATGCATATATATCAACATATACAACATTATCAACATTTACAACCAATTATCAGTTTCACATTTTATATCACATCATTGGTTTTCTCATGGAACCCAAACCCAGACAGTTAGCATGTTGGAACGTGGCAACTGATCCCATATTTATACCAGAACGTGGCAACCGATCCAAGTTAGTTATGCCAAAACGTGATAACCGATCTCATTCACACACCACAATCACAATCACAATCACAATCATAAGTATATCATCAAGCTCATTTATTTAAGTCATGATTCATGGAATTCATCATTCCTCTATCTCATTTACAACTAGTGTGATCAGTATTGCAACATTCATACATATATAAGTATCATAATGAAGCAAGAACAAGCATACATCACACAATCATAGAATCAGAACCATCACCTACCTCGAAACAAGCTTGAAACCCTAAGAAACTTGATCCTTCCCTTTCTGGATTCATTCCGCTTGTTCTTGGTCTACAAACAATCAGTATAATACGGGAATCAATAAATAATCGCTAATTACCTGAAACTATAACAATTCTATGAACCCTAGATCAAATCCATGATCCCAATTATCTAATTTAGGGTTGTTTCCACCATAGAATCTATAACAAAACCCTCCCCCATCAATATTCGCCCATTCTATTACGTTCTATGGATCGAAAAATGAATTTGGGGAGTGAAAAGCTTACCTTTAGCCTCAAGAATGGTAAAAAATGAATAGGAGTCGCCTGAGGTTTGTTCCGTAGCTTTAAAAATCAAAAAGTGCCAAATAAGGTCGTTTAGGGGTTTATTAATTACTTTAAGTCGCGTCTGGCACGCCACAACGACCTCACCACAGCAATCAAATTCCCTGCCAAGGCGGGTTGCATGAGACAAAGAGCTTATTAAAGAATTCCCAAATCCCCATTTCACAGCACACCTCTAACCCACAACGCTCAGAAAATTTCACTCCAAGATCGATTTCGGGAGTTCTACTCACCCGAATTCAATTTCGTAAAGTCATACGGATTTCTTAACGAGATATCTAACTACTCATGTAATCAAAATCATAAATAATTTGCCTGATTGTTACCAGATTTCCATACACGTTAATGACTCCGATTTCGTCCAAATCTGGACTAGGTTGGGAAAATCCAAATACTAGGAAAAAGTTTTTCAGTCCCAAATTTTCTCTCATTGGCTTTTCTATAATGACGGGAATAGGTCATTACAATAGATATCAATTTACCTATCACTCGTCCCCGAGTGATAAAACTTAGGAAAAGTAGGCTAAGGAAAGAATGGAGTAGTACCTGAATCAACGAACAATTGGGGATACCTGTCTCGCATGTCCCTCTCGATTTCCCAAACAGCTTTCTTAACTGGATGATGCTTCTATTGAACATTCATGGACTTAATCTCCTTGGTTCTCAACTTACGCACATCACGATCAAGAATTGCAATCGGTTCCTCCTCATATTGGAGGTCCTTGTCTAACACAATTGAGTCCCACTTAATGATATAATCCTCGTCACCATGATACTTTTTCAACATGGATACATGAAATACCGGATGAACACTTGATAAATTAGGAGTTAAAGCCATTCTATCCGCTACCGGTTCCACACATTCAAGGCTTTTAAATGGACCAATGTATCTAGGACTTAGCTTACCTTTCTTGCCGAATCTCATCACCTCTTTCATGGGTGATACCTTAAGAAGAACATTTTCACCGGATTGAAACATCATGTCTTTTACCTTATGATCCGCATACTTCTTTGTTTACTCTGGGCTGCTAGAAATTTAGCTTGAATCCTCCTCACCTTATGTTGAACATTCTTCACTTAATCAACCCCCAATGGTTTCACATCTCTAGCATCAAACCATCCTATGGGTGATCTACATCCCCTCCTATAGAGTGCCTCGAATGGTGCCATATCAATGCAAGAGCGATAACTATTATTATAGGAGAATTCACACAAAGGTAAGAACTTATCCCAATGTCCTCCAAAATCAATCACACATGCCCTCAACATGTCTTCCAACACTTGATTATTCCTCTCTGACTGCCTGTCTGTGGATGGAAGGTTGTACTAAAAGTGAGTTGTGTGCCCAATTCATCATGTAATTTCCTCCAAAACTTAGATGTGAATTGGGTACCACGGTCTGAGATGATAAAGAGGGGCACCCCATGCAACCTCATTATCTCTTTCACATAAACTTTAGCCAATTGTTCAGCATTATAATATATTTTTACCGGAATAAAATGGGCTGACTTAGTCAATCTATCAACCACTACCCAAATAGAATCAAACTTCCCCAAGGTCTTGGGAAGACCAACCACAAAATCCATGGCTATTATTTTCCACTTCCATTTTGGAATTGACATTCTTTGAAGCAAACCTGCAGGCCTTTGATGTTCATACTTCACTTGTTGACAATTTTGACACTTCACCACAAACTCCGCTATGTCTTTCTTCATGCCCGGCCATCAATAAATTCGCTTCAAATCTTGATACATATTGGTCACACCCGGATGAATAGAATATCGCAAACCATGAGACTCTGCCAACATTTTCTCAATCAAGTCATCTACTTTAGGAACACATATTCTCCCTTTAAAAATGAGCACATAATTCACATCAAGAGTGGTCTCTTGTGCCTTACTAATAGCAATCTTTTTCTTAAGCTCCTCCAAATTCTCATCTTCAAATTGTTTGACCTTGATCTCTTCAATGAAAGTGTCCCTTACCTCAATACTAGCTAACACCCCACCTGTTTCTGAGTCGCTTGGTTATACTTAAGCAAGCTAAACTACCTATACTCACCGCTTTTTGACTTAAAAGCATATGCCACCACATTAGCCTTGCCCGGATGGTATTGAATGGTCATATCATAATCCTTGAGTAACTCCATCCACCTCATCTGTCTCAAATTCATATCCTTTTGAGTGAACACATGCTGCAAACTAGATGATCGATAAATACCTCACACTTAACACCATTGAGGTAATGTCGCCATATCTTAAGAGAAAACACTATCGCTGCCAACTCTAAATCATGTGTTGGATAATTTCTCTCATGCACCTTAAATTGACGCGAGACATAACGTATAACATTTTTATCCTGCATTAACACAACACCCAAACTAGAATGTGAAGCATCATAATAAATAATAAAATCTTTTCCTTCAACTGGTAATGTTAAGATAGTGGTCAAGAGAGTCTTGAGCTTTTAAAAGCTCTCCTCACATTTTTTAGTCCATTCAAATGGTATCTCCTTGTTGGTCAAATTGGTTAAGTGAGTGGCAATGGAAGCAAAGTTCTTCAACAAATCAACAATAATAGCTAGCGAGTCCCACAAAACTCCTAATTTCCATCATAGAGCTTGGCCGAACCCAATTCTTAACCACCTCAATCTTTGGGGGATCTATCATTACCCCTTCTTTTGAAAGTACTTGCCCCACAGATGCAACCGATTTCAACCAAAATTCACACTTACAAAATTTAGCATACAACCTTTGTTTCCCAAGAATACCCAAAACAATACAATGATAGCCGGCATGCTCTTCCTCACTTTTTGAATAAACCAAAATATCATCAATAAAAACTATAACGAACGAATGAAGAAATGGTTTGAACACCCCATTCATCAAACTCATGAAAGCTGCAGGCGCATTGGTCAAACCAAAAGACATAACCAAAAACTTATAGTGCCCAGAGCGAGTTCTAAACGCCGTCTTGGGCACATCCTCAGGCCTACTTTTTTAATTAATGGTAACTGGACCTTAGATCAATCTTAGAGAAAACCGTTGCCCCTTCCAATTTATCAAATAGATCATCTACTCTAGGCAAATAATACTTGTTTCGAATAGTGACTCTATTTAATTGTCGGTAATCTATACACATTCTCATATTACCATCCTTTTTCTTGACAAACAAAACTGGTGCACCCCATGGGGAAGCACTAGGACGAATATATCCCTTATTAAGAAGCTTTTGGATTTGAGCCTTAAGCTCTCTTAATTCTGCTGGAGTCATGCGATATGGAGGGATAGAAATGGGGCATGTACCAGGCTCTAAATCAATGCAAAAATCTATATCTCTATTCGAAGGCATACCAGGCAAATTATTAGGAAACACTTTACTAAATTCAGACACCACAAAATAGACCAAATGGATGGAGCCTCAATCTCAACATCACTAATATAAGCCAAATAAGCCAAACAACCCTGCTCTACCAGTTTGCTAGCCCGAATAGAGGATATAATCTTAGCTTGCTTAGGCCTGTACACCCCTTCCCACTCTAATTTTCCCTTCTCGAAATTTCTAGAGTTACAGACTTAGTATTACAATTAAGCATAGCATAATAGGAGGGCAACCAAGTTATGCTTAAGATTATGTCAAAGTCAGTCATATCCAAAATCACCAAATCAGCCCCAGTATGAAAACCCATAAACAAAATAGGACAAGCACGATAGACATGGCTAACTATGATTGACTCTCCAACTGGGTAGAAACACGAATAGGGGCATCACGAATATCACATATCATATCAAAAATCTGAGGCAAATCCCACGGATACATATGAATAAGTAGAACCCGGATCAAACAACATATTAGTTATCCGGTCACAAATAAGAATAGTACCTATGATCACCACGTCAGATGCCTCCGCCTCATTCTTGCTCGAAAAAGCATAACATTGAGTCCTATCATCTTGACGAGCCACTTCCCTACCTTGTAGCGATCCCTTTCTATTTACCGTATGCACATAAATTACAAGATATATATATATATATATATATATATATATATATATCATTTTTTTCCTCATGCAAGTAAGTAATGGTAATAAATATTATCCACTTCCGAGTACCCAAACTGGTTGGGTTTATGCTTTATACGATCATTACAACAAGTAGCACATGTAACATATTACAAGCTTGGGTGTACACACCCCAAATAAACCAAACATATAGCCATGCTTATATTACAACCCATGGACATGATATGGTTAGGCTTCAACATCAAATGCAAATATACATCACATAGATCGGTTATAAGTATCAACATTTATATAAATATATATGCCTATATGCAAATGTGATCTTCTTTAAGGTTCTCAAAATTTCCATCGTCCATGGCCATCTTCATCACTCCTCTCGATCAGCCCCTACGATAGAAACAGCTATCGCTAAGCATAAAGCTTAGTGGTGTAAAAACTATAGGGTCGAAATCCTCAATATTCATCAAGCCACCTTTTCCATGTCAATGAGCATCATACTTGAAACATAATAAATAAATCAAGTAACAATAGATAACAAGTATCAAGTTCTATATTCAAAGATACAAATGTCAAGAAGCTCATAACACCATTTTCCAAGAATTTCAATAGCAAGGCTCTCCCAATATATATACTTCATGTCGTCACACCCGGCACAAGCATGTATCAAGAAGGGTCGTTGCCCTGAAGGACCGAAGCCCTATATCAAGAAGGACCGAAGCCCTGTATCAAGAAGACCAAGAACCATATTAAAAATGGCTTTCTAGTTCGTACTTAAAGTGGATAACTTCCATTCCTAAGACGAACTACAAATCCAGAGTCAAGATGACAAATGATCTGAATCAAGAGGCCTGCCAATAGTGACAAAGCCGCAGCCACAAGAAGGACATAGTCCCAACAAGAGTGTCAAGTGATCAAACAATCCGTATAAGTGGGCAAGTTACACAAGCATCATACCAACATGACAATGCAAAGTAACAAGAGGTAGCTGAGGTATCAAGATCAAATTTCATTTATACCAGCCATCACAAGAGTTCAAGTACAAGTTTATACACAAACCTCAATACTTTAGCGTAGCAATAATCCAATAAACTTCGCAAGCTCAAACCGGAGACCAACCAACGTATCAAGTTCCTCAACTTGTTCACAAGTGTATACAACCTTAAAAATGCAATTAAAAAACTTCTTTAATTCCTAATATCTCAATAATATCAAAATAAAATAGGATTATCATCATAAGTAAGCTCAGCCCACACAGACACAATTCTGTTTTCAAAACAGTGATTCTGGCCAGTTTAGTACCCCATGTTGCAACTTAAATTTGAACAGTAAATCAGCAAAAAATAGATTTTGTAACCTTTATTAAAGTTGTAGATACATCTCTTAAGATTGTAACACAACAAGAATCACTGAAAAATACATTTTGTACAAAAGGATATCATCAATACACTAACAGTGGTTCCTACTGGAATTCTAAACCCGAAATCCGATAACACTTGTCCTGTGTTGCGTCCCATATTTCCCATGCATAATAGCTAGATTAGACTTTAACATAAACATAAGAGTTGTAGATACATGAATTAGCTTTTCAAAACATATTTATTCACCCAAAACGGAGTTATACAGAACGAGATATTCTAAACGTAACACAACCTACTCAGCTACAACAATAGAGAAATCTGGACAGAACTTGTCCTGTGTTGTGTCCCAATTTTGACATCCATAACAGCTAAATCAGACTTTTACTTAAACATAAGAGTTGTAGATACATGAATCAGCTTTCCAAAACATATTTATTCACCCAAAACGGAGTTCCAGATCACAAGATATACACAATTTACCAAACACTACCTAGCTCAAAAACAGATTTCAGCACTTACCAACAAGGTAGTTTTTCTCCTTGATTTCAGCCAAAAGACCAAGGTTTTTTTCTTGTGATTTTTGAAGAACAGATGATAAGCTAGTTTCTAAGGGTTTTAATATTCCATTCCCGCGAAATTATTCGAAGAGAAGTGGACTATATAGTCAACAAGTGATGCTTATCACTTGGGACACTTGGCTGGCCAAGGTGCTGCCAACCATACTTTATATTTTTATCCTTTGGTGCTGCCCAAAAATGCATATTTACATATTTATATGTATATGCCTCAACCCCATTTAATTACCTATAATTAGGACATAATATTATGTATATACCCCAACACAAATCCATCCATTACGATACACTTTATATTAAGCAAGTTAGAAATTTTTCACAACTTTAAAGTTCCCAAAATGTGAATAAACCATATTGAAGTATTTAAGCAACGGTAAATCACCATGAGACTCTTGTAAGCATTTAGGGGTGTTACATACCTGGTTGCTCGTTACCCCTGCCTGTATTCCCATTTCCTCTACCTCCACGACCTCGCTGATTACCTCCTTGCCCACCTTGTGGACATCTTCTACCATTATTACCATTTCCTGCAGGTACCATTGCTCTAAAAGGCTGTTGCGCGACATCTAATACACGTGGGTGGGAACAATCTCTCCTCATATGCCCAGGTTCTCCACAATTATAGCAAGTACGATCAAAAGATGGTCTGCCTCCCGTCGAAGGCGCGACTCTCTTGCTATCCTGAAAATTATAAGATGGAGTTCCTGAGTAGTTACCTATAGAGGAGAGCATAGCGGACTAAATTGGCTTGACTGCAAGCGTTGGTATCCCTGAACCTTTGGAATAAGAACCTTGGAAGTTGCCTGAATTCTTGGCCCTTTTTGCCAACGCCTTAGCTTGACCATCTCGCCTTACCCCTTCCACTTTCTTAACATAATTTGTCACCTCATTAAAGTTCCTCCCTGCAGAAGTAACGTGAATAGATAATACTTGCAACTCAAAATTCAATCCCCTAATGAATAACTGGTTCCTCTCCTCCTCAGTAGCCAATTGTGTAGCATATCTAGATAGTGCATGGAACTTGGCCTCATAAGCAGCTACATACATACCACATTGCTCTAAAGACATAAATTTATCTTTCTTACGATCTCTTAAATTTCTAGGCACATATTTCTCTAAAAACAGAGCATGAAATTGGGTACAAGTGGGTGGAGGTAAAGTAGAAGATTTGCACTCCATATAAGCTCTCTACCACTGTTTGGCCTCACCTTGAAGTTGAAAGGACACAAACTCAACCCCATGTTGATGAAAAATACCCAATTTATACAGCCTCTCATAGCAATCCAGAATGTACGTATCCTCACTCTCAGAACCAAGAAATACCAGAGTCTTAAGCTTCGAAAAATTAGTCAACATTTCATGCTCATTACCAGTCATGACAGAGCCCAACAAAGGACGGGATAAAGCATCATTACCTCCTGTTCCACCCGTCTTAGGCGTAGTGCTAACAACAGGATGATTAGTAGGAGATTGAGTTGCTTGAACAGATGGGAGCATTCCCGGACCAACCAATCCCTTCAAAAACGACATGATCTGTTGGACTAACACTGGGTCGATGAGAGGAATACCCGTTGCCTCAGCCTGCACCTCTTCCTCTTGTCCAACCTCTTTAACATTCTCAACATTCTCAACCTCAACCACTTCTTCAATTTCCTCATGATGCATGAGAGGGTTCTCATTCACAGGAGCATCTCAAAAAGCAAGCGCTACTCTTCCACGACCTCTACCCCTAGCTCTTTCTCTACCACTGCCTCGACCGCGACCTGTCACTACAGATTCCTTAGCTGGAGCATTGACGGGAGCTATAGGCCTGACGCCGTTATACCTAATATTAACCAACTGCGAACAGAAGAGTGAATGAGGTTAGATACCAATTCGAATCAACAAATACCAATTGGAATCAAGTTATAGCATGAAAGGAGACAAGAGAAAAATAGTGAGATTCTCTAAAGTCCTATAGCCTCTTGAAGGAAAGTAAAGGCATCCTCGTACCATTCCGCGAGACTCTACTAGAATCATTTTGGTACATCGAGCTCAACAAACCTAGTCTCTAATACCAACTTTTTCGCGACCAGACCGTCATGATTGGTACCCACACTAACACTCCGATGGGAGAACCACTACTACAACTCAAACCAAGCAACGAATATAAACTAAGACATTTAAGTATACGAAACAAGTCAAGATTACTAAGGAAATAAATAGAGTTTCCATAAAGTCCAACAAAAGTCTAATAATAATAACTAACAATGCAGAAAAATAACCTAAAACTTGAAAGTCAATGTACCAAAACATCTAACAATGAACCAAGTCTAAAAAAGGAGGGATACAACCCCATACTAATGAACTAACTAAAACAAATGTCTAAGTCCGGAAATGGTGGACATAGACGAAAGAGAATCCTATTGCGGCTCCAAAGAATTGGCTCACCCTTGAATTCGAAGTGACGATTACTGATCTCCTAAGCAAGGTCTGTTAGTAGCCGCTTGAAGATACCCTGTACTCAATAAAAATAAGAGCAAGTGCAGTGTCAGTACACAACCACCTTGTACTAGTAGGATCACACAGCTATCGCACTAGTGCAACATAAACAAGTCAAGACAACAATATAATCACGTGCATATATATCAACGTATAAAACATTATCAACATTTACGAACAATGATCAATTTCACATTTTATATCACATCATTGGTCCTCTCATGGAACCTAAACCCAAACAGTTAGCATGCAGGAATGTGACAACCAATCCCATATTTATGCCAGAACGCAGCAACTGATTCCATGTTTATGTCGAAATGTGACAACCGATCCAAGTTAGATATGCCGAAACGTGGCAACCGATCCCATTCACACACCACAATCACAATTACAATTACTAGTATATCATCAAGCTCATACATTTAAGTCATGATTCATGACATTCATCATTCCTCTATCTCATTTACAACAAGTGTAATCAATATTGCAACATTCATACATATACAAGTATCATAATGAAGCAATAACATGTATACATCACACAATCATAAAATAACAATCATCACCTACCTCGAATCAAGCTTGAAACCCTAAGAAACTTAATCCTTCCCTTTTTAGATTCGTTCCGCTTGTTCTTGGTGTACAAACAATCAATATAATACGGGAATCAATAAACAATCGCTAATTACCCAAAACTATAACAATTCTATGAACCCTAGATCAAATCCATGATCCTAATTATCTAATTTAGGGTTGTTTCCACCATAGAATCTATAACAAAACCCTCCCCCATCAATATTCACCCATTCTATTACGTTCTATGGATCGAAAAACGAATTTGGGGAGCGAAAACCTTACCTTAAGCCTCAAGAATAGTGAAAAAAAAGAGTAAAAGTCACATGGGGTTCGTTCCTTAGCTCTAAAAATTGAAAAGTGCCAAATAAGGTCGTTTAGGGGTTTATAAACTGCTTTAAGTTGTGTTTGGCCCGCCACAGCGGCCGCCTCCCTGCCACAATGACCCAGTCAAAGCAACCAAATTCTCCACCAAGGCGGATTGCAGGAGACAGAGAGCTAATTATAGAATTCCAAAATCTCCATTTCACAACACACCTCTAACCCACGACGCTTATAAAATACCCTTCACTCCAAGATCGATCGAGAGTTCTACTCACCAAAATTCAATTCCGTAAAGTCGTACGGGTTCCTTAACGATTTATCTAATTACTTATGTAATCAAAATCATAAATAATTCATCCGATTGTTACCAGATTTCCCTAGACCTTAATGACTCTGATTTCGTACAAATCTGGACTTGGTTGGAAAAATCCAAATACAACGAAAAAAAATTTCGGCTCCAATTTTTCTCCCGTTGGCTTTTCTATAACAACGGAAACAGGTCGTTACACTTGTACTTTCATAATGCAACAATTTTACATTCATATTTTTGAAAAATTCGTAATGTTGCATTGATGAAGCATCTAGAAGGGCATTCAGAGTAGCAGTTTAATGAAGAATCAATTTCTAAAAGGGTAATATTATTTTGTTGTTGTTTCAAATTTATTTTTCTCCTTGTATAAATTTTGTTAGAGTAACAAAGTAATAATAACGAAAAGTGGTCAACGTTTTACCTCAGACAAGTAGATTGTCTCAAAAAAATTATATTTACGTTGTTGTGGTGTACATTTTTAACGGTCTTAATTTTTTTTTTAAATAATATTGATTATCAAAAACTTTTATATAATTTGTTTTTAATAAGGAGTTATTCTAACCATAAAATTATCAGTTCTATATTTTTCATGTACAAAAAAATAGAAAAAAATACGTTTAATCACTACATAAAAACATCACCCAATTTTAACAAGACAATTATATCATCAAACATATATTATAATAAATTATGTAAAATATGAAAATGATTCAAGATATTTTTAATCATTCGTTATATATTTAAAATTCTTGAGATATATGATAATGTCAAATCATTTAATTTCTGTTTAAATGTTCTTAAAATCTACTAAAATTTACTTCTTTTTTTCTTATAACAGTCGATCATTGGAAAGGTTGTTCAAAAGCTTAGAAAGATTATTTATGCCCATGCGAAGCGCGGGTAAATTACCTAGTTGAATATAAATTAAGAACTTAGCATCAAACAGAAACTCTCACACTCACAAAGAAAACTCACATGTATGCACAAAGAACAACGAACTTTGTCATTATGTACATCTCCATTAATTAGGCATGCTCGAATAGAATCAAATAAGACTTTAATGAGTTGTAATGTAGGCTAGGGGATGGATAGAAAAACTATATAATAGTGACTTAAACTTCCTTAAGTACTTTGTACTTTTACACTTCATCGCCCATAATTTTCTTCTCTTTATTTTCACCCCTATCTTCAACAATTTTTTCACAAGTAATTCTCATCATCTCAAGAATGCTTCAATTATTTTTTATAATCACATTCTTTTAAAGAGGGGTTTTTCATCACTTTTGTAGCTATCATTGATTACCTTTTACACTCAACTTTCTTTAGATTTAACAACTATAATAAGTCTATGCTATAGTGCTCAAGGAAGCAAGGTGCAAAAATTGGGAATTCAACAAAATAGTTAAGGGCAAAATATGGTTACCAATAAAACGATACATACTCAAAAGGGCAAACTAGTGATATTATATCTGAAAAGGCTAAAATTCACAAGACAAATCAAAGAAAGCCTATAATCATCTCCTAAATAAAATGACACTTATTTTTTCGTTTCAATAATATACAAGGCAAGTTTTAGACTAATATGAAAAACATGGAATAAGTAAATTCTCACCACACATGACACGAGTATCAATCAAGTGAACAAATTGTACTTCTAAGAGAGATAAGGTCATAACAAACTCCAAAATAAAATAAGTTATTTACAAAGTCACAACTATAAGTCTAGGTGTCAAAAGTCTACAATTTCCTTAGCAATCAAAACATTTACAAAAAATACTGCTCAAAATTAGGCATAAATAGAAAGTATCAAACAAATCACAACGTCTTTTATTTTTTTCTCCAAAAAAATAATAAAATGAAATTTACTCCTAGAAAGAAAATATTCGGTTCAAAGGGATTATCCTCAGGAAAAGAACCGAAAACAAAAGTCGAGGAACCCATCCTAAAATAAAAGGACTCAATAAAAACAGTAAAAAGTAGGAATTCATTCTCCCACCCCCACACTTAAAAAGATGCTATGTCCCCAAAGCATTAATTAAAATTTAAAACAAGGGTTAGGAAAACTCCTTGAGACCTAGGTCTAGCTAGTAGCATGTTCTCTCAATTTTCATCAAGGGTCGTACGCAACCCACACTTAAGCTCAAATGTGCTCATTTGTTTCAAATTTGTAGATACTCATACTTCCCCTAATATGCAAAAACAACACAAAAAAGTGGTACCAAAAAATAAAATAAAATAAGAAGCTACACCACAAATGGGGTTGCCTTCCAATAAGCATTTTATTTAACGTCACGGTACGACATAAATAAGTTCACCACTTTTCTTTCTAATTTGAGCATATCAATTGTACCCATAACTTTGCATCAATTTTTCTATTTCGCTCAAGGGGTGGTGGTATAAGATAAAGGAACCAAGCAATTGATGTTGCATCTTGCACTTTTTGGTCCTTATGTGAGGGATGCCATTTTGTCTATGTGGACTCGAAATATTTAGGATATAGAGGTCTTGTCCTCATCTATGAACTCTACCATCAGTTCAGATGAATCAAATTTCATGTCGTCGTGCAAGCATAATGTACAAAAATATTTACAATGAGATCTAAGATGTCTCAACTCCAAAGGAACATTATTTACAACATTCTCACTTGTGTAACCCTTCTCAATATTGAAATTAAGGAATAAAGTACAGTTGAATGGTTGGATTTTGCTCTTTTTGATCCACTAGTTGGTCATTATCCACGACAATTGGTGATTGGGAATCAGACATTTCAACCTTTTTGTTCAAGCGATCCTCCAAGTCATGAATATATATGCCAAATTGATCAATTTCTTGTTTGAGTTCAACTCATCCTTCTGCCAGTTGGTTTGTCATGTATGTTGGATGATCATCATGTATAGATTCCTGAAATTTGAGAAGTTGAGCTTGTTCCTACAACCAAGATTGACTTACCATCTCTGCTTTTTCACAACTCTCTCTTTGTTGAGATTCAGCTAGGCCTGTACTTTGCAATGTATAAGCGTCAAACGTAGCCTGTAGTTCCATAAATTTTGATTGCTCTTTTGTAATTGCTAAATGAGTTATTTCCATGGCTTCCATTGTTTTCTTTTGTTGCTCCAATATTTGTTCCAATAAATTTCTAATGCGAGCCTCTTGTTCTGTATCCTTCAGATAATCACTCCTGACGATATCACACATAACTGAAGAATCATATTACGGGTTCATGGGAGGGGAATAAGAATTAGGACAACCATTCCAATGACCATTTTGATCATCACACATATTGAAGAAAATTATAACAAAAGAAATGCAATTTATTTCAGTCTTGCATTATTGTTATATGTTACAATGACATGGGTATATATAGTGTTAGTAGGAGGGTTTACCTATACAAGTTTAGGTGTATAATGACTCTTCCAATTAGTATTTGTGTCGACTAAGGACACACTACCAAGGATAGTATTCTATCCAGGTTGGGAGTGTCTATCATCACCCTGCAAGCTAGTGTAGGGATTTTGGACAACACCTAGCTTGGTGTGTACACCTGAAATTGATGCTTAGGCTATTTCTTCGTGAGAATATCCACAATTTGAAGCTTGAAAAGAATGAATTTGGTTTCCATTGCATCATGAACCACATTTTCGTGCACAAAATGGTAATCAAGTTAAACATGCTTAGTGCGAGCATGTAATATCGAATTTGACGTGAGAAGGAGAGCACTGATATTATCCATGAACAACAATGGGGGACGAGATATATTATTTAATAGATAAGTGACCCACGTCAATTCTGCAGCTAGAGAAGCCAATGAACGGATACTCAGCTTCGACGCTAGACTTAGACAATATATATTGCTTATTGGATGACCAACTGGTGTAATTAGCGCCAAGAAAGACACGGACCCCTATGGTAGACCTTCGGGTAAGGGGACAACCATCCCAATCCGCATCTGAAAAGCATAAGAGGTTGAGAGATGACCTAGCTGAGAGTACACATACCCAAGTCAGGAGTGTCGATGAGATAACTAAGGAATCTTTTAATACCTTTCCAATTTACATTGATAACACTTAACTAAACTTCATCCAATTCTAAGTGTAGGCGGTCACTATGGCTGGAAACGAAATCGGGAGGTGCTGGTTCCGATGCCGTTCCTTCCCGATCCGTTATCGGTCCGGTTCCATTCTAGCTTGTACCTGTTAAGGTCGGTGTCTAGGGGGTCTGGGAGGGGTAATGGGACGGAAATCGGGATATACCGGTTAGCCTCGGTTCGGTTCGGTTCGAATTTTTTTTAAAAAAATCTTAAATATAGCCGTTTTGAGGGCCGTTGGGCAACGGGTTTTGGGCCCCACCAACGGCTCTTTCACCCCCATAACTCCCCTTTACACCTCCCTACCCACCCCCACCCGCCCAAACATTTTTTAATACCCCAACCTTCTAAAAACTACATTTTCATCCCTTTTTTTTTAACTATAAATACCCTCAATCTTTCATTCTTTTCACTCACAAAAGTATTATTTTCTACTCTCTCAACAACTCTCAAAAGTCTCACTCAAGTCTCTACTCTCTAATCTCTTATTCTCGTTAAAATTACGAATTTGGTCTTTGGAAATTGGAGCTTCAACTTCAATTTTCGGCTTTCGATCATACACGTCTACTTTTTTAAGTAGACGTTTGGTACATTCATTCCAACTCACTTTTCATTTAGGTATTTATTTGTTTGCACTTAATTATTTATTTTCTGAGTAATTAGTCTCTAGTCTTTACTTGTTTAGTTATTTATTTGTTTAAAACTTTGCATTACATTTTCGTATTATATATAATTTACTCACTTTTTATATTTGAATATGAATTCCGGTAAAAAACAATGTTGACAACGGTAAAACAACCATAGTTGATTCGATCACTAATTTATGAAGCTCAAAATTCAAGAAAAATAAAAAAACGTGTAGTACTTCTAAATCTAAAACTAAAAAAACTTCTCAATTAAGAATAAATACGAATGATTATACGCATGTTGATGAAACTGTTTTTAATATTGATAGTAATAGTTGATTAGATCCTTTTCATGAACATTTACAAATAAGGTTTGGTAATTTTGATGAGGAATTACTTGAAGATGATGAACATGATGATGTTAATGATTATATTGATAATTTTGATAATAATGTTGATGAATATGATGATGATGAAACTCATCCAGCTACTACTCCTACTCCCAGTCCCTCTTCCCTTCCCGCTCCCTTTAGTTGTCCTGCTCCCGTTCCCCCCATGCATCGTAGGCCTAAGGTAGAACGTGCTAAAAAATTACTTGTGTGGCAATTTATGACTCAGAATGAAGACAAAATACAAGCTATTCAAATTGTGTATAATTCACATTTTAAAGGTTTTACTAGAAATACAATTAAAAAGGCTATCTTTGATTATCAAGCTCAATATTTTCAATATCTTCGTTGTTTATTTTATTATAATAATTGTAAAATAGCTATTACTTCTGATATGGGCCGTTGTGTAAATGGTAATGATTATTTCACTATTACTGCACATTGGATTAATGAAAATTGGACTTTGAAAAAAAAGAATTTTAGGTTATAAATATTGTGAAATGCATAAAACCGGTAGTTATATAGCTCAAACAATTATAGATGTTTTACAAAACTATGGAATTTGTGATAAAAATAAGTAGTGTCACCTTAGATAATACTTCCAATAATAGAACTACTGTTGAAATACTAAAACAATCTCTTTGTCCTATTTATATTGATGGTTTTCATATTAGGTGTGTTGCACACATATATAATTTGACTGTTAGAGATGGTATAGCAATGTATAATGATGGTTGCATAAAAATTGAACAACATGACATTTTATTTTTAAATGTCAAGTTAAGTCTAGATGTAGAGTTTTGAAAATCGTTGTTGTGAATTTAATCTTCCACCTAGAAAAATTCCAAAATTAGTGTGTACGAGATGAAATGGTTAATATGAAATGATTGAAGTTGCTTATGAATATAGGAAACCTTTACAAATGGTTTGAAATGCTCATAATTCAAATATGACATATAGACTTGATGATAATGAGTGGAATGAAATAAAAGAGCTTATAGAATTCTTAAAAGTTTTTTATTTAACTACAAAAAAAATATCTGTACTTTATTATCTAACTATTTGCTCTTTTTTACCTAATATTTGTGCTATTTCTAGTAAATTTTATAAATTCAAAAATAAACCAAGATTTGAAGAATCTGTTAAGAAATGATTGAAAAAATTAAAAAATATTTTATTCTTATTCCTTAAATTTATTTAACTGCTTATTTGTTAAACCGATGTTACAAATATGAAAGTGCATCACGAATGGTTGATAAATATATTTTAATTTGGGTATTGATAGTGAAGATGATAAAACACCTAGTTGTCAAGATGTTAAAGATATTATAAAAATTGAAGTTAGAAAATTGTATGACTTGTACAATTCAAATGGAATGAATTTAGTGCGTAATGAAGAGCCTCAAAGTTCTAGGAGTCGATATAATGAATATGATATTGATGATATGATAGATTGTTATCTTGAACTTTATCATAATGATATAAATGATTTTGATGCATATATAATCAAAATACAGAACCTACTACTATTGATCTTCTAGAATGGTGGAGCAATCGCGGCCAGGAATTTCCAAAACTTCAACCGGTTGCTCGAGATGTGTTAGTTATTCAAGTATTTTCGGTAGCTTCGAAAGGCGTTTTTAGTGCAACAAGATTTCAAATTGGAGAGCATAGATATTCATCAGCAGTAGATAACTTGGAGATATCGATTCTATTTAAAGATTAGATTAATGACGAGAGAAGGAGTTATGGTCGTCCACCTTTACCGACCAAATTTGAAAATGACGTTGATGAAATAATGCAAGATTTTAGTGACGACGACATTGATGCAATGGAGGAACTATCTAATGAACCAATTCCAGAGCATGTTAATAGAGAAATGTTATATGATTTAAAAAAAGATTTCCTTGGTAGCATGAACTATTAAATTTAAATGTCTATTATTATGAGTATAATAATTCAAGGACTAATTCAAACAGAACCCTTCCTATAAGGTGGTTGTGTAGATTAGATTTTTTAATACTCTACTAATATTTTATAACTCAACTTGTACTATTTGATTAATATTAATAAAAGTATAGGCTATTTGTAATGACCCTCCTGGTCATTTTTGTATCTTGCCTTTTGTGTATCATTTAGAGCATTTCTGTAGCGACCCCAAGTCATTTATGACTTGCTGAGATTGACTGTTCGATCACCTGGTCGTTCGTTTGGTTATTATGCAAGTTTTAGTATTTTTTGGAGCATATGAACCTTAAAGGATCAGTTTCGATCAAAAGTTCATGAAGACGACCTCTGAATGAAATTTTGACAGTTCCATCAGCTCCAAAAGGGTCATTTTAGGCTAGTAGCATGGTCGGCATGACTCCCGAGATTTTCAGTGTGAGTTGGTGCTTTTAGGCATTTTAGCCTTTGAAATTTAGTCTAAGGTTGACTTTGGTCAGCATAATTGGAAAACGCACTTAGATGAAAATTTCATCAGTGCAGTTAGCTCTGAAATGTTGAGTTTGGTCTAGAACAACCTTTCGTTCGACTCTCGAGGCCTCCGGACTCATTTCGAGCCTCTCGGTGGATTATGGTTAAAATGACTCTTGGAAGTGGGACACATTTTTTATTGAGATGACCTCTGATGGAAATTTTAACTGTGCCATTGAGTCCGAAATATCGAATTTGGTATGATTGCATATCTCGTTTGCGTGCACGGAGTTCCGAACGAGTTCCCCGTCGGAGTTCTTTTTTATTGTTGAAAATTTGGTGCTGAAACAACTTTTCTAAACTTTAAAACGGCTTAACTCTCTCATTTCTAGTCCAAATTCAGTGATCACAAGGTTCATCTTGTGGGATTTTTCTCAAGGAACGCGTTGGTAAGCTCGAAAACTGACTTGGGATCCCCGTTTGAGGTAAATCTTGTAAAATACCTGCTGCTACGATTCTTTTTGTGAGCTTGATTTTGAAATTTTTGAGACTTGTTTTCTCAGTCATTTTAGGTCCAATTTCAGTGATTCTTGAGGCTATCTTGAGTGAATTTTTGAGGAGAACGCTCTGGTGTGGTTAGATTTCATATTTAAAGCTTTGTTGGTGGTAAAAAGTTGTGTTTTAGTTGCTTTTATCGCTCATTTCGAGCTCAGATTTTTGGGAAGTGTTAGAAGCTGATTTCTTGGTCATTTTAGGTTCGAATTTGGTGATTCAAGAGCCTAGCTTGTAGAGTTTCATGTGAGAATCATCGTGGTGGGATTGGTTTCAACATCTGGACCCTTGTTTCTAAGTTTTTCTCGTAAATAGGTGTTGTTATTGTTGTTCCTTTTTAGTGTGATTTGGGTTTTTTTGTTGCGTGTTTGTGTTGAACTGTTTCGAGCCCCGAATTGTGTTTTATTTTGGAACACAAGTTCAGGGAGGTGTTTAGGACCTACTTTTGAGATTAATTTTGAAATTTTTGGCACGAATCTCATTTTCCCCATTTTGACCCCGAAATTGGTCCATCTCCGTTTCTTGCAATTTTAGTGTCTAAATGACCGTAACAACTTTGTGACTCTATTTTTGATAGTGTGTCAGCATTTCAAGTTCGTTCGAAAGGGGAAGGCTCCGGAGAAGTGACTTTTGGAGCGCGCGTGGTCTGCCTACAGGTAGGCTACGGTTTCCCTCTCTTAGATTGAGCTAGAGAGTGTGAATACATGTGATTAGTTGGGATTTGAGTTGGTAGTTATTGAACAATGCATAGGTGTTCGGAATTCATAATTCGGTCTCTTTCGGGATTTATCGGTTAACAATGAGCATGCTTGGTATTTCAAATTGACCCTCCTTGCTGTGTGGAGTACTTGTATGCTTAATTACTGTTTATTTGCAGCATGTTGGGCCTTAGTTTAGGTTTGACTAGGGCTTGCCTTAGAAATTCATGATTCGAAATCGATAGGCCTTAGTTTTGCCCCGACGTTGCTCGGCTAGCTTAAATCCCTATAGACTGGTGTAACATACATGAGTCTGATAGTTTGGACCTTAGCGAGGCGATACGCTTACTCCGACAATAGTTATCCTTATTTTCCCTGATATTGGGGCTTCAAGAGTTACGTCGGCGACACTGGTTCTAATTCGCGATTTGAAGTTGGTTTTCATTCGGTTCCAAAGACTTGCATTGATAGGCTAAGTGTGGACAGTGTTCCACGGATATTTTGAGCATGGATCGATTTGGACTCTTTTAGCAACTACAATGGAACCTTAGTCGGGCATCCGCATTCAAGCTCGATCTCGACCTCATTGATATTTTCGTAGAGCATCCGATTCGCGGTCCGGCCTCTATCGTCCAGATACTTATATAGAGCATCCGATTCGAGGTTCGACCTCTATCGTCCAGATACTTATATAGAGCATTCGATTCGAGGTTCGACCTTTATCGTCCAGATACTTATATAGAGCATCTAGTTCGAGGTCTAGCCTCTATCGTCTAGATACTTATACAGAGCATCCGGTTAGAGGTCTGACCTCTATCGTCTAGATAATTATACAGAGCATCCGGTTAGAGGTCCGGCCTCAGTTATTTGATACTTGTGATTGGTTACTTGACATTTCTAGTAAGCATCCGGTTCGAGGTCCAGTCTCTGTATTTTCAAATTTTACTTTTGGGGTTGAGGTTATGGTTTGATGTTCTTTGTTCTTGGGTTCTCATATGCAATTCCCTTTAGCTATAGTTTTATGTGTACTCGTCGAGCTTATGGGGGTCCGTTCGAATTTTTAATTTAACTTGCGCATGAGTGTACCTTCTGGGCTTATGGGGGTCTAGTTAGGTGTAGTCAGCTTATAGATTACTTTAGTTTGTTCTTTTTATGCTCGTGTGCATTCCATTGTTACTTAGTTTTCCATTATTGACCTCTGGTTGTGTTATTCCTTCTTTTCATATTGCATTTACTTTTCAAGTTCAGTCGGCCTATGATGCTTACTCGGTACCTGTTGTTTTGGTACTCATGCTATGCTCTGCATCTGTTTTGTGATGCAGGTTCGAGCACCAGTGGCCAGCGTTGATCCAACTTGGAATAGTTTGATCCAGAGACGGGGGTGAGCACACGGTGTTCTGTACTATTTCAGTCTCCATCTATATAGATAGATTTGTCTTTTGCTTATTGAGATAGTCGAGTCTTTGTGTTCCACTCTTGGGACTTGTAATCTTTTTGTTGGTAGCTTTGTACTAGTGAATTCCAGGTTTTGGGAGGGATCTTTATTTGTATATATTTATTTTGGTTTGCTTCCGCCTTGTTGTCCTTGTTTAGATTATTTTTTTCGCTAGTTTCTGTCCTTACGTCCAATGCTTGATGTTCTGGGTTACAGGTTGGCTTACCTACTGGTAGGGTATAGTAGGTGCCATCATGACTCGAGAAATCAGGTCGTGACAAGTTGGTATCAGAGCCCCAGATTCCCTGGTCTCACTTGTACAGAGCTAACATCTTGTAGAGTCTTGCGGATCGGTGCGGAGATGTCCGTAAATTATCTTCGGGAGGCTATTGGGTGCCTTTAGGAAGATTTCCTCTTTTGTTTCACTTTCGTGCAATGTGTGTCTTAATGGTTCCTTAAAATCTCACTTGTTTCACTCTTTCAAAGGATGGCTCGCACGCGAGGCGGCGCGCTGGGGGTGATGCACCCGGGCCTACATATAGAGCCCTAGCTTGAGGTAGACGCTGACCCCAAGATCGAGTCAAGGCCGCAACACCGGCTCAAGATTAAGAGGAAAAGCCCTACAGCCAGTAGGGCCAGGACCAGCCCAGCCACCACCCGCACTAGCTTCAGCTCCTAATCTTCATGCCCTGCTGACTCAAATATTAGCAGCTATTGGGGATATGCGACAGGCACCATCTTCAGCTCCCGCTCTAGCGCCACAGGGTTAGCCTACCGCAGCGCGCCAGAGGTTCAACCGCTATCAGTTCAGGTGGCCGCCCATTCATACTTAAAGGACAAAGAGATGCCACTACGCGAACAGAAGATGCTTGGGGTATTCCAGAGGTTGGCACCACCGATATTCTCAGGGGTGATTGGGGAGGACGCCTATGAGTTCCATCTCACTTGCCAGCAGCAACTATAGTCATTACGCCTCTTGAAGTCGAGAGGAGCCAACTTCACCGCTCATCAATTTTGTGGGCCAACCAGGCAATGGTGGCGCTCGTATCGAGAGTCTAGGCCTTCTGGATCGCCTCCTATATCTTGGAGTGAGTTCTCTGAAGCTTTATTAGCCCGGTTCATGCCACGTAGTGTTAGGGATAGGCTTCGTGATCAGTTATCCAAATTAGAGCAGGGCCCTATAACTGTCTCAGAGTACGAGACGAAGTTCCATGAGTTATCTCGACATGCTACCATGATTCTGCTCATGGTGGAGGATAAAGTTTGTTGTTTTGTACGTGGGTTACGGTGCCGTCTGAGGGTCGACACAGAGCATTTGGTTTCGGCCAACCGTTCGTTTCTTGATGTGGTCCATCATGCTTGATCCATGGAGCATATTCATCGTGAGGCAGCGATAAGAGGGCACGCTACGGAGGCAGCTACAGCAGGTCCCAGACTAAGGGAAGGGACTCCCATGATAGGCCCCGCCAGAGGTTCCAGTAGGGTCAGTCTAGTCGGCCTATTCAGGCGACATTACTTGCTTCTGAGGGAGGCCAGTATCAGCAGAGTGGTCCTAGTACGGGCCAGAGTTCGAGGGGATTAGATTCTCTCACTTCCTACCGCGGTCGGGTTACTACAGGACGTTCAACTTCGGGGTGTTATGATTGTGGTGCTCTTAACCATTGGTCCAGAGGGTGTCCTCGGTGAGGGCGAGGGGCGATTGTACCAGCTTTCCTTGCACCTAGACCAATTTCAGCAGTACTCACTCTAGTTAGAGGTGGTGGTCAGGACTAGGGCTGTCGGGATATTCGATAGGGTACCAGAGGTGGAACTCAGGGAGGCAGGTCAGGTGGTAGATCGGACGCACTGGGCAGAGGTACTCAGGTCCATTTCTACGCAGCCCAGGCAAGGACGGCGGCTGAGGCATCTGACGATATTATCACAGGTATGCTTTTATTATGCCATCAGCCTGCTACAATATTATTTGATTCTGGATCCATATTCTCATATGTATCTGTTTATTTTGCTCCCCGATTGGGTATAAGGTCTGAGTCTTTGGCAGAATCGGTTCATGTTTCGACCCTGGTGGGTGAGTCCTTAGTAGTGGATTAGGCATTGCAATCTTGCTTAGTGACTATCCAGGGTTATGATACTAGAGTTGATCTTATTCTGCTAGATATAGTTGATTTTGATGTGATTCTGGGCATGGACTGGTTATCCCCCTACCATGCGGTCTTGGATTGCTATGCCAAGATCATTACTTTAGCTATGCCTGGCATTCCTCCAGTGTTGTGGCAGGGTGCTCATAGATACACACCGACGGGGATAATCTCTTTTATGCAGGCTAGACGGTTGGTTGCTTCTGGGTGTTTAGCTTATTTGGCCTATGTGAGAGATGTGAGTAGGGAGGGCTCTTCAGTTGACTCAGTTCCTGTGGTTAGAGAGTTCGCAGATGTGTTCCCTACAGACTTACCTAGCCTACCCCCAGAGCGTGACATTGATTTTACCATAGATTTAGAGCCTGACACCCGTCCTATTTCTATTCCGCCTTACCGGATGGCTCATGTAGAGCTCAGTGTTCAGTTAGAGGACCTCTTAGGTAAGGGGTTCATCCGTCTGAGTGTGTCGCCTTGGGGTGCTCCTGTTCTATTTGTGAAGAAGAAGGATGGGACTATGAGGATGTGCATTGACTATATGCAGCTGAACAAGGTGACAGTAAAGAACCGTTACCCCATGTCTCGTATTGATGACTTGTTTGACCAGCTTCAGGGTGTCGCCGTGTTTTCTAAGATTGATTTGAGGTTCGGGTACCATTAGTTGAGGATTAGGGCAACAGACATCTCTAAGAACGCATTTATGACTCGTTACGGCCACTGTGAGTTCCTTGTGATGTCTTTTGGGTTGACTAATACCCCTGCTGCCTTCATGGACTTGATGACACGTGTGTTCAGGACATACCTTGATTCATTTGTTATCGTCTTCATTGATGACATACTGGTAAACTCACAGAGCCGGAGTGAGCATGAGCAGCATTTGAGGATAGCGCTCCAGACTTTGAGAGATCATTGGCTTTATGCCAAGTTCTCAAAGTGTGACTTTTGGCTTAAGTCGGTAGCATTCTTAGGGCACGTGGTGTCCAAGGAGGGTATTAGGGTTGATCTGGCGAAGATTGAGGCTGTTCGTGATTTGGATAGGCCCACTTCTGTTACTGAGGTTCGTAGCTTCGTCGGGTTAGCTAGTTACTATAGACGCTTTATGGAGGGGTTTTCTACTATTGCAGCCCTTTTGACCCAGTTGACACGTGTTGAAGTTCCCTTTGTTTGGTCAGAGGAGTGTGAGACTAGCTTTTTAAGGCTCAAGGAGTTATTGACCACCGCTTCTATATTGACTCTTCCAGTTGAGGGCAAGGGCTTCATGGTTTATTGTGACGCATCTGACGTTGGTTTGGGTTGTGTATTGATGCAACAGGGTCGGGTCATTGTTTATGCGTCGAGGCAACTTAAGATCCATGAGTGCAACTACCCCACTCATGACTTGGAGTTGGCGGCGATAGTTTTCGCGCTTAAGATTTGGAGGCACTACTTATATGGAGTTCGATGTAAGATCTATACCGATCATAGGAGTCTTCAATATATCATGAGCCAGAGTGACCTTAATTCGAGGTAGCGTCGTTGGATTGAGCTTCTGAAGGAGTACGACCTTTCTATTGTCTATCATCGGGGCAAGGCGAATGTGGTAGCGGACGCCTTGAGCCGAAAGGTGGTATGTATGGGTAGTCTAGCCTTCTTATCTGTTGAGGAGTGACCCTTGGCTTTGGATATTCAACTCTTAGCTAATAGCATGGTTCGGTTGGATATCTCAGATTCTAGGCGCGTCTTGGCCTATATGGGAGTTCAGTCTTCTTTGCTTGATAGGATCCGTGGTTGCCAGTTTTAGGATGAGGCCCTGGTGGCCATTAGAGATCGAGTGTTAGCGGGTGATGATGGTCAGGCTACCTTAGATCCTGATGGAATGTTAAGATTCGTCGGCCGCATCTGTGTTTCGAGAGTTGGAAATTTCAAACAGTTGTTACTTTCTGAGGCCCATGAGTCTAGATACTGTATCCATCGGGGCACAGCGAAGATGTATCGTGATTTGAGGCAGCATTACTGGTGGAGTGGCATGATGAGAGATATTGCTGACTTTGTTTCCCGTTACTTCTGTTGCCAGTAGGTGAAGGCCGAGCATTTGAGGCCTGGTGGTGAGTTTCAGAGGTTACCCATTCCGGAGTGGAAGTGGGAGCGTATCACTATGGACTTCAATGTGGGGATGCCTCGGACTTCTAGAAGTGTTGACAACATTTGGGTCATCGTGGATCGATTGACCAAGTCAGCACACTTCCTCCCTGTTCATACTACTTTTAGTGCTGAGAGGTTGGCTAGTATCTACATTCAAGAGGTGGTTCGACTTCATGGGGTACCAGCCTCTATTATATCACATCGGGGTTCTCAGTTCACGTCTAGCTTTTGGAGGACCTTTCAGGATGCGTTGGGCACTCGGGTTGACTTTAGCACAGCTTTTCACCCACAGATGGATGGCCAGTCGAAGCGTACTATTCAGGTCCTTGAGGATATGTTATGGGCCTGTGTTATGGACTTTGGAGGTCAGTGGGACCAGTTCTTGCCTTTGGCGGAGTTTGCGTACAATAACAGCTACCATTCTAGCATTCAGATGGCCCCGTTCGAGGCCTTCTATGGTAGGTGTTGTCGCTCTTCGGTAGGCTGGTTTGAGTCTACAGAGGGTACAGATTTGATTCACGAGGCTTTGGACCAGGTGAGAGTGATTCAGTATAGACTCAGGACTGCTCAGAGTAGGCACCAGAGTTATGCGGATCAGAGGCGTCAACCTTTGAGATTCTTTGTTGGTGATCAAGTATTCCTTCGTATGTCCCCCATGAAGGGCGTGATGAGGTTTGGGAGGCAGGGTAAGCTTAGCCCCAGGTACATTAGGCCTTTTGAGATACTCCGGACAGTTGGGGAGATTGCTTATGAGTTGGCCTTACCTCCAACATTTTCATCCATCCATTATATTTTCCATGTCTCGATGTTGTGGCGGTATGTTCTTGATGAGTCTCATGTGCTGGGTATGATGCAATCGAGTTGGATGACCGTTTGACATTTGTAGAGTAGCCAGTTGCCATTCTAGCCAGAAATGTGAGGAGATTGCGATCGAGAGTCATTCCTATTGTTAAGGTCCGTTGGAGGCATCGTCCAGTCAAGGAGGCTACCTGGGAGATCAAGCAGGAGATGCGAGAGCAGTTTCCCGACTTGTTTGAGCCCTCAGGTATATCCTTATCCTTTTTTTCGCGGACAAAAATCCTTTTTAATAGTGGATATTATAATGACCCTCCTGGTCATTTTTGTATCTTGCCTTTTGTGTGTTCTTTAGAGCGTTCCTGTAGCGGCCCCAAGTCATTTATGACTTACTGGGACTGACAGTTTGGTCACCTGGTCGTTCATTTGGTTATTATGCAAGTTTTAGTGTTTTTGGAGCTTATGAACCTTAAACAATCAGTTTCGATCAAAAGTTCATGAAGACAACCTCAGAATGAAATTCTAATGGTTCCATCGGCTCCAGAAGGGTCATTTTAGGTTGGTAGCATGGTCGACATGACTCCCGAGATTTTCAGTGTGAGTCGGTGCGATTAGGCGTTTTAGCCTTTGAAATTTAGCCTAAGGTTGACTTTGGTCAACATTCATGGAAAACGCACTCGGATGAAAATTCCGTCAGTATGGTTAGCTCTGGAATGTTGAGTTTGGTCTAGAACAACCTTTCGTTTGACTCTCGAGGCCTCCGGACTCATTTCGAGCCCCTCGGTGGATAATGGTTAAAATGACTCTTGGAAGTGGGACACATTTTTTATCGAGATGACCTCTGATGGAAATTTTGACTATGCCATTGAGTCTAGAATATCGAATTTGGTATAGTTGCATATCTCGTTTGCGTGCACGGAGTTCTGAACGAGTTCAGAGTGCCCCGTCGGAGTTCTTTTTTATTGCTAAAAATCTGGTGCTGAAACAACAACTTTTCTAAACTTTAAAAGGGCTTAACTCTCTCATTTCTAGTCCAAATTCAATGATCCAAAGGTTGTCTTGTGGGGTATTTCGCAAGGAACGTTTTGGTGAGCTCGAAAACTGATTTGGGATCCCCGTTTGAGGTAAATCTTGTAAAATACCTGCTGCCGCGATTCTTTTTGTGAGCTTGATTTTGGAATTTTTGAGACATGTTTTCTCAGTCATTTTAGGTCTGATTTTAGTGATTCTTGAGGCCATATTGAGTGACTTTTTGAGTAGAACACGTTGGTGTGGATAGATTTTGTATTTAAAGCTTTGTTGGAGGTAAAAAGTTGTGTTTTAGTTGCTGTCATAGCTCATTCCGAGCTCAGATTTTTGGGAAATTTTAGAAGCTGATTTCTTGGTCATTTTAGGTCATAATCTGGTGATTCAAGAGCTTAGCTTGTAGGGTTTTTCATGAGGATCGTCGTGGTGGGATTGGTTTCAGCATCTGGACCCTTGTTTCTGGCATTTTCTCATAAATAGTTGCTGCTATTGTTGTTCCTTTTTAGTGTAATTTGGGTTTTTTTGTTGCATGTTCGTGTTGAACTGTTCCGAGCCCCGAATTGTGTTTCATTTTGAAACACAAGTTTGGGGAGGTGTTTAGGACCTACTTTTGAGATTAATTTTGGAATTTCCGACACGAATCCCATTTTTCCTGTTTTGACCCCGAAATTGGTCCGTCTCCGTTTCTTATGATTTTAGTGTCTAAACGACCGTAATAATGTTGTGACTCTATTTTTGATAGTGTGTCAGCATTTCAAGTTCATTCAAAAGGAGAAGGCTCCGGAGAAGTGACTTTTGGAGCACACGTGGTCGGCCTACAGGTAGGCTACTATTTCCCTCTCTTAGATTGATCTTGAGAGTGTGAATGCATGTTGATTAGTTGAGATTTGGGTTGGTAGTTATTGAATAATGCATAAGTGTTTAGAATTCATGTTTCAGTCTCTTTCGAGATTTATCGGTTAATAATGAGCATGCTTGGTGTTTCAAATTAACCCTCCTTGTTGTGTGGAGTACTTGTATGCTTAATTACTGTTTATTTGCAGCATGCTAGGCCTTAGTTTAGGTTTGACTAGGGCTTGCCTTTAAATTCATGATTCGAAATCGATAGGCCTTAGTTTTGTCCCGACGTTGCTCGGTCAGCTTAGATCCATGTAGACTGGTGTAACAGACTGGAGTTTGATAGTTTGGACCTTAGCTAGGCGATACGCTTACTCTAACGATAGTTATCCTTATTTTCCCCGATATTGCAGCTTCACGAGTTATGTCAGCAACAATGGTTCTAATTCGCAATTTGAAGCTGGTTTTCATTCGGTTCCAAAGACTTGCATTGATTGGCTAAGTGTGGAAAGTGTTCCACGGATATTTTGAGCATGGATCGATTTGGACTCTTTCAGCAACTACAGTGGCACCTTTGTCGGGCATTCGGATTCAAGCTTCGGTCTCGACCTTATTGATATTTTCGTAGAGCATCCGGTTTGAGGTCCGGCCTCTATCGTCCAGATACTAATATAAAGCATCCAGTTTGAGGTTTTGCCTCTATCGTCCAGATACTTGTATAGAGCATTCGGTTTGAGGTCCGACCTCTATCGCCCAGATACTTATATAGAGCATCCGATTCGATGTCTGGCCTCTATCGCCCAGATACTTATACAGAGCACCCGATTAGAGGTCCGGCCTCTATCGTCTAAATACTTATACAGAGCATCCGATTAGATGTCCGGCCTCAGCTACTTGATACTTGTGATTGGTTGCTTGGGTACTTCTAGTGAGTATCTGATTCTAGGTCCGGCCTCCATACTGTCGGATTCTACTTTTGGGGTTGAAGTTATGGTTCGATGTTCTTTGTTCTTGGGTTCTCATATGCAATTCCCTTTAGCTATAGTTTTATGTGTACTCGTCGGGTTTATGGGGGTCCGTTCGGGCTTTTAATTTAACTTGCACATGAGTGTACCTTCTGGGCTTATGGGGGTCCAGTTAGGTGTAGTTAGCTTATAGATTACTTTAGTTAGTTCTTTCTACACTCGTGTGCATTCTATTGTTATTTAGTTTTCCGTTCTTGACCACTGGTTGTGTTATTCCTTCTTTTCATATTGCATTTACTTTTTCAAGTTCAGTCGGCCTATGATGCCTACTGGGTACCTGCTGTTTTGGTACTCATGCTATACTCTACATCTGTTTCGTGAAGCAGGTCCGAGCACCAGTGGCCAGCGTTGATCCAGCTTGGAGTAGTTTGATTCGGAGACAGGGGTGAGCACATGGCATTCTGTACTATTTCAGTCTCCATCTGTATATATAGACTTGTCTTTTGCCTATCAAGATAGTCGAGTCTCTGTGGTCCACTCTTGGGACTTGTAATCTTTTTGGTTGTAGCTCTGTACTAGTGACTCTTAGGTTTTGGGAGGGATCTTTATTTGTATATATTTATTTTGGTTTGCTTCCGCCTTGTTGGCCTTGCTTAGATTATTGTTTTCGCTAGTTTCTGCCCTTACGCTCATTGCTTGATGTTCTGGGTTACGGGTTGGCTTACCTACTGGTAGGGTATAGTAGGTGCCATCATGACTCAAGAAATCGGGTCATGACACTATTCACCTTAATTTTTTTTATTATTGTCTTAAGTTTAAATTTTCAAACTTTTAAAGTGTGAAATTTAAACTTTTATAGTTTTATAGTTTTAAAGTTTGAATTTAAATTTTCAAACCTTTAAAGTGTGAAATTTAAACTTTTATACTTAAAGTTTGAATTTAAATTTTCAAACTTTTATAGTTTTATAGTTTTAAAGTTTGAATTTAAATTTTCAAACTTTTAAAGTGTGAAATTTAAAACTTTTATACTTTTAAAGTTTGAAAGTTTGTATTTAAAAGTTTAAAAGTATAAATTTTCAACTTTAAAATTATAAAAGTTTTAATAGTATTTGAGTAATGTTCCTAATTTTTTAATTTTTAATAATTATTTTCTTTTTAAATATAGCCGTTGGGACCCGATTTCCGGTCCGGTCTGGTCCGAGACAGGTATACATATTTTTTTCCAAAATTACCGATTTTGGTATGGTACAGCCGGTGGTGCCAGGTTCCGTTCGGATTTCGGTCCATCCTGGTCCGATAGTCCCTGTTCTGGTCCCGTTGCCACGCTTAGCGGTCACTAACAAGTATAAACCCCATTAAGAGTTGGGGTCGATGCCACATGGAGTGATACGGTAGAGAATTCAATTAGGAAGTAAAGATGTGTCCTAATCATTTGTAGAGGTAACTTATTCGCAAAATTAAAACAAATCACAAAGTTTCAACGATAAATATCAAATGGAGGGATTTGGGTAACCAATTTAAGACAACTAAAAAGGAAAGTAAACAAGTAGAGATTAGACTTTAGGAGTGTGATAAGCTGAATGCTAATTTCACGTAATGGGTGATTACTAGTTACTCAAATGTGTTGACTCTTACTGGGTAGGCTAGGTTTTGAGTACAATAGTCATTTCTCAATCAACTATTGCGTTTCAAGTGATTTCTTTCGAACCTCAACATGCACAACCAAGCAACAAAAATCCTTAATTAACCCACTCTTCCGAATTGGGTATGTAAAGACACAATCAAACCCGCTTTCTCAAGCCAGATTTTAAAGATGAAATCAATACAATCATCAATTAATCATTCTACTATATTACCTCTTTCTCAATCAAGTATAGAGAACTAAGCTAGAATTGAATTTGCAACTACAATTCCTCAATTAAACCATGATCAATTAATTGAACCTACCTCAAAGCAACATTAAAATAAGTAACTAACAACACCCATTAGCTAATTAATGCATTCAACTACATAATCGCACCCCAAAGTAAGAGGTTTTAGCCAAGCATAGTGATAAATAAGAAATCGTTACCAACGAAGTTTTTCATCTGATTTGCTAACGATCTGCAATTCTCAAACGTTGAAATCCAAGCTAAAATTACCACAATGTCTAAATCTCTACTCAAAATGTAAGGACAATGTTCTAGAATGTAAAAACTCAAAAACCCAGAAGTAAACAATGTGGGAAATATTTTTCTTCTTTTAAAAATTGTATTTACATGTTCCTAAAATTTTAGCGCGGAGTCAACTTGGTGAAGTAAGTCGGGTTTGCCAACCAATTCGGTGATGCGCCGAGTTGCTCCTCTTCTTGCCTTTTTGGTTTGTCTTTTTCATCAAATCATTCTGTAACTTTTGGCGAGCCCGATCGTCATCGTCATCGTCATCGCCGATCTCTTCGATAAGTTGCAGATTAGAATCGCTTGTCTGCCTGCCAAGTTGGTTTTGTCCATGGACTTGCATGTTGGAACTTTAGGCGAGCTAAAGGTCCACTCAGCGACTCGCCTAGGCTTTCGCGAGTTCCAGCTTTGCTTTCCTTCAACTTTTTTTGGCTTTTTTCGCTCCTTTTTTCTTCATAATGTCATTATCTTACTCTTGAGCCTTCATTGCTGCATATCAACATTTTAACATCAGTTATGAGCATAAAATGGACATTAAGGACACTAAATCCTTGAATAATATCCCTAAATGAGTCAAAATCCCCAACTCATCATACATCAGTGGGACTTTTCATAAACCGACATAAGAGATTAACTAAGTGGGATATCTCAGATCTCGTGAGAGTGAGATATTGCAGTGAGCCAACTAGCCATTTGGCTATGAAAGTAGTGATTCGGTGCATCGCTAATAACTTCAGCAATCACGATTAAGCTTGTCAAATAGCCAAAAAATACAATTTTGAAAGATTTTCTGAAAAAGTATAAATAACTCTTTGAAGAGAGAGAAAATAACTTTTTCATTCTTCTAATTATTTTTGTAGTGCAAAAACCCTTCTATTAGGAGAAAGAACTTGTACTTGAGGATTGTGAGAAGCTTTTTGAGCTTGAAGATCTTCGGGATTAATTTCTTAGAATTCTTCAACCATTCAGTTGTAATAAGTGATAACTTCAGTAATTTTCTTTTATCTTTGATTATGAATTGGTACTATCCTTAATCATAGGGGTGTGAAATTGTAATGGATGATTAATTTACATTTGGGTGTTAGTTAATTGCTTAATTAAATGTTGATTTGATATGAGTTCAATTGTCTCTTTCTGATTTAACTTTTAATTTGAAGTTGCAAACTCATGTTGACCTAATATCTCTAACATTGCTTGTGAGAACCATTAAAGTGGAAGAGATAGTTGATAATGACCTAAATTAGTTTGTTTGACAACTGAAGCTTGATATAGTTCATTTGAATTAAAGTTTTAGACTAATTCAAATTGTTATACATGTTGGGGTTTGATAAAATCCACCCGATTTGTGATTGTTGATTGATAAATAGTTGTCATTACATTGAATCTATCTTACTCATTAATAATCATCTGATTTTAGCAGTTAGTAATACTTAATTTGTGTAATTAACATCCATGCACACACACTCTTAAGAATCCCAATTATTTGTGATAAACCCCTATTTTTAGGCTTTGCAATTGAGAACTTGTTACAACAACTTTGTGTTCAAATCTTGAAATCGAATTGTGACCCCCCCCCCCCCCCCCAATTTACTTACATGTATAAATTGTATCAATGCAAAAATATGTAGTGAAACAGAACACATTGTACGGTGAATTATATTCATCCATTCCTTGTGAGATCGATCCCAACTCTTTGTTAGGTTTTATATTTCATACGATCATCTACACATAAAATCTTAAGTGTCTAGTTGAAAGTTATCAGCTGACACCCCATTATTGGGGGCACTCTATTTTATGCTGCAATTTAAGGTAGATGTCACACCCTTTTTGCACACACGGATAGGGTTTTTTCAATTTAAGTGATGTTATTGATTAAGGGTTTCTTTTTTTTCTAGAGTCGCCACCTGGAATTGAGTTATGGTGTTCCAAGTCACTTTTTTTTAAATCCCTAATCAAAAGGAAATGACTCTTTATTTTGGTCTGCGAACTAGAAATTCGGGTAAGGAATTCTGTTGACTGAGGGAAGGTATTAGGCATCCCTCGAGTCCCGTGGTTCTACATGGTCGCTTTATTGACTTATACTTATTTTAACTATTTTTTGGATATATATTTTTATAGCCCATGCTTTGCTCGTATTTTTATTAGTTGAACTTTTATTTGGTCTCGACCTAGATACATAACTGCACTCTTGGTCTTGACATTTAGAGACATAACCGTCTTCTTCCATCACACTTAATAATCTTATTTCTTTTATAAGTCTCTACTTTAAATTAATAAAAGTTATTTGTATTATTGAATAAGGTGCATCACCGCATCCTTGAGTTTATCTCAATATCTCAAGAAAGATGTGTAACCACATTCTTAATCAAGACAAATATTTTTTATGTGCCTAAATGTTCTTCTAATGTTAAAGAGATATTTATTCCTTAAAAAGAAAAAATAAATAAAGTAAATAAATCTAAACTTCTAGAATACAATATGAAATTTTGGATTATTTCTATATTTTTTATTTTTTGTTACTTTAAAAGTTAACGTTGGAATTAAACATACATTTTCTAATCCCATAAAACAATAAGGTATTGTTAAAAATAAATCTCATTTTTTGTTTGATAAAATAAAACAACAATAATTTATTTACTTTTAAGTCTAACAATCTTTGCATTATCATTATTGCATCAAACTCAAGACCAGAATAATGCCATGACCTGTTTATTTTTAAGAGATCACAACTAATGAATAAAAATAAGTAAAAAAAAATAATCACCAATTAAACTATCCTCATTCATTATACAAAAAATATAACACTTTAACTTATTCTTCATTTCAATCAAACTATGAATAAAACAAAAAATAAAAGAAAACTTATCATAAAATTACATCAAATTCCATAATTAAATTAAAGAGATAAGGCAAAGTTGAACCTTAAATAAAGAGAATAAGTACTGCAAAATCTTGGCTGAAACTCTAGAACACCCACAAAGTTGTTGTTTTTTCTTTCTTCCGTGAGTTGTAGTGCTTGTTTCTTTTGTAATGTTTTGTGTAAGTGTGTTATTGTGCAGATGTGTGTGTTGCTTTTTTTCTTTTTTCTTCAGTTTTTTGTTGTGTTGTGCAGAATGGTTTTTGTTATTTTTTTTCGTGCGTGTGTTGTGTGTTTAGGAAAATATTTTGGTATTTTTTGGATGTTTGCTGGGCGTCTGTGCATATGTGTATGATTGTAGTATGTATATAGGTGTAAGGGAGGGGCTGTACGTGTGTGTGGAGAGGGAAATGCTTGGGGGTAGTGGAGGAGTAAATGGGGTAAGGGTAGGTGTAGTGGGGTAGTGTGGGTAGTTTTAGGTTATTATTTTATTTTATAAAAAAAATTAAATTAATTAGGTTGAACTAAAATGTTAAATAAATCTAAATTAAAAGAATACATATATTTTTTTTTTTGTAAGTTTTCATTTCTTTTTTAAACAAGTGAAAATAACACTTACCGTGATTCTATTTTTGTTGTTTTCAAATCTTCTAAAATAAACTTAATAAAATAAGATAAAAGTCAAAATATTTAATTTAGATTTATAAAATATTTAAGCTCTAAAAATGAATAAAAAATTACGTGTCTACAATTTAGATAGACTCCTCCAGTAGGTGACTATCGCATTCTGCATTTTGTTGGTAAGCTCCACTTATCTCGGAGCTTTTAAGTTGGTAGCTTGAAGTTTGTAGTTCATATGTAAAGGTAGGTCGGGGCCCTGTCCTGACCATATTATACACAAGACACTCTTAGAGGCTTGTAGACCTGTGGTATGTGTTTATAAGTTTTGAGCGATAATATGTTTCTGGCAGATTTCCCTCTATAAAGATCTTGTTAGCCCATTCAACTTTCCTTATCAGTTGAGCATATTTGTTTATATGTCGATCTTATTGGCCCAAGTAGTTTAGGAGTAAAATTATATGTTATGTCTAGTATGCCCGGTCAGGTGAGGCACTGAATGCATATCTCGTTTCCCCAAGTTTGGGGCGTGACACATTTAATGGAAAAGGATGCGAAACTTTTTGCTATGAATGAGGTGTCTTATCAACTTTCCTTCCAAAGTATCTTCAATTTTCTTTTACTACTTCCTGGACTTGAATGGCATCACATCCGGGAAGTGGAGGGACTATATGTATTGGGTTAAATTGGCTACGGCATGTGGCAGTGAGGATGAGGGATACGTGGTGGAGAGATCTAAGGGTAGCAGGGATCAACTAGGTTGATCTTTTGAAAAGGCGTTCTCAGTAATGAAAAAGATATTTCCTCTGAGAACGTGTGAAGGATGTATAGTTGAAGAGGAAGGGCTCGCGTCTTAATAATGTGGAGAAAGAGCCAGAATGGATATATATGTAGGCGGCGGCGTACAAATCACTTGTGCTTGGCAGGAATATTGGCTAGCACCATTAATGACATTTCCAAATGGCCTATGACCATTGGTCATTGTACTTTGAGGCTCGAGTGGAGTTTTTTTATTGGATGATATTCCACCCTTGAAACCTAAGAATACTTTATTTTATTCATTTTGTGAAGGCATTCTGATTGTATTCAATACAATTATAACACTCTTACTCTTGAACTCCAAGTTTTCTTTATTTATTCAGTCTTTATCCTATAAGAATTATTTACTTACAAAAGTTATGGGAGCTAAGATATGCATCTCCATACCCATTGCTCACAATGATATCAAAGCCTGAAGCTTCACATGATTCTCTCTTTTACTTGTTTTGCTTACTATTTTGATTGCTTATCTCACAATATTCAACTACTAATAACCGGATATAACGAGTTAAACTAAGACACGTGTCCATAACTTGATACAAATTCAATTGTATCATTTTCTGATAAGCAATGAGCTTTTGGGATATTAACTCCACATTAGAGTGGTTCTGTTTTTTCTCTGCTTCCCAGAAGAAAGCCTCTTGATCCAGTTGATTGGGAAGTATTATTAATCTCACATAAAAAGTTTGGTCAGGACAAGTTTAAAAACCCACCAAATGTTACTAAAAACTTAAGAAAACATGTTAAAGATTCTTGTTTTGCGTTAATTTTTTTCAAGTGTGTTAAAATAACCGGATAATTTGTTTAGGATTTTTTACATAAATAATATATTTTATTTGATTAATTACGCTTTTAAGTGTCATTTTATTTTTATTATCACATAATTTTAGCTTTAATAACCGTTTGATACAAATATATATTAAAGTGTATCAATATTGTATATTAGGTGAAGTTCTGAATTTTTTTATTAAAGTTGTATCAAAACTGTATTAAATATAAACAATCGGTGGTCTGGTGGTAGTGATTACGAAAAAAAAGAGGTGAAACTCTGAAAATCAGTATTAAAGTTGTATTAAAATTATATAAATATAAACGATAGTTATAATACAATTCGAATTCGACAATATACATTACTATAAATTCCATAGTTATTATTCTAGAACAAATATAATACATTTATAATACTGTAAACTAATTTAAATAGTACCGGAATGTTTGAACTATAATACTTGTAATATATTTGTATTAAAATTGTTTTACTTATATATTCACCACATTCATTGAAACATTCATATCATATGTATAATATATTAAATTCAAAATGTATTATAACCGTTGTTTAATTTTTCTCTTATTAACGGTACCAAAATATGTTATTGTATTAAGATTATTTTAGTTATATATTCACCACGTGCATTGAAACATGCCTATAATATGCATTATATATTGAATTCAAATGTATTACAATTGTTATTTTTTCTTATTACGGTGTTAAAATGTATTAGTATTGTATTAAAAAATAAAAAATATATTCATTCATACATGCTTGCTCAAGTTGGGCATTTGGAAAACGCTATTTCAAACCTGTACGTTTGAAGATTTTTAAATTTTAGCTTGAAAATATAATTCTAATTTTGAAGTGGCTAAACTTGTAAATATTTATAAACAGACCATGTCCTAAAGAGGGATCCTAGAAATGGCTCTTTGCATTTCTAAACTTTTCCAAAGTAAACAATGAAGCTATCAAAAGCTCCTTCGTATTTTTATTTTTTTTTAATCATAATGCTCCAAGTTAATAAATTGTAGTGTCTTAATCGGAAAAGCTTAGTTCGAGGAGGTCAAAGTTTGATTTTCCACATATTACTTGGACTTCTTTCTAAAATGAAAGAGATGCGGAGTACATGTAATGACATGAAGGCAAGTTCTTGTCAAAGACGTATGGTTGGAACTAGGTGTATCATGTCAGTATCCAGACCTTCTGAGATGCTGGTACAACCTGGGAGATAATACAGGGCATAAAATGTTTCAATCAGTAATTATTTCCAATTTCGCCGTCCTAAAATAAAAATGCACCCTGTAAAAAAAAAATAATAACACTTCAATTGTGACTCGAATAGACATCATTTAAAACACCATAGCCAATTTATGTACATAATTAGACCTTATCAATAAAAAATCTGTACATGCTAGATTATAAGAGACCCTTATGAATGCTACCATATGCCAATTTCTGTACATGACTAGATCATAAGAGACCCTATCCTATACAATTACCTATAAAGTTGAGCTTTATATACCGCTCCATCTACAATAATTTCTTTTCTGACCCGATATAAATGGGGGGTTTACCCTAATACGGTATCCAGAAGAAAGCCCCTTGGAAACTGGGAGAACAATTCAAGTAAACACTCTTCAAAACTGCATCAGCTCTCCTTTAGCAAATGATAGCATACCACACAACGGTAGGAGGCTTGGTTGCAGCAATAATGTATTCAGGGCCGGAACATCCTCATAACCTTGGAGACTTGAAGCCGACAGAATGGGCACCTTGAAACTGCAGACGAGCATCTACGACAAAGCACATGACCACAAGGGACTATAGCGACATCAACTTCAGTGTTGAGACAGATGCGGCACAGCCATGCTGCTTTAGCTGTGTCAGCTTCTTTCGTAGCCATGTCAGACTTTTCCTGCAAATTCACAAGATTCACCAAGTTCTTATTCTAATAATTTGGCTGTGTACTCGGCACAAAATTATATTTGCAACTTTGAGAGACCGATCCAGATCATATGGTGGCATTCATAGGGGGACCAAGAAATTACATTCTGTAAAATAATACAACCATTGAAAAGACAGGCGGGGATTTTAGAATTATATTGCGACACAGTTCATTTCTATTTCACAAATGAAGATACGATTTGTAGCGAATCGTAGATTTATAATCAGTTTCAGAGAAAAAGCAGCTGCTTATATTCAATATTGAGAACCAAACTTGCACTGATAATAGCAATATAGAGGGCAACGCCAATGGAGATAAGGGTAATGAAAAGGAGATGGACTTAGAAAGGGAATGAGGGGAGAGAGAATTTTGCAACAACAATACACATGCCCCATTCTTGCTAACCTTATTTCCTTTTTACCAGTTCCCTAATTGCACCCCTATTTTTAACAAGCCTACTGACCGGGATCCCAGATATAATCTGTTAACCTTTGTGAAGACCTACTGGCCCTATTGCTTCTTCTCAGCCCAATAGCTGTTTATGTGATATCCACATCTGACTAGGGTTGATTCATGGCAATAGCCCATCCGCGACAAGAACCTCATCATCAGCTTTCAAGTAAGGTAACATTGATATCATAGCAGTGATTCTATTAAGACTTGAATGTGGATCAGGCACTACCTCTCAATAAGATATAGGCCTAGAGAACCGCTAGCAAACAAACCCATGAGAACAATGTAGTCAAGAAGCAAGGCTCAATGGCTCAAATTCTTCTTTGACTTTGTACAGCAGAACATTAGGGGACAACTCTTCTACAGATCCAGCCAACTTTACTTATCTCTGCCCAATTTCAAAAGAACTTTGCTATCAGCTAAGTTGCTCATACTCGGGTGCGGGTATCCAAGACGGATGCGAATCTGAGAGTCAGATTCGCCAAAATCTAAATTTTAAGATTCGGGGTACAAATCTGAGTATGGATACGGCAGCGGGCATTCGGCAAGGATGTTATATGAGTGTGTATATATATATATACACTCCCCCCGTTTCAAAAAGCGTGGTCTGGTTTGACTTGGCACAGAGTTTAAGAAAATAAAGAAGACTTTTGAATCTTGTGGTCCTAAATTAAAGTTATGTCAAATGTACAAAATTGCCCTTTAATCTTGTGGACTTAAACATGCCACGTAGAAAGCTAAAAGTAAAATGTTACCAAAAAAGGAAAGAGATCATTCTTTTTGAAACAAACTAAAAAGGAAAGGATGTCATTCTTTTTTAAATTTTAAACGGAGGGAGTATAATTTAATTGAATTATACCATGGGCTTTATAAAGCTTTCGTCTCAATTCATATTTAGCCTCGCCGCGAGCAATCTACGTTTGTGATCTCGTATATTTTGCTTCTCCGACATCTTACTGAGTTTCCCCCTCATCTTTTTGCAAAAAGCCGCTCCACGGTGGTAAAGTCTCATCTTGTGTGTTGGCCGAAGTTACAATAGTAACATTGAACCCTCGAATATGTTAGTTGAATAAGTAAGCCAATAAGATCAAATTGCTCTTATTGAACCAGCTACTAATCACCAAGTCCTTTGTTTAGCCAAATCAGTAGTCTGAAACCGACTTCGGCTTGGGCCATGTTCTCTAAAACCCGATTAATTAACTGGCCAGATTCCCCTGCAACATACCCTTTCTTTGGACCGATTTCACCAGCAGAGCACTTTCTCCAATGTGCGCAAACAGAGATGCCACTTTCAATGATGGACACTGGCTCTTGTGGTTTTACGAAGCGTCTAAGCACAGTTCACTCGCGTTGATCAATCAAGAGGGTTGCCGCCGGCATAAAATACCACTAAGAAAATTTGTGAAATATATATAATGATTAATTGCATATTTTGGTGCAATTGCATACAAAATAAAAGGAGTGTAATTGTTAAAGAAGAGAGAATATTTAGTGATTATTCAATTAATTTGGTTAATTAATGAAGTCACAGTATTCTGCCAACCCAATTGTACACAATTGTGGCATCTTTTATTTACTAATTAATCACCGTAGTTCTTTTTTTTTTAAAAAATATTTCTTTAGCGTGTTTAGTTTATTTAATGATCTTCTATGGTACAGCTTTACACAACAACTACCAAAGAAACCCTTCGTCTCTGAGTTCTTTTTCAAGAAAAGCTGGAAAAGCTTTTGCTCTTTTTCAAGAAAAAGCTCTGTACTTTTTCAACAAAAAACACATCTTCCTCCTATGTGCTTGAATCCTCTGTACTTTTTCAGGCTTCTCCACTATAGTCAAGAAGCTTTGCCAGCTCCACCTCCTCCAAATTTGAAGGAGAAATACCTTCCACAACATTTCATAAAATACATTTAGAGCGACTTTTGAACAATATCCAGGCAATAGAATTTCCTACACTTGATCGTACAAATTACAACCTAAAAGTGGGTTCACAAGAGGAAGTATTCCACATATCCAATAGAATTCTATTTGCTTGCTCCTGGTGAACCAGTTCTCTTTGAGAACAACCTCTTCATCTTAATAACAAGCTATCTAAAATTCCTTGGCTATAAAAGCACCAGCCATTTCCTTGGCCTTACTGATCGCAGCGTAAGTAAATTTTCCCGAGTGATGAGAAACTAAAAAAGCTTCAACCTGTACTTCAGCTTCCAAACATAAATCGTCTCTCAGTGTCCAAACAACACTAGAAAGCATAAGGTAGTCCAGACGACCCATGTTGCCGGCAATGGTTGTTTTACACACCAACAATACTATTCTCTTGATGAATATTAGAGTCATGCTCTTCAAAGTGTACAACATTACCAAAGTTTTCAGCCAAAACCCGAAATTCAATATGCCAGTGTTATGAAAGGCGATAGCCATTGCGTAACCCGAAATTCAATATGCCAGTGTTATGAAAGGCGATAGCCATTGCGTCTTTGGCGAGAGGAGAGGCTAGGAGAAGCCTTCACGCCTACTACTGGCAAGGAGTGGCGATCTCACAAAGGAGAGAATATCGAGTGGTGATGCGCGAGGCGAAGCAACAGAGGCGAGGCAACTCCTCTCCGTATTTCTCTTCAGCAACGCAACTCCTCCTCAGCTTTAGCCTTCAGGTACTCGTCTTCTTTTCTCCTCTTCTTCTTCTTCTTCTTTCTCCTCTACTTCGTGGCTACTCTTCAGCCACAGACAACACTCTTCTCCTGCTCCTGCTCCTCCCCCTCCCCCTCCCCCGCAACACAAATCCAAAATTTGTGCAGTTTCTTCTATCCCTTCCTCTTTACACCAAAAATAAAAAGTAGTCAAGCAGTTCCATTTGACTTTTTCTATTGAATTTGCCTTGTTATCATAGCATTTGCTATTTCTTTCTTTCCAAATAGATCACCAAATGCATGATGGTATTATACTCCACAACTTTTTCTTAGATTTTCTCCCCCCTCTGTTGATCCAACAGCTAAGTAGATCTTAATTAATCTCTACAATTTATGCGCAGATTCATTCCAAAAAGAGAAATAGCCTTGCGTTATCACATCTCAATGATCTAGTGTACATCAAGTACAATAGAACATTGAAACGTCATTATGATGCTTGTGATACCATTAATGCAATTGCCTTGGATAATATTGATGAGGCAAATGAATGGTTAGTTGGACGCCCCAAAGATCAAGAAGATGAACTAGTATATGAGGGAGGTGATCTTGATTGGGATATTGTTGCTACGGCAGTGGAGCTAACGAGAATATCTATCGTCTTAGGGGAAGTTCTTCAAGTTCAAGGTCGCTTAACAAGGGCAAGGAGTACATACTACTACATCTACAAGTTCAAGTCAGACTCAGACCCTAACTGATCAAGAATCTGACAAGGAAGAAGATGAGGAGCAATATATAAATGGATCTTGGACTTCAAGAATTTGAAAATCTTGAAGAAGAATAGACTTCTAGAGTTCTAGTATTGCTTGTCAATTGTCTTATGTATTATCAAATCATTCAAGTTCTAGACTTTTAGTATCTACTATTAGTTTTTGAATTGAAATATTTGTTAATGTGTTATTACTACTGAGATTTTGGTTATTTATGTATGCAATTAAATACTTTAGGTTTTTGGTATTAATTGGCGCCTCAATTCAAAAAGTCACTCGCCCCACCGCAAGGCAGACCTGGGTCGCCTTTCACCATCCAAAACACTGCAATATGCATAGGATTTTGAATGCACTTCTCAAGGGACACAACGTCATTTCCAAATGCAACTGCTACTTCATGCCTCATACTCAATCCCAACAATGGGTTTATTTTAAAAGGAACACAGCAAATATTCAGCATTTAATCTGGTGATTGCATTTGATCGCTCCAAATATGCAGACTCAATATCTGATGTCAGAAGGCGCAAACAACATATTCCACCTTTCACCAAACACTTGGTCCACTCTACTGTCCAATTATTCCAGACATGCAGCAACAGTTTCAGTTTGAATAAAAGGAATTTTAAGGTTCAGGAAAATATGCAACCATGACAGTCCATTGCCCAAGGACACGTGTGCATCATAAACCAATAAGAAATGGGGGAGGGACAGAATGATCATGTTGTAGTAGGAAACAATGCTGCGAGAACCATAAATGGCAAATGTGCCGCTAAACAAGGAAACATACCTGCTCGAGTAAGAGTGCCGCTTGAGAATCCTTGAATTGCTCTTGCAATGTAATTGTTGTCTCCAGTAATGATTGCTTTTCCACGTCCATACTGATTCCTGCCGCAGAAAGCATCTCCTGAACAGCCTGGACCAATTCTGCAGCAGACACTCGGCCATGTTGGAGTGCTTGAAGCTGCTGCTGGTGGTTCCCCTATCAGAAGCATCATTCAACTTTTTAACTAACAAATATTAGATCAATTTTCGCAAAAAGTAGACCTAGAACCAACGTTTTGTTAAAATCCAGTTGATCACTATATGAGTAGGGAGGGTTTTTTAGCAAACATCCATTTATCGCAGGGAGGGTAGATAAGATAACTACATATATAGATGGTTTGCTTGGATGTAGTGATAGGAATGCAGGTCTTTAAAAGTCAATTACAATTGGGGTACTCATTAAATATTTCATTACTCATTAAATGTTACTGCAATGAAAGTGGAAATGTGGAAACACAACTCAATTATTAGGAAAAGTGACTAGAATTTTCCCACTCTACTACTATAAGAAAAAGACAGAGTTCAAAAGGTTTTTGCTCAAAGCACTAAAGAATGCACACTACTATAAAATGTAAATCATTTGATTCTAAATAGGAAATTTAGCATGGGTATGTACCTCAGAAGGTCTTGACGGAACTCTTCCAGTAACACCCTCACTCCTACTACTGTCCATCGTACAATCATCCTCAGGAAAATCAGCTGACGAATCCTCACCAGAGATGGTGACACTTTTGAATGAGAAGACATGAGAAGATAGAAGAAGCTCAACCAATCCCAGTGATATTTCTACTTTGAATCTGTAGAGGGCTTGGCCAGCTGATGGTCTCACATTCTCTGAAACCCTACCATACCTCAACTTTTCTCCATTCTGCTGCCGCCAAGCTACTATTTCTCCAGCATAAAAGGGTCTTAATGGGTGAAATTGTACTTGTAAAGCATCTTGGGGTAGTATATCCATGCCAAGAAGACCATCTTTTTCACTTCTGCATCCATTAGCTTGCATATGAGAACTAAGTTTCAAGATATCGACAAGGGCAGTCTCAGAGCCCTCGGGACAGAGGAATAGAGAGCCTATTGGCAATGGGATGGGGAAATCCAATACCCTGCTTACAGCAATCGCTATCACATCAGCAATAGAGACATAGTCTGGTGGTTCAGCAATCAACACAGAAGATTTAGAGGGTTCAACAAAGTAAAGGGCCCGGTGACGTGATGTATCCTTCCACTCTGGGAACATCGATGCCTGTCTAACTCGAGTAATATCTAAAGATTTTGGAAGGAGCACAAAGCGTGTATGTAGACATTGAACATATCTCAACTTCTCCGCAACCAAGTTCAATGAACTTTGTATATCCTCTAAGGTAGCATGATCAATGCCAGGGACGTTGCTTTCCATGCTACTGACAACAGTCCACACTGCAGCTTGAAAGGATCTGCTCAACAACTTGTGTCTTATAGCTTCAATTGGAACTGATCCAATGCATTCCAAAGATTGCAAATGTTCTTCACAATATAGTTCCTGGAAAGATAGCCCATCAATATCATATAAGAGACTCATGTGGCCATACAGAAAAACATGTTAGTATGCTAATCATTCAGGGAAGAAAAGGGGGGTAAACAATTTCAAATACATATAACAAACATGACGTCTGCAGCTGCACGAACATGATCAGAATCTTATATAGACTAGAAATACATACAAGTAACCAGATCCTTCTGGGTACCTCTATAACCACATCTGAAAGCTTTTTGATTCCAAAGGCAATACATAACTTCTCTGGGAGATCTTGGTGGACGAACCTCAGCTTGGAAATCTCAATAAACTTAATATAGCTAGAACCATAAGAATCTATGTATACACATGACTTAGCATGTACAAGTCTGCAATCACTATCAGGGACAATTGCTTCAGAATGCCAACTGCACATGTCCGAAGTGTTTGCTTGATCAGAGATGAAATGCACAATTCCCGTCACAGCACGGAATTCATTTGGGTTTAAACGCTGATATCCACATGCTTTTTGAAGACTCAAAAGGAGAGTCTTTGCAGATGAGATGGAAAGTGTGTCCTGGAGGCCCAAGTCTCTAAGTATATTGACATAAGGCAGGTAGAGTGAAGGGAGTTCAAAGGCAAATGGGGAAAGATTAATTGTCAGATGTGTGAAAAGGCAGCTTGCTGTCACCAAACGTGTACCATTTGCGGCAGGCATGAAGGCCACTTGGCACAATGCCTCCTTGTCTGCCAAGAAAAAGAAAAGATGCAGAAACTTTTTTATCAGCGGACAAACAAAACAATGAATGCACATGACACAGGCTATCTACTTCAAATAAAATCAATTTCAAAGTGACTGAAGGAAGTCTTTCAGGAAAAACAGAAAGCAAAAGTTCCGATCTGAAATAGTAGCTATCCTTACTGCATCCACCAAGATTTCTACATTGGAAAATACCTTGCACCTTAGTTGCGCGGACTCTTCACTTTTGATGCCGCACCCGTCTCGGATTCTTCAAAAATACACTACTTTTGGCGAATCCGACATGCACCCGTTGGCATTTTTGAAGAGTCCGAACAACATAGCCTTGCGCCTAAGCCAACTCCTTATAACAGATGGTTCATTGTCCAGTTTCAGAAAAACATCTTGAGCATGAGGTTATCCATCTCTTCATCACATTGTCCCGAGTCAAAGCTGCTTCTTTGGCCAATAACCAGATGAAACATGATGTTTTGTAAGGTATCCTATTTTTTCAAAATTGTTTCCACAGCCAATTTCGATTATGATGGCTAAGGTTGATCCATCATCCTATAAGCTTTGTTAACTCTGAATACACCTTTGTTGTTGCCACTCCACCATATTATATCCTCCCCAATCTGAAGCCCATTAAAGGTGTCCACTATGTTAAGAAATTCAGTGACTCTCATAATTCCCCAATCATTTAGCTGCCTCCTAAAGGTAAAGTTCCACCCATGTGGTGTCCATAGCTCTGCTATGGATCTTTGTTGGAACAAAGCGAAGATATTTGGGAATAAAGCTTCCAAATTGCCTTATTCATGCCATTCATCCTTCCAAAACTTGGGTCTTTATTCCTTTCACCACATTTTTCTTTGAGGAGTTAAATACACCTCAGCCCACATCTCTTATAGATCTCCATAAACTGGCCCCATATGGATAAGGAAGAAAAAGGATAAGCAAAACGCACATACCTGAAGAAGAAAGAGAACTCCAGACTCCGTCAAGGTACTTCAATACATCAAAGGAAGCTTCATCAATTGTCTTTATGCCTGTAGTAGCTGGCCAATGAGCAAGTGTGTCTTCACCACTATTTCTTCCAATAACCTATAGTAACATTTTGCTACATGCTTAAATGACTCAGTAATGTAGTATCATTTAATTTAAATACAACGAAATAACCACCATACCTGGAGGTGCCTCAAAACTGTAGGAGATGCTGGAGGACTTCTCAAATTTAGAGCCCCCCAAGAGTATTCTGGTGGGACAATGCTCTGCCTAGAAAGAATGGGGGAACAACTCCAAGCAAGTGGCCAATCCTTTAATATAATAGCTTCAGAATATGAACACAACACTCGCTTCCCACTTCTCTTGCCGCCAGCATTTGGGAAGCCCTTCTCAGCAGGAACACATGCTATCTTCCCAAAAATACTGCAAAAGTGGTTACTGTAAAGGACAGCAAAGTTTGATATTATAGCTTTCACAAGGCTTTCTGCCAACAACCAGATTTCAAATGATACTTCATCCTGTGAGCTGAATAAATCTTTCTCAAGATCATCAGTAAGTCCTGAAGGTGGCATGAAGTCTCTTCCAAGTGACTCAACTCTCTTGGCACATTCAAGGATAACATCAGATTCAGCTGAAGTGTGAAGGCCCACCTTCTTCAAAATGCGTAGCCATCCTTCGGAAATAAACCTTTCTCCAGGAAATCTAACTCTCATGCCTGAGAACACTGATGTTAATAAAGCATCACTGGGATCAAACAGATCGGTTGGTTTAAAGAGTTCTGCAGACATTTCATCAGCGCTCCTAACAAATTTAGTCTCCTTAAGTACTTCAATAATTGATGAGTCTTCTTGTAGGTCCTGCCAATTTGAGTATAGGTAGATCAAAATATCTTCCTGTACAGACTGAGGCTTCTCATCAAATCCAGGCAATCCAAATTTGACAAAAATTTGTTGATCATGCAACTCCGGGACCCCAAGGGCTCGAAAAAGTTTCTCATTAGAATCAGTAGAAACAGATAGACAGCGTTCATCAAATGGCTTAAGAAAGGTATTGGAAGGAATCATACAAAGCTCATGACTCTGCAATCTCGTATACGTTCCCACAACTGTCTTGTATATAGGCAAATCACGCAGCACTTCAAGCTCCTCTCTTCCATAGCCAGAGCTATTTTCAGAAAAATCAGAAGCAAAGAGGATAAAAAGTTCATCACGCTCTGAATCTGGAAAGGAAGTGAGTTCTGGAAAGTAGCCAGCATTTTTAGCTGCGACAAGCTTCGATGTTATAACTTGACCTAACGATTTCCCCTCACTGGGTAAACATTTGCAACGACCAGCACAATCCAAGAAAGAGCTATCAAAAATGGGTATATTGCACTGGTTCAGCATCGACCTCAACCAAGGGTACTTTCTCTCTGCAACTTTAAATGATAAGCTGTAGGATTGAATCTCTTCAGATTCCAAAGGTAATCCAGACAGATCAGCTTCTCTACTTGACCTATTGTCAAGTTCAATAGAGTCTAAATTACTCACAACAGGTGGAATGAAAACAAGTTTTCGCTCCTTTACACGGCATAGGACTGGACGACCAAGAAAAGCTGGAATAAGTGGCCAATCAGCGAAAACTTCCAGGTCATCTGAACAGTCATCGACCATCTTCCAGAAAAGTCTAATCCAGTTAGGAGACGGACCACATTCACTTGCAGAAGTAGCATTGTTCTCCCATGAGAACCAAGGTGCCATATTTGAGTCAACCACATGATTCACCCAATTTTCATGGAAGAGAAACCTCATATGATTAGCCAGCAAAATAAGGGAGAAACTCTGCAGCTTTAATAATGATTGAATTGTGCTGTTAGAGAAAATGTTCAACAATATTGATCTATCCAGTACTTTAGGATGAAGAAATTTAGCAGCTAAAGAAATCATTAGTGACTGTTGATCCTTGTTTCCAATCCAAAGTTCAGTAGCTCCCAGCCTTGTAAGATGATTTGTTCCTGTTGGACAGGGCAACCCTCTGAGTTCACTAGCTACAGCTAGTAGCTTTTGATCATTTCTATCTCTAATACTATCCCCGATGGTTCCCAAAAGAACATTCCTTTGGGATAAAGGACCTCCTCCACGACCAATATCTTCAACAACAACTCGGCCTAGATCAAATAAGGCCTTTCCTAAACTTGTCATCATTTCAAGGGCGTCTCCTCCAGAACTGCTTGAAGGTTGCAGAGTGTTGTGAATTCTACGAGAACTGGAGCTTGATTCAGATAAAGAATTAGTGTGACCTTCACTAGATTCTTTAACAGAATCTAAGTTGCTAGTGTCTCTGAATGAATCAGGCATACTTGGTTCACTGGTTTCTAGAAGCTGGATATCTGATAAGCAATATTCAAGTACATCTATGTAAGTCTCAACTGATCGGAGAACAATAGATGTTGAAGAAGCCCGAAGAAGGTCCCGGACCATCTTAGGTTTGATTTCCCTGACTGTAACCCCTAAGGCTTGTATTTCACTAACCAGCTCCCATGGTACTGAGAAAACTGGATAATGTTCTTTCACAAAGGCACAAACTGTAGTTGGAAGCAAGCCACCATCCATTCCAGTGCCAGGCTGAGATAGAAACATACCCTCCTCGGCCTTTACTAGGTTTCCTGAATACAACTGCCAAACAGGAAGATTCATAAGAAGAGCATAGAATGGCAGAATAACTTGCTGAGTGATACATCCCCAATCTGCTTTAGAAACCTTCACTGACATGAAATCGTTTCCATCTTGCTCATGTTCAATCAGCAAATTTCTAGTCGACCTGGGCCAAAATGAATAGATCTGATCACCATATGCATTCAGAGTCAAGCTGACAGCTCGGGCCACACTAGGCTCCAGAAGAGAAGTTGATGGTTCCCTCCTCAACTTTTGCATTTCCAATACCAGCTTCACATAAGAATCACGAACACAACACATAAGTTCTCGATTCCAAGCTTCAATCAATTGATTTCCAGCATCAAACCGTGGCCCTGCCAAAGACTCCTTTTCTTGGTCCTTGAAAAGAAAACGTCCCTGATTATGACACACTAGGAAATATCCGAGTATAGTGACTGGTATGTTTATAGTACTTGACAGTGGAAGTGGGGACATGATAAAGCTTGATGAACAAGTATTGCTAGGCTGTCCATTTTGTGATATCAGTGCTGCAACACCACCAACAGGTGTAAGGTTGTATGCCATGTATCGCCTGCAAAAACCGCTAGTAAGAAAGTTGCTGCTCCAAAAATGAGAGACTGATGGAGAACATCCTTTCCAGGGAATTGTTACAGTAAATATCAAGGGGGATGGGGTGGGGGTGGGGGTGTTCAATGGTGGATTCTAGAATGAATTACAACCCTGAAAAAGTGCATTCTATTCGTTTTCCAAGAGGCATTCAAATTCCTAAGGATAATCTAACAGTGCTCAATTGTTCTACACAATAGTGTATTTATTTGTTCTTGCAGACCTACCAGAATGATACCAATTACTATATTTTAACAAAAAAGGGTAAGATTGGATCTGTCTGTGACTTCACTACAAGAACAAGTATTATATTCATCAAGGAGTAAGCGTCAGTCTAGTTCTATATATCAGACTAAAGGTGCCAACCCTCCCAGTAATGAAATTGGAGCTTTATTTTTTGAAAATAAAACTCAAATATAAAATAAGAAGAAACTATTGCAAGCGAATCACCCAGTTTAAAACATATTCCATTCTAGTTTACCATCAACGGGAGACTGCATAAATGAAATATTATGAGTCAAACTACTTAAAATGTTCAGGGACATGTGAAACACCTTTCAGATTTTCAGCCAAAGCCAACCACCAAACATCTACCATAGTCGTGAAGGTTCCATGACTAAAAAGTTTTGTCTATTCGCCTTCATCTAAAGTTTTTTTTCCAGCCGATTATCCTTTAACCAGAAAATCTTTAAAGAACTGCTTTCACTAAAGTTTCCTGAAAGTACTGTGTGCCGCCTTTCTCCCTGCTTAAATGTCCAAATTTCCTCATTGCCAGTCCCAAACAATGTCTACTTCCCTTCAAAACCCTACCCTATTGGATTTATCAATACACTTCTCTTTCTAACTTTTACCTTTTTTCTGTTAGCAAAACAAAACACTACTAGTTTCTGTGACCACCAGGAGTGCCCAAGTCGGAAGAGGACCATTCACCTTGGGATGTAGGGAAAATGAATTTACTCATTGTACATAGTTCAATGCATCTGGTAATTTACCTGTCAAGTGCCATGTTCCTTGTTTGTCCTGAACCCAGACTAAGCACAACAAGCCAACGGTCAACTATTTTAGTTCCTTGTTTCCAAGAATTCACATCTATGACTTGTAGCTTGATTGCTGAATTTGAGCTACTGAATAGACTTGATAGCTGGAACTTTTTCCACTTCTTCTCTGAGAAAGGATTTCTACTAACTGAATACAACGGATCAAGGTCAACAGAATATTCCAAGGATGGTTGAGGGCTTCCTTGCTCCCATATTGACAATGAAATCTGAAAATGTTGTTTCACCAACAGAGCAATGTTATGGAGATAAGATCAACAAAGGATAAGCACACAACCAATTGACAATGAAATTTAAAAAATGTTGTTTCACTGTTGACCTACTGAACAATGTTATAGAGATAAGACCAAAAAATAATATGCACACAGTAATTTAAAATATAGAGCAAAAGATTGAATGAAATAAATCAAACATTTATGTTCAGATCTTCCTCAAAAGCTAACCAAGAAAGGACAAATCTCCAGCCCCCAAGGCATAGCTCAAGTGGCAAAAGGTGGACGATTTGTGGCTTAGGTCGCAGGTTCAAGCCCCACCATGCAAAGCGAAGGCCGGTATTTAAGTGGAGAAGGGTAGAGGGGCGGGCCAATCATCCACTGAGTTAATAAGGTTGTGATTGGTCCAAAGGGCAGGTCACAGATGGATTTCTCGGTCATTAAAAAACAAAAGGACAAATCTCCAGTCCAGTTCTTTGACCTAAACCTTTAGGTATAACAAATATAAAAAACCTTAACCATTCAAGAACTCAACAGCTCTCAAACCACTCTAGCCAGTATGGCTGTGTTTCTTGTGCTCTTCTTCCTTTTTCAGTTTGTTTATGTGCGTCCCAAAACATTTTTAGCAAGAAATACAATATTAATAGGAATAATACACAAATGGTCAAGATAGAAAATGAAAATAAGGAAACTGGAGATCAGATTGGCAAGATTTGCAATGATACAACATACATATTTAGCATTTGAGGTTTAGGAGAAATGTTCAGCAATGGAAATCAACTAATTTAACATTTTAACTAGCTAGAGCTGCTTCATAAGCATGTCACACTAGTGATATATGGGACGTGGAGATCAAGGGAGGACAGATGGCATGTTCACAGTCATATCTTACTACTATTGATTGCCATAAGATTGGTCTTCCCACATCAACGATTTGGATCCCCTGGGCATCAGAGTTGTGCTGCTTTAAAAGGTTTGCTGCTATGAGTGTGATATTAACTGCTGAAAAACTGAGAAAGGGAGGAATCACATATGTGAGTTGGTGTTTCATGCACTAAAGCTTGGGGGAGATGTACATCACCTCCTGTTGCATCGTAAGGTAGTTATGAAGTTGTGGTGGATGGTATAAAACTGGTTTGGAGTGCAGTGGATGATTTCCTGCTTGTATAGATGCTTGGGCGTCTTTCCCAGAGAATCATATATTTATTTATTTATTGAGAGAAGTACCAGTTAGTCTATATTTATCCACAGGTATAGTACCTCAAAAGTGTAGCTCCCCTCCAAAAGTGTTGTAATTACATAGGATCCTATAACTACCAAGTTACAGCCAGTCTATAGTTGTGCTGATTACTTTTGAGCTATCTAAGACTACTTGTTTACACCAAAAATAATACAGAGCTAAACAATTAAGCTTAAGTCTTTGTATGTTGCTCTACTTTCCTTCAAAACATCTCTGGTTCCTCTAGCCATATTGTCCACCATATACATGATTGGACAATCTTCCATCTCTCCTCCTTTCTTCCTGCATTTCCATCCCTATTCCAGCACTTCAAAACCTCTTTGATCCTTCCTAGTTTCACCCATTTGATCTCTCTCATATTTGTGAACATTTGCCACAGCTGGTTTGTCCATTTGCAGTGTAAGAAGAGATGGTTGACTGTCTCTCCTTGCTCTTCACACAAAAAACACCTGGAACACAGGTGAAAACCTCTTTTGTTCAAGTTCTCATGTCTCAAAACTGCCTCCTTAGCTAACAACCAAGTAAATCAGTTTACTTTAAAGGGTATCTTAGTTTTCCATATCATCTTCCAAGGCCATTCTACTTCCTCAATGCCAACTGTGTTGAGATCTTCATATGCTGAGTTAACAGTGAAACACCCTTTGCTTCCCACATTCCATACCAGTTAATCCTCTTCATCAGACAAGTTACTAAATTGTGCTAGGGTGACAAAAAACTCTGTTATTCTACACATCTCCCAATCATTTAAGTTTCTCCTGAAGTGCAAATTCCACCCTTGATCATTCCATAATTCTGCTACAGTTGCTTGCTGCATTTGACATAGATTGTAGAGGTCAGGAAACCTTTGGCTTAGTGGAACCTGTCCACACCATTTGTCCTTCCAGAAAACCACTTTTCTGCCATTTCCCACCTTACAGTGTGATCTTTCTAGCACCAGATCCCATAGATCTCCATACACTAGACCCATATGGAGAGGCCACCTCTGTTGTCATCCACTTATCCCTCATTCCATATTTTGCAGCAATTACCTCCTTCCACAATGAGTTCTCAGCAGATGCCAACTTCCATAACCACTTCATCATAAGACTTTGGTTCTGAAACTTCATGTTCTGATGCCTGCACTCCGAATCTTCTTGCTTATGTTCATTTCTTCCCATTTCACAAGATACTTTCTCCTATCATCATTTCCTTGCCAAAAGAAGGTACTTCTGAGTACCTCTATTCTATTGATTACACTAGCTGGTGCTGGAAAAAATGTATGTTGGTAAGGCATCCAGCACACCGTTGATCATAGTAAGTCTTCCCCCCCAAGATAAGCATTGACTTTTCCAGTTTGCTAATTTTCTCTCACGCTTCTCTATCACGCCACTCCAAATGCTCATTGACTTACTTTTTGCACCTAATGGCATGCCCAAGTAGATGGTGGGTAGCTCCCCTACTTTCCCCCAATATTGGCCGGCTCCTCAATTTGTACTACTTCATTAATTGGGTAGATATAGCTTTTCCCCCAGTTTATATAAATGTCTGACACAGCTTCAAAAATTATGAAAATGGTTCTCAAAATCAGAAAATGGTCCCTCACTGCTTCACAAAAAACTGAAGTATCATCCGCATATAGTAGGTGAGTGATTTCTAGGTTGTTTCTTGCCCTGTTTTGCACTTGGAAACCTCTGATCCAGTCTTTGGCCTTTGTTGTGTTGATCAGGCTGCTCATCCCCTCCATTGCTAGAATGAACAAGAAAGGTGAGAGTGGACCTCCCTACCTCAACCCCTTTTGAGAAGTTTAAAAACCAGTGGGGTTTCTGTTAATCAGAACTGAAAACTTGAACGTACCTATACAATATTTGATCCACCTAATCCATTTAGAAGAATCCACAAGGAAAGGTGAGGTGCTACTGGAATATGAGAATCTAATCAAAAAAGAAGAAATTGCTTGGAGACAGAGATCAAGAACCCTATGGTTGAAAGAGGAGGACAGAAACACTAAGTATTCCCACAGAATTGCAAATGCCCACAAAAGGTACAATAACATTGATCAATTGGAGGTAGAAGGTGAGATCACACAAGATACAAACAAAATTGAAAAAGAGGTAATTGACTTTTATCAGAGACTTTACACAGAAACTTCCCGATGGAGATTAACTAGCAATATCCCAAACTGTCCAGCCATTTCATTAGAGGAGAAAGAAGGTTTACAGAGGAACTTTGAAGAAGTTGAAGTATTGAGATGTCTTAAGCTATGTGCAATGGATAAAGCCCCAAGACCTGACGGTTTCACCATGGGCTTTTACATTAAATGATGGGAGGTTGTAAAGCATGACATAATGAAGGCGTTCCAAAATTTCCATGAGCAAGAAGTGTTGGAAAGAAGCTTCAATGCTACTTTCATTGCTCTCATTCCCAAGAAGAAAGGTGCCACTAAGTTGAGAGACTTCAGACCCATAAGCCTGATAGGAAGAATCTATAAAATCTTCTCCAAAGTCCTAACAGAGAGATCGAAAGGGTTGATGGAAAAATTGGTAGATTCTCATCAAATGGCATTTATTAAAGGTAGACAAATTATGGATGCAGTCCTAGTGGCAAATGAAGTTGTAGGCTCAAGAATGAAGAAAAAGAAAGCAGGAATATTGTGTAAGCTTGACGTTGAAAAAGCTTATGACCATGTAACTAGGGATACTTGCTGAATGTTCTGGAAAAGATGGAATTTAGGCAGAAGTGGATCAAGTGGATAAAATTTTGTATATCTTCAGTGAAATTATCTCTTTTGATTAATGATGCACCAACATGATTCTTTGGAGCTCAAAGGGGCCTTAGGCAGGGAGATACTCTGTCCCCTTTCCTATTTTTGCTAGTGATGGAGGGACTTAACAACATGCTCAAAACAGCTAACACAAATGGCTGGTTGAGAGGTTTTGATGTGGCCAACGATGGAAGGGAAAGTTTAGAGGTGACTCATTTGCAATATGCAGATGACACACTCATCTTTTGTGGGGGAGAAGAAGAACAACTCAGATTTCTGAGTAATATTGGTCCTGTTTGAAGGAATCTCTGGGTTGCATACTAATTGGAGAAAGAGTTTTCTTTATCCCATTAATGACGTACATAACATGGAGGCACTAAACATAATCCTAGGTGGACAAGTTGGGGCTCTCCCAACACATACCTTGGGATGCCTTTGGGTGCTAAATCAATGTTTAAAGAGATCTGGAGCAGTGTATTAGAAAAGTGTGAGAAGAAACTGGCTAGATGGAAGTGGCAATACTTGTCTCTTGGAGGAAGCTAATTAACCCAGTCCTAGATGCTATGCCTACTTACATGATGTCTTTATTTCCCATTCCAGTAGGGGTCACAGATAGATTGGACAGAATCAGAAGGAAGTTCCTATGGCAGGGAAACAAGGACAGGAAAGGTTACAATCTGGTAAAGTGGAATGATCTGATAATAGAAAAAAAATATGGGGGTTTGGGTATTAAAAATCTGCAGAATCATAGCAAAGCCCTCAGAATGAAATGGTTGTGGAAATATGCTAACGATAAACATCCGTTATGGAGAAACGTCCTCAAAGCCAAGTATGAGGAAGAAGATAGGTGGATGAAAAAGGAAGTAATTTCCCCATATGGAGTGAATCTGTGGAGATCAATAAGGGCCTTGTGGGATGATTTCAAGATAAAAACCAAGGTTAAGGTTGGAAATAGGGAAAAGACAAGCTTCTGGGGAGATGACTGGCATGAGATGGGGATTCTGAGGAATATCTACCCAAATATCCACAACTTAATGTTAAATCAACAAAGAACAATTGCAGGAATGTGGACACTGAAGACAAGTAAATGACTGGGAAATCACAAGAGTTGCAGATTTCCTTAACACTATTGGCCAGTTTAAAGGAACACAAGAAGGGAAAGATGAGCTTTGGTGGCAGGGCAGTGACAAAGGAACCTTCAGGGTAGGCAAAGCATACCGATGGTTGAATAATCACAATCAACAGAATGTCAACTGGCCCTGGAAAACTATATGGAAAGTGAATATACCCTACAAGGTATCATGTTTTATTTGGCTCCTATCCAAGGAAGTTGTTCTTACCCAAGACAATCTGATGAAAAAAGGGATAATTAAGTCCAAGATGCGTTTTTTACGAAGAACAAGCAGAAATTGTTCGACATTTGTTCCTTCACTGCAAAATCTTATGTCAGCTTTGGAGGCTATTCATTAACCTTAAAGGTTTCTCCTGGACTATGCCAAGAAAGGTTACAGAGGCCCTTCAAAGTTGGAAAGAAGTTGGGGTTCTGGCTAGAAGCAGAAGTAGGTGGAGAATCATACCAGCCAGCATATGGTGGACAATCAGGAAGGAAAGAAATGCTAGGTGTTTTGAGAACATAGAAAATAGTATAGAACAGATCAAATTGAATTGTATCTTGATTCTATGTTTTTGGTGTAATCAAATTCAGTCTAATGATCTTGCATCTATTATTGATGTGTTAGATTCATTATAGACATAGGATCATAGGATCAGGATTTACTTGTAAATATGGCCCTAGTACAACCCATGTACTGATCTGTTTCTATCAATAGACACAAAGTTACTAGTTTCAAAAAAAAAATTTGGAGAAATTAGTCAGATGGAACTTGTGTGATAACCAAGTGGTTCTTCGCATCTCATTGAATCCGGTATTTCATGGAAGAACTAAGCACATTGATATTGACTGTCACTTTGTCACAAAATAAATACTCTTTGGATATATTCTTACAAAAATTGTGATGTGGAGTGATCAGTTTGCATATGTTTTCACCAAGCCCCTCCCTAGTCCTCGTACTAGTTACATCTATAACAAACTCGGTATATATGACTTGTATGCACTAGCTTGAGGGGGAGTGTTTGCCTGTTTGGATAGAAATAGGATTGTATATAATATCATATGTAGAAAGGATTATCATATAATATTTATAAATAGGGCTCAATGTAATAATATAAATACGCAATTCAATAATATATTTCTCCATTATTTCTTGCAGTTCTATTTTTGGTGTAACCAGATTTATGTTAATGATGTTGAAGAAAGTGATAGAACGATAGAATCCCTTTAAGAATAGAAAGGGATGCACTCTTTGTAGTCTGTAAATACTTTTGACAGGTGCTTCTTGGTGCGATATCTATAATACACTTGCCTTTTTCTCAACAAAAAACAAGTGTATTGGTCTAAAAGGAATAAAAAATTTAATAGAATCAAGCAACCAACAGTTCATCTTATAAGTATGCGCAGTTCAACCAATAGTCCGAATGTGGTGTTTGTGCATATCCCATTAAATACTTTATAACTCAACTTTCATTAAGTACATAATATGTTATCTCTGTAGCATTTATCAACTAACTATACTATACAAGTATGTTGATAACATGCCACCTCTTTATTTGGTAGGAGAATGCCATAAATCGAACGAAATGATCTATAGGTGGATACTTCATCCAAAAAAAATTCAATATTCTGGTAACTGTTCAAATTTAGCACGTAGAAGAGTGGAAATAAAAGAACGTGCCACCACTTAAAAATTAAAGGTACAACACATCCAACTTGAAAATGGAGAAGCATTACCTGCAAAACTGACTTCAAAAACAAGATCGTCGCAGAAGCGTTATTTAAGAATTTATCCAGCATCATTGAAATCTTCTTCAAGCCAAACTCCAATCCATCTTTCATGCATTCCGGGGAAAAAGGCATGCGTATGACAGTAGAATTGGACAATGACCACGGCACATTTTGATCAATCAACAAAGGACTGAACTGATCACGGAATCGCTCAGTCAAATTAGTCCCTAAACAAAGCCAAGAATCTTGCTCATCAATGGCTAACAGTGTTGAATGTAAAACTTGAAACCCGTAAAGTCTCATAAAGAACATGTTAAACAGTAATGATAATGGTTGATCAAGCAGAACCAGAATTTCTGGGCAGCAGCATGAACATTTAGCTAGGAACACATCAGCTAACGTACGGCCCCATTTGGACAATAATCAAATGAAGTTGAAACAACAAGTATTTGAAGTTGAAGTTGGTAAAAAGTACTTGTGTTTGGACATGAATTTCGCTTGGAGAAAAAGTTGAAATAGTGCAAGTGAAAACCATCATTTCACTTGAAAAACTCTTCAAATAAGGTTATCAACTTTAAATGTCCTATTTCAAGTTGATGTTGAGAAATGGACAAAATAGTGAAACAAGCATTGATTTGCGAACACTATCTCACAATTTGCATTATATATAGTTTGAAGTTGTGTCTAAACACTTGTAGTAGTAGATAACTAGATATCTCTAACCAAAAAGAGTCTGTCTAGATGGGAATTGGAGACTTCTACCAACACAATTCACTTTATTAATTACAGGGCAATGAATACGATTTAGATCACTTATAATTTTTGTTCTTTGGTCTGACCTCATAACATATCGATACCATTTCCAAGCGTGAGTTCAACCATTGCATGAACTTATTATGCTTTAGTTTCATGTTATCAATTTTACTATTCATATTAAGGAGCATAAAGCAACAATAACTTCAAGAACCTGTCTTCTTTCCTTCTTTTATGGTCTGATATCCTTTTACCAAATTTCAACAGGAATACATTAGTTAGTGGATTATATCACTTGATATTCATTTTGGAAATTCTCCGGTAATTTAAGTCAGTAATTTATATTACTTACTGAATGAGTTCCTACAAATCATAGCAAAACAGGCCTGTAAAAATTATTCACGTGTCTTTACATACTTTTGCAGGTTGTTAGGGCCTATAATCCCATTTACCCACTTTTCACATTTGAAAAGTATATTTTCATCAGACCAAATTAAGTTTGTACATAGATACTGTAAAATCTATGTATAAGCATAAAATAATATGGATGTGCACATAATCCAAAATTTATAACAAACTTTAGTATGAGATCATTACAGACAGTGGAATGGAGAAAATGCACAATTCATTGCCTATGATCATATGTAATTTGCAGCGGCAGGTCATGTCATCATCATACTAAATTTATCTCAACGTTACATATTTACATGTAAATATACGACAATGAATATTTTCTGTTTCAACATGGTAACTTCTAATAGCAAAAGCTCAATTACATTGTTTTTTCTTTTTACCGAATTATTTCAGACAAGTTTTTTATTAATAATCATTTAGAATAACATTTTTAGACCATCAAATTTAGCATATATTGATCAGTTCCAAATTGTATCAGTAAAAACTAAATCTATCCACATTTTCCCAGCACAATGAGCATTAGGCACAGGAGTATATAAGCATGATTAAGCACTAAGTAGAACAACAATGCAGTATGTACCTCTTAGCGAGAACATTTTCGCAGCTGGTCCACGATGTGAAGGCATTGCAAGAGCTAAACCTTTAGGATCAAACATGTACAAGAAGCCATCTGAAACAACTGATACAAAATCACTTATTGAAAAACAACTAAGCAACCCCAGCCCATAGTTCATGGTATCACCACGCAGACCCCAAGGTGGAAGAAACTGAAGTCCAGCTACTTCATCTCTACTTAAGTTAGCCCCTTCAAGGATGACAACTAGTGCAGGCCCTTGAAAGTCACCTGCAAAATAAGAGGTTTCTAGAATGAAGACAAGGGATCTACAGAGCATAAAATCTACTTTCAAGAGACAGAATGTAGGAAGAGAGGTAACACAGAAGTTATTCTTCAGAAAAGCTATAGAAGTACATATTACAAAGTACTTCAGTAATCCTTTCGGATGTCAGTTATTCGTTATGTTCTTACTGTGTTAGTAAATTATTCATAATCTGCATTCCAGGGGGGCAAGATGACAATAGAAGCTACTACCCCTTTTCAATTTATGTGAACCAATTTCCTTATTAGTCCATATGAAAACGATGACCCTTTTCTAAATTTGAAAACAAGTTAAATTTAAATTACCTTTTTACCCATAATCGAAAGCTTTTATGGCCACACAAATGTTATTGCAAGTCCAAAACCACAAGTTTCAAGAAAATTTTGTATTTCCTTGAACTCCATGCCCAGTCAAATCGGTTCACATAAATAGAAACGGAGGAATAATGTTTTTAGAAGATAGTAGAAGTAATGGAGAAGTTCATGATGTACTTTAGTAGTCCTAAAAAGCAGGTTCTTAGGATTTGGGTTATTTTCTAGGTTACTATTTTGTTTAGATTACTTTTTATAATATAAAATCTAGGTGCTTTTGCAGTTATCTTATGGTACACTTCTTTCCTTTTATAAGAAATCTTTTTATGGAAAAACGTTAGGAAATTAGTTTGTTGATAATAATAGGTCTTAAAAAAATTTCTTCTTATAAAATGGAGCAAGAAAAAACGTTAGTCATTCATCCTCTTATCTTGGATATCTGCCACTTTTTTTTAAGGAAGTAAGAATATTTGCCACTTCTGAGATCTACAATGGAACTTCGGATTTCTTTGCTTTGTAGCAGTCATATACGCTTTTCATCCATTTCCTTCAGATATACCAAGGTTTTTATAAGAATTGAATGCATAAAAACTACTGTACTTCCTACTGCATCACCACATTAATGTAGGAAAGAATTAATCAGAAAAAGCAATCAGAATAACAATGTTAAGGGAGCACAGCTCAACTATAATGCAAAGTGCAAGAAACAATGGAAGCTCATAAAATATTTAAAATGCATAGTGTCTTTCAATAGTGATCAATAGTGTGGGTGAAAACACATCATATTGGACATGGAACTAGTTGTGGAAATCAAAGCCAATTTTTTTTAATGTGGTTGGCTGCTCATAAAGCTTGCCTCAGTCATAGCAATCTGCTGAGAAGGGGAATGACAATCTGAAGAAGGTGCTTTATGTGTAAATAAAAAGGCGGAAAGCTGCAGCCACCTCTTTCTGGCATTGTCCAGTGACCCACCAGAGCTGACCATTATTCCACAACTTATTCAAGGTACAATTTGTTATGTCATACTCATTCAAAGTGCTAAACTGCTGGAGACTCGAGGAAATCAGTAAGCTATTGAATAAGATTTGGATTTATAGTGTCTGCTTGTATATTTTGGGTTATAAGGAAGGAAATGGATGGCAGATGTTTTGAAGGAAAAATAGCTGCTGTACAGAAGCTCAAATACAAATGTTTGTGGTTGTTGGCTTTTTTCCTTGGTGAGGGATGAACTGATGCGGCATATTCAAGGGAAGGTACCATATTATTTGCCGATGACATAATATTGATTGACGATGCACAAAACGGAGCGTACGATAAGCTTGAGATTTGGAGATGGACCCCGGAGTCTAAAGGGTTTAGGTTGCAGGACTAAGATATAGTACTTATAGGGTACAAGCTTAGTGACGCAACTCATGAAGTGGATGTAGAAGTGACGATTGGTAAACAGGTTATCTCCAAGAGAGGAAGTTCCAAGTAGTTTAGGTCAGTAATCCTGGGTAATAATGAGAACATGAGGATGTTACACACAGTATTGGAGTGGGGCAGATGAAATGGACGCTTGCACCCGGTGTCTTGGTGATAAGAATGTGTCACCAAGACTTAAAAATAAGTTCTATAAAGTGGTGGTTAGACCAGTATATTGTTTTTGGCAGAGTATTGGTCGGTCAAAACCTTGCACATTTAGATAGATGTGTGGGCATACTAAGAATGATAGAGTTAGGAAAGAGGATATTTTGGATAAGGTGGGTGTGGCCCCCGTGGTGGACAAGATGAAGGAGGCGAGACTTCTATTATTGTGCAGTAAGATGCATCAACAATCTACCTGTAAATGAGAAGAAATACTTAAGTCATCCAATCAAAATATTAACCTTTAAAACTCTGGTGCTTTTCTTGGTCGGTTGCACAAGGTGCATGTCAGTAGGTATTTAACATAACAGTAGGTATTTGCTTTGCGGACAACAAACAGAGGATGCCAATCATCTATTTCTTCATTGTACCTTCACTTTGCAGATATGGAACTTCTTTCTAAACATTATAGGGGTTAAATGGACAATGCCAAGGACAACGAAAGAATTATTAGAGTGCTAGCACCTGCAAGGTCTGAGAGCGAGAAAGGCAAAGATGAACACTTGGAATACCATCCCTTTATTCATCTGGCAGACTCTTTGGAAAGAAAGTAACAGTAAAATTTTTAAAAGAAAATCAGAATCTCTAATTAGCATTAAGTACAGATGTATATCTTCTCTTCTTTTTTTTGGCGCGACATGGCCCTTGCAAATGACATTGAGGATATGGTTGACTTTCTCAGCTCATAACATATGTCGTAATGCAGCCCTTGTCAATTTTTACAGCAGTTACTTGTTGCTAAACTTACTTTAACAGTCAAAAAACATGCAGGGAAGAAAATAAGCAAGCCATACAGCATGTGGAAGGTGCTCCAAACTCAAGAACACACAAAAATCACATGTTTCTGCCCTTAAGACTGTCAGAGAAATAACCAATCAGTAGGAGGTTCAGAAAACTACATTACCTAGATTATGCTGCAGAAGGGACTGACACCGATGTTCCCTTCTGTCGAAAATCAGATGAAGCTTTTTTGCTTTGCAGCAGTCTGCCAACTCAAGTAGGTCATACAAAAGGAAATCAGTTTTTCCATACAACTCCAAAAGTTCACATATTTTTGTGTAATCCATGCACGGTAAGTCTTTTGTCATGTCTTCACTGACTAATGACACACTTCGAAGTGATTGAATACCCAATCTGTCCGCAAGATTCTGGCTTATAGATGGATGAACAAGACGCTTTCCACCAACGGTATTGCTCTCCATCCAAGGAGCATCGTTATAAACAAGATTCCCAGCACTCATAAGAACTCCAGAAGAATCAGGAAGTAATAAAGGAGTACTAGAAGACTCAAACATTAAGCTATCCATGTTGCAATCTGCAATTGCTTCTAGCACATGATTGACAAAACTCAGCTGATCGGCAGAAAGGGGGAATCCTTTCACATCATTTTGCAACCTTTGTAAAACATGGAAGTAATCAAAAACATCAAAACTGAGTCTAACGCCCAACTCCACAAGCAAATCTCTGAAATCCGTTAACTCAGACGGTACAACATACAAGTAGGGGCTGAATTTCACAGGAGAGTCAAAAGCAAGTACAGCAGGAGAAACAAAATCATCTCCTATCCAAACCCACCGAGCACCATCTAAGGTAGACTTGAGAACCTCGAAGTCGTTCATACCAATAAATTCTTGCAACTGCGAATAAATTAAGAGCACCTGCTTCTGCAAAACTGAATCCAGATTAGGTGCTACATCTGAGCTTTCATTTGCCTCCACATAGAATTTTGGTAGTCCAAGCAATTGTTCAGACAGAGTCTCTATACTTGCGCCATCCATCCAACCAAGTTTATGTTGCAGATGCTCGGAACATTCACCATCCAGGATATGCATCTTAGATGAAACCATCCACATCTGTGACTCGGGCCGAACATTAATTGGCATTGCAATTTTTCTACCTGAGGCAAACCACGGCAATCCTCTGATAGGCGGTTCTACAAGTACAGGACACCAACTGATGAATCTCAGTGCTGACCAAAATTCTTCTCCAGTCATATCGTCAATCCAGTTGCTGAGAAATGAAATAATTCCTGACAGGTTGTCAGTAACATCAACTGCTCCTTCAATGGAAACATTAAGACATGACCCCTCAGAAGTTTCATATCCAGTACTGGAGTCCCTGTCCAGTGCTGAGAGCTTTGACGCCACAGTGTCCAACAAGTGAAGCAACCTGCTACCATTTTTCATCGCTTCTAACTCATCGGAATTCTGCAACAATGCCACAGATGTGGCACAATCAAGCATACCAGTAAAGCTTAAAGATTGCCGAAGCCCAAGGTTAACCAGAATCTCAAGAAACTCCGGACTAGAGAACTTTTCACATGGAAAGAAGGCACCTCCATGCAACAACATTTTCAGTTCTGGGATACGAGGATCATAAAGCCTACAGAAACAATACAGAGATTCCACAATCATACATGTAAGAACATACTCCACATGTTATAGATAAGTGTGTATATATATATACACGCATACACACATGAGAGTGTATTGTATGTAGATCACATAGATACACCATACAAAATATATACGGTTAAAACTTTGAAGTACAGGTCAAATAGGAGAAAGACTGTGTGTTGGCCCTGAAAATGTCAAGCTTACGCTGATTTTACTAGAGCTACGTTTTTTAGCATGTTGATTTTGAAAAAGAAAAACTGATGTAGCCAAACCAAAAAGGACTGAGCATGTACCAATAATTTTATGTTAAATATAACTTCAATACTGCTACCGATTATCACATCTGGTAAAGAAATGGATCTTGGGCCCAACTCAAACTCAAAAGCTAGCTCATGAGGGGAGAAATGTCCAGGACCACATAGGAGACCACCCTCCCATTAACCACCATCGTGGGACTCCTTCACACCCTCCCTCATGCCCGGGGCTTAAGATCTGGTGCATGAACAACATTTTAAAGAAATGGATCTTGGGTCTAACTAAACTCCAAAAGCTTAGCTCAAGTGAAGAGGATTGCCCAAGACCAGGTAAGTAGACCACCCATCCCATTAACCATCGATCTGGGACTTCTTCACACTTCTCATAAGAAATTGACTCCTCATTCAGTTTATATTTGTGAAATATGATCTACAACCTAGCCCGGGGAAATAAATGTTTTACCCATAGTGTACTTCCTACATCATTTGGTGACCCATTAGAAAAAATATGCCGATAACTTCACCTTTTACATTGTTTTACAATTGGTAGCATTATTCTTATGCATAACCAGAACTAATTTGACTGAGTGAAAAAAACAACTATTTGAGATCATCAAGGAATAAGCCATTCACACGACATAAGCTAGTTTAGTGAATGGATAAATAAACACACCTGATAGGCTCTTTCCAGGAACCATCACAAGTTAAAACAAAAGAAGCTTTGGAGATTGCTTCTTTGAAGGAGTCATCCTCTTCCATCAAATATTTGATATCTTGTAAGATGGATGCGAGTAATCCATCTTGAGAAATAAACTCAGGCATGTGAGTGATTACATAATGTTTGATGAAGTCTGCCTTTGTAGGTTCTGCAACTTCTAAGTATTTATTCAAAATGATCCTTTCCTTCTCTGATTCGATTCTCAAGAAATCATCATTCAATAGATCTTCATGTACACCATTTGGTTTTAGCCATTTAGCTGACCTACTCAAAGATACCATTTTTCTGCTCTTGAATGATTCAAACATAGGAATCTCTTTGATGATAACCATCTGACTGTTATTCAGAGAATCTTCACAGAACCACTTGGACTGGAGAATATAGCTCCTAAGTTCATGCATTTCTCCCTCCAATGCATTACTAAAGAGTCCCTCAATCTTTTCTATCTTCACAGCGGCTGCCAACAATGCATTTAATATACCACTTGCCGTGGGAGGCTGAACATAACGCATTAATTGGGGATGGTCTATTGGGAGGTCACACGTCAATATCAGGCATCCAACACGCAGCAGAAGTAATGACATATTTTCACTCCATCCACCATCTTTGATCACATTGGAATTTTCCACTAGCTGCAGGAGACGATTGTTTAAAACAGGCAAAATAGGCCACTTCGAAAACAAAGAGAGATCATCACAAGAAGACTTGAGATAGCTCCACAGCAGTCTCATCCATTCCAAATCAGGATGTCCTTGACAACCAGGGACCCAATTCACCTGTTTAGCCAGCTGCCAGTCTGGTGGGAGTAATTGCACAAAAAGTCTCTCAAGCAAAGGGCAAGTCAAGGAAGTAATGTTAAAATCTTCACTTTGGGCTACTTCACATAACTTGTCATAGAGAAAAGCAGAGATCCCAGCGTCTACAAGTTGGTGGGGAAGAGAATCCTTAAGAAGACCATATCCATCACCCTGAACAATATAAATTCGATCACCCTCCCCCCTCTTCTGAAACTTTGTAAATAAACCATTGGAAAGAGGTATCAAGGATAAGCCAAAGTAAGTGCTAGATTGAACTGGAGTTCTTAGATCAAGCAAGCAGTATTCTAGGGTTAAGATCATAGCATTTCTATCTCTAAATTCACGATTCCTCCTAATTAAAAGAGTACGGAGCAGTTGAGGTGTAAGAAAATGCACTCCTGGGCATATCTCCTTAAATTTTTTGACAAGAGCCTCAGGGATGATTGCCAATGGCAAACCAGCATCTGATAATGCATCCACAAGTTCCCGTGCCTTGTCAAAAGCGAAATCTGGAAAAATTGCTTGCTTCGTTGAGATCCATTGTCCACCTCTAGCTTTTGTATACAATACTCTAAGACCGGAATCTGAGATGAAGTTATAGAGTTTCCGCACCACTGACGCCCATGGTTCATATCCCATCTTGATTGGCCAAAAGGAAAAGAATGAATCGCATGGGCCAATTTCTGAAGCAACTTTCTCAAGTAAATAACCATAAGCTGGAGCAACAACATCTTCAAGTAGGTACATATTCCACTCAGAGCGTTTCTTCCCACCCCCTGCCATGTCATTACCAAACCATATATCTCTTCGGTTAGATGATAACTCAAAATATGCATTGACATGCACAGGAAGCCCAGTAATCACTGGCAGTGGCAAAAAACAGAAGGCACGACCCTCAAAATTCTTGATAGAACCAGCCGATGCCGCTGAGAAGTCTAGCAATTTAGGAGCAATGAGATCAGATTTATCAAAACCATCATCCAAATCGCTTTCAATTTTCATTGTGTGTAAACAAGTAGCAACACATGCCCAAGGAATAGCTTTGTGGTACTTATTATCAAGGTTGCCATGGTTATTCTTACCTCGAATGAATCCTAAGCACTCACTAGTTAACCACAAATGTGCACGACCACCAGAAGTGCTCTTCTCAGACAACATAATCTTATGACACTTCCATGGCAAGTCTATATTCACAGACTTACATAATTGGTTAAGGAACTGAACTTTATTAGTTTTGTCATGCTGCTTCCCGTACATAAGACTGAAGACCTGATGATTTGGATTACTTTCATCCTCGGGATCACCTACATTTTGCTTGTCAACACAATGTAGCACTTGCATTTCACTGTTAGCACCTTCTTTGACAAAAATCGAAATACTTTTCACATTCCGCAGGAAAAGCAACGTCTCAGAGACAACCTCCGAAAAGGAATGAAAAAGAGCTAGGACATCATCAGGTGTGTACCCTTCTTTCTTTATTTGGCTTCTAGAAGCAACATTTGCACTCCTAAGGGGGAAACGGAAGAGGGTACCTGGGAAAGAATGTTGTAGATCACACCCGAAATGCAGAAATGGAGAAAATTGATCAGGAAACTGTTCTAATATTCTTCTCCCAGCGAATTTGATCCGTAGTCCAGGATGCGAAGGAGATATACCAGGTAAATTGCAGGCATGTGGGTCAAACATAACGATATTTTCTCCCGAAACAAAAGTTGGAATATCCGTGAAGTGATAAACACAATTAAAGCCCAGCCCAAATCTTCCAATGGCAAATGGTTTCTCTAGTTTGGTCTCTTGACCTATACGAGAGATTGCATACAAATCTTGGGGAGTAAAAACAGAGTCGTTGAAACAGTACAAAGCAGGTCCCTGCCAATCCACCATTTCAGGAGAGAGAACAGATGAAGTCCCATATTGAGTTTTATCCAATAAAAAAATCACCTTAGAAGCATTAGCATCCTCCGCATTTTGTACCAGCTCAAACAGAGTCCCAGGTCCATCTGCATACATTTCAAGTATATGTTTAAGCCTGGTTGTTAATGCCTCATGCTGCCCAAATGCTTCAGCAGCACCAGACAAGCTCAGGTTCATGGAATCAGAACTTTCTGCAAGCAACATCCTTCGAAGAGAGCGTACTCCAAGTTTCTCAGCGACATCATTAGAAATGTTCCCATGCACAAATCTATGGACAGTTTGACTTGCATTAAAAGCCATATTAGATGAACTACCGAATGAGGAACTGGGATCTTCTGAATCAAGCAACCAGGGAGCATCATTGAACACCAAATCCGTAGCAAAAAGCAATCTACATGACACATCAGGTAGGTAGATCTTAACTGGATCTTCAGAAAACTGAACTTCAGAAAGATGTTGTGCAATTAATATAGCAGCCCTGATTTCCTGAGTATCCAAAGGAAGGGAACCTTTCTTTATTGCCATTCGACTTAATATATTAGCATAATCATTAGGACACAAGAACTCTCGGATGCCCAGCTCCACAAATAGCTCTTTGAAAACTGCCAAATCCACAGGTATAACACGCATATAAGGAGCCAAGTGTAGAGGACCATTGAGGACAACCTCATCAGTAGTTGCAAATCCATCTCCAACCCAAATCCAGCGACAGCCCTCTAAAACAGCTTTGACAATGTCAATTTCATCTGAAGTAAGCATGTCCATCAATATAGAATATATCCTTGGCATTGCTAAGGCTAATTCCTTCCTTAGCATTGGATCAGTAACAATTTCACTATTTTTCCCAAGCTCAAGAAGCTGTGCAGCAATTACACTTCCTGCAGGTGGAGAAGACCAACCTAATTGATTAGATAAAGCTGAAGAAGAACATTCTCCATCCAGTATGCGCATGCTTGCAGAGACCAGCCACAAGTCAGAGAATAATCTCACAAGTTTAGGAGGAGCAACCACGGATGAGACAGCAGGCCATGGTAAAGATTGATACGGCGAAGAAACAAGAACCGGGCACCAGCATACTAACCGAAGATCACTCCAGAACTTCTCTAAGTCAGATTTAACATGACGAGGTTTAAATGCATTTGTAGCTCTTGAGAACATTCTATTCATGGTTCCATGATCATCCTTGGTTGGATCAGGTAACCACTTTGATGCATTCACTTCCAAATATGAAAGAAGCACTTCACCCCTAGAATGGGCAGTTTCTGGATCGGTATGCACCAATTTTTCCACCCTTCGGGCACTTTGTAATACTGTCTCAGTGGACACAGTTGTCCTGAGACCCAAACCTTGTAATATGTCTAAAATACCAAATTCCTGGAAAGCACCATAAGGAAAACTATCACAATCTTTCAATAAAGCATATAATTCCTCATTTCTAGGATCATACATCACCGAAGGACTTCTAATGGAGCCATTAGACGTAGGGATGAAGTCCAAGTTTCTCAGATTTTCTGTAAAATGTGCATCCTCAACACAAAGATGAGGTAGCTCTCTCAAAATCATAATCATGATGTTGTCACGAAGGTCAGGGTCCAGCAAATTGACCCTGTTTAAGACGTGCTTCTTGTAGAAGTCAGCCTTTCTCATTCGTTCAATACCAAGATATCTATTTAGCACCTCTTCTTCGGTATTTGAAGAACTAATAATGAACTCAGCAGAAAGGAGAGATGCAGAACAATCTGAAGGTGGCAAGTATTTTTGAGGGTTTACTAAATCAGAGAACTTAACACTTTCAGAGTGCTCTACACCATAAACTCGATAAACAGGCAACCTTTTGCAATTGCATAAGTTGGACACATCCATACAATTGCCAATATACCACCTCGGGTCCAGAAGAAATCCACGAAGCTCATCTCTTTCTTCCACTACCAGATGTTCAAGAAAATCTTCAGTTCTCTCACTAGAAGGGACAACATCAAAGATAGACTGCAGAACACCACCACCATCAGCATCACAGACATAATTAGGTAAGTCTGGATGTTGAATATCATGACAGCGATCTAGTATCTTGCATCCTATGTGAATCAGAACATGTTGCATTTTATCAGACAAGTTTTCTGCATTCAGCAATTTTAAGTGCCTAGACGGTCTATACAAATGCCCCGAAGTTGATGGTAAGATAGGCCAATCACCAAAGAAACTTAACTCTGCACATTTATCTCTGAGATAACGCCAGAAGAGCCCAAACCATGACACTGTAGGCGTAGAACATGACCCAGGGTCCCAAAGAACTTTAGTTTTATATTTCCATTCAGCAGGGAAAAATTTGGGCATTACTTGAAGGAGCATGGGAACACTGAAAAGACAAAGGTTCGCCCCAGATGCCTTCGCAACAGCCGTCAGTCGGTCCAATAAATTGCAAGGGATTTTCCTGTCGATTACTCTATCAGAAAGGTTATGAAGAAGTGTGTATTCCAAATCGCTGCATATAAAATAAGAGATTCCGTTTGTTGGTTCAGACAGCAAACCAAAGTCCCCATTTGCTAAAGGAAGTAAAGGCAAACCAAATGTATGAATGCCAACATCTGTATCAACAAGGTCCTCAAGGCAATACTCCAACAGCATATGCCTGTAAGATCTGTCTATTGCACTAGCAAACTTGCTTTCCCTAAGATAATGACGAACTGAATACGGTGTAACTATTTTCCATTTAATACCAGTAACACAAGTCACAAGCATATTAAATAATCCATTTGGCAAACAAACAACAGGCATGCCTAGCTGGACGAGTGCATCATCAAGCTCTTTGCTTTTTGACAACTTGCTATCATGAAGAAAAGCTTCTCTTGGTGAAACCCAGTTTCCACCGTTGACATTGGAATAGAAAACAGGAAAATCAATGATGTTCTGGTAGATCTGTTCAACTAAAATATTCCATGGCTCTTCAAATGAACCAGTCGGCCATAAAGAATAGTAAGTCTCAGTAGGACCGAGCATCTGTTGCACACCCAGCAGTACTTGAGCATAACTAGGAGCTACAACATCTTCTAAGAGAAGCCTATTCCAGATCGAACGAATTCTTCCAGATCTGTCCATATCAGATCCATACCAAATGCCTCGACGATTCGAGGAAACCTCAAAGAATCCATTAATTTGTGCACTTAATCCAGTTTTGACAGGTAAAGGCAAGAAACAGAAAGCCTGACCTTGCTTAAGTACATCATCCTGAAAAATGAAAAATAAACAATGACAGATATATCAGATGAGTAAGCACTGAAACTAACTAATAGAGAAGCCCTCCTTTCAATTAAATAATTCTTGATGGAAGGAGGGGAGGGGGGTCAGAAAGGAAGCACAGAAGTCCAGAGTCCCCTTAAATTCTGAAGCCAACACATGAATTTCAAGTGATACGTGGTAAAGTTATTTATTTCAAGTGATATTCAACAGGTATATACGACTCGTAAAATCTGGTTATATAAAAGAGGCCAACAAGTATAAAAAAAGGGAACAGCTAATTCCTAACATACTTATATGTATAAGTTGGTTCATCAATGTGATTCCCATCCTCAATCAATTAGATGGGATAACTTTCGGCTGTTCTACCTTAAAAACAGAGAAGATGACACATATTAAACACCAACGAGGACTAAACCCATACCAATAAGCACTGATGCCTAGGTACTTTAGTAGCACCAACAATTTAGGTTACAAGCCCAATGTTAAGCACAAGAGACAATTAGTGGTGTCACGAACCCACAGGATACCATAACATGAGCAATTTCGAACATATGACACATCAATTATAGGCGCCTGAAGCATATCCCACAAAAATGTATTACCAAAATGAAAAGAAGGGATAGACAGATTAGATAATCCGCATTTGTTTTCCTTTTTTCTCTCAATCTGTTTTGTTCATTAACAAGCACAAGGGGGTTGGTGGGTATTAGAGAAATAGGAGAGATTTATTGGGAGGCGGCCTATTGTGTTGTCCAACCACAAGAGTAACAAAGGTCTGGTCTGAGTACTAGCAGAAGTAAGAAGAAATTCCACTAAGTACTTCCTCTACTTCATTTGCAATGACACTTAACCTTATCCCAAACTGTTATGTGCCTCTATTTCATTTTTACATGGCACAAGGCCCTTTAACATATCCCAAATTGTTCCAACCACTTCACGAAATAATACAAATAACATTGTGCATACCATTCAAAACTTCCAATGGTGAATTGAATTGAACTTAGTACATCGTAATGATACAGGAATCTAAAACATAGTCAATAGTTTGATGTGGATTTTGAAGGAGAGAATTGGATCAAGGAGGGCACGTAACCTCCTCTAAATGTTATGATTTTTACATACAGGAGATGTACTAATGGGGTGATTTTTTATTTCATTTGTTGATCAAGTACATGTGTTTTATTCATATACATGGCCAAATCGTATATACAAGGGTATACCAACAGGTAAAGAATCTACATGACATGATTCTCCACAAACTCCATCCAATCATCTATACAACAAGGAACTTTTTGTTTACACCAACAAAATAAGGGAACGGACACTACTCCTCAACTAAGAGAAACTTGACTCTACACCTTCAAAAGCTCTTATTTCTCTCTCTCCCAACTACCTACATCAAAACAAGTGGAACCACGTTCCAAGCCCTTCGTCTTGTTCTCCTTCTCCCACTCTTCCAACTTAACATCAACAACAACAACATACCCATTGAAATCCCACTAGTTTCACAAAAAAATCCCACTAAGTGGGGTCTGGGGAGGGTAGGGTGTACACAAACCCTACCACTACCTAGAAAGGCTGTCTTCGAAAGACCCTAAGCTCAAGTTCATCAAACTCAAGTAAAAGAGGAAGAAAACAATGAAGAAAGCATATCAGTAAATATGAAAAGTAGTGTAACGTATATAAGAAAGGAACCAAGGAAAGACAACACTCTACCCCTATTAACCTCCTACCCTAATACGCAACCTCCACTTCTTTCTATATAGGGTCATGTCCTCGGTAATATGAAGTTGCGCCATATCGTCTAATTACCTCTCCACAATACTTTTTTCGGTCTATACCTCTACACCTCTTCATACCCTCTACAGCTAGCCTCTCGTATGTTCTCACTAGGGCAGCAATGCACCTCCTCTTCACATGTCCAAACCATCTCAGTCTCGCTTCCCTCATCTTGTCCGCCACAAGGGCCACTCTCATCTTCTCCTGAATAACCTCATTCCTAATTTTGTCGATCCTAGTATGCCCACATATCCATCTCAATTTCTTCATCTCCATAATATGCATTTTCTGAACATGTGAGTTCTTGATTAGCCAACACCCCAACTTAACATCAAATCTTTCAAAGATTTGGTATTGTCCATGAAGTATCAAACCACCTTAAACATATCCTACCATGATCTCATGTTGTCCCGCAAAGTAGAAGAAAATTATCCACGTCCTTGCCCGTCTCTTTACACATGTAACACCAACTGACACATACAACCTTCCGTTTTCTAAAATTCCGTTGTGAAAATTCCCCTCTAGAATCTAGCCAAGTGAAAAGGCACACCTTCCTTGGCACCCTTGGAATCCATATTGCATTACAAGGAAAATTCAACTCCCCCCTAACCAAAAACTTTCATAAAAGGACTTCAGAGAGAACAGTCCATTATATTTTGAGAAAGCTCCATTATTTTCCAAGCCCCAACACCAAGAGTCGGGATTATCAACTAGATTAACTTGCCTATGAAGTAAGGGTAACAATCTTTGAAACTCAGTTTACTTCGCAATCTTGAAATTCCCTTCTAGATCTCAATTCTAAAAAATCTCTTCACCTTGTGTCCCCCTAATTTGCTGGTCTCTTTGGCAGGACAATCTATACAAAACATTGGAATTCATTTTCTAATCGAACGTCCCACACCAATTATGTCCCTAAAAAAAAAATCTTCTTCCGTCTCTGACCTAGAATGAGTTATATCCCCAAAAATTGCCCCATCCCTTCATGATAGGCAAGGTGATATCCCTAGTGCTTCAACCTCCTTTCGCAATCCCATATTTATCCGTTATCACCTGCCTTCACAAAGCATGTACTTCCACCCCAAACCTCCAAAGCCACTTACCACTTAGTTGTTTCTCATTTCTCCCCTTTGTTCTTTCCTACCATAGACGTTTTGTTAGCAATTGTCTTTTCATATCTGCTTTATTTGATATCTTGCTTTTTCTTTATGAAAATATTTTTGTACCACAGCCTCACTTCTTTTTTGGCATTATTGCCTTAGTTAATGTAGATAACTACAGGTCATACTTTTTTTTGAAACTGGTAATGTTCAATGCAGGTCATACTTAATTGTTAAGTTATGATATAAATCATTTTATATAACTTAAAATATGTTATCTAATACATTTTCTAAAGACACTTTTATCACAAGATTTATTACTATCCAGGTCAGCATAAGTATTCAAAATTATCCACACCATACCAAATGTGGATACAAATGCAACAATTCATCTTGATTGTATCGTTAATATCGAATGATATTATTGAATTGTGTGACCATTTCATCTAAAAGCTTAAATTGTTAGAAAGAGCACACTTCTATTTACTTGAGTATATTCTCAACATGCCTCTCACGTCCTAGCCTAATACTTTTTCATGGGCTGGTATGGAGATTCTTTTTGAATCTGGATTGCGGTAAGATTTGAACCTAGAATCTTTGCCTACTCTAATATCATATTAAAGGCACGAATCTTGAGTCTACCTCAATACCAAAAGCTAGATCAACAGTGAAGATTGCTCAAGCCATATGAGAATACCACACATCCCTTGACCAACTAATGTGAGGCTTTTCAACTGTTGAGCCATAAAATAATTAAATAATTAAAATGTGTGATCCCTCTAACAGCATTATGCTGATACACTTTAATGTGGTATCAAAGTAGGACTCATCCCAATTCTTGGTTTCTCAATGTTGAGCCCCCATATTATATTGTTCACGCTCCACACGTCCAATCCTAGGCAGGCAAGGGGTTGTAAAAGACAACGTCGGTTGGTTAAGAGATGGGTGGTCTCTTTATATGGCATAGGCAACCCTCACCTCTTAAACTAGCGTTTGGAGTTGCGTTAGGGCAAGATCCAGATTTTTAACATGCCATAAGAGTAGGCAGAGGTTCTAGTCCAAATTTCACCGCCACCCAAGCAAGAAAATAACAAAATTCTACGTGTTTGGCCAATGAAAAAGAATCAAATCAACACGTGAGCCAGCATGTCAAGACATAATATAATTAAATAGCAAAAAAAGTGTGTTCTCTCTAACCGCTTGAACTTTTAAATAAAATATTCACACTTCTTCAACAACAGCATATCCATTATAAGCCCACAAACGGGGTCTACCCCACATTTCTCACAAGTGGGTCTAGGGAGGTGGTGTGTGTAGTCTTGCCCCTACCTTTTGAAACTAGAAAGATTGTTTTTGATAGACCCTTGGCTCAGTGAAACATATCAAAACAAGTATGGGAAGGAAATACAGAAGTATAGAAGTAGGGAAGGGAACAGTAATAACAACAAATAATACGATAACCGAATCAAAGGAAACAGCACGCAGCAACAACAAATGAAAAAGGCTATAACAACAACAAGCATGAAGAACAACACAAAAATACAATAAGCAAGGATGAAGGAACAACAAATAGAAATAGAAATCTAAGAGTACGAAAACACAAGACTAATAATTGACTATCTACTACCCTTTTATCCTAATCCTCGACCTCCACACCCTCCTATCATGGTCACACACTTCAACAAATATTGAAATTCCTCCTTATCCGTAAAGCATGACTTAAGTTGTAAATTGTAAAATAACTGGAAGGGATAAACTACATTACCTTGGATGAATTATCTGATACGCAAGCAGCAACCGATGCCCAAGGCAGAAGGTGAATATCGAAGTCCTTTGATGCTTTCGCCGCAAAAGCACCTATCCTGCTAGACGGTGAAGACAATTTTTGAACTATATAAAACCTATCAGTTCTCTTCTGAGGATGACTCCCATTGACCACCTCGCTCAAGAATTCCAATGAAAAGGTATTCACGAAGGAATCATTTGAATCAGTCAATTTCGATTGTCTCAGAAGTGCTTGACGATACCAAATGGTATCACTGTTGTCAGAGTTCACGGAGCAGGAATATGTCTTCTGTGGCTCGGCCAAACCAACATCCCATTCATATATCTCTATTGATAATACACTCTTAAGAAAAAGTAGTGAGAAAACTCCTTCCTGATAAAGCTGTCCTAACATGGACGAGATATCATCCTCCAAGTAGCCTTGCTTGGAGAGCTTACTTCTAGCAGCCTGATCTGCATTTCTCAAAGGGAAACGGAATAAAGTTCCATGGAGAGGACTTCTCATGTCACAACCAAAAGCACAATATGGAGAAAACTGATCTTTGTACAGTGAGATGGCTGAAGAACTAACATACTCAATCCGTTTTCCAGGATTTGATGCTGAGACATTTGGAAGATAAACACCCTGGGGATCAAACAGTACAACATACTTTCCACTTACAAAGGATGGCAAATCAGTTAGATGATACACCGAGTTGAAGCCAACCCTGAAAGAAAAAACACCAATTCAAAGAAATGAGATGATTGCATTTGCCAGAAACTTAACAAGATTGAGGGGAAAAACAGTACAACTTCCCATCGACCTTTCAGTTATTTCCCTTTTTAAGCAAAAGGAGCAAAATTTTCTTCATTTTAAGTTCAGTACCAAGTTCCCATTGTGAATTAATATGTTCGAAATTCCGATCAAACAATGGGAAAGACTCTTCTTCAGAATTACTAATTACTATTGCAAAAATCCTCAATTATAAGAAAAGAAAAAAAAACAGCAATATTTGGTATCAAAGGTTCTTTTGAAGAAAAATAAACAATTTCTATACTATAGCAGTTGATATGTCTGCACCTTCTTCAGAGAATTATAACTTACATCTCTTAAAATTTTGACCGTAATAGCTTCTTTCTGACAAAGGTTCCTAATAATTTTAGTTATTCTACACTTTCCTGAATTGCTTCCATGTGACCTCCGAATATTTGAACTCAACAGTAAACACAGACAAAATCACAAATTTACAAAATCAGCCTAGTACCAGTCCAGACTCCAAAACCGGTAATCTAGTTCAAGCTCTCATAATCTCAAGTAGAATTTTGCAATTTTAATATCAAAAATACTTGAGATAGCACTTTAGCACCAAAATTTGATAAAGTGGCATTTACTCAAGTACACACATTACGCCTCCAGTTACCAAATTACCAAAGTTCACATTAAAACCAACTAGTGAGGACATATTGAATATATGAAATTACCCGAAGCGACCAGTTTTCCAGGCCTGGCAATGCTTGCCACTGCCACCAATCCTAGAAATACTAACAAAATCCTCTTCAGAGAAAATGGCATCGTTGTAAGCTAAAAGAGCAGGGCCTTGCCACTGTGCGAGCTTATCAGAGAGCAATGACTCGGTCCCGTGATTCCGGCGGTCAAGGCAGAGGCAAACTTTGGTAGCTCCGGCATCGTCGGCGTTTTGAATGAGCTCCTTAAGTACCGTAGTTCCCTCCGGATAATTCAACAAAACCTCTCGGATTCTCCGAGTTAGATCTACTTTCTGACCGAAATCTTCGAGCAGGATTGACTCCGGCGATGTAGAGTCCATTTCCCGGCAATAGGGATCAAGTCAGAGGCAACCGCAACTTGTGAGTCAAGTCATTACAACAAGTAGATTTGATGTGCGAACCAACAATGACCGACTGAAGAAGAGGAACAATATATATATATATATAATATAACATACTGTAATATTTTTATATTTTAGTAGTTTAGAATTAAGGGGTATAAAAATGAACGAACTTTTGGCCATGAATCATTTTAAACTATACCCCAAATTTAAACTATATCCTTAAAGTATATCATTATTAGCAGAAAACATCCTTCAAGTATTTAAAAGTGTATAATTTTCATCATTCTACTTGAATTTATCAAAAAACTAACAAATCTCACAAAAATCTAGTCATCTCTTCGTAATTATCATTCTTAAATATGCTAAAAGTACTAACGTAAACTTTTTCGGTAATTAAGTTTAGCATTATGCAATATATTTTAATTTGACATTTTTTTTTCATGTAATTTCATATTAAATATATTAATAGTTGAAATATGTTTCTTCTCAATTGAATATGCTAGAAGCAGCGTTTGCTGGAGACTTCCACTTCTAATAATGTAGAAAGAAACTCAAATGCGAGACATAATTGATATTTTGATCACTTCAATATCATATTGGCCCAAAAATTTATTGATCTAAATACAATTTGCTATGAAAAAAGATAAAGATAAAAATAATTAAGCTTCAACTTCTTTCTGTTACTAAAGGAGAAAAAGAACAGATCATGTATCCTCACACCTTTCAAACATTTTTTGTTTCAGTAAGCAATAGTGTCTAAGATTTTTAATATTTTTTTCAGGAATTTCTTATAGCAAGTAATGAAATTATGCAAGAAAACTTTGTTGATAGTCACGTGAACTGCTCATATTTTTGTAGGAACCCTTAGTTTTTTGACGATATCTAACAGAAGGATGAAAAATGAAAATTGTTCACTTTTAAATAGTTGAATGATGTTTTCTGCTAAGAACGATACTCTAAGAATGTAGTTTAAGTTTGGGGTATAGTTTAAGAAAGTTTTTGACCAAAAACTTAAAAATGAACAGCAAGTGTATATCAAGTGTTGAAATTAAAAAAAAGTGATAAAGGTCAAAGCTTCTATTAATTAGGGATTAAGGGGTCGTTTGATAGAAAAATAAATAACGCAGGGATTAGTAATGCAGGGTATATTTTTTTTATCAAGTGTTTTGGTTCATTGCTTTCCAACTCATCTTGTGTTTGGATTAAAACTCTATAAAAAAACTTCTTTCAAATTATACCCTTGAATTATTATGAGATTTTATATTTTATGTCATGTTTGTTATTTTCTCACTTGAATTATTTGAGGGTAAATAATTGCCATCTTAATAAATTAATCACTTAAAACGTTACTTTTCAATTTAGAATAGATAGACCATCTACTTTAAAATGAAAAGACGGTAAACAATAGTAAAATCGAATAAATCATCTACATTTATACATAAAAATTGCAAGTTGTAGTTTTAAGAATTTATAAATTGTTCAAAATACAAATAAATTGAAACCACGTATAAATCAACAAATAATATATTCAATTAAGATCACAAATGTCATGTGGTGATATATTCGTCTTTTCAATTAGTATATGTTAAATAACTCACATTTTAAATATTATATATTGATATGTATTGCATTTATTTATGGTCTAACCCATCGGTAGCCCCTTGAAGTTGGCACAAAGTTTTACTTAGATACTTTAACTGGGCAATGCTCATATTAGATACCTCACGTAGGGAATGGTTGTGTCATTACTTAGTGAGTGTAATACACTCATTGACCGCGTGTGAAAAACCTATTTAGTTGACATTTTTTTTAAAAAAACTTCTTCTTTCTCATTTTCAACCATCATATCTGAAACTTAAACATCCAACTATGGTGAATCAAAATAGTTACCGTAAACAATTAAAAAATGATGAAAATTCTTTTAGAAATTTAGAAATACACCAATTTCAAGATTTACTTAGTAAATTAATTCATGAGATTCTTTTCCAAAATGATTGAATATTTACATAAAGGCTATTTAATTTTTTTGTGAATCTGCTAATTAGGTGAAAAAGAAACAAAAAGATATTTAAAAAAGACACTAATAAAGGAGCAGTGTCTAGGTTGGCATGTTTCTCATATGTTTTTGCAAGTATTTGGAGAAGAAAATCGCCTTGGGGGGAGGGGGCAGAGAACGGGGTGTGTGCAAATTTTTTTGCAAAATGGGTGGGGGTGGGGTTGGGGGGAGAATGGGGGTGTTTGGAGAAGAAGATTGTGGGGGGTGGGGTGGGAATTTTATTGGCTTAATTTTTTTAAAAAATTATTTGGGCAAAAATTCATATGTTATTGATTCATTGGTTACTTTTTATTTTTACTCAAAATTTATTGTTTAAGAATTGTTTTTAACACAAATAATAAATGTCATCATTTAATTTGTCACTTTACACGTCATGCGCGAGTGTAGCGCATACACCTCATATATTTTTGTTGATTGAAAAAAAAAAGTGTCAAAATGACACAACGGTGGTACCCTACATGAGGTGTCTAAGATAAACATCATCCAGTTGAGGTGTCTAACTGAAACTTTGTGCCAACTTCAAAGGGTCATCGATGGGTTAGGCCTTTATTTATCAACAAACAACTCTATCTAAATAATAAAATTTGTAGGCTAATTTATTTTAATGAATTTACTCTTACAAATATAAAATATAAAATCAAGAAAATAAATAAAATGATTTTAGGGATATTTTTGTCTTTACATAGATAATCTCATGGTATTAAATTCAATGTATTACTAATACCACCAAATGAAAAGTATTAGTATTACATCCTATAATATCATGTAGGGTGTATAACTAATCCATGAATTAGTTATATTTGGGCCCAAAAATTCCATCAAACATAGTACTAAGTAATACCATACATAATACATGGATTATTTCTCCTAATATTTTCTACCAAACGACCCATAAGAGTACGTTTGGCATTGTTATAAAAACTGCTTAATTTTAGATCGGAAAAAAGGTCAAAATTGTTTCTAACTATGTGAAACAAACCATTTATATACCCTTTGTTACATTTTTGGATCAAAAATTCCCCCGTCGTTATTCCAAAAGCTCACAAATACCCTCAAGAGCTAACATCTAAATTTTTAGTGACGTGGCAAGCCACGTGGGACCAACCCCTCCATCTAAGCATTGCCAACTAGATTTCCATTAAATTATTGATCATTAATTCTGATGCGATTTATAACCTACCCGATTTTTAATATAATCAACCCTAACGCGATTTTCTCTCATTTTACGGATCGATTCATCCTTCCAAATCAAACTCTATTTTTTTTTTTTGAATTTTTTAAAGTCCTTTGTTTGTGCTGTTAGGGATTTTCCCTTGACGATGCTATTGATTTATTAATGAACGGAGACATTGATGTTGGCTCGGTCTCTACTACCTCCTTCCCAACAACACATCCCAATTTTGATTTGGCAAGACAAAATAATTGGTTTGATTCGGTAGGATGAATTGATATGTAAAATAAGAGAAAATCGAATTATAGTTGATTATATTAAAAAGTGTAGGTTATAAATTGGGTCAGAATTAATGATTCATAATTTAGTGGGAATCCTAGTTTACAATGCTTAGATGGAGGTGGATGCAGGATTTTCATTCAGAGGGTTCGAAAAGGATGATTAAAAAAAGGAGCCATGAAAAATAAGATTAATATTAACTCGCTTTGTCATGTTCCTTTAATATTTCTTTCTACTTATGTTCTACTTCATCGAGCCTTTTTAAAATTTATTGTGCTTTTAGAGGGGAAGATAGTTATTTTTGACTTGTAGCTTCTTTTTCAAAAGTTTAAAACACAACTTTCTCAAAAAATAGTTTTGAAATTTTTGACCAAGCATAAATTAAATCTCTAATATTAACGGGATAAAAAAATCAAATTGATTAGCCAAACACAAAATATTAATCTACAAAAGTACTTTATTTCCAAAAAACACTTCTTATAAAACAATTTTCATACTAACAGGTTTTATAAATTTGGCTAAGCACACCTTGAATTTTGAAAAAGAAGGAAAATAAATTTTTGGGTTGCAGGTGTTGACATTTAATTTTGTTCTAATTCATTATTTTGGAGCTTCTAATTTAATAGCGTATCAAATTATTCTTTTTCACAATTATTTTTACTACTACAACTATTTATCTACAAAAATTATATATTTTATTATTGAAATTACTATTATCATTTTTATACCTTCTTAAAATAATTAATTGTTGTCTCCCTTTTTTTCAAGTTTCTTACTTATTTAATTAATTATAATTCTTATTTTGTATTTGTATTTTATATTAGTGTAAGTTATAATATTCATATTTTATTATATAAATTATTAGTTATCATATTTTAACATATATTATGTTAGTTATTAAGTTAGAAGGCTAAAATAATTTAAAAGAAGAAAGGAAAATCAACAAATTCTTAACTAGCCCATTTATTCTATAGCACGCTTCGGCCCATATTTTTGCCCAAACATTAAGGCCCATAATATTCCTTAACCCTAAACATGACTTAACTCTCCAGATTGTCTAGCTAAGGCGCCTCTCTCATGAAACCGATTCTTTTGTTTTCTTCATTAATTTCAGAAAATTCCAAGCTCTTTTGTCCATAGTTCAGAGTGTTGCCTCTCCATTTTCTAGTAAGAACATCTGTCTCTCACTTAATTTCTCCAAGCTCTCTTTTTTTCTTTTCTGACTCTACCTGTAAACTTATCCAATGAGTCCAACGTTCGAGTTTGATCAAGTTTAAATTTTGAAACACAGAATCCCGCCCAAATGTTTGGCTTAGAAGTCTTAGATTTCTCTATAAATACTTACTCTTTCAGCCATTTGAAGGACGTTTCTGTCGACTGGCTGAAAAGCACCAAAAAAACTACAACTTATCTACTCTTAACAATGTTCTACTATAACATGATAATAATCAAATAATAATCAAGAGATTATCAGGAATATAAAAGTTTAGCTATTCTTACTGAAATATGAAAATACCTCTATTTGTAGATTTTCTGGAATTGATTCTTTCATAGGTTCGTGGTTGTTGTTAGATTTCTCCATTTAGATTCTTTATTATCTAGCTCTGATACCAATTTGGCCCTTTCTCCTTCAACTAATTTATAAACAAATTTACAACCTTTACTATTCATGAATAGTAACTGACTTTTACTATTTACACAGTAACTTGACCTTTACTATTTACATAATTGACATTTTACTATTTATGAATAGTTTTTCTTGTCTTTTACTATTCATTAATAGTATCTTGTCTGATGACTCCAAATAAAAACAAACAACTTTACTTTTTCTTTACAAAAGATGGCTTTCAGATAGTTTTATGATTCTTCATGGATTAGTTTACCGAGTACTCTATTTTGCTTAGTATTTGATGCTATAGAATCTTCATAATGTGATATTTTCTTAGCTTGGATAAATACCATTAAGTATGCAAGTAAATCAGCTTATTTTGGTTTAAATATCATTCGATTATTATTTTTTCTTTATGCCTATATGTTATGCAGTCCAAACCATTAGACCTATGCTAATTGTGATCAGACACAAAAAGAAAAAGAAGTAAAGAATTTTATTTTTTAGCTTTGTAGAAAACTTGATTTAGGATTCTCTTCTCCGTAAAAACCAAATATATTCATGTTATACACGTTTTTTTTGCTTATCTGTTTAATTTTATTATCTTTGTTATGAACCTCTGTTCTTATTTCTTAAGAAATCTTGTCTTGATAGTAGCTTTATTTGGTTTAGTTGTGATAACGGATGTCAAGAAATGTATTTGAGTCCCGTTCGAGATACGTATTGATTTGAAATCATGTTTTCCTCTTAAATATTAATTTTGTTTTAGGTTTGCATGAAATATATTATCTTTCTTTTCCATTTTTAGTAATTGTTATTTTTGTGTAGAAGTTTACATAAAATTCTATGTTCAATGCTTTCAAGATAACTTTTGAATTACTTAGGTAATGTATAAGATTTCTGTGAACCTAATTATCGTGTTTATTGTGTGTGTTTCTTAGTTCCTTTTTTATCTGAATATCTAATAAATGCAAGGAATAACAATATGTCCTTTCATCTTTACTTAATAAATATAAAGCATGTGTATGTATTTAAATAACTTAAAACTATATCTTTAGATTTGTGTTTAAATTTTGTTTGAACACTGGTCATTAAAAGAGACTTGTTAGAAATCCTTATGCATCTTAAGTGGTACAACTTGGGTTTGAAATCTTACCCCTTTTGGTTCTTTTATCTTTAGCATAAAAACTTACCCTCTACACTTTATTTACTCTTTATTTTTCTTTGCATGTACACCTTGAGGAGCAAAAATGAAGTCTTGATTCAAGACACTAGGAATTTTGAGTCTCATAGACTCGATGCTACCTCTCATCCGAGCAAGAAGAAATCAACATTTTAAATTCTTAAGTCATACCCGATAGCGAAAAAGCAAGCAATATGCTTGGGATGCCTATGACGTCCCTTTCCTTATTTCTTATGTCTAACTTTTCGTGATCTTGATTTATTAGTGTGTTTAGATTTATTTTCGTGGTTTGGATTATGTATTGAGACCTAGAGTTAACATAAGAATATAACTAAAAAATGCTAGTTAATTACTTGATATCTTGTCTAACTAAATACTTAAGTTGGTCGTAAAAGTCTAATTTCTCAAATATTTTATTAACCTTGAAAAAGATTTTAAATGACTTCTTATAAATTTACTACTATATTCAAACAAAAATAATTTAAACAAGTAACATTTATTCAAATTTATTTAGGCACTCGGCGAAAGTATTTTATTCTATTTTGTTTTAAGTATTAGTACGTCAAATACTTTGGTTATGATATACAAATAATTTGTTTTTGTGTTCGTGCTTAGGCTTTTCGAAAATAATGGATGCAGTGCCGACTCTTGCCTAAAAATTTTAAGGCCAATGACTTAGGCCCCCCAATTTTTGGGGGCCTCAAATATCTACAAATTTTTTTATGAAAAAAAATTAATTATTTATAATAAAAAGGAATGTGTGTGTGTGTATATATATATATATATATATATATATATATATAAAATCTTCTTAAACCCATTAAAATAGAAGAAATCAAGAAAACATTGTTTTGAATTCTTACATTTTCTTCGCTGACACTCACATTATTTATCCTTTTTAACTCCTTTTGCACTTTATTTTTTCAAATCTTTGATAGTGTTGAACAAAGTGAATTACAAATTCTTCTTTTTTTCTTTGTAACTTTTGATATTAAAGTAGGGTATACCACTTATCAACCTTTTGGATCAGATTCTATAATTCTAATTCTTATCTTTATTTAAAGTTTATCAACTTATTACTTGTAAAATTATGTTATCAATTCATATAATAATTGTCTCAATAAAATGATGTTTTTCAATGAATTGATAAAATCTTACTTAAAATTAATAATTAAAAAAAAGTATTTTATAAAACCATTTATAAAAAAAGATTTGAAGTAATAATTTACATCTAAAAATTTAGAAAAATAAATAAATACAAATAGAGTTTATTTAAATTTTCGGCCTCTAATTAGAATTTGGCTTTAGGCCTCGAATTATGTTGAGCCGCCCTGAATGGATGGAGTTGATTTTACTTCCATATTAAGAGAAAAGGGTTGAATTTACAACCTCATTTAATAAACTTGAATTTACGTAAAATAGTTTTTTTTTCAATAATTAAATGTCTAAACATTTACTTTCATAAATTTATATTATAAGTATTCTATATGCATATTACATACCACTTATCTACTTAAATGAAGTTTAAAGTCTAAATTATTTTATTATGTGCTACTTTTCTTAAAATACTTTATAATATGTTCTCTTAATTCTATTGATTTGTCATATTTTTCAAAGTTTCTATTTTTAATATAAATAACCTAAGTTTGGTCGGTAATCGTGTTTAACGAATTTTAAAGGATGCTTAACCCCTTCCCTTTAGGATAAATTAGACCCTTACCCAAAATTACATAAGTTAATTAGATCATTAAGGAGTTAATTTTTAGTATTACTTAGTTAAATATTTAGGTGTCCTAATTAACCTTAAAAAATAATTAGGTGGCGACTCCTTTAGTTAATTATTTAGGAATCACCAATATGTCGTACACTATTTGACGTGAGTAAAAATGGAGCATAACAACTTAGCGACTCCGCTGGGGACTTTACGTTCTAAACCATAATAGACTTAGGTTAATAATTAAGGCTTTTAGCATTTGGTTGTTGTTTTTTATTGTTTGTTTTATTTTAATTGCTTAAATGTTTTATTTATCATGCTTATGTGATATAAATTGCTTATTTGTTACTGCTTCATATAAATTGTCTATTTGTTACTGCTTCATATAAATTGTCATTTCATTCATACTTTCTCCAATTCTTAAAAATTCACACTATCACACATACACGTGCACACCCGCAAATTTCTTTCAAAATCCCAAAATTTAGGAGAGTTAACGTATGCGCGGGGTGTCCAGATCTTTTTCCGTCTGACCGCGAAGCCTTCTCACTCGAGTTGTCCACTCAGAAATCTTGTGTCTAGTAAACCCACTCTTAATCTATTCAGGATAGGGCTAAGCCAACACCTTTTATGACACATGCATCATGTAAACTTAAGAGACTTAATTAATATCCTTGGTATATTAAGTTCATTAGTTAACTTTATCCAAATGTCCAAGTGGGTTCACGACCCCGAGTCACTCTTATAATTTGTGTGTGCATTATTTGAAAAATAGTTGTGCCAAAATATGGACCGTTTGTTCTAAATTAATTAAACTTTAGGAGGAAGGTTATTACTAACCCTTTTGTGATGCAGATAGTTATGAAGATCTCAAGCTTTGGCCTATGGAGATTAAACCACAAGCATGCGAGTTTTTTTTTATATGTAATAAACCTTAAGGATATTTTTTGTATTTAACTTTGAGAATAGATTCGTTTAATTATTTAAAGAGCAATGTAATGGCATATTTTGGCACATTTATTTTTCAAATGCGCGTTAGGCTTACCTCTAGCATAAAGAGGTCACCTATATATTATGACACATTAATTAATATATTTGTGTTATGTGCTTTGCAAGTATATGTTTGCTTACTTGCTACGTGACTTATATGAATTTATTTGCAACATGATTTTAATTGATTATTACTAACATCATCTTTGTTTTTTCTTATTTTTCATAAGAGAAATTATCTTGCCTTTATCTTATTCTTTAATTGATTCATGTTGCATTTTTACAAATTCTTATGTCGTGTTCATAAATTATATAGTTTTATATTAATATTTCCACGCTTAGTGCATTTTTATAAATCTAAAGCATCTATTAGGCTCATATCATCCTAGGCTTGCACAATTTTTTAATGACCTTGTTTAAAATTTTTCTTAGGTAATATTTTACCAAAACTCACTTTCTTCCTTTAAAATTTACCAAATTTGATTTCTTCCTGTGATTTTCTCAATATTCGTATCCACAACTTGCTTTGAAAATTTTCGTTTTTTAAAAAAAAATTGGCAGAATTGTTCATCATTAGGTGTGATATTTTTTGTCCAACACTCCAAATTTTTATGGACTTGTGCCAAAATTCGCTCTTATAAATCTCTACCTTCTCGAGCATTTTCAAGTCCCTCCTTTACGGGTATAATCCTATTGTCACGCCCCGCGCCTACACCTTGGGCGGGACTGGCACTCGAGAACCATTGCTGGGCCCAAGCGAACCCTTGGCCTGGCTTAACTCTTAGCGGAAGACTTTACTCAACATAATTGTACTTTAAAAGTAAACTAAAAGCTCAAAAATAACTTAGAATGTATTATAAATTAACATTCACAGGCAAAAGTGGCAACTCAAGTCTCAAACATAACCAAAATGAAAAAACTCAAGAACAAACATCAACTAACTGTCTATGAAGCCTCTAACAACTGAGATGGACATCGTGACAAGACCCACGACATCCTAATGAACTAAAATGATAAAGAAATGAAAAAGGGGATCCTCCGAAAGTAATGAGGCTCACCAACAACTCTGAAGCTCAACTGATTCAACGATGCACTGGATGCTAATCCCGGTTACCTGAATCTTATCATAAAAAGATGCAGACCGACTGGCATCAGTACATTGAATGTACGAGCATGCGAGGTGAATACTAAACAAGACATAAGCTTGAAAGGAACTGAAAGAACATACCTGGGCTCAACTCAACTTAAGTCATTTCAATATAAAGCAATAATATGAATGCAATATAAAGAAAAACTTTTAAAACATGAATAACAACTCTGTCTATTTAGAAATACAATAGTAACTCTGTATGTATGCAAAGATATAATATAATCTCTGGATGTATATAAAAATACAATTTACTTCTGTGTATATAAGAATACAAAATACTTCTATGGGAGTTTCTTTAACCGACAACCATCACTTAAGAGCTATTGTGATGATATAATGTTTTGCCTCACGCTACCAGGGCCGTTCTATACCTTGCCGAGGGTATAAAACCTGACTACTAAGTGGATCCACTAGTCTATTCTATAAAGCACTAAGGAATCATCTAAAAAGTATGACCCTTTTCTACCCATGGTGGCTATATGGTATATGGGGGCTGGGAGTTGTCTAAACTCTCCCTCATATCGGTGCTCAACACTACTCCCAAAACATAATACTAGCTTTTATGTTTTAAAATATATCTTCTTTCTGTGGTTTGAGATAATTGCTTAAAACTTAGCTCAAAGGCTCCTCTTGAAAATCAAAGTTTCCTGTCTTGCTTAACTGTGAAAGCATCAACTTTTTTCTGAAAATAGCTTAAAGGCTCTTTGGAAATCTCAATTTCCTTTCTTATTTAAATGTGAAAACACTTTAAACTCTTTGGGAATACATAGTCTCCATATACTCTTTTGAAGAAATGAACTTCAACTCTTACTCTTTACTCAAATCAAAACTCAAGTCTTAAAACAAAGTTAAAATATTTGTAAAAGACCTTTGGAAAACTCTATAAACTTCTCTTGACTTGACTCTTAACTTTCCTTGAATTGAATTATGGATTCAAGGCTCATAATCTCATGTTATTGATGATTTCATGTTGTTTAGACGTACCTTAGAGTGTAGGAATCAACTAGGAAATATAAGTACGTTTCAAGGGAACTAGTATAGAAAGAAGTGGGAAGAAGTAGAAGACCTAGTGTCCCTGGTGCTCTGAGTGGCGCAGGGCGCCAGACCTAAAACTTCAGAATTGAAGTTGGGGCGTGCTGGCTGGCGCGGTGCCCCAGGGTCAAAACTTCAGAGAACTTTGTAGGGCGCTCTGAGTGGCGCGGTGCCCCACCCCTCTGCCCATGTGTTTGATGATTTTTCTTGCTCGTTTTTCAACTCTAAACCCTCTAAAGTTAATTGGGTCTTTCCCCAAACACGTAGATTCGACTACATAATCAAAATATGCAAGAATCTACTCAAAATGACACCTAATTTCACGAATCAAAATCAAGAACTCCTCAACAACTCCAACAATCAAGAACCCAATAGAAACTTCAAACAAATCCATCAAGAACTCAATTTCTAAACCTTCAAGAATCTAAATTCGCTGAAATAAATAGTGATTGACGCGTGGGTGAACTAACCCAATGCTATGTGATCTAACATACCTCGTAAGGATCAACCCTTGGAGAAATCCACAAGCAATTCTTCAAGAACTTGGCGATTCCTTGCTTTTTCTTCTCCTTTCTCCTCTTCTTTTCTCTTCTCTCAAAACCCTAACTTATTTTGATAAAGCGTAAATTGAATCCAATCAGTTTAGACCCCAAATTAATTATAAAAATCAAATTTAATTAATTGGGTAGCAAAAAGACCACAATACCCTTCTAAAATCTGATTTTGACTTTCCTTATCTAGATAGCCCAACTTCAAATGGACATATCTCTCTTATACGAACTCGAAAATGAACAAACTAGGTGGCGTTGGAAAGATAATTTAAAGATATTTCCTACGGTATCTTGTAGCATACCTAACTCATCTTGAGATAGGAGTTTTGATCGTTTGAAGTTGACCCACAACTCATTCTTAACTTAACTTTGTCAAATTTCCAGATTTTTCATTCCTTCCAAAAATGACTCTTTCTTATTATAACTCTTTCTAGTTGCGGATGTTACAATATCTCCCCCTTGGGAACATTCGTCCTCGAATGAGATCAATCTTAGCAGGCCTAGGTCATAACATCTAGCATTTAGTTCAAACACCCAACAAACAATATGCAATTACAACATGCCACTTAAAAATAAATGCCAAGAAAAGGATTAATACCTTAATTTGGAACTTCTCTAGATTCGAAGAGATGTGGGTATCTCATTTTCATATTCTCCTTAGCTTCCCAAGTGGATTTCTTAGCAAATTGATTCCTCCACATAACTTTGACTGATGCTACTTCCTTGGTCCTCAACTTACAAACTTGGTGATCTAGAATCTGAACATGAATCTCATTATATGATAAGCTATCCTTCATACCAATATCTTCAGTTGGTATGATCAATGAAGGATCGCCCATACACTTTTTCAACTTGGAGATGTGAAATACCGGATGAACTGCTGCTAACTCTTGAGGTAGCTCTAACTTATAAGCTACATTGCCAATCCTCTTGGATATTCTATAAGGACCAATATACCAGGGACTAAGTTTCCCCTTGTTACCAAACCTCATAACACCATTCAAGGGTGAAACTTTCAAGTAAACCCAATCATTCACTTTGAACTCTAAGTCTCGTCTCCCAACATTTGTATAGGATTTCTGACGACTCTTCACTATTTTCAACCTCTCCTGAATAACTTTCACCTTCTCCATAGCTTGACGAACTAAGTCTGGTCCTATTAACCCAGCGTTACTAACTTCAAACCATCCAATAGGAGATCTGCATCTTCTCCCATAAAGAGCTTCATAAGGAGCCATTTGGATGCTAGAGTGGTAACTATTGTTATAAGCAAACTCAAGGAGAGGTAGGTGATCATCCCAATTAACTTTGAAATCAATCACACAGGCCCTCAACATATCTTCTAGAGTTTGAATAGTGTGCTCTGCTTGACCATCTGTCTGAGGATGAAAAGCAGTACTCAAGTTCACATTTGAACCCAAGCCTTTCAAAAAAGATTTCCAGAACTGTGCAGTAAATTGTGCTTCTCTGTCTGAAATAATCGATACCAGAACCCCATGAAGTTTGACTACCTCTTGAATATATAACTTGGAATAGTACTCTGTGAATGGGTAGTCTTTACTGGCAAGAAATAAGCTGATTTAGTCATTCTATCTACAATCACCCAAATCGAGTCATGCTGTCTGCGAGACCGTGGTTAACCATTGATGAAATCCATACTTATCATCTCCTACTTCCATTTCGAAAGTTCTATATTCTGCGCCATACCACCTTGCCTCTAGTGCTCTACTTTAACTTGTTGCCAATTTGGAAACTTAGCAACAAACTCTGTAATGCCCTTCTTCATACTATTCCACCAATACACTTCTCTCAAGTCACAATACATCTTTGTGGAACCCGGATGAATAGAATATATGGAGCTATGAGCTTTCTCAATGATCCTCTCTTTGAGTTCATCCACCCTTGATACACATAACCTACCTTGATATCTCAATACACCATCTCCCTCTTGTTCAAAAGCCATTACTTTTTGCTTATGAACATTTGCCTTCAATTCATGCAAAATAGGATCTTGGTCTTGCTTCTCTATCACTTTTGACACTAATGATGATTCAGCCCCATTCATCACCACTACTGCTCATTCTGTGGAATCCATTAATCAAACTCCTAATTGTGCAATTCTGTGCACATCTTTTGCTAACTCTTTCTTATCCTCCTCAAAATGGGCGGTACTACCCATAGATAATCTACTCAAGGCATCAGCAACAACATTAGCCTTCCTTGGGTGATAAAGAATACTCATGTCATAATATTTGAGTAACTTTAACCACCTTTTGTTTATGAGATTAAGCTCTTTCTGACTAAACACATACTGAAGTCTTTTGTGATCAGTGAATATATCTACATGAACACCATACAAATAATGACACCATATTTTCAAAGCAAATACTACGACAACCAACTCTAAGTCATGGGTTGGATAATTCTTCCCGTGAACTTTCAACTGTTTGGAGGCAAAAGCTATAACTTTGCCATTCTGCATTAACACACAGCCCAAGCCAACTGAAGACGCATCACAATAAAAAACAAAGCCTTGCGTACCTTCGAGTAAGGTCAATACTGGGCAGTAGTCAACCTTATTTTCTATTCCTGAAAGCTTTTCTCATAAGCTTTAGACCATTGAAACTTCATTGTTTTCTGAGTTAACTTGGTCAAAAGGGACGAAATAGATAAGAATCCCTCTACGAACCTTCTATAATAACCAGCCAACACTAAGAAACTCCTAATATCAGTTGGAGATGTGGGTCTAGGCCATTTCTGCACTGCCTTTATCTTTTGGGTATCAACTAATTCCATCACCAAAAACAATAAAAATGCCACAGACTCAAGCCAAAACTCACACTTAGAGAACTTGGCATACAACTCTCTATCCTTAAGAGTTTGTAGAACTATTCTGAGATGACTAGCATGATCTTCCTCATTCCTCGAATAGATTAGTATGTCATCAATGAATATAATAACAAAGATATCTAAATAAGGTTTGAGTACTCTATTCAAAAGGTCCATGAACGCTGCAGGTGCATTAGTTAAACCGAATGACATGACCAGAAACCCATAATGACCATAACGAGTCCTGAATACTATCTTTGGAATATCACATTCCCTTACTCTTAACTATTGGTAACCTGATCTGAGATCTATCTTAGAGAAAAAAGTGGCACCCTGAAGCTGATCAAAGAGATCATTAATTCTCAAAAGAGGATACTTATTCTTGATAGTAACCTTTTTCAACTGACGGTAATCTATACACACTCTACAAGAACCATTCTTTTTCCTCACAAATAAGATTGGAGTGCCCCAAGGAGAGACACTTGATCGAATAAGAACCTTTCTCTAGGAGAACTTTCAACTGCTCTTTCAACTCTTTCAACTCTGCTGGTGCCATCTTATATGGTGGAATAGATGTAGGACGGGTATCGGGAATAATATCTATAACGAAGTCTATTTCTCTCTTAGGAGGGACTCTGGGAAGATCATCTGAAAAGATTTCTGGAAACTCTTTTACTACTTGAACTGACTAAATATGAGGTATCTCAACACTAGAGTCATTAACTCGGACTAAGTGATAGACACATCCCTTGGAAACTAACTTTCTTGCCTTAAGGTACAAAATAAAATGACCCTTAGGCACTGTTGAACTACTCTTCCACTCTATAATTGGCTCATTAGGAAACTGGAAATTGACAACTCGAGTGCTACATTCAACTGAGGCATAACATGCATGAAGCTAGTCCATACATAGAATGACATCAAAATCTACCATGTCTAACTCAACTAAATCAGCTATGGTGCTACCATTAAAAGGATCTTAAGTATGCGATAAGTATGCGGAAATAAAAAGAAGAAAACTTACAAGAAACTGAAGTTTATTGCACAATATTCACCATAGTACAGTACATAGAGAGAAGCATTTAGAGAGATTTAGAGAGAAGTCGTCTAAATTTTTCGATGCTTAGAAAAGGAAATGAAGGCTCCTTTTATAGGAGAAAAATGCATACAGTCTTGACTTATCAAACGTACACTTGGACGGTTGAGATGTTGCTGACACTAAAGGAGGGGCCTACGTTGAAAGTAGGATGAGTGGAGAATAACTTTTCTCAATAATGGGGAACATGGGGGCCTGCTTCTTTTGACTTGAGCGGCAGATTGAGAATCTTCTTTTTATCTTTAAAGATAATGGAGGACATCTTTTTCAAAGTTGTTTTGGAATTAAGCTTCTCAGTGGATGCCAATTAAGAATAATGAAATACTTGACTTTGGAAAAAGTAATTCCGGCTTTGCCTCTACTTTTCCAAAGAAGTTCTTTTCTTATTCGTAGTTGGGATCCATGTAAGCCAAAGCCAATCCTTTGGGATTACACATATCTCCATTGTCTTCACTGCTGCTTTCTGTAGAAGCTGCATCTTCAATCATCTTCATGATTTCATCTTCATCATATTTTTCTTTCTCTAAATTTTCCAATGCTTCCTTTAGTTTCTTTCTGAGAGTAGCTTTGGAAGAATTCTTTGAAGAGCCTGATGAACTGGCTTTGTCTTGAACTTTAACATTAGGTTGTTTGGGAACCCAACCTTTCACCTGGATCTGTTTGCTCAAATACAGAATACGATCAATATTATTCTTAGAAAAATTCCAAGTAATAATATATGATATTCTTTTTTGAACATAATACTTGCATATTTTAATATGCTCTGGCAAAGTAGATATTTCTTCTTTAGTCTGAAAGTCTTCAAACCTGTTGAGAAACTGTAGAGGAAGAACTTCTTTAGTTCCTCCGAATAAATTCCACCATTCATAAAACCATCTTGGAATAATGGCTTTAACCATGCTGGGACTGTATTTCACAAACCAAGTATGTCTTGGTCTTAGATATATAAAATTCATCCATGCTGCCTTATAATCATACCAATTATAAGTCTGGGGACAATGAGTGATTGATAAAGCAATAGGGGTATGTAGATGATCTGCATACCATTCAAACGGATCCAAGATTCTTTTAATAGTGAATCTTGAATATTTAATAACTGAAGGATTGCTTTCATCCCTAGAGTGCTCAATTTCAATGGAGTCTGTATCAACAAGAATAGCTTCGTAAAACCTTCTTGTCTTAAGTGGATTGTCAGTCTCCACAAAATTCGAATCTGTATAACACGGTTTGACTAATTGCTGTATGTCAAAGTTGTCATATTCCTTGTTCAATGCCATTATTGGCAATATCTGCGAGGTTATAAAATCAAAAGTTTCTTCTTTTGGATTTGGTATTTTAGGAGCGATTTTTGTTAACTCTGGGTTAACAGCTTGGGCAAATGATTCAGGAGGTTTCATTTCATAATTCTGTTTTGTTTGAACAGAACTGGAAGAAGCTCCTTTATCTAAGGGTGGAGTTGGTCTGAGATGAACCGGTAAAGTTGGTCGGAGATGAAGCAATTTTGGTTGTGGTGGACCAGGTTGCTTTAAAGGTTGTGTTGGAGAAGGGAGTCTAGGAAACTCTGCAAGGACTGAAAATTTATTTTGAATAGGGGCTGTAGGCCTCTGTTGATTTTCAAGTTTTGGGGTTATAGGTGGAAGAACGAATGGTCTAGCCATTTTAGCTTTAGGGAGGTTATCTCCTTTGGAAGGAGTAGTAGGCTTAACCGGTCTCATTTTTTCCCTGCAAAAATTCACGGGTTAGAAAATCAGGAAGAGAATTTTCTTCTCCTTTAATAAAATCAATTTTAAAATCAAAACTAGATAGTAGAGGTTGCCATCTAGCAAAGATTTGTTTTGAAACAAGATTTTTAACATCCTTTTGTAATATCTCTTTAGCAGATTTACAATCTACTCTTAATAAAAATTCTTTGTTAATAAGATCATCTTGAAACTTAGTGATACATAGCACTATAGCCAAAATCTCTTTTTTCACAGTAGAATAATTTTTTTGAGCGGAATTCCAGATTTCGGATGTGAAACGAACAAGTTGTTCTGTAGATTCAGGATCTACTTTTTGTTTAAGAATGCCTCCATATCCTGCATCAGACGCGTCAGTTTCAACAATCATAAAAGCATTAGGATTGGGGATTCCTAAACATGGTATGTTTTTGACCAAGGCTTTAACTTGAATGACAGCCTGTGTTTGTTCAGAACCCCAAGAGACTGGATTTTTTCTAAGTCTTTTGTACAAAGGCTCACAAACATGCCTGACCTTGGGAATAAAATCAGCAACGTAATTTAAACTTCCTAGAAATCTCTGAAGTTGAGTTTTATCAGGAATTTCGTTAGGAAATTTGGAAGAGAACTCTATGGCTCTGCAAATAGGTTTATAAGTTCCTTGATAGAGATCATGACCTAGGAATCTGATGGTAGTTTGAAAAAGCACCATTTTCTTAGCACTGACAACCAAACCATTTTTCTTAACAATATTAAAAAATGTATTTAGATGTTTAAAGTGAGAATATATGTTCTCGGAAAATATTAAGACATCATCAATATAAACAATTGACATATAAGAATAATCATTAAAAATATAATTCATAATATTTTGAAATTCAGATGGGGCGTTCTTAAGCCCAAAAGGCATGACATTCCATTCATATTGTCCGAACGGGACGTTAAAGGCTGTTTTATATTTATCATTCTCAGAAATTTGAATTTGCCAAAATCCTGACTTCATATCAAATTTGCTATATAAATTAGCTTTGAAAGTTCTTTTCAAAAGATCTCTTTTGTTAGGTATGGGATACCTAATCCATTTTAAAACAGAGTTAAGAGGTTTATAATTAATAACCAGTCTTGGTGCTCCTCTTTCTTTCTCAGCGTTATTATTAACGTAGAAAGCAGAACAGGTCCAAGGAGATTTAGAAACTCTAATGATTCTATTTTGTAAAAGAGTGTCAATCTCTTTCTTGCAAAATTCCATCATTTCATGATTCATTTGAATAGGCCTAGCTTTAGTTGAAATAGCCTGTTCATTGAATCCATCAATGTAAGGTAATGAAACGATATGTTTCTTTCGTTCCCAAAAAGCATTAGGAAAATCTGAACATATTTCTTTTTCAAAATTCTCACGAAGTTTGGCTATCTTAGTAACCATCTCCGGGGTTTTTAAAATCTGTTCGATTTTCTTAACACGAATTTCATCCTTTAAAAAGGTGATATGTTGTGAAAGATTATTAATACGAAAAATAGTATTTTGTCTAATAAAATCACTTTCATCCTGTGAAAGAGTTTTAACAAAAGGAAAATGCAACTCTTTTCCAAGTATAGTAGTATTAATACCATTTAAATCAGTATAAAAAGGTTTTATTTGAGTGATGAAAGGTATTCCAAGAATAATATCTTCATTGATATCTTCAGTAATGACGAAATCATTTGTTAAACAAATGCCATTATTGCAAATATGAGCTTTAGAAAGCTTATAATTAATTTTCAAAAGTTCTCCTGTAGCGGAGTATAATTTTGAAGTACTTTTTTGCAAATACTTCGTAGGGACTATACCTTTTACTATGCAGTTCCGGTCTGCACCACTGTCAAGCAAAGCAATTTTGTTAATAACAAAATGTTTACTAACTACTATTTTAACTGGAATATGATGACTCTGAGGTCTAATAGAAGAGATTACCGTTACTCCTGGTGCTACCGAGGTAGACGGAAAATTACCTGTATTAGTAACAATAGGTTCAGCTAGATGATCATTGTTAATGGATTCTATGTCATCATCTTTAGTATCTTCATGTTCAGAATCTTGTCCTTGTAGATTGGTTTTCCTGAGAACCTGATCGGTAAGGACATCCATTTCGACTTTTCCTAGTCGAGATTTGACATTCTTAATCTCTTCTTTGAGATTAAATACTTCATGGCGAAGATCAGATATAGTGGGTTCTAAATTATTATCTGATCGATTCATGATTTGTTTCATGCTAAAGGGTTCAACAATAGGACGAGATTTAGGTTTGTCTGTATTTAGGATGATGTTTTTGAGTTCTAGGAGAAAACGATTCCTAGCTTCATCATCAGCTATGTGCTGAATAACATCAAAAAGGGCTTCTTTCGAATGATTCGAAAGAACCCGGATAGAATGAGTACTATCACAAGTACAAAATGCTTCAGTACATGTGCAGTCTTTCCCTGATTGACTCCTGTCTGAGTCATAGTTAAGATCAATGTCCTCGTCTTCGCTGTATTCATCAGATGTACCTGAAGATTCAGAAAAAGGTTCATCAAGTATAGCTAAAAGCTTACCTTTTGTTTCATCATCTATGCCAAGAAGATTAATCTTTTTCTTCTTAGTTTGTGATCTGCATTCATTTGCTTTGTGGCCTGTTTTTCCACAAGTCCAACAAACATCTGTTTTGGAATCTCTAGGTCTCTTGGACCTTCTTTTCTTTGGTCTCGAAGAATCCTCTCTTCTTCGAGATTTCTTCCTGTGAGATTTCTTTTCCCTTTTATCCTTCTTTACCTTGTCAGGTGGAGTAATAAAACCAAAATCTCTACAAAAGCTTCCAAGTTCACGTCTTGAAGATGATTGTTCTTTCTTAAGCTGATGCTTAAGCTTAATGTCTGTGCACAGCTCCAATCCTACTATATTAATGGTGCTTACCAAATATCCATATGTTAGGCTGCTATAGGGAATACGACCATCATTGCGATCTTGTAATTTAGTCCTTACCTTGTCAGCAAAGAGTGGGGGTAATCCGCTGATGAAGCGTTCCTTCCAAAAGTTTAGGTGACAATCAGAACGAAGCATTACTTTATTAAGGAAAGCATGTTTATAATGGATAAAATTGTCTAAATTTGGACAGCTAAGATTATTCAATATTTGGAGACTCCTATCTTGAAAAAGTTTGGGTTCGCCAATAAAATGCTTAGCGATGTGATAAAGTAATGTTGCACAAGCATCTTCTTTAGTGACTAGAGAAGAGCTTTGGCTATTTCCTTCAACCTTCACAACTGTTTCTGTTGCTGTGGCATTAATGATGAATTGTTTAGTATCATCTTTACAGTAGTTATCCCACCAATGTTTTAGCATGCTGGTAAAACCTGCAGCAATCATAGTAGCAGCTTCCTTATCTGCTGATCCTCTCATTTTGTAAGCAGAAATAGCAACTCCCATCTCATGAAGCTTGTTGTATATCTGATGTTCTGCAAGACCATCAATATTCCATTCAGTGATGCTTCTTCTTTTTATTTCCGCATACTTATCGCATACTTAAGATCCTTTTAATGGTATCAGAGCCATGTTGGCAGTATACGTATTTAGCATGAGCAACTAAATACATATACTGTCTATGGCATGACAAAATTATTTTAATGTAGTATATTAATAAATTTTTCATGCTGATAGTATATTTATGTTTATTATTGCTTGTATCATGTTCCTATATATGATTTCTATACTTGGTGTGAGGTATTCGTTCTTTCCTATGAGTATGAGGTTTCCGATTAATATCCGGTTCGTACGTTGGTCAGCCGAATTTTAATGGTCGTTGTAAGCCAAGAAGGTGTTTTAGACCTATTAATGGTGGTCCCGTAGCTAAGATTGCTCTAGGAAATGAACTGTTGTAAAACCAAGAGAACCTCCCTTAGAAATCTTATTTGGATCTTTGATATCTGCTTTATTATTCATTTATATACCTACTAGCATGTTGAATTTATTGTATTACTTATTAAGATAATTTGTACTGTAAGTCCATTAGACAGTATTTTCCAAAATTATGAATACAAATCAACATACTTTAAATAATATTAATTTATCTTCTCAAGCAACTAAGATTGCTAAAGTTGAAAATGATTTACAAAACTGGAGTATACCAGAAGAACCTTTCAAAAAGATTTATCAAATTGGTAATTTTAGTTGGATTACTCGTCATAACATTAAGACTTGTGAATCTACTATTGCTATTAATAACTCTTTAGAAGTTATCCGTTTATTAAAAGAAAATGATATAAATCGTTATAAAACTCTCTTTAATTATTTGCATATTGGTTTAGTGCAAGTTGCTGTCAAACCTTTATTTAGAAAAGGATTAGATATTCCTGTTTGTGTCATCCTTCGAGATGGCAGGTTTTTGAATTTTGATGATTCTTTGTTAGGAGTTTTGCAGAGTAATCTTGCTGACGGGCCAGTTTACTTTAATTGTTATCCTAACTTCTCTTTAGACATTAATGATCCTAACGTCATGGATTCTTTGACCCTCAATGTCAAAACCAAAAACTTGAACAGTAAAATCAATACTCGTGAGATAGCCATTATCTATCGTGTTTACTATAGACTTATGAAAACCACTCTTGCACCTAAAGCATATAATGAGAGCATCAAAGGTGAAACTATGTTTATGGAAGCTAACCATGAACATAGTTCTATTTTTGTTCCTCGTCTTCTCCAATGGAAAGATATACTTTCTAATAATGATTGGCGTTTTGATAACATAACTCAACCTTTTGCATCTCATTCTGAAAGATCTCAGATTGAAAGAGTCATTCAATTTTCTGATGGGTCCATAGAACTCAAATTTCTTGACAATACTATTAGGAGATCTTCATCTAATCGAAGGTCGTCCTGGTCCGCATCTACTTCACATCCCTCGAGATCCGTTCATCGGCCAACTTCTTCTTCAAAAACCCCAGAGGAAGTAGAAGAAGACATTTCCATCGCCGAAACAATTGACAACAGCAAAGGTAAACTAACAGGTGTTGATTTTTCAGGAGATATCCCAAAAGTCTTCTATCAAGATCAACCTACCAGTCCCACTGCAAGTGAAATGGAACCGCCTAGAACAGAGAAACCAGGATGGCTTGATATGCTAAAGACAAGAAAAGTCTTCAACCCAGATCCAGAAGTACTACACAAGATGTGGACTCATCCGGATAATCAAACTAAGAGAAAATGGTATGTAGCTACCTATACTCTTAAAGAAAGAGAATCCTTCAGAGATTCTTGGATCAAAGATATGGAAAGAATAGGTTGTGAGATCGAATTCTTTAAATGGTTTGAGATGACTGGTAAAATTGAAAATCAGACTGAGTCATTAACAAATGGTATACTACTTCTAATAAGATTGTTGAATCTATTACCCCTCCTCTTGAAGGTATTAACATTCCTATTGCAGGAACAGTGATTAAAGCTTCTCCTTTCAAAGAGAAAAGTGATAAGACTAGTGCTATACTCACTACTGCTGATATTGATAGGGTAGTAGAACAAAACAATTACTCAAACCAAATTCTTCATGTGATCTCCAAACAAATTGAAGACACAAAACCTATATTTAGTGGAAGACCTATCCCGGCTTCTACTTCACCCAATAATCATATTGAACCTAATCCAGGATTCAAATTACCAGAATTTTCCAAAGATAAATTCCCTAAACTTTCAGAAACTTTTGAAGTCTCAGGAAATAATCTTATTGACAAGATCAATGAACAACTTACCAAATTTAGTGTCTCCAATCAAGATGACAAAACTCGAAACAAGGTTTCTACCATTCAGGAGAAATCTGTTGAATCCATTCAGGATAAAGATATCCTTCTCCAAAAATTATCCAACGATAGATTCCATAATCGGAAAAACTATCATAGCCGTCCCTCATTCCCAGATTTGCAGTATGAAGAAAACGCCTTCTTATCCACTTCTTCTCATGAAGGAAGAAGCATCACTGAATGGAATATTGATGGTCTTGCAGAACATCAGATATACAACAAGCTTCATGAGATGGGAGTTGCTATTACTGCTTACAAAATGAGAGGATCAGCAGATAAGGAAGCTGCTACTATGATTGCTGCAGGTTTTACCGGCATGCTAAAACATTGGTGGGATAACTACTGTAAAGATGATACTAAACAATTCATCATTAATGCCACAACAACAGAAACAGTTGTGAAGGTTGAAGGAAATAGCCAAAGCTCTTCTCTAGTCACTAAAGAAGATGCTTGTGCAACATTACTTTATCACATCGTTAAGCATTTTATTGGCGAACCCAAACTTTTTCAAGATAGGAGTCTCCAAATATTGAATAATCTTAGCTGTCCAAATTTAGACAATTTTATCCATTATAAACATGCTTTCCTTAATAAAGTAATGCTTCGTTCTGATTGTCACCTAAATTTTTGGAAGGAACGCTTCATCAGCGGATTACCCCCACTCTTTGCTGACAAGGTAAGGACTAAATTACAAGATCGCAATGATGGTCGTATTCCCTATAGCAGCCTAACATATGGATATTTGGTAAGCACCATTAATATAGTAGGATTGGAGCTGTGCACAGACATTAAGCTTAAGCATCAGCTTAAGAAAGAACAATCATCTTCAAGACGTGAACTTGGAAGCTTTTGTAGAGATTTTGGTTTTATTACTCCACCTGACAAGGTAAAGAAGGATAAAAGGGAAAAGAAATCTCACAGGAAGAAATCTCGAAGAAGAGAGGATTCTTCGAGACCAAAGAAAAGAAGGTCCAAGAGACCTAGAGATTCCAAAACAGATGTTTGTTGGACTTGTGGAAAAACAGGCCACAAAGCAAATGAATGCAGATCACAAACTAAGAAGAAAAAGATTAATCTTCTTGGCATAGATGATGAAACAAAAGGTAAGCTTTTAGCTATACTTGATGAACCTTTTTCTGAATCTTCAGGTACATCTGATGAATACAGCGAAGACGAGGACATTGATCTTAACTATGACTCAGACAGGAGTCAATCAGGGAAAGACTGCACATGTACTGAAGCATTTTGTACTTGTGATAGTACTCATTCTATCCGGGTTCTTTCGAATCATTCGAAAGAAGCCCTTTTTGATGTTATTCAGCACATAGCTGATGATGAAGCTAGGAATCGTTTTCTCCTAGAACTCAAAAACATCATCCTAAATACAGACAAACCTAAATCTCGTCCTATTGTTGAACCCTTTAGCATGAAACAAATCATGAATCGATCAGATAATAATTTAGAACCCACTATATCTGATCTTCGCCATGAAGTATTTAATCTCAAAGAAGAGATTAAGAATGTCAAATCTCGACTAGGAAAAGTCGAAATGGATGTCCTTACCGATCAGGTTCTCAGGAAAACCAATCTACAAGGACAAGATTCTGAACATGAAGATACTAAAGATGATGACATAGAATCCATTAACAATGATCATCTAGCTGAACCTATTGTTACTAATACAGGTAATTTTCCGTCTACCTCGGTAGCACCAGGAGTAACGGTAATCTCTTCTATTAGACCTCAGAGTCATCATATTCCAGTTAAAATAGTAGTTAGTAAACATTTTGTTATTAACAAAATTGCTTTGCTTGACAGTGGTGCAGACCGGAACTGCATAGTAAAAGGTATAGTCCCTACGAAGTATTTGCAAAAAAGTACTTCAAAATTATACTCCGCTACAGGAGAACTTTTGAAAATTAATTATAAGCTTTCTAAAGCTCATATTTGCAATAATGGCATTTGTTTAACAAATGATTTCGTCATTACTGAAGATATCAATGAAGATATTATTCTTGGAATACCTTTCATCACTCAAATAAAACCTTTTTATACTGATTTAAATGGTATTAATACTACTATACTTGGAAAAGAGTTGCATTTTCCTTTTGTTAAAACTCTTTCACAGGATGAAAGTGATTTTATTAGACAAAATACTATTTTTCGTATTAATAATCTTTCACAACATATCACCTTTTTAAAGGATGAAATTCGTGTTAAGAAAATCGAACAGATTTTAAAAACCCCGGAGATGGTTACTAAGATAGCCAAACTTCGTGAGAATTTTGAAAAAGAAATATGTTCAGATTTTCCTAATGCTTTTTGGGAACGAAAGAAACATATCGTTTCATTACCTTACATTGATGGATTCAATGAACAGGCTATTTCAACTAAAGCTAGGCCTATTCAAATGAATCATGAAATGATGGAATTTTGCAAGAAAGAGATTGACACTCTTTTACAAAATAGAATCATTAGAGTTTCTAAATCTCCTTGGACCTGTTCTGCTTTCTACGTTAATAATAACGCTGAGAAAGAAAGAGGAGCACCAAGACTGGTTATTAATTATAAACCTCTTAACTCTGTTTTAAAATGGATTAGGTATCCCATACCTAACAAAAGAGATCTTTTGAAAAGAACTTTCAAAGCTAATTTATATAGCAAATTTGATATGAAGTCAGGATTTTGGCAAATTCAAATTTCTGAGAATGATAAATATAAAACAGCCTTTAACGTCCCGTTCGGACAATATGAATGGAATGTCATGCCTTTTGGGCTTAAGAACGCCCCATCTGAATTTCAAAATATTATGAATTATATTTTTAATGATTATTCTTATATGTCAATTGTTTATATTGATGATGTCTTAATATTTTCCGAGAACATATATTCTCACTTTAAACATCTAAATACATTTTTTAATATTGTTAAGAAAAATGGTTTGGTTGTCAGTGCTAAGAAAATGGTGCTTTTTCAAACTACCATCAGATTCCTAGGTCATGATCTCTATCAAGGAACTTATAAACCTATTTGCAGAGCCATAGAGTTCTCTTCCAAATTTCCTAACGAAATTCCTGATAAAACTCAACTTCAGAGATTTCTAGGAAGTTTAAATTACGTTGCTGATTTTATTCCCAAGGTCAGGCATGTTTGTGAGCCTTTGTACAAAAGACTTAGAAAAAATCCAGTCTCTTGGGGTTCTGAACAAACACAGGCTGTCATTCAAGTTAAAGCCTTGGTCAAAAACATACCATGTTTAGGAATCCCCAATCCTAATGCTTTTATGATTGTTGAAACTGACGCGTCTGATGCAGGATATGGAGGCATTCTTAAACAAAAAGTAGATCCTGAATCTACAGAACAACTTGTTCGTTTCACATCCGAAATCTGGAATTCCGCTCAAAAAAATTATTCTACTGTGAAAAAAGAGATTTTGGCTATAGTGCTATGTATCACTAAGTTTCAAGATGATCTTATTAACAAAGAATTTTTATTAAGAGTAGATTGTAAATCTGCTAAAGAGATATTACAAAAGGATGTTAAAAATCTTGTTTCAAAACAAATCTTTGCTAGATGGCAACCTCTACTATCTAGTTTTGATTTTAAAATTGATTTTATTAAAGGAGAAGAAAATTCTCTTCCTGATTTTATAACCCGTGAATTTTTGCAGGGAAAAAATGAGACCGGTTAAGCCTACTACTCCTTCCAAAGGAGATAACCTCCCTAAAGCTAAAATGGCTAGACCATTCGTTCTTCCACCTATAACCCCAAAACTTGAAAATCAACAGAGGCCTACAGCCCCTATTCAAAATAAATTTTCAGTCCTTGCAGAGTTTCCTAGACTCCCTTCTCCAACACAACCTTTAAAGCAACCTGGTCCACCACAACCAAAATTGCTTCATCTCCGACCAACTTTACCGGTTCATCTCAGACCAACTCCACCCTTAGATAAAGGAGCTTCTTCCAGTTCTGTTCAAACAAAACAGAATTATGAAATGAAACCTCCTGAATCATTTGCCCAAGCTGTTAACCCAGAGTTAACAAAAATCGCTCCTAAAATACCAAATCCAAAAGAAGAAACTTTTGATTTTATAACCTCGCAGATATTGCCAATAATGGCATTGAACAAGGAATATGACAACTTTGACATACAGCAATTAGTCAAACCGTGTTATACAGATTCGAATTTTGTGGAGACTGACAATCCACTTAAGACAAGAAGGTTTTACGAAGCTATTCTTGTTGATACAGACTCCATTGAAATTGAGCACTCTAGGGATGAAAGCAATCCTTCAGTTATTAAATATTCAAGATTCACTATTAAAAGAATCTTGGATCCGTTTGAATGGTATGCAGATCATCTACATACCCCTATTGCTTTATCAATCACTCATCGTCCCCAGACTTATAATTGGTATGATTATAAGGCAGCATGGATGAATTTTATATATCTAAGACCAAGACATACTTGGTTTGTGAAATACAGTCCCAGCATGGTTAAAGCCATTATTCCAAGATGGTTTTATGAATGGTGGAATTTATTCGGAGGAACTAAAGAAGTTCTTCCTCTACAGTTTCTCAACAGGTTTGAAGACTTTCAGACTAAAGAAGAAATATCTACTTTGCCAGAGCATATTAAAATATGCAAGTATTATGTTCAAAAAAGAATATCATATATTATTACTTGGAATTTTTCTAAGAATAATATTGATCGTATTCTATATTTGAGCAAACAGATCCAGGTGAAAGGTTGGGTTCCCAAACAACCTAATGTTAAAGTTCAAGACAAAGCCAGTTCATCAGGCTCTTCAAAGAATTCTTCCAAAGCTACTCTCAGAAAGAAACTCAAGGAAGCATTGGAAAATTTAGAGAAAGAAAAATATGATGAAGATGAAATCATGAAGATGATTGAAGATGCAGCTTCTACAGAAAGCAGCAGTGAAGACAATGGAGATATGTGTAATCCCAAAGGATTGGCTTTGGCTTACATGGATCCCAACTACGAATAAGAAAAGAACTTCTTTGGAAAAGTAGAGGCAAAGCCGGAATTACTTTTTCCAAAGTCAAGTATTTCATTATTCTTAATTGGCATCCACTGAGAAGCTTAATTCCAAAACAACTTTGAAAAAGATGTCCTCCATTATCTTTAAAGATAAAAAGAAGATTCTCAATCTGCCGCTCAAGTCAAAAGAAGCAGGCCCCCATGTTCCCCATTATTGAGAAAAGTTATTCTCCACTCATCCTACTTTCAACGTAGGCCCCTCCTTTAGTGTCAGCAACATCTCAACCGTCCAAGTGTACGTTTGATAAGTCAAGACTGTATGCATTTTTCTCCTATAAAAGGAGCCTTCATTTCCTTTTCTAAGCATCGAAAAATTTAGACGACTTCTCTCTAAATCTCTCTAAATGCTTCTCTCTATGTACTGTACTATGGTGAATATTGTGCAATAAACTTCAGTTTCTTGTAAGTTTTCTTCTTTTTATTTCCGCATACTTATCGCATACTTAAGATCCTTTTAATGGTATCAGAGCCATGTTTGCAGTATACGTATTTAGCATGAGCAACTAAATACATATACTGTCTATGGCATGACAAAATTATTTTAATGTAGTATATTAATAAATTTTTCATGCTGATAGTATATTTATGTTTATTATTGCTTGTATCATGTTCCTATATATGATTTCTATACTTGGTGTGAGGTATTCGTTCTTTCCTATGAGTATGAGGTTTCCGATTAATATCCGGTTCGTACGTTGGTCAGCCGAATTTTAATGGTCGTTGTAATTAAGTATGTGATTGACAGAAATGGGACAATTACGATAGACTATCTCTGCTAGAATAGACTCTCCAACATGTGTAGAAACACTGAAGGGCTCAATAATTTTTTCATGAAGAATGCAAAAATTCGTCGCAATATTAGGAGTTACAAAGGATATTCGCTCCTGGAACTAGCAAAGCATAAATATCAAAGTTAAAAACTTGGATCATACCAGTGACAATAGTGACAACATCTGGCGAATCCTCTTGCTCTTGCCGACTAGTGATAGCTTATTAATAATGTTTCAAAGACACTTCATCCAATTCTAAACGTCAACGATCGTAAATTAGTATAAAACCCAACTAAGTGAGTTGGGGTCGATTCTCACATGGAGTGGTATGTGTTTCAGATTCAATTGGGAAGTATGAATGCGGTCAAATCAGTCATAGGAAAAAAAATTATCAAATAAAGACATCATTCAAATAAGGGGTGACACGAATGTCAAATGGAGGTTTTAGTTTTTATTATCAACTACAAATAGCAATAATAAACAATATGAATTAACAATAATGAGATGTATTCTTGGGATGTGATTGATTATAGGCTATTATAAACATACGGGTAATTGGAACTATTAAAAAATAGCTAGATATTAGTGAGTAGGCTAGGCTATAGGGGAAGTAAATTTTCTCTCGAACAATTTACCCCGAATCAAGTGATTTCTCTCGAACATCAACAAGCATGCAAAATAAGAGCAGCCCACACCTTAATCCATTCATTCTCTCGAGTTGAATGTGTCGGATTGGATTTAGGATTCACTCTCTTGAGATGAATCAGGTCTACCCAATACCTACAAACCATCAATCAAAAACCTTAGTTCTAAAACCTCTCTCTCGAGCAAGCCTATAACGCAAACATATAATTGCATTTGCAACTACAATTCTTTAATTAAAGCACAATTAATGATTGAACTCACTACTAAATAGCATTTAGACTAACAATTAGTAATACCTATAAACCAAATCGGCCCATAATCACATAATCACACCTTAAGAATTGAGGTTTTATCTAGACATTATAAAAAGGTAAAAACCGTTACCAAATTGATTATCCATTAATTGGGTAAAAGTGATTTCATCCTTACAATGCTCTAATTTGAAGATTCTCATAGACACACTTCCAAATTCTCAAAAGTGAATTTCTTCAATCCTTCAAAGCTAAGGAAAAACTAGAGAAAACTTTATGCAGCTGTTCAAAACATAATAATAAAATTGTTCTAAAGATTGTTTGATTAAAAGATACTAAACTAAATGTTCAAAAAATGTATTTATAGTGGCCAAAATTAATCTACAAAAGCTCTTTCGGCTAAGTAAGTTGGGGTTGCCGAACCACTCGACGAGTCGCCCTTTGGTCTCTTCCATCACCCTTCTGCCTTGGCATTCAGCATCCTCAAGGTCTGTAAGTTTGGGCGATCTATCTTGGCTTCACGAAATCACTCGGCGACTTGCTTACTACTCCTTTTCATCTCCAAATTGGTTCTTCCCTTCAGGGCTTAGCGCACTGGAACTTTAGGCGGTCTGATGAGCCACTCGACGATAGGCCGAGTGCTCTTGGAGATCCTCAGGCTCACCCATCTTCATTTCTTCAGCCTGATTTGTTCCTTTTTGCCTGTTAGTGTCCTTGCTTTGTTCCTCAACCCATATTCCTGAAAATCAAGGATTAATTATCAGGTATTGGCACAAAATAAGCATTTGAGGACACAAAATCTATATAGACAAAGCCCTAAATGAGTCCAAATCTCAGACTCATCAACATCCCCAACTTAAACTTTTACTTGTCCTCAAGTAAAACTCAAGTTCAGCAGTTCAAAAATGACGTCTCAAACAGTGCTACAAAAGACTCAGTCATGAATGCACACAACAAGACTCAACTTACTCATGTAAGGATCAATTGTTCACTCAAAGATTCAAGTTGTGACTCACTATTATTAAAGATGCTCAAGTTCACAATACTTGCTTCAAATGCAAGTTCAAGCTCAATAAAGATACTCAAATGCCCTCACAACAAAGATGATTCCATGTCCAGACACAATTTTTCAACAATTTTTAGTTTCAAAATCACATACAACTGTCACACTCACAAAGATGAACACATGCATGACTTCACCCATAGGTTTGCCCTTATTTTCCAATCGACGGTCGTTTCAGCTCATTAAGATCAAAAATGTCTTTTCAAGGCTTGTAATGGGGCTGGGTGTAAAGGTATGGTCATTTAGGCTCAGTGGATGCTACCCTCATGAAATGTGGTCTAAACATCACTTTCTTCCTTTTCTTCAACATTTTAATCATGCTCAATATTTACCCCATTATTCAACTTCCAAAGGAATACTGGACACCCCATTTCTTTTGCAATTTTCACAACTTTATTTCACAACTTTTTCATTCTTTTTATTTTGGTTTCTTGTTTTATATGGAGGGGTTCCATCTTTTTCAAGTCCATTGCTAGAAAGGGGAATTTTCACATTCTTGATTTAACTTCTCCTTTCACCACACCCCAACTTAGGCTTTTGGCTTGAGTTGGCTGTTCAAATAAACTACACTTCATGAGGATTATGGGTGAATGGATAAAGAGGGGTCACAATGTCATCAAGTTTCTTCCAAGGAAAGGATAAGGCTCAAAGGGGTTCAAGCAAAGTTCACACATCTCACTAGGTTGGCGACAAAAAGAGATATATTGTCAAATTGTTTCACTTCTCAAAATCATTGCCTATGATCATTTCAAGAGCTTGTATCACTTAGTCAACCGGGCCAACGGGGCAAATTCTAAATGTTATCACACAAGGTTCAAAGTAAGCTCATCACACAAGGCATTGACACCAATATCAAATGAGACTCTACACTTTTGCTAGTGTGCAATGTTCATCACAAGAGGCTCCCTTTGATAACTAACTAGTCACAACGAGATGCAAAAAGTCCACATATTGTCTATGCAACTTCATTTGGCCTCATTGTAGCCACGCATTCATTTTGTTCGATTAATATCACTATTCAAGTTATAGGTATTGATCATAACTGACACTCAAATTTACACAAGAACAGCCATATTCAAACACAACAAGAGATGGAAAATCTTAAGATGGCCATAAGCTCAAACATCCACAAGATATGATCAAAACACAATTTAAAACACAAAACCTAATATATACACAAGATGTAGGTATAGAAATACCTCACCCCACCACAAATAAAAAACAGTTGTCCCCAAATGCAACTAAAACAATCACAAGTCAATAAAAACGACAGAGAGGGAGGTAAAGATGAATCTTGTCTAAACATTTGCTCCATCTATTGAGGCATCAATGCCTGGTGTGAAACTCTGAACCTAGGCATTAGTGCCCGGTGCAACATCAACATTGTCTCCACTAGAGCCCACCATGGATGTATCTGCTAATGAAATCTGCACTACTGACTGCACCATGACATCCTCAACCTCTGTAAGGTCTTCATATGTAGTCTCCTCATGGACACCGAGCTGCTTCTCATCAATCTCAGCCTCGGACTCGACAGCAGCCACCTCATTAGCTTAAACTTCATCTTCGGTGGTAGCCGGAGGCATCAAAGTCTGCTGGCATATCAGGGATCTCCACAGTACCAAAAAATCATAGACATATCTGTGGACTTTAGATGGTCCACATTCTTCCTTAACTCAGCAATTTTGGCCTTTAGGGTTGTCACCTCATCAATGGCCCCCTGACCTTGCTCACACACCACTATCCATGCCGCAAAGGCATCAATGGACACACTAAGAGGTGTCACAGCAGCAGTGAGGGCCCTCTCAATCATCCTAGGGACTGTAGCCTCAATTCTGGAGGCACGCCTATCAGCAGAATGGGCTAGATGCCCCATTCGTAGCATCGCATCTTGGGTGAGTGAAGGTCGGAAGGTAGTGGCACTAGCAGCAGACCTAGGAGATAGGGGAGTAGTAGAAGAACTCAGGGTCATAGAAGGAGCAACACTAGATATACCTGAAAGCCCAAGGGTCGGAGTAGGCAATACTGCCTCTGCAGGTAGAGTCTCAATCTCCACAGTCGGGGAATAATCCATCAGGGCTGCCTTCTAATTCTCAGCCTCATCATTTAAATACTAAGCCTCAATGCGTCGGATATCAATAGATGAGGTGGGAATCACTTCCACATCCTTGTTTTCATCACGGGGTACTCAGGCTCGTCTGCACAATTCGATAATCAACACCAGGAACAGAAGCGAAGTCTGACGCTGCCTAGCCCTCATGGACAATGATCATACCCAATTTTAGACTCATCCCATCAATGATGCAACTAAGATAGGCTGCGTTCATGTGAATTCATTCTGGGAAGGCATGACAGAACTGTTGATGAAGCCAAACCAGTACCTTGCTGCTACATTAAGGTCTTTCTTTTCTATGGGCGCTCCAGCCTCGATCCACCAAGGAGTACCATCAGATAACATAGGGGCTAACAAGTTGTTGATAGTCTCCAATGATTTTTTTCTTGATCATGTACTGATAATCATCTGAATTATTCTTTGTACACTCCTGAACTGCATTAATAAACTATCACACTTCACTTTCTTTACCCTAACAACCACATAATCTACCGGCTTGAATGTGGTAGCCTTCCTCTTCCCTTGTGGCACTAGAGCTCCGTAGGTAGTGTAAAACTCCCAGACCCAATTAAAAATGTAAGGGCCATGGGATTTAGTGAATATCTGGAACTTGTGGGGCTTCAATGTGCGCTAAATCTCTGGGTATCTGTTTATCACTCCGTCTGGAGACAACTTTTTTTCCTCAATGATGGTCCTCACTCCCTCAGCCTTCAGTCTATTCATAAACCGGGGAGAATGACCATCTGTAGGTGGTGCTGGGACCACAGCCTGATTTGGAATGGGAGGAGGAGTAGTGGCTTAGAGTACCTGGATCCTAAATGGATCATGCATCCTCTTGGAGCTCATTTCAGCTATTCGAGCAAATAACAACTAATCCTCAAGCTCAGAGATGATAGCCTGAGGGTCCTGTTGCTCACCCTCACTCTCAGAAGTGGTAAGGTGAGTGGCGTACACTCCCTTATTGTTGGAGCTGACCTTCGATGACTCAGGAGCAGGTGTCTTTCCTTTTCCTTTGCCCTTCCCACCTATGGTAGGAAGTTTTGTGCTGCATCCTTGTTGATAGTGATTTCCTTATCCCTCTTGCGGGGTAGCATGTCTCATGCTGCCACTTTTGGTCTAGCCATATCTGCAAAACACATCGAAAATAGTTAGTAACAGTTGAAGAAAAGTGCAGAATACAGGATGTAGAAAGACTCACCGAATAGATCGGCGAGTTGCCAAATCACTTTAGCGAGCTAGATTGGGCTCGCCAAAAGGATTGGCCTAAAACTTTTCCTAAAAAATAACAAGTCGTTGATATGCAGGGCCATTCTACGAATCGCCGACATCATTCGGCGAGCTCAGACTAGCCCGCCGAAAGTTACAACATGTTTTAAGGGTTAGGGGTGCAGAAAGGGCAATCAAGAGAGACTTTCGATGAGTCGTTAAGTGAACTCGGTGAGCTCAGGCTTCCCGCCAAAAGTTATAGACTCAAACTCAATTAGAACATGAAATTAAGAGCGATCAAGGGGGACGTTGGCGAACCGCCGAGTGGTTAGGTGAGCTCGACCCAGCTCGCCAAACAGCCCAACGTGCCAATTTTCATCCCGTTTCCCAAAATAAAGCCCGCAGCCCCCAAAAACAAAATCAAACAACATACTTTTTCAACTAAGCCCAGACCCATTAGACCCATGCCACTGGGGTACTCAAACTTCCATCAGTTCTGCTAAAATTAGCCATTTGACAAGTTTTGCCCTTAAGAATGACGTTAAACGCTCCATCATTGGGCAAAACATGTCACATTTAGCACAATTTGGGGTTACTCATACTTCACCCGACTAGACCCAAGAACAATTTAAAGCAACACATAAATTTTTAATCAATTTAAAAGCCCAAAACTCGAGAAATCATCGATTTAGGCAATTTATCACAATTACAAAACTACGATAGGCCCAACTAGCACACAATTATGACTACAGAGAGTCCCAACACATATTAATAACATTTAAATAATTGCATTTGAATTTAAGTTCTAATTAGGAGTTTGGGGTTTGGAAAACCAATCTTTAATGCCAACTATGAGTTTGTAAAGCTAGGCGACAATGAATTTTAACTCTAAACACGATATTAAAGAGAAACAAGCGACAAAAATGCAAGAATATATAAAAACTAAGGTGCGGGTGTGATTGTATGAGGTTAAAAGTGAGGGAATATGAAAGAGTTTGAAATTTTAAACCTTTGGCCTTTAAAAACTATCTAGTTTGCGGCCTTTAGAAGATATTAGTCATCCTCACCAAACCACTCGGCGACACGCCGAGTGGTTACTTACCTTGCCGAGTTTTACAGGACCTCCAGTTAATTTGGGGGTTCAAACGGCGGATAAATTTGGGCTCGCCAATTGCTTCGGCGCGTCGCCAACTGGACTTTTGGCTCGCCAACCTGCACTTTTTCAAACACATTCCACTTTTCCACCTGAACAATCAACACTCATTATTCCAAAAAGAAACATAAAGCAATAAAAACTTGGGTTGCCTCCCAAGAAGCACCTTAGTTAACGTCGTGGCACGATGCAAGTACCCACTCAAGGTTCGTCCTTGGGGTTTGCCATAGCAATACTAGGCAACCCCTCTATGTGTCTTGGGTTGAGATGGTAAGAAATACGACTCATTTGGGTCTCCAGTAGCTTAATAGATATGGAATGAGAAAAAAATCATCTGATTTAGCATTCCGACATTCTCTTTTATCTCTTTCAACACCCTGTTGTGTTCTTTGACTTAGTGTAGAATGCGTGAGAGTATCTCTTCTATCTATCCACCCTCATAGTCCTTGGGCTTTCTACGCACATGAGAAGAAATGTATCTATCTTTCTTTTTGTACAGTACTTCAAATTCCATGATCTTTTTGGCCAAGAGATCCAGCTGAGTCAACATTTTGGCCAGATCCTAGTCCCTTTCTTGCTCCTTGTTGGTCTTAGTCATGTGATCGAGGAGTTGGGATACTATTGCATAGGGCTGTCGTATTAGACCACCCAGAGAATATTGGTCAGCCACTGCTCTATTATCAGGACCAAGACCTCTATAGAAACAATCCAGTAGCATCTTATATGGGATTCCATGAGTCAGGCACTGCAAAAATAGTGTCTTAAATCTCAGCCACAACTCATGGATTGTCTCACTCTCCAATTGCTTGAAATTTTGGATGCTATCACTGAGAATTATCATCTTTGAAGGAGCGTGGTCCACTTGGTTACTGTTACTCCCATATACACTCATTTTTTTTGTTTTCAACAAGAAACAAAAAAACCAAAACTAAAAGCAAGTGAATTCAACTATGACTAAAAAGAACACAATTCAACTTCACCAAAATAATTTCAAACAACACCACTCCCTAGCAGCAACGCCATTTTGATCAATAACATTTCAAAGACACTTTATCCAATTTTAAGCGTCAACGATCATAAATAAGTATTAAACCCAACTCAGTGAGTTGGGTTCAAATCCCACAGGGAGTGGTACATGTTTCAGATTCAATTGGGAAGTATGAATGCGGTCAAATCATTCATAAGAATAAAAATTATTTAATAAAGACATCATTCTAATCAAGGGGTGACACGAATGTCAAATGGGGGTTTTGGTTTTGATTATCAACTACAAATAGTAATAACAAACAATAAGAATTAACAATAATGAGACGGATTCTTAGGATGTGATCGATTGTTGGCTATTATAGACATATAGGTAATTGCAACTATTGGAAAATAGCTAGATATTAGTGAGTAGGCTAGGATATAGGGGAGGTAAATTTTCTCTTGAACAATTTACCCTGAATCAAGTGATTTTTCTCGAACATCAACAAGCATGTAAAATAAGAGCTGCCCACACCTTAATCCATTCACTCTTTCAAGCTGAATGTGTGAGATTGGATTTATGATTCAGTCTCTTGAGTTGAACCCAGGTCAACCCAATACCCACAAACCATCAATCAGAAACCTTAGTTCTAAAACCTCTCTCTCTCGCAAGCCAAGAACACAAACCTAGAACTGTATTTACAACTACAATTCTTAAATTAAACCACAATTAATAATTGAACTCACTGCTAAATAGCATTTAAACTAACAATTAGCAATACCCATAAGCTAAATCAGCCTATAATCTGATAATCACATCCTAAGAATTTGGGTTTTAGCTAGACATTATTAAAAGGTAAAAATCGTTACCAAAATTGATTATCCATCAACTGGGTAAAAGTGATTTCGTCCTTACAATGCTCCAATTTGAAGATTCTCATGACCCACTTCCAAATTCTCAAAAGTGAATTTCATCAATCCTTCAAATCTAAGGAAAACTAGAGAAAACTCTTTCCAGTTGTTCAAAACATAACAATCAAATTGTTCTAAAGATTGTTTGATTAAAAGATACTAAAGTAAATGTTCAAAAAATGTATTTAAAGTACCGAAAATAAGCTACGAAAGCTCATTCGGCGAAGTAAGTCAGGCTCGCCGAACCAGTCGGCGAGCAACCCTTTGGTCTCTTCCATCGCCTTTCTGCCTTGGCAGTCAACATTCTCAAGGTCTGTAACTTTGGGCGTTCTATCTTGGCTTCGTAGAATTACTCGGTGACTGCTTCTTTTCATCACCAAATTGGTTATTCCCTTCAAGGTTTGACACATTGGAACTTTAGGCGGTCTGATGAGCCACTCAGCGACACGTCGAGTGCTCTTGGCGATCCTCAGGCTTGCCTATTTTCATTTCTTCAACCTGATTCATTCCATTTTGCAGATTACTGTCCTTGCTTTGTTCCTCAATCTATATTCCTGAAAATCAAGGATTAATCATCAGTTATTGGCACAAAATAAGCATTTGAGGACACCAAATTTATATAAACAAAGGTCTAAATCATTCTAAATCTTGAACTTATCAATATCATAGCTACAGTTTCCTCCTCCGCTTGCCCCTGAAGTAGCTGCTCTAGATGCAACTTTGTCTGGTGGAGCAATTGAAGAAGACTGAGCTCTATTGCCCCAATTACCGTTACCCTACTTGTTCTTTGGAAACTCTCGCATAAAATGACCGTTCTGGCCACACTTGAAGTAACCAGTAAAGCCATCATGACACATCCCTGAGTGATTCCTACCACACTTAGCACATACAGGAGGCTTACCACCCCCTTGTGTCATTGATTATTGTACTCACTTTTGTTCTTTGGTGTAGGTGCACTAGCGGATGATGAAGCATTCTTAAACTAAACTTTTCTCTGTCCCTCAACTTGTCCTCTTTAACTTATTGCACATGGATCATTAGCCTTGCTATGTCCATATCACCTATTAGCATAACTGCCTTGCCTTTCTCACTTGACAGGCGAGACAACCCAGCAACGAATTAACTCATCCTGCTCCTCATGTCAGAAACCATCTTAGGAGCATACCGGGAAAGTTTTGTGAACTTCAAATTGTACTCATGGACACTCAAAGAATCCTACTTAAGAGTAAGGAACTTTCGTACCTTTGCTTCTCTCAACTCTCGGGGGAAGAAACTGCCCAAGAAGGCCTATTCAAAACAAGCACGACTCACAGGTGGTGCACCCTCAACTCGGTTCTTCTTTCACTGATCAAACCAGATTCTGGGGATACCCTTCATTTGGTATGTAACTACTTCCACCCTCTCAGCATCCACAACATATATGATATGAAAAACCTTCTGAAGCTCCTCAACAAAGTTTTTCTAGATCCTCAATAACACATGAACTAGTGAAGCTCGGTGGATTCATCCTTGGGAACTCATGGATCCTTAAAGTATTATCCACTTTATGACGATTGTCTCTGTTGCCCAACTTGGTTGATCCTAACTTGGGTCAACATCTATATGGCCTCACGGAACTCAACATTGGTGATCTCTCCTTGGGGTTGCACTTCTGGTGCATTAGGTACCCTTTGTTCCTATTGTTCAACATTTCTTCTAGCCGGACGACCTCTAACAACTCTTTGTGAAGGCATGGTCTGAATGACATGTGCAAGCACGAGTTAGAAAGAAACTTTTATAGAGATACACTCTATCATACGAAATGAGTATGAAAGAAGTGAGATAGTTCCTAAGTGTCACAGTGTCCTAATTATAGATGTGACATGCTTCACACGAATAACTCGAACTCTACAGACACGGCCTCATATACTACCTAAGACTCTTGAACTTTGTGCTCTGATACCAAGTTTGTCACGCCCCGCGCCTACACCCTGGGCGGGACTGGCACTCAGAACCATTGCTGGGCCAAAGCGAACCCTTGGCCTGGCTTAACTCTTAGCAAAAGACTTTACTCAACATAACTGTACTTTAAAAGTAAACTAAAAGCTCAAAAATAACTTATAATGTATTATAAATTAACATTCACAGGAAAAAGTGGCAACTCAAGTCTCAAACATAACCAAAATGAAAAAACTCAAGAACGAACATCAACTAACTATCTATGAAGCTTCTAACAACTGAGATGGACATCGGTACAAGACCCAAGACATCCTAATGATCTAAAATGATAAAGAAATGAAAAAGGGGATCCTTTGGAAGTAATGAGGCTCACCAACAACTTTCAAGCTCAACTGGATCAAGGATGCGCTGGATGCTGATCTTGGTTACCTGAATATGCATCATAAAAAGATGTAGGGCAACTGGCATCAGTACATTGAATGTACGAGCATGCGAGGGGAATACTAAACAAGACATAAGATTGAAAGGAACTGAAAGAACATACTTGGGCTTAACTCAACTCAACTTACCTCATTTCAATATAAAGCAATAATATGAATGCAATATAAAGAAAAACTTTTAAAACATGGATAACAACTCTGTCTATTTAGAAATACAATAGTAACTCTGTATGTATGCAAAGATACAATATAAACTTTAGATATATATACAAAATACAATTTAATTCTGTGTGTATAAGAATACAAAATACTTATGTGGGAGTTTCTCTAACCAACATTCATCACTTAAGAGCTATTGTGATGATACAACGTTTTGTCTCACGTTGCCAGGGCTGTCATATACCTTGCCGAGTGTATAGAATCTGACAACTAAGTATCCATTTGTCTATGCTATAAAACACCAAGGAGTCATCTAAAAAGTATGACCCTTTTCTACCTACAATGGTTACATGGTTTACGGGGGTTGGGTGTTTTCCGAACTCTCCCCCATATCGGTGCTCAATACTACTCCCAAAATATAATACTAGCTCTTATGTTTAAAAACATATCTTCTTTCTGTGGTTTGAGATAATTGCTCAAAACTTATCTCAAAGGCTCCTCTTGGAAATCAAAGTTTCCTCTCTTGCTTAATTGTGAAAGCATTAACTCTTTTATGAAAACTAACTTAAAGGATATTTGGAAATCTCATTTTCCTTTCTTATTTAAATGTGAAAAAACTTTAAACTCTTTGGGAATACATAGTCCCCATATACTCTTTTGAAGAAATGAACTTCTACTCTTACTCTTTACTCAGCTCAAAACTCACGTCTTAAAACAAAGTTAAAATGTTTGTAAAAGACCTTTGGAAAACTCTATGAACTTCTCTTGACCTTTCCTTGAATTAAATTATGGATTCAAGTCTCATGATCTCATGTTATTGATTATTTCATGTTGTTTAGACGTACCTTAGAGTGTTTGAATCAACTAGGAGACATAGGTACGTTTCAAGGGAACTAGTACGGAAAGGAGTTGGAAGAAGTAGAAGACATGGTGTCTTTGGCGCTCTGAGTGGCGTGGGGCGCTAGACCTAAAACTTCAGAAATGAAGTTTGGGTGAGCTGGCTGCTGTGGAGCCCCAGGTCAAAACTTCAGAGAACTTTGTGGGGAGCTCTGAGTGGCGGAGCTCCACCGCTCTTCCTAGGTGTTTGACGATTTTTCTTGCACGTTTTTCAACTCTAAACCCTCTAAACTCAATTTGGTATTTCTCCAAACACGTAGATTCAACTACATAATCAAAATATGCAAGAAATACTCAAAACGACACCTAATTTTGATGAATCAAAATCAAGAAATCCTCAACAATTCCAACAATCAAGAACCCAATAGAAACTTCAAACAAATCCATCAAGAACTCAATTTCTAAACCTTCAAGAATATAAATTCACTAAAATAAATCATTATTGGCTCGTGGGTGAACTAACCCAATGCTATGTAATCTCACGTACCTCGTAAAGATCAACCCTTGGCGAAATCCACAAGCAATTCTTCAAGAACTTGGTGATTCCTTGCTTTTTCTTCTCCTTTCTCCTCTTCTTTTCTCTTCTCTCAAAACCTTAACTTATTTTGATAAAGCGTAAAATAAATCCAATCATTTTAGACTCCAACTTAATTACCAAAAATGAATTTAATTAATTAGGCAGTGAAAAGACCACAATACCCTTCTAAAATTCGGTTTTGACTTTCTTTATCTAGATAGCCCAACTTCGAATGGACATATCTCCCTCATACGAACTTGAAACTGAGCAAACTCTATGGTGTTGGAAGATAATTCAAAGAGATTTCCTACGGTATCTTGTAGCACACCTAACTCATCCTGAGCTAGGAGTTATGGTCATTTGAAGTTGACCCAAAACTAATTCTTAACTTAACTTTGTGAAATTTCCAGATTTTTCATTCTTTCCAAAAATGACTCTTTCTAATTCTTGCTCTTTCTAGTTACGGGGTGTTACACCTATATTTCTAACGACAAACACGTTTTTTTTACTAGTTTTGCATTTCGTCGAATCTATTTAGCATTCGATCTACGTTATTGAACTTTTACTTATGTTTTCAATTTCTTCTAATTTTCACATCATTTGTTGCTTCTTAATTTGGTAGATTCGCGCAATCTACTAAATAACACTTGTCGATATTTGTTCAATTTTTCTCCATCAAGTGCAATACTTCATCAATTCAAGATAGCCGTACCATTCTTTTTACCTACTAATTCAAAGTTTTGGCATGCGAATCGAGGGGAAATCTCATTAGCCTCTAATTGTTTGAAACTACTTCCGTCTTCAACATGTTTTTTAAAAAATTCGCCAATACTAAAATAGATCTTAAGGTCATTCAACCTTCCAATTTATCAATTCCAACTCTTGTGTGCTCGATTAACCATAATTTCCTTAATCTCGAGTTTTTTCATCAAATTTGGTTTATTATTAATTTATTTTCTTATATAGTACCCCTTATAGGACTAGATCTCATTGGTTTTTAAATGCTCTACTTTTGACCTTTCACATACTTACTTTGCGCTTACCAAATATTTCACTTTTCTTCCAAAGGTTGACTTAAGTTGAGAATCAAAGGGACAAACAAATTCAAGGATGACATGACCTACTGAATTATGATAAACTTAGTTGAAGATGAGTTGAACTGTGAAGAAGCCGAGTCGTACCAGGATAAAATTGCTAAGCTTGAGGGAAAAGTGTCAAAAATGGAACAAGAAATTGATGACATCAAGGAAACGATAGATGATCTTAAGAACTCTTCCCATGAAAATTCATTGGATTACAATATTAGGGACTCCTTTGATGAAGACTTAGAGGGATACTCTCATATTCACGAAACTGGATATCCCAACTTTGATTGTATTGCTCAACACTCTCCAGACATGCATCCACTTTCACAGAATGAGGCATTTGACAATTCAAAAAATGGTGGAAGACATTTTAATACCGAGACTAACAAATTTCCTTGACAAATGACCTTGCTTCACAACCTTGGACAAATTTGATTGATATGAAAAATGAGAACGAGACACCTTATAACCTTGTTGATATTCCAATGTATGATAAGACAGGTCTCCCCTAGAACTACTTGAAGGCATATCTTGATTGGTTAGCAAGCATAGGGCAAGGCAATGAATTTAATATGATACTTTTCGTTTGGACTCTTACAGGGCCATCATTGATGTGGTATGCAAACCAAGACACAAGGAATGATTCTCTTAGGTTGATATGGTCAAAGATTTTATTAAGCAATATGGGCCTCCTAAGAATGCATCTAAAGGGTGTGGTTTGTTGAAAAGGAAATCTATAGAGTCTCCTGAAGGAATGGAAGGACATGAATCTCAAAATAAAGTAGCAGAATCAACTTTTGGGGCATTATTGTTTGAATGAGGCACAATCTAGGAACAAAGGGAAGACAATTGTCACTGAAGCATCAAATGTTCCTCCACTAGTGCCTGGAGTGAGAAAAGCTCAAACTGTCATCCTTTTGAGTGAACCATTTTCATTTATATTCGAAAAGTTGATATCCTTAGAAATTTACAACCAAAGCCTCGGTGAAATTCATTTGTATCCTTTAAACCCAGCCAAATAATGTGCTTTCCATTGAAGCATGTTAGGTCACACTACTGACGAGTGTCAGTGTTTGAAAGAAAAGATCCAAAAGTTATTGGATAGTGGCATGATCATTCAAAGGCATGTAATTCGCCCTAAGTTTGTTTGGCATCAACTTTCAGCAGTCATGCCGATGTCAAGTCACAGTCAAGCAATTTATCGACAAGGTGTCAATCCAGTTCCTCCTAACAACCAAGCAATTGTTGGGTCAAGAATTGTTGCGTTAAATTTATCATTTCATGCATCTTCTGCAAGCTATTATGATCTAGACAAACAGAGTACAAGGAATGGTTTCATTAAGAACAACCATTAGGCATATGAAGGCTTTCTCAAAATATGACTTTTAAGAGGAATAAAGCATGGCAATTAGTTTTTGTGTATCATCTTTTGAAAATAATAACGACTTTACGAGCTTAAGTGATCAATTGTTTGTATGTTTTGAATTCCTTTTTATGTAACACGAACTACACTTGACCAAATTTTCTTGGTGGATTTGTAGGCAGCCCATATAGGGAATCGATCATTTTAAACTAGAAATTTCAGTATATCTTTTAAATTTAATTGGAACTACTTTTGATCTTATTTTCTTGATGGATACGTAGGCAGCCTACATAAGGCTCGGTCAGTTTATTATAAAATTTTTGTATTCCTCCGAAGAAGGAGAATGAAGTTGGGGGCATTATTTTGGCATGCAATTGAGATAAAACACGTCAAAATTTTCAAAGAATAAGGATCAAGTTGAAGTCAAGATTTGATGCTCGACATGAGTCAACCTTTCCCGAAATCAAATTTTCTTTCCTTCCACTTTCACCGTTAGAGCCTACAAGCTAATAACTCACTCTCATCCACTCGTCTAAGACTTAAATCTTTGCCTCAAGCCTAAAATTTTTATTTGTTACAAAATCACAAGCGTAAACTATTTTATCTAATATTTAATTATTTTTGCATTTATTTCATGTATTCTTATGCACTAACAATTTTTTTTTTAAAGTTGTGTTTCTTCTTTAGAGGTTTCCTAGCATTGAACACTGTTTTGGTGGCGAATCTGCGTTAAGGACGAAACTATAATGGCCGACAAATTGAAAGAATTCAACATCGGCATGAGATTAGTGGAAGCACAAAATGATGATCGTGAGAAGAATGTGGTTCGAAGAAACAATCTTGTCAATCTAGAAACTACATTTAGCCCACTTCCTATTACTACTACTAAAGCTTCCAGTGCAACTAAGAATATTTGTTTAACCATATCTCCTCACCTAACTTCTACCTATACAGTCTCTTATAAATGTCATCAGTATACACTATCTATCCCAATAACTTTCAAGTCACCATGATGCTAAATGTTTATCATCCCACAATTTATTTCCTTACAATGAAAACAAGCATGAACAGTTAGTAGCTCTACTATATTCTAGACATGAGAAGAATTTCCAGCTAATTTTCCATGAAGATTTAGGAAAAGAGCTCCACAATATGAGAAAAGCTTTTGATGAAGAGTTGCGTTCAAGAATTTGTTAGAGTTTGAAGTATGAGAATTCATGTGTGCATCCAAATATTGAACTTCTACCAGGGTACACACTACCTAAGTTCAATACTTTCAATGGGAAATGAATTCCCGTCGCTCACTTAAAGGACTATTGTTGCAGATTAGTTGGTATTGGACATGTTGAAGCCATACGAATGAGATTATTCATTCAAAGTTTATTAGGATTGACACTTTCTAGGTACACCAATAAAGACTTCAGCAAATGGCATACATGGGAAGATATGGCCCGCAACTTTGTAAAGTAATATGAGTTCAATAATGGAGATGAATTACATATAGAAGATTTGCTCAAAGTTAATAAAATGTTGCATGAGTCTTTTCAAGAATATGCCATATGTTGGAGGTTGGAGGCTTCAAAGATACATCCTTCGTTGCTCGAAGAGGAATTGATCTCAACCTTCATCTGAATTCAAGAAAGTTTATATTATGATAAGCTTCTTGAAACTTGTGCACACAACTTCTCTGGTTTGATTAAGGTTGGAAAAGAGATAAAAAATGGTATTTAAGGAGGAAGAATTATAGGTAACTTAACAACACAAGTCATCCACTAAACATTCCAATCAAAAATACCATTAAATCTGCAATGCAAAATGAGAGAAAACAGCTCATTCATGACTATGCAACAACCACAACACCATCCAATTAATCAATTTTTGCAATCTCATGCTACTTCCAGCTATTGCAATGTGCGTCTCCATCATCTTTGTAAACAAGAGTTGCACCAAGCACAATCTAGCTCGCGATGACAGAAGAAGGTGGAATCCTTCTCCTTCACTTCTTTGGATGAGCCATATGCAGGTATATTTGAGAGATTGAAGAAAATGGGCTTCTGCAATGAAGAAAAGGATTCATTCCTGAGTATATCCCTAAACACTCATCCAAGAATTGTGCTTACTGTTCGAATATTCAAGGACATGCTACTAAAAATTGTCATGCAACAAAATTCAAGATTCAGAGCATAATTTATAGTGGAAAGATAAAGTTACAGGTAGAGCCTTCAAGCAGCAGTGGTAGTATCGCATACACGACCACAATTGTCGTTAAAGGTGATCCATCAAAATTAGCATCAAGACATTTGAAAAGAAATTGTGCAACCAGTCAATAAGACTAACAAGAACATTATCTTTGCAACTTGAGAATATCATTCTCCATTCTCCCTCTTTAAGGAGTGTCTACTCTTTTGCAATTCTTTCTAGCCTTTTGTAATGAACTACGTATGACCTGATTCCTGCTAGTAGCGGGATACGTAGGCGCTTTTGGGTTCGGTCTCAATATAATAAAATTTTCATTCTCCCCAAGGGCAAGACTAGGACAGCTTTGAGGATGACCTATAATTATTCGAAAAAGTAGAAGTTGAGATCACAAGCCATAGCTGCATCATCAAATTGATTTAGCGCTATGGTAGCAAGAAATGCAAATTCAAAGCCAAAGCTTCATGGTTCAATTTTCTTTTATACTAACAAATTTTCTTTGAGTAATTTAGAGGTTGAGTTTTGGTTATTCTTGAATGATAACACCACAAAACTCAACATCAAGTCAAAATTTGCAAGATTCATATGGTGCAACATCAACAAGAATCAAGTTTGAAATTCATAATTTTTCTTTGACAACAAAATTTATAAGCAACAAATTTTCATAGAAGTGGAAGATCCTAAGTTATGAGCACCATATGCATTATTGCGAAGTATTGCACCAGGCACTGCATCTTAAATATTCAATACTGCAAAGACACTACAATAAGCTTTTCATACTAGGTTATGAATGTTCGTTATCGCAAAGAAATCACACAAAGATCATTGCATTGCATCAAAATTTATATTTGTAAGTTTGCACCATATATTGGGTTAGTCCACCTTAAAATAGGACACATTGGGTTCTTTCACCCTCAAATAGAATACATTGGGTTCTTCCACCCTCTAATAGGATATGTTGGATTTTCCCACCTTCAAATAGGATACATCAGGTTTTTCCACCCTCAAATATGACATATTGGATCCTTCCACCCTAAAATAGGACGCATTGGATTCATTCGCCCTAAAATAGAAGATATCAGGTTCATTCGCCCTCAAATAGGACATGTTGGGTTAGTATGACCTCTAATAAGACATTTTAATCTGATCTGTCACTAATGAGACATATCGCAATGCTTATTTATTTATTTATTTATAAAATATACATATGCACTGCATGCTGCATACTATCTTTTAAATTTCTTAAAAAACTTATCAGTCTCTAATGAGACATCTCGCAATGCCTTAATTATTTATTTTTATACATATGAGCACTGCATGCCATCTTTTAAATTCCTTGAAAAGCATATTTGTCTCTAATGAGACATTTTACAATGTCTTAATTATTTATTTTTGAAACATACATATATGCACCACATGCATTTTAAATTTCTTGAAAAATTCAGTTTTATATATATATATATATATATTTATTTATTAACGAGACTTTATAGGCTCATAATCTGAAGCAATTATTTATTATTAAAGAAAATGCAATATAATCAATTAATTGCATCTGGAATATTGATTTAAAAAGGATGCATCTTTCTTATGATATTTATCATAAGATATTTATTTATATTTGCTTTATATTATTTCCTAACAATTTTATCAAGATTTGGTAGAAGCACAATGTACATGCAACAACAAGAGACACAATGCAACGTGGAACTTTATCTAAGCAGTGAATTGAGGCAATTTGTTGAGAAAGTTTAGGTTTCCAACAAAGATCAAAGGTCTACCTCTAACTATACTCGACTCCAATCTTGAATACTCTCTTAGATCACAATACCCAGTAACATCATAATTCAATACTGGGCAACTCTTGTAAGCTTGCGACTACCTTGTTCTCAAAATCCTCTACTTCTTAATTTATCCAATGCTCATATTCTCACAAGGTCGTATTTGTTGGTCGGGACAAAATTGGTTACTTCGTCAACTTCTTTGCCTAAAAACTCTTACATTGTCTTTGGTCAAAGAGGGACAAGTTGTTGACATCCAATTTTGACCCTCCTTTCTTCATTGTTTTCGAACTTCTAATTTAATAACGCATCAAATTATTCTTTTTCACAATTATTTTTACTACTACAACTATTTATCTACTAAAATTATATATTTTATTATTGAAATTACTATTATCATTTTTATACCTTCTTAAAATAATTAATTGTTGTCGTCCCTTTTTTCAAGTTTCTTACTTATTTAATTAATTATAAATTCTTATTTTGTATTTATATTTTATATTAGAGTAAAATTGTAATATTGATAGTTTATTATATAAATTATTAGTTATCATCTTTTAACATATATTATGTTAGTTATTAAGTTAGAAGGCTAAATAATTTAAAAGAAGAAAGGAAAATCAACAAATTCTTAACCAGCCCATTTATTCTAGCACGCTTCGGCCCATATTTTTGCCCAAACATTAAGTCCCATAATACTCCCTAACCCTAAACATGACTTAACTCTCTAGATTGTCTAGCTAACACGCCTCTCTCACGATACCGACTCTTATGTCTTCTTCATCATTTTCAGAAAGATTCAAGCTCTTTTGTCCATAGATCAGAGTTTTGCCTCTCTATTGTCTAGTAAGAACATCTGTCTCTCACTTAATTTCTCTAAGCACTCTTTTTTATTTTGTGATTCTACCGAGTTTGACCAAGTTCAAATTTTGTAACTCAGAATCCCACCCAGATGCTTGGCTTAGAAGTCTTAGATTTCTCTATAAATACTTACTCTTTTAGCTATTTCAAGGACATTTTTGGCGATTGACTGAAAAGCACCAAAAAAACTACAACTTATCTACTCTTAACACTGTTCTTCTTTTTTCAAGAAGGAAGTGTTTTCTTTCACTATTGTCACGCCCCGAGCCTACATCCCGAACGTAATTGGCACTCGAGAACCATTGATGGTCCCCAAGCGAACCCTTGTCCTTACTCAATACTCAGCAGAAGACTTTCTTAACAAAAGGAATCTCAAAACAAAATCAACTTATAAGATATCACAAATAAAATATTTTACTCACTATACTCAAATGAACATAATTGTTCAACTCATAGTCTTTAAAACATCAACAAGGGAATGAGAAAAAGACTCCTCAACTACTACTATCTATGAAACCTCTAAAATAATGCAATGGAAATTGGGACAAGACCCACGACATCCTAACAAAACTGAAAGATAAATGGGTAATCCTCTGGAAATAAGAAGGCCCATTAAAGCAACTCTGGAATTGCAAGTGGTATTAACGGAGCGCCTGTTGATTACCTGAATACTGGTATCTGCATCATGAAAAGATGCAAACCAAATGACGTTAGTACATTGAATGTACGAGCATGTAAGGAGAACTCTAAAGCACAGGCATAAGCTTGAACTGATAAAATGAAGAACATACTCACCTCACCTCATCTCAACTCAACTCAAAAGAAAGCAACAATAAAGATGTAATTCATGTGAAAATTTTAAAACAGTAGGTAATAACTCAACGTATTTAAAAATACAATAATAACTATTTACTCTTATTTGGGAGATTTTCTATCCGACAACCATCACTATGAGCTACGTGATGATACAATGTCTCGCCCATGCTGCTAGAACTATCCTATTCCTTGCCGGAGAATAGGGTATCTTCAATTAAGTGGATCCACTAAGTTATGCTTAAAAACAATAAGGAATCATATAAAAAGTATGACCCTTTACCCATGTTGGCATACATGGTTTATGAGGATTTTGAGTTGTCTGAACTCATCCCCATATCGGTGATCAATACTACTCCCAATAATATATAACTCATGCTCATATATTTTGAAAAAAACATTCCCCATCCTCAAACTTGAGATTATTACTCAAAAGATTCTTTTAAAAGAGATAATGCTAAAAAACTCCTCATGAACTCATTTGGAAATCAAGGTTTCCTCTCGTTTTTTAAATGTAAAACATTTACATTTGAGAATACTTAGTTCCCTTATATTTGTTTTGAAAACATGAACTCAACTCTCGTAATGCTCATACTCAAGTACTCAAGTCTTAAAACAAGTTTTAAAAGATTGATAAAGACTTCTCAAAATGACTCAAAAGAACACCCTCAAACTTTACTCTTAACTCTACCTTGAATTCGAAATGCGAATTCAAGAGTTATGATTAGGATGTATAGGACCTCTCAATGATTAATACAATTTAGATAGTTTATAAGAAGAAATGAGCGAAGACACAAATATAAGAGCATAGGCGCGACGCGGAGAGAGTTTGAATTTTTGGTTGCGAAAATAATTTTTGAGACAGAGGACTCCATATCCTCTCCATGACGCGGAGAAAGGGTGCCTGACTGGATACAAAAAATCTTAAACGCCTCCGCAACATGGACCTGAGTGCAATTATTTGCCCAATCTTTTCTTCCTCTCCCAGATTCGATTCAACTTATACCCAAAATAGTTTCATCATCCAAATTCTCAAAATTTTACAAACCCAGAACAATTTCAATGAAGCCTACAAAAAGTCCATCAGGAATAGCTCTCATCTGCAAAACCCTATCCCCAAGAACTCATCAAACTCCAATAACAGAGATTGAAGAACGAAACCTCAAGAAAACTCATCAAGAAACTCAATATACAAAATTCTATGAACGAATTCAAATGGGAAACTCATGATTGGCGTGAGGGTGAACTAACCCATCACTATGAAAACATACATACCTTGAAAGTATCAAATCCTTGGCTAAATTCCTCAAAGCTCGCAAGAAATCTTGAACGCTTGAAGCTTTTCTCCCCTTTTCTCCTGTTGAACTTGGCCCTAGCCTTCCAAACGTTTTTAGACTTTAGGTAAACTGACTTTAATCATCTTTGACCCCTAATAGGTTAACAAAAACTATCTAGTATAGTGGGGGTAAGGAAAAGATCAAAATATCCCTCTTTAAAACGGATAAAATGCCTTAACAATACAAGCTGTAGTCAAACAGGCATATCTCCTTCCTCCGAAATCGGAATTTATCAAAATCAGCGGCGTTGGGAAGAAGACTCAAATATCTTTCATTTGATACCTTATGGGACATCTAACTCATCTTGTACTGAAAGTGATGGTCATTTGAAGATTACCCAAAACTCACAATTGAAGACTAACTTGCCCAATTCTCCATTTAGCTATTTCTAGTTTAGGTCTTTCTACGACCGAGGTGTTACACCTAGATTTAGACATCTTAACTTTAATGAATTAAAACCAAATGAGGCCTTATAATGAGTCTTAAAATGGATCTGAATGATTAAAATATAGAACAAAGTGTTGTGTCATTAAAATGATATCCATTAAAGATTTGCATAAATATGTCATTTCTCTACTAATTTATTGAGTTTCAATGCCGATTGTAACTACCCACAACCACCATCATCAGTCTTAACCTCATCCACCACCACTGATCATCAAAAGTAGTTTTCATCATGACTAGCCATCATTTATAATCATCATCACCAACTACTGTTACCATAATAATCAACAATCACAATATATACCTCTTCATCCATACTCGGCCATTCTCATCGAGGCTAGAAAAAATGCCTTTTCTTTGTCGATAGGCAATATTCATTAGGCCCACAAAGATAACATGAGGCGGGTGCGAATAAAGTAAATAATATAATCTTAGTTAAAGGAAAATCCTAGTGCCTTAGATAGTACCAAGAGACAAGACGCTTCTCTTGAAATAGTAGGCACTTCTTCAAGAGAATTTACTAATTCTTATAGAACTAAATGATGAACTCGAGAATTGAGGTGTGACTTAACCCCAATGAGAAAGGGTATGTGTTGACCCATAGATAACCAATTTTGGGTATAACAATGTTCTTTAAGACCAGAGGAAAAAGAATATAAATTTTCTATGCCTATCTACAATCGATGAATGTCATCTTCTAGACCACAAAAACAAGTGATGGAAGGATTGCAGCCTCAAATCCTTGGCAGGACCACATAATTTTGAAATATTACCGTCTTTCTCAAAATCTAGTTTATTTTGAAGAACTAGGAGCTTGATTGGAGGATCGACTTCCTAATCCTCATAAGTAGTTATTTTATAAGGTATGTTGAAGATCAACCCTACAAAAGGAGAAAAGGACATGAATTTCTCATTCTCAATGTTAAGGTCTGATGAAGACACCAAGGAAGATGAGACTAACAAATAAAGAGAGATGCAGAGAGTAAAAGAAGAACATATGAAGATTTGAGTAATGACAAACAACAAGTTGAGAGGTGAATAAGAACTTTGGAAGAATGCGGAAATGGCATCAGAGATATATAGAGAGAGAAATGAAGGACAATCACGATTCAACACTACATTCTCAAAATCATAGCTAGAGAACATGTGACCAAGACTTTTAATGAGATGTGACAGGCTTTGCAAAAGACAAGGTCACTACTAAAGAACTGTCAAAAAGAGACGAAAAAAGCGACGGACTGCGTCACTTTTTTGGCCAAAAGCGACGCAGTCAATCTTGTCGCTTTTTGGCTCCACGCTTTTACAAAAGCGACACACTGCATCGCTTTTGTTTTTTTAAAATTTTTTTATTTTTTTGAAGAATGCGACGCAGTCCGTCGCTTTATTTATTTATTATTTATTTTTTTAATTTTAAAAAAGAGACGAAGTCCGTCGCTTTAATTAATTTTTATTTTTTTAGAATCTTGAAAAGCAACGGACAATGAGACGCCATCTGTCGCTTTTTTGGAAAGAAAAATTTAAAAAATCTAGAAAAGCGACAAACTAAAGGACCCTTTCCGTCGCTTTTTTGGGTTTTTTAAAAAGTAAATTAAAAAAAAGGGCAGACTAAAGGACCCTGTCAGTCACTTTTCTGGGTTTTAAAAAAAAAAATCTAGAAAAGCAACGGACAAAACCATCTTGTCCGTCTCTTTTTCTGCAATTTTTTTGATAGTTGAAACTTCTGCTGCCCACATGTAAAAGCAATTCAATTCAATTCAGCCCCAATCAAACACAAAAACATTATAAAGAAGGGACACAAACTATAAAACAACAAACTTATTTTAACATTCAAAAATATCTAAATCACAATTTAAAGACTTATAAAGCCTTTCAAAATTCGATTTAAAATTACAACAAATTCATTTCAAGCTTACAAATAGTTCATAAAGACTATATTTTAACAAGATTTCTAAAGTTAAACCTAATAATTAGTTCATAAATTCTATAAATCAAGATTTGTAAAGTTCACAACCTAAAGTTTAAAATCCTACAATAATTCAAGATTTCTAAAGTTCACAACTTAAAGTTCTCAAATCCCACAATAATTCAAGATTTCTATAGTTCACAACCTAAAGTTCTAAAATCCTAAAATAATTCAAGATTTCTAAAGTTCATAACCTAAAGTACTATAATCCTAAAATAATTCAAGATTTCTAAAGTTCACAACCTAAAGTTGGAAAATCCTACAAAAATTCAAGTTCTCTAAAGTTCACAACTTAAAGTTCTAAAATCCCACAATAATTTAAGATTTCTAAAGTTCACAACCTAAAGTTCTAAAATCCTAAAATAATTCAAGATTTCTAAAGTTTACAACCTAAAGTTCTAAAATCCGAAAATAATTCAAGATTTTTAAAGTTCAAAACCTAAAATTCTAAAATCCTAAAATAATTCAAGATTCTTAAAGTTCACAACCTAAAGTTCTAAAATCCTACAAAAATTCAAGTTCTCTAAGGTTCACAACTTAAAGTTCTAAAATCCTAAAAATATTCAAGTTTTCTAATATTCACAACTTAAAGTTCTAAAATTCTACAATAATTCAAGATTTCTAATGTTTCACAACCTAAAGTTCTAAAATCCTACAATAATTCAAGATTTTTAACGTTTACAATCTTATAAAGTTCTAAAATCCTACAATAATCAAGATTTCTAAAGTTCGCAATCTAAAGTTTAAAATCCTACAATAATTCAAGAATTTAAGGTTCACAACTTAAAATATTAAAACCCCACAGTAATTCAAGATTTCTAAAGTTCACAACCTAAAGTTCTAAATTCGTACAATAATTCAAGATTTCTAAAGTTCACAACCTAAAGTTCTAAAACCCTATAAAAATTCAAGTTCTCTAAAGTTCACCACCTCAAGTTCTAAAATCCTACAAAAATTCAAGGTCTCTAAAGTTCACAATTTAAAGTTTTAAAATCCTACAAATATTCAAGTTCTTTAAAATTCACAACTTAAAGTTCTAAAAATCTAGAATAATTCAAGATTTCTAACGTTTCACAACCTAAAGTTCTAAAATCCTATAAAAATCAAGTTCTCTAAGGTTCACAACTTAAAGTTCTAAAATCTTACAATAATTCAAGATTCCTAACGTTTACAACCTAATGAAGTTCTAAAATCCTACAAAAATTCAAGTTCTCTAAAATTCACACATTTAAGTTCTAAAATTCTACAATAATTCAAGATTTCTAAAGTTCACAACCTGAAGTTCTAAAATTCTAAAATAATTCAAGATTTCTAAAGTTCACAACCTAAAGTTTAAAATCCTACAATAATTCAAGATTCTATAGTTCACAACTTAAAGTCCTAAAATCCCACAATAATTCAAGATTTCTAAAGTTCACAACTTAAAGTTTAAAATCCTACAATAATTCAAGATTTCTAAAGTTCACAACTTAAAGTTCTAAAATCCCACAATAATTCAAGATTTCTAAAGTTCACAACCTAAAGTTCTAAAATCCTACAATAATTCAAGATTTCTAAAGTTCACAACCTACTTAAAGTTCTAAAATCCTACAAAAATTCAAGTTCATATCTAATTTCTAGAATTTCTAAGTTCAAGAATTTAATTCAAGTAACCCAATTTTCAACAACAATATAATACATAATAAGCACAAATACAATGACAAATTGAAAAATTCAACTCATATCTAATACTTAATTTACAATCATATTTTAAAATCCCCAATTTTTCTAACTTCAACTTTCAAACTTACTAAATTCAAGAACTTCTAAGTTGGAAATTCAACTAATCTAATTTCAACTTTCATATACTATCCAATATTTTTCTAATTTCAAAGTAATCTTTCATATACAATTCAATGTTTTTCTAACTTCAACCGTCAAACATACTAAATTCAAGAATTTCAAAGTTGGAAAATGCAACTAATCTATCTTCTAATTCTATAACTTTTAACTTCTAATTATTTGTTAGTTCTAACTTCTAATACTCAATTCACAATCATATTAAAAATAAACCTCAATTTAGAAGAAAACCCTAAAATAAAAAATCTCCAATTCTCTCCCTAACTAACAATAATCAAATATACAAATTAACAATTGAATAACACAATTGATCAAACAAAACAATATACTAATTTATAACAAATCAAATATTACTAGAATTGAAAAAAAAACTAAAATAAACCCTAACCTTAACAAGCTAAGGAAAAGAGGCAGTGGGGATGATGGGTGGCGGCGCCGACGGGACTAATGCTCAAGGAGAGAAGGGTGACGACGGCGTGGGGTGGTGTGGGGCGGCGGCAGCGGCAGCGGTGCAACAATTTGATTTTAGAGAGAAGGGAGAGAAGAGAGAGATGAGAAAATGGGGGGAGGGGGGGGGGAACCCTCTTTTTGGTTTAACATAATTTAAAAAAAGTGATGGACAACGTCTCTTTGTCCGTTGCTTTTTAAAAACTATTTGACCAAAAAACGATGGACTAAGAGACGATGTCTGTCACTTTTCTTAAGTGTTTGACTAGTCATTTTGACCAAAGAGCGATAGACTTAGAGATGACGTCTGTCACTCTTTTTAAAAAATAATTAATCAATTAAAATTAATGATAAGCGACGGACTGTGTGGTTAGTTTTAAATTTATTTTAAATAAAAAGTGATAGACTGCGTCACTACCTATATAAAATAATTAATTATTGTTTTATATATATATATTTGGTGCAAAAATCCGTGAAAAAAAGCGACGGACTAAGAGATGCCATTTGTCGTCTTTTGTAAAACAATTCAAAAAATAATTTTCTTTAATTAAAAGCGACAGACGGTGTGGCAATTGGCGAAGCGACGCCATCCGTCGCTTTTTGGCAATTTTTTAGTAGTGGGTGTCTCATCAAAGTACCCACTAAAAGTTATAATGATGTTATTTTTACCAAATCATCAATGCAAATGACTTTTTCCCTGTAAAGTAGGGGGATTATTTGTATTGGAGAAAACTTGTTTAGCCCACGTTGGAACACTAAAGGGTGAACATTTGCCAATGAGCTCTGATGGGTATGTAAAGTCTCAAAGACAAACCCTCATAGAGGCATTCTCAAGAAAGGCATAGTAAAAGTATCTTACCCGATGACGTGGAAGAAAAGACAAAGGGGATAAAAATGTCAGGAGATAAAGGTACACGGGCGAGCTCGTACAAATCTTAACATAACATGAATATTTGTTGGCATCACCAACATTTCCACATGGCAATTGGTCATTGGCTTTAGTACTTTGATGTTCTAGTGGAACTTTCTTAATGGTTGAGGCCTCACCATTGTAACCTTTAAATAGGTCGCGCCATTCATTTGTAAGGGTATTTTGAATTCTAGATATACAATTACTACTAACTATTTTTCTTAAACATCAAGTCTACTTCTATTTTGTCTAAGCTTTTGCCTATCATCTTCATACGAGTATACTGTTGGAGTTGAGGCTAAAGCTATATATGGGACTCGCTTGCAAGCATATTGGAACATTTAGATCTACGCTCCTAACTCTTTACTGCACTTAAATTCTTTTTATTTATTTATTTTTAATGAATAATTATTATTCAGATTGCTGGTAAGTGAATCTAAAAAAGAGTTTGATTTGGACACCTGCTCTTGGCCACATATAAACTCAATTATGTTATAAAATAATATATTGTGGATGTCGACTACATCAAGAATTTACTCCATTACTTTCCTCCATTATGAAGAAAACCATAACCTCAATAACCTCCACCTTTACAACCATTATTCTTGTAACCTTTCACTTCCATAACATCCCCATTATATTCATGTTAATGTCATATTTATGATTAACCTTTTGTATGCCTCTATGTACACTATAAATAGAGGCTAAGTGCTCGTTTGGTTTGAATTCAAGTTATGATGGGATTAGTTATGATGAGATAAGTTATGATGAGATAAGTTATGCTAAAATTATTTTTTATTGAGTGTTTGGTTTGTTGTATTCAAAATAATAAATCTTAAGAACAACATATAAATTTACAAAAATACCCTTCATGGATGTGAAAAGTAATGTCTAAAAAGTGTTTAAAGGGACATTTTTGTCATTTAGTCATTTTATCCCGGGATTACTATACCACCCATAGGAAGGGATAACTTATCCCGGCCTTGCCAACCAAACAACAAATTGAGTGGCACTATAATTTAATCCCAAGGTTATTTTACCCTATCCTTCACACCAAACGACCCCTAAGGGTTCATATTGTATACACTTGAAAATTTGGTGAAGACTTGAATACTTTGAAGAATAAGAAAAACTCTCATATTTTGTCTGTATATTTCTATTGTTTTCATCTTCTATATTTCTTGTCTTAATTTGCTTTAGTTTTACAACACGTTATCAACACGAGTGTTCTATCATTGCAGGATTGAAGCAAAGTAAATAAAAGAAGGTAAAATAATTGTGTTTATTTTTCTCTGAGAAACAAGGTAAATTATTGTGAAATCTATTTTATATTTTACTTGTGAACAAGGTGAATGATTAATATTATTGTTACTGTGCATTTCTTTTTCCACCTATGACTATATATACTTTCTTTTGTATGTGAAACTTATGATTATGCTCACTGTTTGGTTATTGCATAAGATTTTAATTTATTTTGTTTTGTTTGTGAAATATTTTGGGTTCACATGGAAATTGAAAAAGGAGTGGTGTTAGTGAGTAGTTTTATTTTAGTGTAATTGGAATTACTATTTTCTTAGTGTGCAATTGATTCTTTGATTTACAACGGTAATTCACTAGCTTAATTATTGTGCATCAAACATAATATAATATAATGCTATATGTAACTCTCTGTTTTGACAAGTTTAAGATATTAGTACATACTTTGTTGAGAATATTTTTATTGTGTTTCTTTTGTTCTATATTTATTTGTGCATGTTAACCACAAAATCACAATATTTTTTTAAGGCTCAATGGTGAGTCCTATTATATTTGGCTTATTATTTCATTGATTGAGGGTAAGACGAAAGATTCAAGTCCTATCGAACCAAGAGGATAATACATCGGGTGAGAGTCCTATTGCATCATAATAATAAAATGTTGGGTTCGGTCCCAACAAATAATGACCTAAAATGCCTTCTTATGGGTAAGACGTTGGGTTCAAGTCCCAACGTTATATAATGACGATGTAACAAGGATGCTCTTGATAAAAGTCATGAAATTTGTCCAATTGATTTGCTTCATTCTTTTATGTGAATGTGGTAGCAGGACACAATGTGACTGAAAATGACAAGTGGTTAAATGTATGAATATGAGTGTGGTAAAATGTTAATGGTCAATTGTGGTAATTAAAAGGAAGAACATTATGGGTTCTTAAGATGGTCCGTCAAATGTGAAGGTGAATTTTGGCCATCAAAGTGGTATGAAAAGTTATTGGGCACATTGAGTTGGTGCAACCTAATTTAAAAGTTTTTTAAATCCTCCATCAAAATAAAGAAATACAAAGTGGTAGTACATTTAGTACTTTTAAAGTGATGTTGAGGTGGGTCAAATAAATTTGATAATGTCAAAGTATGACTAATAAAAACTTATGGAGCATGTACAAATGGTTATGGTCATTTCTTGAAGAGAATGTGACTTGTGTTCGTATAGATAAGGACATGTTCATGTATGGTTGGATAAATGCCACATCTCACCTCTACGGGAGGTTTAAGCTATTGATTTTTTTTTTTTTTTATATTTTGACATAAATGGTCATTTTGGTCATATACTTGGAGTACTACACAAATATTGTGGTATGTTTTATTATGAACTATTGGAGGACAAAAGAAAGAAATAATTCTTTTCTATAAAGGTTGTGGTCATGACCAAAATAAATGTTATTGTGTGACAACACAAATTTGTCATTGGTTGTCAAAAATAACAAATTATGACAATAATAGTAATTTCTCCTTGAAGGAGATGGTCACCATAAGAATGGTGTTGTAAAATTTGTGGCATTACACAAAATTAATTGAAAGTTTCGGAAGGACTAATTTGTTACTATCCAGAAAATGAAATAGTTCATAATATTGAGGTTGTAGTAAGTCTCAAAAGAAACTTTTTAAGTTTCAAAAGAATTGAAAAGAAAAAAAATATTATATTGAGACTATAAATTATGGGAAGATTTAATAAATTCAAATTACTACAACCAAAGTGGGTTATAAATATTTACATATAAGATTACCCATTCTTTCCTATTTTTTATTGTATACAAATATGGGCATGGTAATGGATTCACATGTAAAAGTAAACTAGAAGTTTACTAGAATAAATATCAGTTGACATAATCAGTTGGCCATTCCGATTCAAATGTGATGCAAAATAAAATTGAGAATTAACGTGGCTATATGTTTGAAGAAATAAAAGATTTTTCAAGAATTCTCTTGTGTTGCTTGTTCTCATGATAAAACGATCATTGTACCAACTAAGGTTGGGATTGTATCCCTTGAAATTATTTGGAACATATAAAATGGTGAATATGGGCCCATTCACCTGCCATGTGGACCGCTTACTATTATGATTTAATAGATGCATCTATGGTATGGTCACATGTGCATTTGTATCAACTTACAAATTGGTTTTTGTAAGGTTGTTTTCTCAATTTGTTGAATTAAGAGCACTGTTCCAAACAATAAAATTATGTTGATAATACTGGTTGGTTTAACATAAATTGTTTGCCTCCAATTATAGCTAGACCATTGATTATGAGAATAAATCTCTCAAATAAAAATTTGATATAAGATGAGTTTATTTAACATGTATTCATCAAGCCAACAAGGTTCTCCCATCACAATTGGTTCAGGGTCAGGAACCAAATAATTGTCATCTAAAAATTTGATGTGTGCACATATGATTTTATTGCTCCACCATGCACAAAGATGGATCCCCAAATGAGATTGGGGGTAAATGTTAGATTTCCTAACATTAGGGGGAGATATGTTTAGCAGCTGAGATTATGTGTGGGGTGAATTATCTAGATCCTCATTAAAAAAAATGTGAACCTGAAGTTCAAGAGATAATTCATTTGCAAAATGTTGCAAATAATTTGCCAGATGTATCTATTGACCCAATATTTTAATTAAGCTGCAAATGCTCCAATAAATAGTCCTTGAAGGACAGAGACTATGGTATGCCAAAAGCGTGAACGACCAATCGATTCCAAACGTAAAAGTCCTTGAAGAAGGAGAGGAGCAAATTATCAAAATGGTCACGATAATGAGGTAAGTGCTTTGACAGAGCACTATGACATATCACTTCATAAAACCTTGGCAAAGGTTCAGGTACCCGAAAATGATGAAAAGTGAAGAGATCTCGATAAGTTATGTCGTATTGGAATCGAGTCAAATGACCGTCGACGATATTTTTGATATGAAGTAGCACTCAATGCTATAAGTGGTTATGAGGATCTTAAATTCGAATATGTCATATAACATGGACAAATAAATAATTGGTCAAATAAAATGCACTATTCAAGTATATTTTGTTTCACTTAGAAAAATGATGTTTTTGAACTTATAGTTCGTAGATTAAAATTTATGTCAGTGGGGTACAAATGAATCATTGTGCGAAAGTATAACCGTAAGATACAAAGTACGGTTTGTGCCTTGGGGTATAAAGGGTTTTCCTAGAAGTCCTGAAAATATTAAATGGATATATGTCCTCCAGTAGTGGATGCAATGAGACTTATTTCAGTCTTGCAATAGATGAAATACTTGAATATGTATAATGACTGATTATCATGTCAACTAGACGATGAAGGTTATATGAAAATTCTTGAAGGATTTAAAAGGTCTTAAAATAATTCCATTGAGTACCCAATGGTTCTGAGATTTCTTAACACAGAGAAATAATCTTTTCAACCTCATGAAAATGATTAAAAATGTCATGTATTAGTGTAGTTGGTGCACTTACAGATTGTTGGTTATGCAAATGCTAGAAGATTATTTGATATATATATATAAAAAGTTATGTGAGGGGATTGTCATATTATCATTCAAGTTATGCCAAGAAACTAACAAAGCAAGTGACTCAACACATAGAAAATGTGTGATTTTCTTTGAGAAGAAAAGACGAGCAACGTAGAAAATTGAAATGATCAATCTCTGAGTTAGAAATGATTTGATTATGTAGATGCAGAATATTTATTTGATCTGCATAAAGCTCGATCGTAAATGAGCTAGTTGTTTACATATGGAGGCACAACAATATCTTGTCATTCAAAGAATCAAACATTGGTAACCACTTCTTCAAATCATACAGAAACAATATTGATCTATGAAGTAAGTCGGGAGTGTGTATGGTTGGAATCATGATCTATCATATTCAGAAAATATGTGATTTTCCTTTGACAAAGGATATTCTAACCACCATATATGGAAATAATATATAGCTCAATTGAAGGGAGGATACAATCAAAGGAGATTAGACAAAACATATTTCACCAAAATATTTTTCACACATGATCTTCAACAAAATGGTGATATAGACGTTCAAAGACTCATTTCAAGTGATAATCTTGTAAACTTATTCACTAAGGATTGTCAACATCAATATTTGAGAAGTTGTGATATAAGATTGGAATGCATCGTCTTCGAGATATCAAGTAAAGTTTTTATCAGGGGGAGAAAAATACGCGTTGTACTCTTTTCATTAACTATGGTTTTATCCCAATTGGGTTTTTCTAGTAAGGTTTTTAACGAGGCAACATTCAAAGCGTATTAAAAGATACATGTACTCTTTTTCTTTCACTAGGATTTTTTTTCCACGGGGTTTTCTTTTCTAGTAAGGTTTTAACGAGGCATATTATTTATGGACATCCAAGGGGGAGTGTTATAAAATAATATATTGTGGATGTCCACTACACCAAGAAGTTACTCCATTACTTTCCTCCATTATGAAGATAACCATAATCTCCATAATCTCTACCTTTATAATCATTATTCTTGTAACCTTGCACTTCCATAACCTTCCCATTATATTCATGTTTATGACTAACCTTTTGTATGCCTCTATGTTACACTACATATAGAGACATAAGGGTTCATATTGTATACACTTTAAAATTTGGTGAAGACTTGAATAAATTGAAGGATAAGAAAAACTCTCAGATTTTGCTTCTATATTTCTATTGTTTTCATCTTCTATATTTGTCTTAATTTTCCTTAGTTTTACAACAAACTATACAATTTTTAGGGTAAATATATATGACAAAGTGAACAAGTAAAAGTGAAAAATTATTGAAAAAACAACACAAAAGATTAGCGGCAAAGTAGGGATCTTGATTTTGGTCATCTCGTTTTGGACCGAGGAAGAACCTTCATAGTCAATTTGCCTCGTTAGAGTTTCCAGTTACTTTCACTTTGCTTGTTTCTCTCTCTTAATAATGATTTTTTTAAAAAATAATTACTCCCTTAATTCATCTTGGCAAAGATGAAATTTCGATATTCAAATAAGTTTGTTTTTGAATTGAAAGTTTTGCATATGACTTTTAGATATATTAAGTGACGTTGTTATTGTGATTTTAAATATTTTTTATGTAGTTTTCAGACACATAAAGTTTATTTCAAAAAAATAAAAAAATTCTATGTTTGAATTTATGATCAATATTTAAAAATTTGAATCTCGAAATTCCAACTATATATGTCACATAAATTGAGAGAGAGCCAGAGAGGGAGTATTCCTTCAGTTTTAACTTTCCGTTAGCATTACGTGCCAAAGTCACATATCTGAACAATTAAAGGTTAAATATGTTCAAATTGAATAAAATGAAGATTAATACTGAATTAGTACACAATTTAGTGGAAAACAATAGAAATAAAAAAGAACATATTTAAATAAGCAAACTATTAAAGGAAAAACTAAAAATATATAGGGAGTAATATTTTATGTTAAAAGTAATTTGTGTAGTCGAAGCAATCATCCAGGTGTCAGTTTGCTATAAGGTAAGAAAAGCAAAATAAATAAATAAAGCAAAATATAAATAATAGAGGTGAGATGCACGTAGAAATCTCCTCAAGGCGTCAATCATGTAATATTAATGAGAATATATGGTAAGAAGACGTGGGGAGCTCAAACTAAGTTATTAGTCTACCAACGTGTAGGCTACCACCTTAATGATAATTAATTATAGAAACAAAATCCCATCTATATATATATATATCTCCATGCACATATATTATATATATCTTCTTTAATTTGATTCTAATTCTCTATCTTAATTTTATAGTTTTAGAGAAAGAAAGAAGAATGGGAATATCATCAAAGTTACAAGTTATTTCTGTGTTATTAGTTGGCCTACTGGCTTTGGAGGCAGTGTCTTATAATTTTAACTATGGAATTGCCATGGACAAAACCTTGCTATTCTTTGAGGCACAAAGGTCTGGAAAATTGCCACCGAATCAACGTGTCAAATGGCGTGGCGATTCAGGCCTCAAGGATGGTTTTCTCCAAGGGGTAAGACTAATTCATATATAGTATAGTGATTTATAATATAGGTTATGTAATTAATTAAAACTATGATTGATATATGTAGGTGAATTTGGTGGGAGGGTACTATGACGCAGGAGATCATGTAAAATTTGGATTGCCTATGGCATATAGTTTGACAATGCTAGGATGGAGTGTTGTTGACTATAGGAAGGAAATAGCAGACCTTAATCAGATGGGAAATACCTTGGCTGCTATTAAATGGGGTACTGATTACTTCATCAAAGCCCATACTCAGCCCAATGTCCTCTGGGCTCAGGTAATTCTTCTTCTCTACCCCTCAACTACATTTAAATTTGTTGCAATAGTTTGGTCACCTGCCTCTTGAAAATGCCTACTCTTTTATCCATTGTTTTATCGAGTGATTCATCGTATACATCCCTTGCACGTTACTCCTGAGACAAGTTTTCATATATTTCATTGCTGGTACATGAACGATCTATTACATCACAACTATGTATAGGATCATGTAACCTAATTTTTGGGAAAATTGTATATTGACATTATTTGAAACTTTTGTAACTGATTTGAATATCCCAGATGCCTAGTATTATTTAATTACTTGTCTTTCTTATTTTTCACGTGTAACTAGTTTTTCTAAAATGTATCATTACTTAAGCAAATAATAAGATTTCTTTCATAAAGCAATTAAACTATAGAGGAGCCACTATAAAATGTGCACTAATAAAACTTTGAATTTGAAAGAAACGAGTTTTAAAGACTTGTTTTGAAGGTAGTATGTTTAAACAAGTTTTAATAGAAACCCCTTTTTTTTTATAGCAAATAACGGGTAAGATGGATATGTGCTTGTTGTTACTTATCATAAAAGTTACAATCCTTTGAAAAAGATGAAAAAAGTCATAATCCTTGACAAAGCTGCAATCCTCCAATGTGAAAAACTGTCTTCTTGTAATATAATATAAATAACGAAATAAATATAAACATAAAATATAGAAGGTACACAAAATTGAGTGTTTTTATCTTGGAGTATTATAGTAATTTAACATTCAAGTTTGAGGATGATTTTAGTTGAGGGTATTATAATAATTTAACATTCAGGTTGGGAAGTTTATATATGCAGTATAAAAATATAAATGTATTAGTTTGGTTGGTGAAAATTTCAGGTTGGAGATGGTGATTCTGATCACTATTGTTGGGAGAGAGCAGAAGATATGACAACCCCAAGAACTGCTTACAAGCTTGATCCTAGCCACCCTGGTTCTGACCTTGCTGGTGAAGCTGCTGCTGCTTTGGCTGCTGCCTCTCTTGCATTCAAGCCTTATGACTCTTCCTACTCTAATCTCCTTTTAGTCCATGCAAAACAGGTACACCTTAATATAATCAAAAACTCTGTGTGTTCAAAGGTCTTAATTTCACATTTAATTTATGAATATGTATAATTTTAGTGTTCAATTGACCACCCTTTGCAGCTATTCTCATTTGCGGATACATTCAGAGGTTTGTATGATGATTCCATTCCAAATGCTCAAGCATTCTACACATCATCTGGTTATTCGGTTAGTGATAATATAATTTTCGTTATCTGCTACTCCCACACAACTTCCTACCCCAAGTTCAACTAATAAATTTGCTCACATCAACTTTGTTGATCATGATGTATTAGGATGAGCTTCTATGGGCGGCTGCATGGCTCTATCGAGCAACTTATGACGAGTACTACTTAAAGTATGTGGTGGACAATGCGGTATCTTTGGGAGGAACTGGATGGGCAGTCAAGGAATTTTCCTGGGACAACAAGTATGCTGGTGTTCAAATTCTTCTGACCAAGGTAATTGCAATAGTTGGAGATATCCTATTTTCAAAAAAGAAAAAAAACAATTACTTTTAGAATTAATTTGTTGCAATGTGATTTAGCTAATCGGATAAGGTCTTGCATTTTTTATTTGTAGATTCTCTTAGACGGAGCTGGTGGATCATACACTCCAACATTGAAACAGTACCAGGCTAAAGCAGATTACTTTACATGTGCTTGTTTGCAGAAAAATGATGGATACAATGTAGCCCTGACTCCTGGTCAGTAAAGTAGGAAAGAATTTTTCTGAAATTCTGCATCTATATATTGGTTAGTTAGTAAACATTGTTTTTTTTCTCTATAATGTTTTTCAGGAGGCCTTATCTATGTTCGCGAATGGAATAATCTGCAATACGCTTCATCAGCTGCTTTCCTACTCGCCATGTACTCCGATTATCTTTCTGAGAAAAAAATTGTATTAACATGTCCTGAAGGTCAAGTTCAACCATCAGATGTCCTTTCATTTGCTAAATCACAGGTATGCGCATTTCAACACGCAGCCTGAACTATTACTTAAGCATAATTATACTGAGTTCATTTTCACCTTCTACTACTTTTTATGAAAGAAGTAGCAAATTGTGATACTGTTGAATATAGTAGATAATTTAGTTGATGGATTTCATTATTTTAACCGACTTCATGATATTGAATTCTTCAGGCTGATTACATTCTTGGTAAAAATCCCAAGGCCATTAGCTACTTAGTTGGTTATGGACAAAACTACCCAATCCACGTTCACCACAGAGGCGCCTCCATTTCTCCTATTTCAGTACTACATACTGCTGTTAGTTGTATAGAAGGATTTGAGACATGGTATCGCCGCCCTCTGGCAAATCCCAATATTATCCACGGTGCCCTTTTGGGAGGTCCAAGCAAAACCGATGACTTCAGTGATGACAGGTCCAATTATGAACAAACTGAACCAACATTATCTGGTTCAGCTCCTCTTATAGGACTCTTCGTCAAGTTGCAGTCCCTCTCAGGCTATCCAGGTAAGCTTTTAAATAAAAATTTCAATTTCTAATCAAGATTTTCAAGCTTGTCCTGTCATACAGTTAGTAAGTTTGGCTTTAAACTACAGGTTCTTATCGTCATATATCACCAACACCATACCAGAAGCCTCCAGGTTGGTAACTATACTTTAAAGCATTAGAAAAGCCGAGACGAAAATTGATTTTGGTTCACAACTATTGAATACTTAACACAAGTAATGACATTTGTATTCTGCAGCTTCCTATCACCCACAGCCATCACCCTACTACAAGGCTCCAGGATCATCAAGCTATAAAGCTCCAGGTTTGTACCATTAGAAATTTGATATTGCACTTTCATTTCTCTTCTTGTACTTTTTCGTGTCACCCACACCACAGAAAAAGGATAAAACCGAACAAATGAGGAAAAGCGAGAACTATAAATCAGAATACCAACCCAAAATAAGATTAAAATCTTTATCATAGCAAGTTCTTTTCATTTTTTGCAATGATACAATAATTAGAAAATTAAAAAGTGACATTTCTTGCAGGTGCACCAGTGACATTCTTGCACTCCATAATTTCTACATGGACAATTGGTCCAACAACTTACTACAAGCACAGAGTGGTGGTGAAGAACACATCTCAAAAGCCAATCACAAATCTTAAGTTAATAATTGAAAACCTTTCAGGATCATTGTGGGGGCTAAGTCCATGTCCAGAGAAGAACACATATGAGCTTCCTCAATGGATTAAAATACTAAAACCTGGTTCAGAACTCACTTTTGTATATGTTCAAGGAGGTGCTCAAGCCAAGGTTTCAATAAAGAGTTACCACTAATAGAGAGTTGACCAGTTATTGCCCAATTTTCCTGAGGCTCTAATTCCTTAAAAAGATATTTTTCTTTTCTTTTTCATGTTGGAACTATTGACATTTGTAACATGGCAATGAAGATGCTTTTTGCAACCATTGTAGTTTGTGAATTACTATTGTTTTGAGTATAATTTTTTTTTCTCTTTTCTCTTTGACTTGTAAGCAAGCAAATGCATTTACTTCATTTGCTCGCCATAATGATATAAATCGTAGCATAAAGAGCTTCAAAACAACAACTCACCAAATCATCACCTTTGTAATATATTCAACACAAGGATTTTTGTCATGCAAAACTCCTTCCTCAAGGGAGTAAAACAAACTACGACCTACCTTTGTGAGATTTGCCTCAAATCTCCACTTAAAACTCAAGCAATAACCAATGAGACTAACACCCTATTACCTAACCCTTCCTAGCCTTTACCACTCTAGGAACAATTACCTAATACAAAATGTTTAGTAAAGTAAAACGTTATGGTATTTCAAGCAGAGAATCAGTCAAAGATCTAGAGAACTATGACAACTGCTTCCTTAGGAACATGTTCTCTTCGATGAAATTTGACTCTTCATGATGAAAACTATGGCTAAGAATAAATCTTGATATGTGTGAATAGAGTCCACCATCAATAGAATCAATGTGGCATATTATATAGGAGAGGTGAAGTGTAATACCCCGTACTTTCGAGCTAAGATTTGAACCATTCGACTTCTATCTTTGGTGGTTCTTTGGTTTTTGGAGGACCTATTTATGCTTGGAAGTATCATTTGTGTTTAAGTTAATTAAAGAATGGATAGATCAAGTTTGAAGGGGTTATGCCAAGTATGGTGTATGGTAGTAGGTTGCATGCATGGGTCATACCTTGAGTCGTGGATAGGCTATGGAGTGAAGGAACTAATGTGCAACATTGGAGGAGCCATGTATTTACTGTACATGGAAAGTACATGATGTACCTTGGTCGTAGGTAGAAGGTGAGGCCCATACGAGGGAAGGTACGAATCGTATATTTAGTTCTTGCACAAGGTCCAACTTCAAGCAAGTGTATCTCTCAATCTATGAAGAGTTAAGAGACACATCTAAAAAATTCCACCACAACCTACATAACAATTTATGCAAAATCAGAGAAGATGATATCGTACCCAATGTCTAATTAGTTCAACGAATAAATTCAAGACCTAAAAATTAGTCCTTGACTCTAAGAACTTAGATCACCATAATGAAAAGATGAAGGGCCAACTAAAGGGGGATCAAACATTATTAGACAAGGCATAAAGTAACGTACCTGCATTTCATCCCTTATGCTTAGGAGTTTGCTAGCTAAGTACCATGTGGTTTGGTACTCACCCTTTGCTTCTATATTTGTGTATGTTACGAGCCTGGATTTTCGTGATACTCTCTATTCTCTTCTTTTAGAAGGCTTCTATGGAGATTTTGTGGTATATATTCGTCATCGCGACGAACCGTCTTACTCCTATTTATGATCTTGTTCTACTTTAGAGACAACATCATTTGAGACTTGTGTTTTCTTTCAAATCTATTGTAATACATTAGAGGCTTGTGAACGTGACCACAAGGTTTTGGGGGTTTTACTAAGTTGACTTAGTTATCCGCATTTATGATATTTTGAGATTCAATCTGTTTTACATTTGTATTTTTTCTGAATTTGTGTTTTAGGCTGACTTGTCTTGGTGGGATAAGACAATTTTCATCACATCCATTTTTGGATCGTGAAAAATGCTATTAATGCCCCAGATTCGTAGGTCTCACGTGTATACAAGTCAAGTCTAGTAGAGTGTTGAGGATCCGCGGAGACATCTGTGGCTTATCTTCTAGAGGCTCTGGTGACTTTTAGGAAAAATCTTCACTTCTTTAACTTCTATCATGTGTCCTTGGTTCAATCTTATTCTTGTGGCTTCATTCCATTCTCTCACTTATCGTGATGACTTGTACGTGGTTCTTCATGGGAGAAGTTGATGTGTTGTGCATGGCTTGGATGTATATCTTTTACTAAGGTGGAAGTGATAGACTTATGGAAAGGATCCGTGGTCGGATCCGAAATGTTTAGCTATTCAAAGGGGTTGAGTAAGATGATGGATCAATGATACATCTTAAGGATATTTGAATGCTGAGATGAATAATGGTTTTAGGGACTTCATGAATGTGTTATCTTTTTCAGGTTAGTTACGCAGCATCGAAAATAGTACTTGTGTGGTATATACGATATATGGAGTGGTTTGCCAATTAAGAGCACAATGATTAAATGAACGACTAGATAATGAACATTGTACCTTTGGAAACTACACTTAGTAAGGTTGTCATAACACGTATGGGTTTCTTAGCGAATGATGTTGTTCCAGTTGAAGTTAGAATTTGATAAGTGGTAGATTTACACTCTTTTGAGGCCTATTTAGTTCAACAATTAGTGTCCTCAATGCCTAATTATGTCCTATTCTGATAATATTTTGATAATTTACAGCTATGAAGGCTAAAGGACAATGAAATTATGAATACTTGAAAGAAAGGCCAAAACATGGAAAGAAGTGTAAACTCCACACTGTTCATCGCCTAACCAAAAGGATGGATCATCTAACTGGTACGACCTCACCTAAAGTCACAATTGAAATTGTCAAGACAGGTTAACGAACTGAATGAAGAAACGATGACTCACTGAATGTAATGGACGAACTGAATTACCATTGTTGAAGGTGATAGAACTTTGATAAATATGAAGGCTTAAAAGGCGAACAAATGTGGTACTTAGCGATTCACTGAACATTAAAGGAAGACTAAAATGAGATCACTGACTGAGGTTGAAACACCTGAAGCCTAGATCAAGAGAAAGGTGAGCTAAGGAGCAAACAACGATCGGCCAAATTAGCTTGGTGAGCCTGACTAACGTCGCCAAAGGGGTCACACAGTGAATTTTGGGAAAATATAAATAGCCCAAAGGAGACTTTGGGAGAGAGACTTTTGCAGAAGAAAATTTTTGATACTTTTAGAATAGATTTTGAAGTTTCTAACTTTGTATGCTCTTGAGAAAAACACTCTAAGTTTTGGGGTTTTAACTTTTGCTCTTTAATATGACATATTGAAGTTGAAAAATCAAAGTGGGTGTTGATTATAATTGCTTAATTTTATCATATCCATCACTTTCTTTATGATAGGTATAGTTTATTTACTTTTTTTGTGATGGGTGGCTAAAACCCCAACCCTAGGGGTACAATTATGGGGTTATGTGTTGATTTAATGTAGTGGTTATCGTATTTTGCTCTGTTTTATTATTGTTCTTTCAGGGATTTGGACTAATTGGCATGGGGTTAATTCATGGGTTAAGGTTGCAAACTTAATCCTAGTTTAGATCTTTGATTGATGCTCAAAAGAGATTGATTGAAGTGAGTAATTAGTCTATGATTGCAATTTAGGTTTGATGTCTATGATTTTCGTGAAAGAGAAATTATGGGTCAGATACATTTTCCCAAATCTGCTCGAAAGAGAGATTTCTTAAGGTAGTGGGTGGATTTGTAAATCACATAAATGAGACCGAAAGAAGATTTTATGAGTTGACACTATGAGATCAAGAGAAGATTAGTTTCATTTAAGATGACCCAGCCTATCGATGATTGTCCAGAACTATTTAGCAACACAATTACCTGTATGTGACATCAATTCTACGCCCCGCACCCTTATATTGCTTTCTAATTGATTGATTCTCTAAAGTTTTAGTTTAATTGTAACTCTTGATGTCAAAATCTTTTTCGTAGATTTGGTAGAACCATTAACCCACCGTTCTTACTTGCTGCAAATGAATTAATTTACAACCTTAAAATTCTTGATAGAATTCCTTGCATTATATCATTCCATGTGGGATTCTACCTCGAGTCTTAATTTGATATTCTTATTGACAAGGATCACTTATTCTCTTAATGTTTTTGAGGATAGTTTGAGCATTATAAAATATGGCGCTGCTGCCGAGGAATGATGGCTAAGCAATCCATTCATAGAAAATAATTTGTAAATTGGCTTAGTTGTAGTAGATTTGCTTGGTGTTGTGGTTTGCTGATTTGCAGGTGTAAAACATGAGTGACCACTTTAGTGATATTGATAGTCACTATGGGAAAAATGACATTATGATTTTGGTGATTTGAATGATATGCACATGAACATCATTCAAACTATAGGAGCCATCCAGTTACCTCTTACAACAGGGGGGGACAATTTTTCATGTAATCGAAATAATGTCACAATTGCTCCGAATGAAAGAATGTTCGGAGGTTTTGATCATGAGGATCCTCATGAACACTTCAAAATTTTGTGGATATATGTAGACTGTTTGTGTTCAAGAACATCTCACAAGAGTCCATAACGTTTAAATTATTTCCATTCATTTTGACAGGTGAATCTACAAGATAGTTTGCTGAATTGCCAAATGATTCTATCAATTCTTAGGAGGAGTTGACTGAAGCTTTCTTCGATTCTTTCCTCCCTTAAAAATGGTAAAGCTTAGGAACAACATCCAAAATTTTAAAAGAATAGTAGGTGTGCCTCTACATGAGATATTGTTGCGGTTCTGGAAATATCTTCTACAATGTACAACACATGATGTTCCTGACAATTTGCTACTGAGGTACTTTTATTGTAGCCTTGATTCAGTCAATAAAGGCTTGGTTGATCAACTTATTTAAAGTGGGATAATGCGACAACTGTTTGACATAGTAATGATGTTGCTAGATGACATGACAAAATTTGACCGAGCATGGCATACTAGAGAGAATCAAGTATCTTATCAACAATGTGGCATGAGCAAGGAACAAATGGAAACATATAATGAGTTTTATGAAAATGTGGCTAAAATGATGACCCAACTTGACTTGTTGTCTAAACATGTCATGGGAGGTCGACTTAAAACTACCACTGTGGCTGGTACAGGCATTGAACAATGCCCAGATGATTCCAAGTTTGAGGCATTATATAATGAGGAAGTACAATACTTGGGAAATCAAATTTGGGGTTCTCACCAGAACTACCAAAGGCAAGGTAGGAACCAAGGGTGAAACAAGGAGCGAGACAATGGTTAGAGAGATTGAAGTGGGAAATTGGAGAGATACGAAAGTTGAAAAGTACAAATATATTCTCCCTCATGATTGGTCTAAACTAAAAGAACCAGTTGGACTGAAGGGAAATCACGCTAATGAAATGCTTACAAGGATTTTGAACAAGGTTAAAGGGTCTGACAAGGTGTTGAATGATTGAAAAATTACTTCTCCACCTTAACTCAGTTGGTGTCAATCAAAATACTTGAAACGCAACTATACAAACTCGAAACTCATCTCAATCTAAGGAAAAAGGGGAATTTTCCTAGTGACGCTGTCCTAAATCCTAATAATAATGGATGTTGAGTAAGAAATTTGTCGTGCCATGACGTTAAATAAAACACTTTCTAGGGGGCAACCCATTCTTTATTTATTTTATTGCTTTCAATAATGGATATTATGAATGAAGGTTGAAGTGATGTCAAAGTGTTGAGAAATGTAAATTGGGTGATGCCAAGATCAATTCGGCAATCCACCAAATGTATTAAGTGGACATATTCATGTCTGTCTTCTGGGCTGGAAAAATTGAAAAAGTTTACTATCAACTTAGGCAGTCTGAGCTCCAATTAGTGATCTGCCTAAGTTCATTAAGCGGATGCCATCGAGCTTGCCAAATAAATCTTTAGGTTTGGTATCCATTTAGATCTCATCGACGAGATTTAGCTCCTTCAGTGATTCATGGAATGCTTCGGCGATGTTAGTCGCAGTCCACGGAGTGGGTCTGATTTAAATAGGCCTTGAGTATTTTCAAGTTAAAAAAGAAACACTTTCATCTCTTTGTGCTTATTTCCCTCCTAAACTCCTAAATACCTTCATTTTAGTGTTTTATACCTCCTTTCACTTGCTCAGAGTGCTTTGGATTGCTTGCATCTTGATCCCAACCCTAGTTCCATCGATTTTGTACTTTGCTACTATCTTTGAGGTTGCGTTTCGATTTCTATCTTGTTATTTGTGTGACCTAGGGTATTGTTCCATTTGGAAAGCTTGTATTAGTTTACCAAAACCTACTCAATGTATCACCAAGTGGAAGTGAGCATCACCCTTTATGCCTGTTAATTTTAAGTTTGCACTCTCACTTTCAGTGGACTTGTCTTAGTCCACAAAAACCAATTCACTGTGTCTCCGAGTTGGAGATGACTCCGCCCTCCATGCCTATGTTTTTTGAAATTGTGCACTTTCAACTTTGGCTAGCTCACCTAACCTGTTAGGCGAATCACCTTCCCAATAGGCGAGCCTCAAAACTTAATTTTGAATTGTGTTTTACCGATTCTATGTTTGAATGATTGGGCCTTGCAGAAAATGTCTAGAACAAAAGGAAAGAGGGTAGTAATATCTGACACGGAGTTTGAGAGTGAATCTCCTCTCCCTACTCCTCCTAAGAGAAACAAGGAGATAGAAATCAACGAGCCATCTGAGGCTACTCGCTAACAACAAACTACTCTGTGCTCCTCTACGCATATGAGTGAGCAACCTAACAAAGTGGTTGCTAGAAAAAGAATGGACATCAGGTCCAAGTTGGTTAGCCTTCTCAAGCTTAGTCCCACCACTCACATGTTCTCCTAATCATTGCTCCAATGGCCCTCAACAGGCTCAAGGCTGCTAGAGAAGACACAATTCTAGAGGAGCGACGACTATTCACAAATGGAGTCATGAGTGACTACCCAACCATTTTGGATACTATTCAGTTTCATATGCTTGAGGTGTTTAGAAAAGCTCAACATCCTTATGTTCAAGTGTGGGTCCGACAATTCTACACAACCTATATACATGCCTTACCAAAGAAGAAGAAGGGCATAGTTTGGTATCCCTTGGAAGAAGTATAAGTATGTGTCAAGATGGTACAATGCCACACAGGTGCAATCAAGACTGCCCTAGGCACTCTAGAAAATCGGGGTAAGATGTTTTAACTCCGGATGCGACATGACCTTGATTTATTTGATGGTTGGCTAGTACCTCTTATTTCTGATGCCTCTCCTCCATGGATGGCTGACGGGGAAAAAACAGAGAAGAAATATGTGAATGTTGGAGCCTAATATTGGTTTGGATTCATAAGAATTAATATCATGCCTTCACAAAATGAATCAAGCCTCCGGCACCCAAAGGTTGTCTTTGTTAGCACAACTATTGATAGGGAAAAGATAAATATGGGGTTGATTGTTGTAGATGAGCTATTGATAAGGGGTAGACAAGAGAAGAACTCTCTCTCTTTCCCGGTCTTGATCACATAACTGTATGAGACTTCGAGAGTTCCTTTTCGGGAGAGGACTAGTGTGAGGATCACCCCTGCCTCCTCACATCCAGAAGATTAACGTATACTTGCAAGATGATGTAGCTTAAGGAGGCCGCCACCATACTACAATAATAAAGTCTATTACCGGCATTTAATATGAACTTAAACGACAATACAAATAGCCACTAAAACTTTTACCGGCATTATTTAATTTCTATTGGATCCAATGTCGCTAAAGGCTTTAGCGACAAGTACAAAGAGTGCCGGTAAAGGTACCAACTATGGCCGCTAAAAGGTTTCAATTTTAGTGGCATTTATTTAGCTGCAATAACAATAGCCACTAAAACCACCTAGAATTTACATCTTAAATTGTCACTAATGACGCACCTTATTAGCAATAAAAATGCTCACAAATTGACAAATACTATTATGAAGAAATGATGTGTTCATTGAAATCACAATAAACAAAAAAACCACTATTTATTCATTATCTTTTAATGTCAAAGAATAATAGGAAAAAGGTATTGAAACAATTAAAATATAAAGAAAATAGTTATTAAAAGAAGGTAAACCAACTATTAATATCATTATATCTTTCAACCATTATAGTTGAAAACATACCACGAGGTATTCCTTCACTTTGTCAGCCAGAGGGAAAGAATAGTTGGTTTCAATTGCAATGGCCAACACATTCTTGTAGGTATTGGTGAAAAAATGTGGTGCAACAGCTAAAATAGGGTAGGAGAGGGTATAATTCCAAGTTTGGCAAGTAGGGCGCTTTCAGAGGAACCGACTTTATCACCCTTCTTGATGAACTTCGTAGGGGTGATAAATTCAACTGTACCCTTGTTAATTTTAGTAGGAATGCTGAGCACCTGCAAGAATATATTATAAGGTAAGGAGAAATAACTTCTTAGTAGACAAGTGAAAATCAAAATTCTTTGGAGCATGAGAAAAGTGCCTTGAAGAAAAAGGTCTACGAGAGGTCAAGACGAGTTTTTCCAAGAGGGACAACAACATCAACATTCAACGGGAGCCACCAAACCAACACGGGCAGGTGCTCCAACCTGTAACATAAATGGAGGACAAAATCTTCAGCATAAAACATAATATAATAAAGGCCGGAAGGAAACATAGTACAAATAAAACTTAGAATCAATTCAAACATCCAAAATGACATTTTTTGAACTTCCAAATATTACTTGGAAAAATTTGACTGTAAAATCTATTTTGTATGTTTGCAGTTGCATAAGATAGTTACATGCACGTGGTAAAATACTTCATATATGTTATCCACAAAACATAGTCCTTGGTATTACTTAATTAGTTATCATTAAACAGGGTGGAGGAAACAAATAAAGCTCTATCATAGAGAACCATGGAACCATGAGCAAGATCTTGTCTTAATTTTGGTGAGAATCGTGTAAGTTGATTGTAAAATTAATTCTATTTTTTTTATCTTAACTTGGGAATTAATCTTATCGTATAGGAACAATCTTGATCAAGAAAATTCTGTCTGAACACCACCCCTTTTCCACTGTCATATTGCACATGTTAAACTCAAGTCAGACTTACAAATTAATATTTTTCAATCTTAGAAATTATAGTCAAAGTATTACAAATATCTATTATCACTCAACTAAATTGTCCTTTGCGAGACAAGAAGTGCAAGACTTGTGAGAAAGCAATTCAACCTAATCCAGAGAGTAAATTAACCAGCTTTGATGGAATGGAAATTTGGTTGTACCTGAAATAACCATCTTAAAAGCAATTCCATCCACGCCCCACAATCCTATCAAGCATTTGGTCCATAAATGGCATAAGAAAATGGTCTTTCTCAGTCCATGCATTCAATTTTCGGTAGTGCATGCATACACGCTACCCTGTGACCGGTCTTATAGGCACCAATTCCCTTTTTTCATTTGGAACTGCCGTAGTTCCTCCTTTCTTTGGCACACATTGCATGAGACTCACCCATTTGCTATCCGTAATGGGGTACACCACACTCACATTGAGCCAATTGATGATTTCTTTCTTTACCACTTGTTTCATTGGTGGGTTTAGTCTCTTTTAATGCTCAATGCATAGTTTGCATTCACTATCCAATTATATTTTATGAGTGCAAATTCTGCGTGGGTGGGGAAATCCCTACAATATCAACAATTCTCTATCTAATAGCTTTAATGTATCATTTCAACACATCAACAAGTAATTTTACTTACCACTCAAGTAAATCTGTAGCAATGATGACGAGCAAGGTGTTACTTGCCCCTAAAAATACATACCAAAGGTGGGATGGGAGAACTTTCAACTCAAGATTTGGTGGCTCTTTGATGGATTGTTTAGTGGGGGAAATCTCTTGATTTTTAAGATCAGTGTCGAGCTTCAAGGGATTCTTAGAGTTCGAACCTAAACCCAATAGAGCAGCCATAACTTCATCATAACCTTGAGCTTCCTTCTCATCTTAATTTGAAAGGACGGTAGTGAGAGGATCCCCCACATAAAACATCTTACTTACATTATCCACTGCCTCATCAAATATATCAAGGGTTGAAACTACCTTAATGTCACTCGGTTGCTTCATCAATTTGCACATATTGAAAGTAACCTCCTATAACACCCCATATCCAAAAAGGGAAAATGATCAAATTTAGGAAATTGCAGGTGCCAGCCACGAGGGTCACCCACGGCCTGTGGATGGGACCACAGACCGTAGGTGTGGTCCGTACATGGCCCAGCCTTTGAATGATTTGAGGTTTAGGACTACAGCTAGACCATAGACTATAGGCCAGAGCACGGTCCGTGGTTCACTAGCTAAAATTATGGTTTCTAATGACCAACCATGGTCCACTAGGATGGGCCGTGGGTCAGACCACGGTCCGTCGACTGGGTCCATCGATCCCGACAATTAATGTTAGGGGTAGTTGGGTCTTTTACTAATTAACTAGTTCCTATACTACTCCATTTTGCCCTTAACTAAAACCTCAATATAATTTTTTTCAACCCCAAATTAACCCATTCACTTCATTCTTCCAAATTCACAAAAAGAAAACCAAATCTCCTCTCCAAATATTTTTCTCTCTAGGAACATGAAGAAGAAGAATATGCAACCTAGGGTTTCAAGTCAAGGTCTCAATTCGTCCATTGAAGGCTAGCATTTGGATTCAAGGTATTATAGTTTTCATCAATGGATTCCTTTCATCTATGTAGAATTACCCAATTGAGTTAGGGTTTTCTTCAATTATCATGGGTTCTTTTCATTATTGATTTAAATGATTGAATTATGATCTCTTATGCATGAATTGATGAAATATGATGATTTTATGATGATTTACCCATGAACCCATGTAATCCCCATGTTTTCAAGTTATGTATCATATGATGTGGGATTTTGAGTATAAAGCAAGAGTTTTATGAAATTAAGAATGTATTGCAAGCTTTACATGTATTTATGATGAAATCCATATCTAACCTATGTTTTCTAAGTATTGATGATTAAAACTGGCTTTTGAACCTCAAGAGGTAAATTATGGAGTTATGCATTATTTTATGAAATCTATGCAAATGTTTTAAGGGTAGTTTGAGAGTAAAGTACCAATGATGATGCTGTGTTGTGAAAGGATTTTCTCACTAAACACATAATAGTATGATGTGAATGGTTTTCTTGCATAGAAAGGATTCTTAGGTTGAAATCTCTCTCCACCTAATTGAATCAAAGAGTAAGAACTATCTTAATGAACTAGCTTGGATAGGTTGTCCAAGGGAACCTTTCCATGATTAATGAATTCAAGTTAGAAATGACTATTCCATGGGATTTATGCTTAGTACCGTGTGGATGTTGTTGATGGGATGGTAAAGCTCTCCCGTTAGTAGAGGTCGGGTTTCTAGAAGCAATCTCATGAGATGGAAGCTCCCCTATTAGTAAAGGTTGGGTTTCTAATAACAATCTCCTTATCCCTTAACTATGTTCCCCCATAGGTTGATTAGCTAGTGCATCCACTTAAGCTAGAAGTTCATGGTTCTACATTGGCAAGTAGGATAACCTTTTTCGGTGTAGGAGACATCGGGGATCATGTTATAACTCACATGGTCTCTATGTTGGTTAAAGCTAATTCCCCACAAGTAATAATGAATTAAGGTTACTTCAAGAAGTATCGCATATGAGTTCAAAGGTTTTAAAGATGAAGTTAGGTTGCATTGACCATGATTCTATGACTTATTCTTTCTAACACTTTTATATCATGTTTTAGATTGGTCAATCGCATGTCATAAAATGAAATGTCCCTTTGTAGCATGATTTAAATGGCTTATAAATGACTATCATACTTGTTTTGTACTAACACATACTCTTGCCTACATTACCCCAAATATAGGGTTCGACAGTCAAGGTACTTAATTTCGTGGCTAGAGGTTGACTTGAGATATTCTAATCTTTTGGTGAGCCCTCATGCTTTGAGGATTGGAGTTTTATTATTTAACTTTATTTCATATATTTTCTCTTTTGAACATGTTGTATGGGCTAGGCCCAATTTCATTCTATTGTATTAGATAACTATGATGAGACAAGTGTAATAGACTTCCGCTTCACTTTTATAAAATGTTTTGGGCTTGGAGCATTGTTTTACTCTTATTTCTATATTTCTTATATAATGAGAGCTAAGTGGCTTGTATGGAGTCCTCGGGGTTCTATACGCCATGTTACATCTAGGGGGTATCCCTGGGCCGTGACATACTTAGTAATCAAAGCATATGGTTTCAATGGTCCTAGGATGTCTCATAAGCCGCATCTAGTAGCATCTTATTCATAAATGTGAAGCACGCCACATTTATGAATGAGAGGCCTACAAGATGATTAGGAAACTCCATTTCTTTCATTACTCTTAAGTCATGTGATAGAGCTCAACTCTATAGGGTCTCTCTCCTAATCCTATGTTCTTCAGGATATGGCTTCACGAAGAGCTTATACTAGAAGGAATGTGAGGGAGAATACAAAACAAGAAGCTCCTTGCCAAGCTCCTCAAGTTTCGATCGATCCTTTGGTCGAGCAAGTGTCGGATGCGGAGTTTTGGACTACTTTTCAAGTGTTGGCCCAAGCCATGACAGCCTAAGCCAATAGGGAGGTAGTGGTTCTATGAACCCAAATGTGGGTACGAAGGCTTAAAGAGTGAGAGACTTCACAAGGATGAGTCCTTCGAAATTTCATGGTTCCAAAGTTGAGGAATATCCTCAAGAATTTATTGATGAGGTCTATAAGGTTTTGATGATCATGGGAGTTACGTCTGTGGAAAAGGTGGAGTTGGCCACTTATCAACTAAAGGTTGTGGCTCAAATATGGTATAACCAATGGAAGGAAAAGAGATCGGAAGATGCGGATGCGGGTCCTCTTGATTGGGAGAAGTTTAAGGCCGCTTTTCTTGATAGGTTCTTTCCCCTTGAGATGAGGGAAGCCAAGGTGCGTGAGTTCATTAACCTTCAACCAGAAAGTATGAGTGTGAGGGAATATGCTCTAACATTTACTCAATTGTCTAAGTATGCTCCATCAATGGTTGTCGATTCAAGGGCTAAGATGAGTAAGTTTGTTTCGGGTGTGTCCGAAATAGGGTTAAAGAGTGCCGAACCGCTATGCTTATTAATGATATGGACATCTCCCGTGTTATGGTGTATGCACAACAAATTGAGGAGGAGAAACTCAAGTAAAAGTCTATAGAGTTAAAAAAGGGCTAAGACCAGAGACTGAGATTTCTCTAATGTAAGGTTCGATGGACAAGATTGTCCTAGATTCTGACAAAGGTTTTTCGGTCAAGGTTCCTCCAATTCTCCTCCTAAGTTTAACCAAGATAGGGTGTCTAACCCTAAGCCTCAAGGAGGTAATGGTAGTGGATCTTTATTGCATAGGTCTAATTGTAGCAAGTGTGGAAAGAAGCACAAGGGTAAGTGCCTAGCAGACACAGATGGTTGCTTTGGTTGTGGTAAGAGTGGTCACAAAATGAGGGATTTCCCAATGCTTGCGGCTAAAGGAAGATAGGGTAAGCAAGCTACTGCTAGTGGTAAGGGTTCCAATGCTCCTAAGCAAAACTGATTCTATGCACTTCATACTTGTGGTGAACAAGAGAGTTCTCTAGATGTGGTCACCGTTATGTTGAAAGTTTTTCAACTTAATATAGATGCTTTACTTGATCCCGATGCTATCTTGTCTTTTGTGACGCCATATGTGGCTATGAGGTTTGATGTTCTTCCGAATGTGTTGTTAGAAACTTTTCTGTCTCCACTCCTATTGGTGATTCTATTGTGGCTAAGAGGGTCTATAGAAATTGTCCCGTTTCCTTTCCCCATAGAGATACTCTTGTTGACTTAGTAGAGCTTGATATGTTAGATTTTGATGTTATCTTGGGTATGTATTGGTTGCACTCATGCTATGTGTCTAGTGATTGTAGAACTCGTGTAGTCAAATTTCAGTTCCTGCATGAGCATATCCTATAGTGGAAGGTGGGAAATTCTATGCCTAAGGGTCAGTTTGTCTCTTATCTAAAAGCTAAAAGATGATTTCTAAGGTTTGCTTTTGCCATTTAGCTAGGGTGAGGGATGTAGATTATGAAACCCATTCTCTCGAGTTGGTCCCCGTTGTAAATGAGTTTCCAAAACTGTTGCCAAATGACTTACCTGGTATTTCTCCAGTGCGGTAAATAGACTTTGGTATTAACTTTCTCCCAGTTACATAACCTATCTCTATTCCTCCTTATCGTATGGCTCCAGAAGAACTTAAGAAGTTGAAAGATTTGTTAGATAAGGGTTTCATCCAATCGAGTATCTGTCCATGTGGTGCATCAGCTTTGTTTGTGAGAAAAAAGAATGGTTCCCTTCCTATGTGTATTGACTATCGATAGTTGAACAAGGTGACTGTAACGACTAGAAAAATGAATAGGTTACTCTAGAGCCTAATGAGTGTGTTGTTGAGTTGATGTGAGGTTTTATGTTGAAAAATGAGTTCCTGAGTTTAGGTTGAGGGGTTTAGGGATTAAACGTCAAGGTATGGTCCACAAGGACCAACCAAGAGTCCTTGAGGGGGACCCTAAAGCCTAACCCCCCAAAGCTGCCAAAAACCAAAAACTGTAAAAAAGTTGGGGATCTACGGATTAAACCTACGCCCCTTGGACTTGCTCTATAGGTCAAGGACCAAGATGGCATGTTGTAGACCTAAACTAGGGAAAACCAGTATGGCTCGTGGACCCACCCACGGTCCGTGGGTGGGGCTTCTTGACTCACACTTGTAAAAGCTGTCAAGCCCATCCAAGTGATGGGTGCTATGGTAAATTCCTAATTAATTAGTTAGGGGTTGGGGACGGTTATTATTAATTTATTAAAGTATTTTAAGGCTTTTAAAGGTATTAAACACCTTTTTCAATTTATTATTTCAAAACACTCAAAAATTAGAAACTACTTCTCTAAATATTCTCTCTCTAGAAACCACCATTGGAGAAGGAGGATTCAAGCTTTCAAGCTCAAGATTTCACCTTCCTCACTCAATTTTCATGGAGTTTCTTCCGCTAAAGGTATGGTGGTATTCATCCTTGGTTAATTTTCATCAAGGAGCCCTCTAAAAAATTGTTTTAAGTTTCCAAAATCCCCCCAAAGCCTAGGGTTTTCAATCTATGCATGGGTTCAATTCCAAAACATTTTGAAAGGTTTATATGTGATGAATTTTGAATGAATTGTTGAATTAATGATGAATTATGCTGAAATTTTCCTATGAACCTATGTTTCCCCCAAAATTCTAAGTTGTGAATTGTGATTAGGAATTGATTGATCATGAAAGTATGTTGAATTGTTTATGTTTATATTGAATTAGTTATTGAATCATGTTAATTCCCTTATCTAATGTAGTATTCTAGATGTTTGGGTTGAGATTGATTCATTGCCTTGGAGGGCAATTTCATGAAGGATATATGTATGATTATGATGTGAAGTATATGTGTGTGATATCAGTGAAAGTATTATGAGATGTAATTGTGTTATGATTGAAAGCATATTCTCAATTAACACTCATGAATGATGATGATAGAATGTGAAGGGTTTATTCTATGTAATGTATATAATTATCATGAATTGGTAGGCTTATGCATCATTTTCTTGTATAAATGAAAGTAATGTTGATTGTTACATCTTGAATTGGTAGGCATCCTCTTCTTGTGTTATGAATGTGTCTTGACTTAATGAACATGAATCGGTAGACCTAATGTTGGTATCCCTTTCATGATGAGTCTATGACCTATTCTAATAATGTATTTTTGATCGGTAGGCTAATGACACCCTTCAATGCATGTTAATAATGAACCTTGGGATTGGCAGGCTTATGACACCCTTCCATAAATGATGTAAATAAACCTTGGGATTGGTAGGCTTATGGCACCCTTCCATGAATGATGTTAATGAAATTTGGGATCGATAAGCTTATGGCATCCTTCCATGAATGTTAATGATGAACCTTGAATTGCTAGGCTTATGGCACCCTTTCATGAGGATTCAATGAGCTATCCTAATAATGTAGCTTGAATCAGTAGGATTATGGCACCCTTTCATGTGTTAACTAATGTACCTTATATCAGTAGGCTATGACACCCTTTCATGTGTTAATCAATGTATTTTTGGTCGGTAGGCCAATGCCACCCTCTCATATGTGATAATTATAAAGTAATGAAATACTTTATGGAAATGGAGGTTAAGCACTGAATGAATTTGGTAAGATGGAAGCTTTCCCCATGTTTAGGCCGGGCTCCAATGAACATCTTCCTATCTCATAACTATGTGCTCACATAGGATATTAGCTAGTGGATCCACATAAGCTAAAATGTTACCGGCTCTAGCTTAGGCAAGTAAACCACCTCTTTAAAGTGTGGGGAAAGACACCGGATTCCATGTCAAGCTCACATGGTCTATGTCGGTTAATGCTTATTCCCATCATATAAAATGTGCACTATGGTTGCTTGAGAAGTTCTATGAAGTGTGGCTGCCATCCATGCATTGCAATAGTAGGCTTTGAGATGGCTATGGTGAGTTCTCTAATGTCGTAATGACTAATGAATGAATGTGCTCTTAATGAAGCTTATGAAGAATGTTGACTTAATTGCTTAGTGTAATGATGCATACTTACTTGGATTGTATTATGAGTTACCTTCCTTGTCATGACTTATTGAATATTAAGGTTCCTTGTATATGGTGGCTTAAAAGGAGTACTTAGTGTGAGTTGTAGTATGAGATCCTATTCATACATTACAGAAGTATGACTTAGGGTTGCCCTAGATGATGGTCCTAATGTGTTGTTATGACTTATGAAATGTTTATGTTCGTTATGTATGGGTATTGTTTAAAGGTGAAAAGGAAGAATGGTAAGTTTGCTTTTGGTGGCCTTAATGTGATACTTAGTGTGGATGGTGGTATGGGACGCTTTTCATACATTGCATAAAGTATAGCTTGGGGTTATTTTAGGTGAAGGCTCTAATGTGATGAAATGACTTTTATGTTGATTATGCTTGTATCTTATGCTTTTTATGCAAAAGTTCATGATATTTCTCAAAATTGGCATAATGCATGGTTTTCAAACCAAATGTCCATTTTAAAGCATGATTTTTGCATGGCCATCATACTTAATACATTATATGTGCTAACCCATATTTCTTCATTTTTACCAAAGTGTAGGGTTTGTAGATTTAATGTTCTATACTTGGAAAATTGGTTTCTAAGGAGCATGGAGTTGAAGATTTGGTGAGTCCTCATAGTTTCGAGGATGAACCCACTATTTCCCTTTTAAATGTCTTTTAGTTTATGTTTAGAGCTTTGTATGGACTACGTTCTGATGTTTTATTTAAAGTGTTGTAGACGGTTTGAGACAAAGTATAGAAAGACTTCCACTTGCTTTTATGAAAAATGACTTCGATTGTAAAGAAAAGTTTTAAATTTCATACTACTTTTCCTATGCTCTTATGTTATGAATGCTATGAGTCATGTATGAGGCTCTTTGGAGTCTTGTACGCCGTGTCACGTCCGGGGTGTAGGCTCAAGTCATGACAGTGACCATTAAGAAAAAGTATCCTCTCATAAGGATAGATGATTTATTTGACCAACTTCAAGGAGTGCATTATTTCTCTAAGATTGATCTCCGATTGGGTTATCACCAATTGAGGGTGAAAGATGATGACATTCCAAAAATGACTTTTCAAACTTGGTATGGTTATTGTGAGTTTTTGGGAATGTCGTTTGGGTTGACTAATGCTTCGGCGGCGTTTATGGATTTGATTAATAGGGCTTATAAACAATACCTTGACATGTTTGTGATTGTGTTTATTGATGATAGATGATGAGTATATTGATCATTTGAGGATCATGTTGCAAGTTCTTAAGGACCAATAACTCATTGCAAAGTTTATCAAATGTGAATTTTGGTTAAGGGTATTCAGGTAGATCCTAGGACGAAGGATACGGTCAAGAGTTGGCCTAGATCTCTAACTCCTTCAGATATTAGAAGTTTATTGGGTTTAGCCGATTACTATAGAAGGTTTGTTGAGGGTTTCTCTTCAATTGCCTCTCTTTTGATGGCTTTGACTAAAAAGAAGGCTAAGTTCATACGGTTCAAAGTGTGTGAAAAGAGTTTTCAAGAGTTAAAGGATAAACTTACTTCCGCTCCGGTGTTGACCTTATCGGAAGGGACAAATGGTTTTATGGTTTATTGTGATGCCATGAGGATTGGGCTAGGGTGTGTGCTTATTCAAAATGGGAAAGTTATTGCCTATGCCACAAGGCAACTTAAAAACCATGAGAAGAATTATCCTACTCAGGACCTTGAGTTAGCACTGGTCGTTTTTTCCTTTAAGATTTGGAGACACTATTTGTATGGAGTATATGTAGATGTGTTTACCGACCACAAGAGTTTGCAATATGTGTTTAATTAAAAAGATTTGAATCTTCGCCAAAGAAGGTGGCTTGAGTTATTGAAGAATTATAACACAAGTGTTCTTTATCACCCCGATAAAGCCAATGTGGTAGCGGATTCTCTTGTCGATTATCTATGGGTAGTGTTTCTCATATTGAAGAAGAAAAGAAAGAGTTGGTTTGAGATGTTCATAGATTGGGTCGACTAGGTGTGCAACTAGTGGACTCCACCAAAGGTGGTGTTATGGTTCACAATGGTTTCACATCATATTTTGTGGTGGATGTGAAAGCTAAGCAAGGTCTTGATCCAATTTTGGTAAAATTGAAAGGGGCGGTGCTTACGAAATCCGTAGAGGCTTTATCCCAAGGGGAAGATGATGTACTTAGATACCAAGGTTGTTTGTGTGTTCCAAATGTGGATGACTTGAGGGAACATATTTTGACAAAAGCCCATAGTTTGTGGTATTCTATTCACCCGGGAGCCACCAAGATGTACCGTGATTTATGGGAGGTCTATTGGTGGAATGGGATGAAGAAGGATATTGCAGAATTTGTGGCTAAATGTCCAAATTGCCAACAAGTAAAGTTTGAGCATCAGAATCCAGGAGGCTTGTCCCAAGACATTAGCATTCCTACTTGAAGTAGGAAGACTTGAATATGGACTTGATAGTTGGTTTGCCTCGCACCCGGCGACAACATGACTCGATTTGGGTGATAGTAGATCGGATGACGAAATCATCTCATTTCCTTCCTGTTAAAGTTTCCTATTCGGCGGAGGACTATGCCAAGTTTTACTTGAGAGAAATGGTATGGTTTCATGGAGTGCCCTTGTCCATTATTTCTGATCATGGAATCCAATTAACTTCTCCGTTTTGGAAGTCATTCCAAAAGGGGTTTAGGACTAAGGTTAAGCTTATCACGACTTTTCATCCCTAGATCGTTAGGCAAGCGGAGTATATGATCCCATCTTTTGAAGATATGTTAATGGCTTGTGTGATCAATTTTAAGGGCAATTGGGACGACCATTTTCCATTGATTGAGTTTGCTTACAATAACAGTTATCACTCAAGTATCAGTATGACTCCATTTGAGGCATTATATGGCCGGAGGTGTAGATCTCCCATAGGATGGTTTGAGGTGGGTAAAGCTGCCTTAATAGGTCCTGAATTGGCACAAGAGGCCATGGAGAAAGTTTGGCTTATAAGGGAAAAGTTGAAAATGGCTCAAAGTCGACAAAAGTCCTATGCCGATGTAAAGAGATAGGATCTAGAGTTTGAGGTCAACAATTGGGTTTACTTGAAAATCTCACCCATGAAGGGTGTAATGAGGTTTGGAAAGAAGGGGAAACTTAGTCCCCGATATGTAGGCCCATATCGAATTTTTAGGCATGTTGGTAAGGTTGCTTATGAGTTAGATTTGCAAAATGAGTTGGCATCAGTGCATCCTGTTTTCCATGTCTCTATGCTTAAGAAGTGTGTTGGAGATCTGACATCCACAGTTCCCCTAGAAGGGTTGGGAGTTGATGAAAGTCTTTCTTATGAGGAAGTTTCGGCTGAGATTTTGGACCGGCAAGTTAAGAAGATGAGAAATAAGGAAATAGCTTTCGTGAAAGTATTGTGGAGGAATCAATTAGTTGAGGGTGCTACTTGGGAGGCCGAGGCCGATATGATGTCCTTATATCCTTATCTCTCTCCGTTTACTCCTATTCTAGCTTGAGGTAATGAGTTCCACCTTGTTTGTCCTTTTTTTGGGAGCCATGTGTTATTTTGTGTTTCCATGATTTCTTTATGTGATGCATTTTCATGAAAAATTGTGTTTTGAAAGAAAAATGAGTTTACATAATTGATTTTCCTCATGTTGTTGTGCATTAAGTATGAGTTGCCTATAGACTTCATTAGATGAATTGATGAACATGCTTTAGCAATGCTTTTTGAGAACAAATTACATATGAGCTCCATGAGATTGTGTTGAGCATGCTTTTAGCTTTGAGAAGGTAGTTCCCCTTGACCATAAGTAATGTTGAAAATTCATGCATATTGGGTTGCTAGATGTAGTTCCTACTTCCTTATAATGCATTTGAGTATGATTAACTTGGAGTTGATGTTTCCTTCTTGTATATGTGTATTGCATTCATGATAGGATGATAGAGTTAGTTTCACCCCTCTTATGATGTTTTGAGAACGTCCTAGCTTGGAGTCGATAGTTCCTTCTTGGTTATACGCATTACATCGTAGGTTGGGCTGTTAATTCCTCTCCTACTCTTTTAGAACCTGCTTGAATCTCATTAGAGGACGAATGGTCCCAAGGGAGAGATATTGTATCACCCCATATCTAAAAAGGAAAAGGATCAAATTTTGGGGAATTGCAGGATCCAGCCACAATGGCCACCCATGGCCCATGGATAGGACCAAAGACCATAGGTGTGGTCCGTGGATGGCCCAATCATAGGGTGATTTGAGGTCCATGACCAAGGCTAGACCTATGAACCGTAGGCCACACCACAGTCCGTGGTCAGTGTCCGTGGTTCACTGGCCAAAATTGTGGTTTCTGATGACCAACCACGGTCTACCAGGATAGGCTGCGGGTCAGATCACGGTCCGTCGGTGGTCACCCGATAGTTATTATTAAGGGCTGTTGGGTCTTTTCCTAATTAATTAATTCCTATACTACATCGTTTTGTCCTTTTACTGAAACCCCTATATAAGCTTTTTCAACCCCCAAATCAACCAATTCACTTCATTCTTCCAAATTCACAAAAAGAAAACCAAATCTAGAAACTTAAAGAAGAGGAAGATTCAACCTAGTGTTTCAAGTCAAGGTCTCAATTACTCCATTGAAGGCCAACATTTGGATTCAAAGTATATTAGTTTTCATTCACGGATTCCTTTCATCCATGGAGTTCCCAAATTCCTATATTTTAAAAGGTGGAATTACCCAATTGAGTTAGGATTTTCTTCAATTATGATGGGTTGTTTTCATTATTGATTTAAGTGATCGAATTATGATCTCTTATGCATGAATGGATGAAATATGATGATTTTATGATGATTTCCCCATGAACCTATGTAATCCCCATGTTTTCAAGTTACGAATCATTCGTAGTGGAATTTTGAGTATAAAGCAAGAGTTTTGTGAAATTAAGCATGTATTGCAAGCTTTACATGTATTTATGATGAAATCGATATCTAACCCATGTTTTATAAGTAATGATGATTGAAAGTGAGTTTTAAGTGTACTTTGAAGTAAAGTACCAATGATGATGTTGTGTTGTGAAAGGATATTCTCACTTAACACATAATAGCATGTTGTGAAAGGTTTTCTCACATAGAAAGGATTCTTAAATTGAAAGTCTTTCTTACCTAATTTAATCAAAGAGTAAGATCTATCCTAATGAACTAGCTTGGATTGGTTGTCCAAGGGCACCTTTCCATGATTAATGAATTCAAATAAGAAATGATTATTCCGTGGGATTTATGCTTTGTTCCGAGTGATATTGATAATTGTATGGAAGCTCTCCCATTAGTAGAGGCTGGGTTTCTAGAAGGAATCTCATGAGATGGAAACTCCCCCGTTAGTAGAGGCTGGGTTTTTAGAAGCAATCTTATAAGATGGAAGCTCCCCCGTTAGTAGAGGCTGGGTTTTTAGAAGCAATCTCATGAGATGGAAGCTCCCCCGTTAGTAGAGGTCGGGTGCCTAGTAGCAATCTCCTGATCCCTTAACTATGTGCCCCCATGGTTTGATTAGCTAGTGGATCCACTTAAGCTATAAGTTCATGGTTCTACCTTGGAAAGTAGGACAACCCTTTTCGGTATGGGAGACATCGGGGGATGATGTTATATCTCACATGGTCTCTATATCGGTTAAGGCTAATTCCCCACAAGTAGTAATGAACTAAGGTTACTTCCAGAAGTATCGCATATGTGTTTAAAGGTTTTAAAGATGAAGTTAGCTTGCATTGACCATGATTTTATGACTTATGCTTTCTAACACTTTTATATCATGTTTTAGCTTGGTCAATTGCATGTCATGAAATGAAATGTCCCTTTTTAGCATGATTTAAATGTTTCATGCATGATGATCATACTTGGTACATTGTTTTGTACTAACATTTACTCTTGCCTATATTTCCGCAAATGTAGGGTCCGGCAGTCAGGGTACTCAATTTCTTGGCTAGAGGTTGACTTGAGATATTCTGAGTGAGTCCTCATGCTTCAAGGACAGAGTTTTATTGTTTCACTTTCTTTCACGTACTTTGTCTTTTGAACATGATGTATGGGCTAGGCCAAATTTCATTCTATTGTGTTAGATGACTATGATGAGACAAATGTATTAGACTTCCGCTTTGCTTTTATAAAATGTTTTGGACTTGGACTATTGTTTTACTCTTATTGTTCTATTTCTTATGTTATAGGAGCTAAGTGGCTTGTAGGGAGTCCTTTGGGGTTCTATATGACAAGTTACATCTAGGGGGTACCCCTGGGTTGTGACACCTCCTCATCATTTATCCGAAACTTAAATTCAGCACTTTTAACATCCATAAAGGCTTTTTCGATAGCCAAAGACGGCCTACCTAATATAATAGACACCTCAACATCAATCTCACAATCCAAAATGACAGAGTCGGCCGAAAAATGAGCCTATCCACTTTCACCAAGATATCATAAAGTATGCCAATGAGTTGCTTAATAGATTGATTTGCCATGAGAAGATGCATTGTTGTGGGTAGGGTTCACCCAACCCAAGTTGTTTGAAAATGGCATACGACATAACGTTAATACTTTCCCCAAGTCACATAAAGCTTTGGCAAACTGAAGCATCCCAATAGTACATGAAAAAGTAAATTCCCTCGGATCAGCTTTCTTGATAATCACATTGCTTGTCATGATGTCATTACAACTATGAGACACCTCCACCATTTCAAAATCCATACTCCTTTTCTTGGTGACTAGTTCTTTCATGAACTTTGCATAGCCATACATCTCCAACAATGCTTCTACTAAAGGAATAGTTATAGACAAAGCCTTGAGCATAGATATAAATTTTTGGAACTTTGTATCTCCATCCTGCTTTGTAAGTCTGTGAAGGAATAGTGGACTGAATTTCGGCAACGGTTTAATAGGCTTTAAAGAAGAAGCAACCCCATCATGAGATGTTTGCAAGTCCTAGATGGTGAGTTGTTTTGGACTTTTCTCAACCTCTTTAGGTGTGTCATTTTCCGGTGCTTGGTCGGATTCTCTAAACCAACTACATCATCTCCTTCTTTACTAGTGGTTGCCTTACCATTCACTTTCACATTGCCACCAATTGATTTCCCACTCCGAGTCAACACCGCCAAGCATTTATCATGATTAACCTTTGAATTCATCATCATATCATCTTCATACTTCTCTTACGACTTGGATTCTAATTGAGCTGAAAGTTGACTCATTTTATATTCAAATTGCTTGATAGAATTCGAGTCCGAGTTTACTTTATTGTTACAGATGAGAATTCATCCCTTATTTCTTTCAGCATTTCGTCGGATCCTTCCACCTTGGTTAGAATGTGGGATAACAAATTATCCACCCGAAAGCTTCCAGAACTATCCCTATATTTTGGGCTATCACCCATGTGCATATAGCAAGCATCATAGTCCTCTTCTCTCCTTTAAAAGTTATTTTAGTCAGCCCAATCTAGATTATTACTTCTCCGTCCATCCTCACTAAATGTGTATCAACCTTGATTCCCGCCCGCTTTTAGAAAGCCCGAGTAAGAACCCTCATTTAGTCTTGATACCTTTTGCACCTCTTTGTTTTCATGAATACCCCCCATGAACTATTTTGTTAATAATTCTATATGGGACATCATATTTGCCATGTTTTCATCTCGCTCTTGGTTCTTCTACACTTGCTCTTTTGTCATCCTAATGTTTAAAGAAGACACTTGATCTTCTCTAGTTTACCAAGAACGATTGATTTTTTTTCATCTCATCAAGAAGAGTAGATGCTATATCGAATGGTTGTTGCATGTTTCCTCCTCAAACAAGCTGGTCAATGACACCTTTGTTGATTGAGTCGAGGCTCCAATAGAAATATTGTAGCAACATATGCTTGGGAGTCCATGAGTTGGACAATGGAGCAACAACTTCTGAAACCTCAACCATTTCTCATGAAGTGGTTCACCATCCACTCACTGAAAGTTCTAAATATTATCCCTCAACTTCACCACATTTGAGGGAGGGAAATACCTTACATAAAATGCATCAGTGAGCTCTTTCCAACAAGTGATTAATCCCTTGGTGAATTAGCTGCCCACTTTGTTGCCTCCCCTATTAAAGAAAAGGGAAACAAACAAAGTCGGACCAACTCCTGAGTGATGTTCATGAAAGAAAATGGCCCACACACATCCACATAGTTTTGAATGTGGTAATGAGGATTCTCAGTAGAAAGACCTCTAAAGAGACCCTTCATTTGCAACAACTGCAACATAGTGCTAGTCACATGAAACACCGCCTTGCCCATAACCGGAGGCAATCGAATAGCACCCGGACTTCCCAACTAATCTTCATTGACATTGTGCAAGTTACTAATGTCATTATTGTGCCCAAGTTGGCTAGCATTGATCCCGTTAACACTTATCTCTTCACTTATTTAAGAGTAGCCATCAATGTAAAAAATTAAGTTGATTCAACTACAACAAAATTAGTTCACAACTAAACTGAACTAAAAGAATTCTAAACATCACTCCCCGCCAGCGGCACAATTTTTGATAACGCTCAACTACACTTCATCCGATTCTAAGCATAGGTAGTCTCTAACAAGTATAAACATAACTAAAAGTTGGGGTCGATCCCACAGGGAGTGATACGGTAAAGAATTAAATTACGAAGTAAAATAGTGTTCTAATCGTTTATTGGTGTATACATTTTCGAAACTATAAAATAAATGATAAGGGGTTGACAATTAATGTCAAATGGGGAGATAAGAGTGACATTTAACAACTATGAACAATTGGGAGAAACCAAGTAGAGGGTAGTTCTTGAGAGTGATCAATTGAATGCCAATTTTGCTAAGTGGGTGATTATTATTTACCAAAAATCATTGAATCTTAGTTGGTAGGCTAGGATTTAGTTGCAATAGCCATTCTCAATCAACTATCACGAATCAAGCGAGTTCTCTCGAACCTGGACAAGTATTACACATATAAATAGCCCACTACCTCAAACTATCTACTTTTTCAAGCTAGATTAGTAGGACTGAATTTAGACCCACTTTTTGAAGCTAAGTCTACAATAACCCAATCACTACAATCATCTACCAATAATTTTAAATCTAAAACTTCTTTCTCAAGCAAGCTCAGAATTCTAGACAAGAATTGCATTTATAACTACAGTTAATCAATTAAAACTCAACTATCAACTGAACCCACTTAAAATAAAAAACAAAATCAGTAAATACTAACACCCATAACCTACTTGAAACATTCAACTCAATCCCCCAAGAATGGGAGTTTTAGCCTAATATCATAAAGAGCGAGAAATTGTTACCAACTACGTTTTCCATTAGCTTGGGCAACAATCCACAAGTCTTCAAAATGCTCCAATTAAAGATCAAAATCAAAATAAACCCTAAATATCTTCTCAGAAAGTCAAACAATGTTTAAAATGTTACGGATAAAAAACGTAGACTGGACAATATGGGAACCCATTTTCTTTTTTAAAAATTTACATTTCTACGTTCCCAAAATTTTAGATTCGGATTCATTCAGCAAAATAAATCAGGCTTCGCCAACCTGGTCTGCGACTCGCCGAATGCTCCTTTCCATCACCTTATTGGATTGGCTTTTTACTCTTTCGTTGCTGTAACTTTAGGCAATCGAGGTCGGGCTCACCGACCTGTTAGGGGACACACCAAGTGTTTCTCTTCTCATCTTTTTCGCTTGCCTTTTCACCAACTACTCTCTAACTTTTGGAGTGCTAAATTAGCATCGTCGACCATTTCAGCGACTCACCAAAATACCGATCCAATCACCAAGTTGTTATTGTCCATGGGATGGCCTGCTGGAACTCTAGGCGACATGAAGATACTCTCGAGGACTCGCCGAGTAGCTTTGGCGAGCACCAACCTTGCTTTTCTTCAGTTTTTTCAGCTTTTTCACTCATTTTTTCCTAGTATTGCCTTTGCCTTGCTCTTTTGCCTTCATTGCTATAAATTAGCATTTTAACATTAGTTTAGAGCTTAAAATAGGCATTGAGGACACAAAAACTTTGAATACTAAGCCCTGAATGAGTTGAAAATCACGATTCATCAATGTCATATGTGGGCATAAGGTTTGATATTCTTCTGGATGTGTTAATTGATCCTTTTTTCTTTCTCAAATCTTATTTGGGAATCTATTGTGGCTAAAAGGGTCTATAGATATTATCCCATCTCCTTATTCTTTAGAGTTAATCATGTTGATCTTGTACAGCTTGTTATGCTATATTTTGATGTTATTCTTTGTATGGATTGCTTGCATTATTTGTATGCTTCTATTGATTGTAGAACCTGAGTGGTCAAGTTTCAGTTTCTAAATGAGCCTATCCTAGAGTGGAAAGGGGGAGATTTTGTGCCTAAGATTCAATGTTTTTCTTGTCTAAAATCTAGAAAGGTGATTTCTAAGGGTTACATATACTATATAGTTAGGGTGAGAGGTATAAATCCTGAAACCCCTACTCTTTAGTCGGTCCTCGTTGAAATGAGTTTCTGGAAGTGTTTCCTGATAATATACCCGATATTCATTCCAAAGGGGAAATAGACTTTAGTTTTGACATTCTCCTAGATATGCAATCTCTCTCTATTCCTCCATACCGAATGGCTCTGGAAGAACTTAAAGAACTAAAGAGCAATTGAAATATTTGTTGGATAAGGGTTTCATCCAACTGAGTATCTCTCCTTGAGGTGCTCCAGTTTTGTTTGTTCGAATAAAAGATAGTTTACTACGTATGTGTATTGACTATCGACAATTGAACAAGGTTACCATTAAGAATAAGTATGCTCTTCCAAGGGTAGATGATTTTTTTGACCAACTACAAGAAGCAAGTTACTTTTCTAAGATTGACCTTCAATTGGGTTATCATTAATTGAAGTTAAAGGAAGATGACATTTCGAAAATGGCTTTCCAAACTCGGTATGGTCACTTTGAGTTTTTGGTGATGTCATTTGGCTTGACTAATGCTCCGACTACATTTATGGATTTGATGAATTGGGTGTTTAGACAATACCTAGATATGTTTGTGATTGTGATTAACAATGACATGTTAATCTACTCAAGGAGTAAACATAAGCATACCAATCATTTGAGGATTATGTTGCAAGTCCTTAAGGACCAACAACTCTTTCCAAAGTTTAGTAAGTTCAAATTTTGGTTAAGATGAGTGGCTTTTCATGGTCATTGTATCTAGAAAGAGTATTGGGGAAGATCAAGGAAGAAGGATGGGGTTAAGAGTTGGCCTAGACCTGTATCCCCTTTAGATATTAAAACTTTCTTAGGTTTGGATGATTTCTACGAAAGGTTTGTGGAAGGGTTTTTTTTTTTAATTGCCTCTTCATTGACGGCATTGACCCAAAAGAAAGAAAAATTCTTATGGTTGGAAACATGTGAAAAGAGTTTTTAGGAATTGAAAGATAGACTTACTTCAGCTCTGTTGTTGACTTTACTAGAAGGAATCGATGGGTTTGTTGTCTATTGCGATACTTCAAGAATTGGGTTAGGATGTTTCCTTATGCAAAATGGGAAAGACATTGCCTATGCCTCAAGGAAACTTAAGGTGCACAAAAATACCTATCCTACCCATGATTTAGATCTAGAGGCAGTTGTGTATGCTTTAAAGATTTGGAGGCATTACTTATATGGTGTTCATGTTGATGTTTTAACTGACCACAAAAGTTTGCAATATGTGTTTAACAAAAAATATCTAAATATTCACTTAAGAAGGTGGCTTCAGTTACTAAATGATTTTATATGAGTGTTCTATATCACCCCGACAAAACAAATGTGGTAGCGGATGTCCTTAGTCGAATTCCAATGTGTAGTATTTTTAGATACAGGATAGTAAGAACGAGTTGGGGGTGAGATGTTCATAGATTGGCTCGAATGGGTGTTCGGTTGGTTGCTCTAGTAAAGGTGGTTTTTATAGTCCATAATGGTTCAGAATCGTCCTTTATGTCATAAGTGAAAGCAAAGCAAAGTCTTGATCCAACTTGGGTTGAATTGAAGGAAGCAGTGCTTAAAACGTTCGTTGAGGCTTTCTTCCAAGGGGGAGATGGTGAGCTTCATTATCAAGGCCCTTTCTCTGTTCCTAATAGAGATGACTTGAGAGAGTAAATCTTATTAGAAGCCTATAGTTCTCGCTATTCCATTCAACTGGGAACCACCAAGATGTACCGTGACTTGTGGGGGGTCTATTAGTGGAATGGGATGAAGAAGGATATTACAAATTTGTGGCTAAGTGTCCTAATTTTTAATAAGTGAAAGTAGAGCATTAGAAATTAGGAGGTTTGTCCCAAGACATTTGTATACCTACTTGGAAGTGTGAAGACTTGAATATGGACATCATTGTTGGTTTACCCCGCACCAGGCGGCAACATGACACGATTTTGGTTATAGTAGATCGAATGACAAAATTGGTTCATTTCATTCCTGTCCAAGTTTCTTATGCGGCAGAGGACTACACTATGTTGTACTTGAGAGAAATTTTTAGGTTACGTGGAGTGCCTTTATCCATTATCTTTGATCGTGGTACCCAATTCACTTCTTAATTTTGGAAATCTTTCCAAAAGGGACTTCGTACTCGTGTTAAGCTTAGTACAACCTTTCATCTGCCAACCGATGGGCAAGCAGAGCGTACTATCCAATCTTTGGGAGATATAATGAGAGCGTGTTTAATGGACTTCAAGGGTAATTAGGATGATCACTAGCCTTTGATTGAATTTGCATATAATAATAGCTATCACTCAAGTATTGGATGGTTCCATTTGAGGCTCTATATGGTAGGAGGTATAGATCTCCAATAGGCAAGTTTAAAGCGGGTGAAGTTACTTTGATAGGTCTGGAGTTGGTAGATGAGGCTATGGAGAAAGTTTTGTTTATTAAAGAAAGGTCGAAAATGACTCAGTTGACAAAATTCCTATGGCGATGTTAGAAGAAGAGATCTTGAATTTGATGTGAATGATTTAGTTCACCCATAAGGGCTGTGATTAGATTTGGAAAGAAAGGGAAGCTTAGTCCCCATTATGTGGTCCCATATCAGATTTTGAGGCGTATTGGTAAAGTTGCTTATGAATTTGAATTGCCTAACGACTTGGCATTCGTGCATCCGATTTTCCATGTCACTCTATTGAAGAAATGTGTTGGTGATCCTACCTCTGTAGTACCATTAGAGAGTTTTTGCATAAAGGATAACCTTTCTTATGAAGAAGTTTCGGTTAAGATCTTAGAACGACAAGTTTGAAAGCTGAGAAATAAAGAAATTGCTTCGGTGAAGGTCCTTTGGAGGAATCAGTTAGTTTAGGGTGCTACTTGGGAGGCAGCGGCCAATATGATATCCCGTTATCCTCATCTCTTTCCCTCCATCTTACTTTAGCTTGAGGTATTCAGTTCCTCATGGTTTGCGCTTTGGGTTTTATGTGTCTTAGATATTGCCATGATTTCATCATTATGCATGTTCATGAAAAACTTGATTTTTGAGAAAAAAGAGTTAGCTTGATTGATTTCTTCATGTTTATGTGAATTTGAGTATGAATTTCATATAGACCTTATGAAATGATGTTTTGAGCATGCTTTAGCTTGGAGTTGATGTTTCCTCCTCGAATATTTGCATTGATGTGATTGCATTCATATTGGGCTATTAGGTTTAAGTTTCTACCCTCCATATGATATCTTGAATCCCATTTGAGGACCAATTTTCCCAAGGGGGATATATTGTAACACCTCGGATTTGGAAATAAGGAAAATTTTAGTTTTTCCAAAAGCCTGGTGCCAGCACAAATAGATCCACTGATGGTCCGTTGGTGGGACCACTGACCATAGGTGGGATCGTTGTGGGCAAGTCCAAGTTGAGTTGAATATCTAGTCCTAGTACTTTTTGATGGTTCACCAGGATAGTCTGTCATTCAAGGTTCGAGCCGTAGGTAGGTCTCATAGGAGAGTCCCAGACTTAGTGAGATTCTAGGACAAAAAGTTGGGACCGACAGTGGACTATACACTGTACATAGGGTCCCATCGTTGGGGGTCCAAAGATGGCAGTCTCTGAACCCTTCGACAGCCCACCAAGATGGTCAGTGGTAGGACCTATGTACTATAGTTTAGACTGTAGACGAGGATTGATAGTTATTTTAAGGGGCTTCTTGGTCTTTTCCCTGATTGTTTTAACCCAATACTATGTCTTTTTACCCTTTACCCAAAGCCTTAAATAGTGATTTTTAACCCCCAATACAATTTACTCTCCTAAATTCCCAAAAGTTGAACAAGTCATCCTCTCAAATATTTCTCTCTCTAAGGAAGATGAAGAAGAAGACTAGGGTTTCAAGTTCAAGTCTCCAAATCCTCATTCCTTGCAATCTTTTGGCATCAAGGTATGATAGTCTTCACCTATGGTGCTCTTTCCTCCATAGGGTTCCTAAATTCTCCAATTTTCAAGTTAGAAATCTCCAACTAAAGTTAGGGTTTTCTTCAATGTCATGGGTTCCTTTTAATGTTGATTCCATTAATTGTTTTATGAACTATTATGCATGAATTGAGATAATTCTATGTTTTTACGATGAAATCCCATTAACGCATGCTTAACCCATGTTTTGTAGACTATGGTGATTGAAAGTGAGTTTTGAACTACGAAAGTTGATTTTATGAAGAAATGCATGTTCCTATCAAATTGATGAAAATGATCTAAGTTGCTTTGAGAGTAAATCATAAATGTTGTTTTTGTTGATTGTTGTGAAAGGATTTCTCACATATTACTCAATATATGAATATGAAGGGGTTTCGCACATAAAGAATTTTTACAGTTGAAAGGCTTTCTCAACTAAACTACGAATTAAGTTTTAGGAGCTATTCTAATGGTCAGACAAGAGGGGATTACCCATGTCATCATAACGATCAGACAAGAAGAGATTACCTATTTTCCTTAAAGATAAGATGAATATGATTGATGATTATTCCGTGGGAATTGTTCTTAGCACTAAGTGGACGAGTGGAGATTATCCGTGTTCCATAAACTATGTTGCACCATAGGTTGCCTTAGATAGACATTAGCTAGTGAATCCACTTAGGCTATAAGTTATGGTTCTTACTTTTGCAAGTAAGGATACCCTTTTTTATGTGGGGTAGACATCAGATTCCATGTTACATCTCACATGGTCTTTATCTCTGTTAAGGCTAACTCCCAAAATAATGATGAACCAAGGTTACTTCTACAAGTATCAAACATGTGTTCAAAGATGATTTACTTGCACTGACCATGATTATGATTACTCTTTTAATCTTTTAGCTTATTTTTTAAATGTGGTCTTTGCATATTATGAAAGGTCCCTTTTAGCATGATTTGGTAACTTCTATGCATGGCTATCATACTTGATACATTCTTGTACTAACACATACTCTTGCCTACTTTTTTCTAAAAATGTAAGGTGCAGCACTCTGATTCCTTATCCCTGTGGCTAGTGATCAGTTTGGTAGTCTTGAGTAGTGGTGAGTCCTCATGGTCCCAGGATCAAACCTTTTATTGCTTTTTGTCTTTAGTTTTTCGAAAGTGATGTGATGCATATGTTACATTCCAATCACTCTTGATGTAATAGATTTCTTTAAGACTATTTAGACTTCCGCTTCATTTTAATCAACTCTTATGATACAACTATATTTTAAAATTTTTAATTATATTATCTTGTATATGCATGCTAAATAGCTTGTGTAGGCCCTCTCGAGGTCCTATAAGCCATGTCACATCTAGGGTATTCATTGGGTCATGATATTTAAAATGACCCAACCTATCCATAATTTTCAAGCACTATTAAGCAACACAATTACCCCTTTGTGGCATCAATTTCAATCCCCACACCCCTAGATGGCTTTCTTTTTGGTTGATTCTCTAATGTTTTAGTTTAAATAAGACTCTTGCTATCAATTTTTTTTCCCGTAATTTTGGTGGAATCATCCACTCATTGTTCTTACTTGGTGTAGATGAATTGATTTACAACTTTAATTTCTTGATAGAATTTCCTGCACTATATCACTTCTTGTGGGGTTCGACCCCGGCTCTTAGTTGGGAATTTTACTTAACAACAATCACGTATTCTCCTAATATTTTTAGGATAGTTTGAGCGTTATCAGATTCTCTAGTGAGATCTTATTGATTGAGTGTATTTCAAAGAGGGGTATGACACGTGACTACTGCAATGGTACCGATGCTTACTTGGTTAGAGTTATGGAGTGTGTTACTTTTGCTATCGACTTGATCAACAAGAATGCATATCACTTGGGTAATAGACCGAATAAATTTAGTAATGTTTTATAGTTATTCAATGGGTAGAAGTTTGCGGGCTATTTGGGTACGATCTTCTCGGTAGGTATGATATGTTGTAGCGGTGGATCTAATGGATTTTCACGGTGTGGTATTAGTGGTATATGAAAATGGATATGTTGATTTCCTAGTGCGAATACTAACCAATTAAGGATTTATCAGTTTATCACATGCTCGTATAATTTTATTCAATGTTGCATTCATATTTTAGAAACCAACTAGTTTGTTACTAAGATGCTTAGGTTAAGCATTGTTTATATCGAAGATTTTAGTGGTAGATTTTTGGTACAATTAATGAGTTTAGGTTGTGAAGTGTATCCTGATGATTCTGAATAAGGATCGATGAGTTCATCATAAGCTTCAAGAGAGTGGATTGATATCGGAATGGGAAGCTTATGGGTAAAAAAAAAACATCCCAACTAGTATAACTATGGGAAGGCAATTGATGATTTAAGTAAGAAAGTGCATATAGAATTGGGTTAGTCCTTTAAATTTTGTTGGTATAACTTGTTTATGGTCTCATGTCAATGATAAGGTTGACTTTGAGGTGATGGCAATGGCTACTGAGCATAACGATAATAACAGTTCATGATGGATTATGATTAGGATACAACTATATGATAAGGATAGTCAATTAAATAGATTCAGTATGGTAGTAATGACTTACCGGTATCTAAAGTTGTGGTTTGCTACTATTTGGTGAGTAGTATGGTCGTATAGAAAATTGTATAATATGTTGAAACATCGCTTAAATGGAATTAAAATAAGCTAGAGTCATAAATGGAAAAAATAAGTGGGATGTAGTTTAGCCTTCAGAAGGAGGCGAGAACAATGATATTTACTCTCATTGCAAGGGACAAAGATGTATCTTTAGAAAGAGTGGAGAATTGGGGTCAAAACACGTGGTTCCATCTCTTTTGCTCTTGTTAAAGTGATAGTGTTACATGTCATTCATATGGGTTAGAAACTATTTGATAAGATTTGAGAAAGAAGTCTACAGATGTTCGGCTCGAGTGTGGTGATAACTTCTTTATGGTTTTGATTTTGGTAACTCGTATGCTTGGAATTAGAATTCAAGTTTTTTATTGAAAGTTTATGATCGTGGAAGTATGTTTTGTCAATGTGTGGATAGGTATGGTATGAAATGATCGATCAGATCGAGTATTGAGAATTTTGAAGGACTTGTGCATGGTTTGGATTGTAAAGTTTGTTACTTTTGATTGTGAAATGACCTAAGAAAGGGTTTTAGTTTATAGTGTTGGTATACACTAAAATTTTCATGGGTTTTTGATCAAAGGATAAGATTGGTAAGCAAGTTACCGAAAGGAACAAGAGTCTGTTGTGTTGAAGAGTTCAAGGTATTTGAAACTTACATCATGAGAAGAATTTAAGAAAGGTTAAAAAATAAGACCTCTCATATAAATCTTTGGTTCGGATTTGAAGGTTGTATTGATTTTCTCCTTTGATTATAGATATGACTATGAGATGTGAACATGTTTAGCATAGACTTACTAGGAGTTATCACAACTTTTATGAAGATAGAGTTTTTATTTGGGTGACAAACAATGATGTGTGGAAGATTATGTGTTGTTATGTGGGGGCTAGATTGTTCAAATTATGGTAGGTGACTTATATATGTGCAATGGTAGGTACCTATAATTCTATATGATTATTGAAGATTTTGAGGGGATTGAAACTACTTTGTTAAATGGGACTATAAAAGTTGTTGTAATGTGTTACATAGAAACTTGATAGTAAATGAAGATTATGTGCTCATAGTATACATAATTATTGGAGTGACCAAGAATTTCCCTAAGTTTCGACATGGGTATATGACGGTGTGAATGGTAGTTGAATCTTGGTATGTGAAAGATTGCACGAAATCAATTTTAGGCAATACAATAGCTTTATCTCTATAGGAAAGTACTACTAGATTTGAAATTAGTGCTATCAGCCTTAGGTGGAACCCGTTTCTATCATGGAATGATTGCATGGAAAAAAAGGGAGCCATAGTTTAGAATTTTTAGAGGTGGCAATGTATTTGCTAAAAAGACATTGATACTAGTGACGGTTTGAGAGCAAGGTAAAAGCGGTGAAATGCATAGAGATCGAAAAGAACACCAACGGAGAAACCACTCTACTGGGCCGACACTGACACTGAGAGACGAAAGCTAGGGGAGCGAATGGGATTAGATACCCCATAGTCCTAGCCATAAATGATGGATACTAGGCGCTATGTGTATCGACCTGTGCAGTGTTGTAGCTAACGCGCTAAGTATCCCACCTGGGGAGTACGTTCGCAACAATGAAACTCAAAAGAATTGACGGGGGCCTGCATAAGCGGTGGAGCATGTGGTTTAATTCGATACAATGCACAAAACCTTACCAGGGCTTCGGTGTGGTTATGATGGTCTGTTAGTATTAGGAGTATTGGTTTCAGTGGAATACTGTGAGAAGTGTGTAAGGTTTGATAAATTTAGTATGTGTATGATTGTAATGGGGACCAGACTGATTCATTGTGGTAGCTATATATTAAAGAGATGGAGTCCGATGAACGAAAATGTTTGATATGGGTACTATGGAGAGAGTACTTTGTGTTATTACCACCTACTTTGTTTTTAGTATAGTTTGGAGTGTGATTTGCTGCCTATGCCTACACATGTTTTCACATCTATGGGTGAATCCCTAGAGGCGGATTGGCTGTACCGATCCTATGATTGTCCTCTTATTAAGGGGGAATTCTTGGGCAGACTTGCCATTTCAGTTATGGAAAATTTGGTGTTGTTTGGGATAGTTTAGTATACCAATAGTTCTATACGCACAACCTTGCTTATGATAACTTATAGAACATATACTATGAAGAGTTTCAATTCTCTAAGAGTATTGTTATAGGTTCTACATTGTGGGTTGTATCATCTGTTGGGTGGTTATTTGATCATTTCCTTCTTTGGGTTAGTTGAGTTTGATTATCCCTTGATGACTATCCGATGTCTAAAGATCCAATTTTGACTTAAGCTCGTGGAAAGATTGTGTTGTAACAAGGGAATCTTAATAAGATCTATTACACTTTTTGCATTATGAGGGTATGGTGGTTGGTTCACGTTAATTTCTAGTTGTCGCAAGTAGTGATTCTGAATTTTATCGTGGTTATGTTAGAAAAGACTCGTCCTGGTGGTTATGTTATGGGGGTTTCGGTTTATTAGTCTATGGCTTGATAATCACTCTTGATTTGTAGATCTATCAAATTTTGGTTTGAAAGTTCTGTTCGTAGTAGTTGACTTTGATGGAATGGTCATAAGAAGGAGCTTGCTTGGAGAGATAATCACTGATTCTGAAAGATCATACCTCAAGCTTTTGGTAACTGTTGATTTTTAATCATTATTTGCTTTATATTTATTATTTATATTTTTCCTTTTTGAGCAGAAAATTTATGGATTGTGCTAAATAGTGTATTTTATTTGTAGGATTAAATTGATGAAAAAATAAAGAAATTTGAAGCTAAAACGAATTAAAGATGAAAGATTGAAGAAGGAAATTAAGTAGGCAATTTAATGAATTAAATTGAATATTCTATTAATATTTTTATATATATGGAAAGGTCGGCAGAATGTAAAAGAAGGAAATTTGCCACGTGTCAGCAGCTAGAGGGCTCTTAATTTGGAAAGTGGCGGCAACAATATATTCCATACGGAAATCAATTCCTTTCGGGTTTTGATTTCCTAATTTATCTTGAACTCAATTATTTTATTTAGAGTTTCTATATCTATAAATAGGGCATGAAAAATTATTTTTGAAACAATACAGAATATAAATTTTCTTCTAGCTTTGAAACTTTGTAAGAGCTGCCGTGGAGGTCGAAGAGTTGTGGTTTATTCTTTCTTCTCCTTTACTATTTATTTGTATTCATGATTAATAAAAGATAGTTTAGCTATTGTTCTTAACTTTTTATGATTAACACAAGCATACTTATTTCAATATTTTTTTTTTGAGATAATGAGTAGCTAAATTTCATAACTAGGATTGTGGGAACCATAACAAAGTATGGATAATAACTAAGTAATTCATTCATAATATTGAACCATGCATTGATAATTCTTTCGTCTAGAAGTCTTTTTAGCGGTTGCAAACATTAGAACTCACCTTGTTGCTACTTGCCAGACCAAGGAGGTAGTTAATAAGAAAAGAATTATCAACATAGATTTAGTGTGATACTATCTAATTGTCTAATGTCAATTGGTGCGAGGGTGAAAACTAAGCTATACATTGATGTGATGTCTAGTATGAGGTAAAGGTAAGGGTTAATAAATTATACACACGTAGCCAGATCAAGGTGCAGTGTGAAATTCTCTATTTGCCGGACCAAGGATTTAGAGATACATAACTTACCACTTTGCATGTGATACACTAGGATCGGACTACTATTATTAGGATTACCGCGTTATGAGCTTATGGGGAACAGATTCCTAGTTATTTCTAATAATCTGAATATAAATAAATAATTGGTTCAAAGCTATTTTATTGTTTTATTTTACTCTTCTTGAGATGTCATCTGAAAAAGTATGTAGTGATAAGTGTTCTTGCAATTCTTGTACTTTTGATATTATGGATTCTTATATGTTAATTTTTTCTCAACAAAATAAGTTGTGTGAGGACATGGAAGATTTATTAATACTGTGTTACAAATCAATATTTAAGTGCATGATTGATGAAAATGACATTGGTTGGGATCTCGATAAATTAAATTTTGAGTTGAGTGAAAAGATTATATCATATGACACACAACAATTTAGTAATAATATGTGTGAGGAAGAAAAAATACTTATAAGTCAACTTGAAGAACTAAGAGTGGAAGGCCAATTGCTTGATCATACTTTTATTGATGTTGTCACTATTGAGAAGAGTGCACTAAAGTTATGTAATGAAGTAGATAATATTATTTTAAAAAACTCTAGTATGTGTAAATATGAGGGTGTAAATAATAATACAATTCATAAGTTAGGGTGCATTGGACCTCATTCCAATAATTTTTCCACATTATATTTAGATGATGAGAAACTAATCGAGCCATATGAGCCCATAGAAGATTGTATGGAGGAGGAAAATTGTGTCTATATTCTTGAATTTATTGTTCCAACATTAGAGAATTACATTCCTCACTTAGGATTCAAGAAGTGCATAATGCGATATCTATTGCTTGGGACCTTTATTTTTATACCACCACCCCTTGAGCGTAATAGAAAAATTGATGTGAAATTAGGCGTGCATTTCATATCTTCAAAGTGGAAGGAAAAATAGTAAAATTGATGGTGTCGTGCCGCGACGTTAAATTAAGCGCTTATTGGGAGGCAACCCAATTAATAGTGTAACTTCTTATTTTATTTTATTTTTATTTTATTAGTATCACTTTTTTTTTTCTTATTTTTATAGATTAGGGAAAGTCTGAGTACCCAAAAAAAAAAGAAGAAAAAAATTGAAGCGAAGGAGCATGTTTGAGCTCAAGTGTGGGGTGACGACCCTTGATGAAAATTAAGAGAACATACTACTAGCTAGGCTTGAAGGCCTCAGGGAGTTTTCCTAACCCTTATTTTTTATTTAATGCTTTGGGGACATAACATCTTTTTAAGTGTGAGGTGGAGGAATAAATTCCTAGATTTTACTGTTTTATTGAGTCTGTTTTTTTTTTTTTTTGATGTGTTGCTTGACTTTTGTTTTCTGTTCTTTTCCTAAGGATAGTCCCTTTGAACCGAGTGTCTTTTTTTTTTTTTAGGAATAAATTTTATTTTTAAATCTTATGTTTATTTTTATTTTCTCTAGAGAGAAAAGAAAGACTCTTTTTAGTTATTTGATACTTACTATTTGGGCCAAATTTTGAGTAGTACTTTCTTGTGAATGCTTGATTGCTAGTGAAATTGCAAACATTTTTTACATCTAGGTTCATGGTTGTGACTTTGTATATAGCTTATTTTATTTTATAGTTTGTTATGATCCTATCTCTCTTAGAAGTGGAATTAATCTATCTTGATTTGATACTTGTGCCATGTGTGGTGAAGTTTTGTTTATTTCATGTTTTGCATCTTAGTCTAGAACTTGCCCTGCACGTTATTGAAGCAAAATAAAAAATGTTGCTTTGTTTAGGAGATGATAATAAACTTTCTGGTAAATTTTAGCCTTTTCAGTTATTATATCACTAGTTAGCCCTTTTGAGCCTGTAACCTTTTGTTGGTAGCCATATTTTGCCCTAAACAATTTTGTTGAATCCCTAGTTTTTGCATCTTGCTTCCTTGAGCATTATAGCATATACTTATTCTAATTGGTAATTCTGAAGAAAAAGGGATGGTTGAGTGAAAAGGTGATCAATGATAGCTACGAAGTGCTTAAAAGCCCTCTTTGAAATAATGGGACATGAAAAAAAAAAAAAGAACAAAAAAAACATGACATGAAAAAAAAAAAAGTTACCTTGATGATGGCCGTAGTCTTCCAAGGACATCGTGCACCTTAACACATGTAAAATAGGTAAGTTGAGGCTGGCAATTATGAAGGAAAAGTTTTTTAAAAAAAATTGAAGCATTCTTGAGATGATGAGAATTACTTGTGAAATAATTGTTGAAGAGAGGGCTGAAAATAAAGAGAAGAAAATAATGGTAATGAAGGCTAAAATTGCAAAGTGCTTAAGGAAGTGTAAGTAACTATTATATAGTTTTCCTACTCGTCCCCTAGCCTACATCACAACCCGTTAAAGTCATATTTGATTCTATTCAAGTATGCTTAATTAGTGGAGATTTACATAATGGGCAAGCCTATGGTTCTTTGTGCATACATGTGAATTTTATTTGTGAGTGTGAGAGTTGTTCTTGATATGAGGTCCTTAATTTATATTCAATCTTTTGAATTGAGTGTGTGGACTATTTCTTTTTGTGAGGACACTAGTTTTATGATAGATAGATGATTTTATTAGCTTTCTTTGATGAGAGTAGGTGAGCCAGCTTAAATTTGATGAGTTCAAAGTCCTTCCTTGAGGTTATGAAGTTAGAGGTTTGTTATTTATTTGGATGTCTTGCATAGTGATTGAGAAGTCTACTTGATGTTTTGAAATTGGTATGTGGCTTTATTGTTTGTATTAACCAAAGTAATGACATTATTAGTATGATTTTTCGAGATGAGTTTTAATGTTTGCTCGAGAACGAACAAAAGTTTAAGTGTAGCGTGTTGATGTGAGGTCAAAATACATATTTTTAATAATTATTTGCTTCATATTTGTTATTTATATTTTTCCTTTTTGAGCAGAAATTTTATGGATTGTGCTAAATAGTGTATTTTATTTGTAGGATTAAATTGGTGAAAAAATAAAGAAATTTGAAGCTAAAATGAATTAAAGATGAAAAGTTAAAGGAGAAAATCAAGCAGACACCTTGGATTGTTATATTAATATTTTTATATATATGGAAAGGTCGGCAAAATGTGAAAGAAGGAAATTAAATTGATGGAAAGTGGCCTTTTGCCACGTGTCAACAGCTGGAGGGCTCTTAATTTGGAAAGCGGCGGCAACAATATATTCCAGAAATGGAAAATAATTTACGGAAATCAATTCCTTTCGGGTTTTGATTTCCTAATTTGTCTTGAACTCAATTATTTTATTTAGGATTTCTATATCTATAAATAGGGCATGAAAAATTAGTCTTGAGGGGGGAAGAACCAAGAAACAATACATAATATAATTTTTTTTTTTAGCTTAGGAACATTGGAAGAGCCGTCGTGGAGGCCGAAGAACTGTGGTTTATTCTTCCTTTTCCTTTATTATTTATTTTATTCGTGATTAATAAAATATAATTTAGATATTGTTCTTAACTTTTTATGATTAACACAATCATATTTATTTCAATAAATTTTGATTGTGTTTTTGAGATAATGAATAGCTAAATTCCATAACTAGGGTTGTGGGAACCGTAAGCGATTAACAAAGTATGAATAATAACTAAGTAATTCTTGAATAGTGTTGAAGCATGCATTGATAATTCTTTCCTCTAGAAGTCTTTTTGCGGTTGCAAATGTTAGAACTTACCATGTTGCTACTTGCCGGACTAAGCAGGTAGTTCATAAGAAAAAAATTATCAACATAGATTTAGTGTGATACTATCTAATAGTCTAATGTCAATTGGTGCGAGGGTGAAAACTAAGCTATACATTGATGTGATGTCTAATGTGAGGTAAAGGTAAGGGTTAGTAAATTATACCCACGTAGTCGGACCAAGGTGCGGGGTGAAATTCTCTATTTGCCGGACCAAGGATTTAGAGATACATAATTTACCACTTTGCATGTGACACACTAGGATAGGACTACTATTATTAGGATTACCGCATTATGAGCTTATGGGGAACACATTCCTAGTTATTTCTAATAATCTGAATATAAATAAATACTTAGTTCAAAACTATTTTTATTGTTTTATTTTAATTCAATTTAAATCCCCCCCCCCCCCCATTTTTATATAACGACTATCGAATTAAATATTTACTATTGACAATATTCCTCCATATTCTCTATGGGATTGACCCCGACTCATAGTTGGGTAAATATATTGCATACGATTGTTTATATTTCTTTTCAAAAGGTATATTTGGATGTTATCAGTAACTTCGATTCTTCTCCTTCCTCATTCTCCTTCTTCTCCTTCACCTTCTCCTCCTCCATCTCCTTCTCCTTCTTCTCCTACATCTTCTCCTCCTCCATCTCCTTCTCCTTCTTTTCCTTCACCTTCTCCTCCTCCATCTCCTTCTCCTTCTCCTTCTCCTTCTCTTTTTTTCCTTCTTCTCCCTTTTATTCTTCTTCTCCTTCTCCTTCTCCTCTTTCTCCTTATTCTTCTTCCAATTTAGTCTTCTTCTTCTCCTTATCCTTCTTCTTCTTCTTCTCCTTCTCCTTCTTCTTCTCCTCCTCCTCCTCCTCCTCCTCCTCCTCCTCCTTCCTCTTCTACTCTTTCTTCTTCTTTGTCTCCTTCTTCTCCTCCTCCTCCTCCATCTCCTTCTTCTTCTTCTTCTTCTTCTTCTTCTTCTTCTTCTTCTTCTCATTCTCCTCCTTCTCCTTCTTCTTCTCCTCCTCCTCCACCTCCTCCTCCTCCTCCTCCTCCACCTTCTCCTCCTCCTCTTTCTTCTCCTTTTCCTTCTCCTTCTTCTTTTCCTTCTACTCCTTCTTCTTCTCCTTCTACTCCTTCTTCCTTCTTCTTATTCTCCTCCTCCTCCTTTTTCTTCTCCTTCTCCTCCTCCTTTTTATCCTTCTTCCAATTTTGTCTTCTTCTTCTGCTCCTACTTCTCCTTCTCCTTCTCCTCATTCTTTTTCCCCTTGTTCTCCTCCTTCTTCTTCTCCTCCTCCTGCTCATTCTCCTTGTCCTTCTCTTCCTCCTTCTCTTCTTCCTCCTCCTCCTCCTCCTCATCTTCTACTTCTTCTTCTTCTTCTTCAACTCCTCCTTATCCTCCCCATCCTACTCCTATTCCTTCTCCTTCTTTTGTGCCAGGTTCTGAGCCTACACCTTGGGCTCGATTGGGAACTCGAGAAGCATTGCTTTCCTCAAGCGAACCCTTAGCCTGATTTAACTCTTAACGGAAGACTTACTTAACATTAAAAGAACTCAAAAGATAAACTCATGTAATAAACTCAGAATGTTGTAAAGGAATATTCAACTGGCCAAAAAGGCAACTCAAGTCTTTAAACATTTAAAACTAAAAATGGAAAGGACTCATGAACTACTGTCTATCTGTATATCTATGAAGCCTCTAATACTATGAGAGAAGTCGAGACAATACCCCCAATCATCCTAACAACTGAAATAACTGAAAGTAAATGAGGGATCCTTCGGAAGAAAGGAGGCTCACCAATAACTCTGGAACTCAACTGGATCAATGAAGTGCTGGATGCTGATCTTGGTTACCTGTATCTGCATTATAAAAGATGCAGGCGTGTCAGTATATGGAATGTACTAGCATGTCAGGGGAAATCTAAACAAGACATAAGGTTGAACTGGAACTGAAGAAACAATTACCTATTCTCAACTCAACTCAACTTCATTTCAATATAAAGTAATAGAAATAATGCAATATAAAGAAAAGTTTTAAAATAGTACATGACAACTCAATGTATTAGAAAATACAATATAAACACTAAGTGTATGCAAAAATACAAAATAAACTCTGTTTGGAAGATTCTGTAACTGACGACCATCACTATGAGCTATGTGATGATACAACGTCTAGCCCACGCTGCCATAACTGTCCTATACTTTACTAGGGTATTGAACTCCTTAACTAAGTGGATCCACTAGACTATGCTAAAAATCAATAAAGGAATAATCTAAAAAGTATGACCTTTTTCTACCCACGTTGGCAATATGTTATATGGAGGCTGTGAGTTGTTAGAACTCTCATCCATATCGATGCTTAATACTACTCCCAAAATATAACTTACCTCATTATGTTTTAAAGAAAACATTTTCTCTTCCTCAACTTTGAGATTATTACTCAAAAGTTTTCTCTAAAAAGAGATTATACTGAAAACTATTCATGCACTCTATGTAAATTGGTGTTTCCTCTCATCTTAAATCTAAAACTATTTGCTCTTGGGAATACATAGTTCCCATATATCATTTTGAAGAAAAAGAACTCAGCTCTACTCTTCCTCAAGTCAGTGCTCAAGTCATTTAAAACAAGTTTTAAAACAATTTTTAAAAGACTTTTTAAAATGAATTGAAGAACTCTCAAGACTTGACTCTTAACTCTTTTTTTGAATTTGAATTATAAATTCAAGGTTTATGCTTTGGAATGTAGGACATCTCAATGATTTAGGAAGGTTAAGATAGTTGTTCATAAGAACGAGCGAAGATCCAAGTTAAAGAACACTGGCATGACGTGGAATTCACTTTTTGGTACTGTAAATTATTTTTTGAGGCAGAGGAATCTGTATCCTCTCCGCGATGTGGAGAGGGAATAATTATCTGGGAACTGGAATTCTATGCGCCTTCGCGACACGGACCTGGGTGCACTTATTTGTCCGATCTTTTCCTCTCCCCCCAAACTCGATTCAACTCATACCCACTGCAAATCTAAGGTTAAAATTCACGAATTCTCATCACCAAGAACAATTCCAGCGAAACCCACTCAAGAAGTATCGACTTACTTACTCATCAACAAGATTCTCGCCTCAAGAACTCAACCTAACGTCAAAATTCTAGAATGGAGAACAAGACTTCAAGACCATTCATCAAGAACTTAATTCATCAATTTATTTATGGACGAATTCGAATAGGTAAATCATGATTCACGTGTGTGGGTAAACAAACACAACACTATGAGCACTCACATACCTCTTAGGAATCAAACCCTTGGAAAAATCCGCAACAAAACGCAAGAATCTAGACAAATGCATTGAACTTTTCTCCCTTTTCTTCTCTTCTTGAACTCCTCTCAAAACCCGAAGCGTATTTTGATTTATGAAAACTGAACCAAATCAGTTTAGACCCCTTATTATTTACCTAAAACTCTTAATTATGAAAGTGTAAGGAAAAGACCAAAATACCCCTCATATTCTTGGGTAAATTTTCTTAAATGGATAGCCTGACTTCAAACAAGTATATCTTCCTCATACAAGCTCAAAAATTAGCAAACTTGGTGGCGTTGGAAAGAGGATCCCAAGAACTTTCATTTAATATCTTATGGGTCACCTAACTCATGTTGTACTGAATGTTGACTGAAAACTCATAACCTATGCCTAACTTGCAAAATTTTAGATTTCGCTATTTCCAATTTAGTTCTTTCTATTTCTAGCTCTTTCAGATTCGAGGTATTATAATATCTCCCCCCTTGGGAACACTCGTCCTTGAATGAGATTACTCTCAGTAGACTAAGCATAGTAGCATCTAACACCCAGCTCAAACACTCAATATGCAAAGTAACACAACATTTCAACTAATATAAATGCCAAGAAAAGGATTAGTACCTTAATTTTGAATTTCTCCAAACTCAAAGAGATGTCGATATCTCATATTCATATCCTCCTTAGCCTCCCAAGTAGCTTCCTCATCAAACTAATTTCTCCATAAGACCTTGACTAATGCTACTTCCTTAGTTCTCAACTTACGAACCCGACGATACAAAATTTGTACATGAATTTCCTCATAAGATAAGCTATCCTTAATACCAATGTCTTCACTCAGTATAATAAGTGAAGGATCTCCTATACACTTCTTTAACATTAAAATGTAAAACACCAGATGGACTGCTGCTAATTTTGACGGTAGCTCCAATTCATAGGGTACGTTGCCAATCCTCTTGGATATCCAGTAGGGACCAATATACTGGGGACTAAGTTTCCCTTTCTTACCAAATCTCATAACACCCTTAATGGGTGAAACCTTCAAATAAAACCAATCATCTACCTCAAACTCTAAGTCTCTTCTCCTAACATAGTATTGGATTTTTGACGACTCTGCGTTGTTTTCAACATCTCTTGAATAATTCTCACTTCCTCCATAGCTTGATGAACCAAGTCTGGTCCTATAAACCCAGCTTCACCAACCTCAAACCATTCAATAGGAGATCTACGTCTTCTCCCATAAAGAGCCTCATGAGGAGCCATTTGGATGCTAGAGTGATAACTATTGTTGTAAGCAAACTCAAGAGAGGTAAGTGATCATCTAAATTATCCTTGAAATCGATCACACACGCCCTCAACATATCTTCTAAAGTCTAAATTGTGCGTTCTTCTTGACCTTCAGTATGAGGACGGAAAGCAGTACTAAGGTTAACCTTCAAACCCAAACTCTTCTAAAAGACTTCCAAAATTGTGCGGTGAATTGCTTACCTCTATGTGAAATAATGGATACCGAAACTCCATGAAGTCTGACTATCTCTTGACTATATAACTTAGCATAGTTATCTACTGAAAATATAGTCTTTATCGGTAAGAAATGGGTAGATTTTGTCATTCGATCTACAATCACCTAACTCAAGTCCTGATGCCTGCGAGACCACAATAAACCAGTAATAAAATCCAAAATAATCATCTCCCACTTCCATTTTGAAAGACCTATACTCGGTGCCATACCACCGAGCCTCTGGTGCTTTACCTTGACTTGTTTGCAATTCGGGCACTTAGCAACTGTGCAATACCCCTCTTCATGCTACTCCACCAATTGACTTCTCTCAAGTCACGATACATCTTTATTGAATACAGATGGATATAATATCTGGAGCTATGAGCTTCCCACCTTTGATGCACACAATCTACCTTGATACCTCAATACACCATCTCCCCCTTGTTGAAAAGCCATCACTCTTTGCTTATGAATGTTTGCCTTCAATTCAAGCAAAATAGAATATTGGTCTTGTTTCTCCTTCACTTCGGAAACTAGTGATGATTCAGCCCCGTTAATCACCACCACTTCTCCTTCATTAGAATCCATTAACCGGACTCCCAATTGTGCAAGTCTGTGCACATCCTTGGCTAACTCTTTCTTGTCCTCCTCAATATTAGAAGTACTACCCATATATAACCTACTCAAGGCATCAACAACAATATTAGCTTTACCTGGGTGATAGAAAATACTCATGTCATAATCCTTGAGTAATTCCAACCACCTCCTTTGTCTGAGATTAAGCTCTTTCTGACTCAACACATATTGAAGACTTTTCTGATTGGTGTGAACACCATAAAGATAGTGATGCCAATTTTTCAAAGCAAACACTACAGAAGCCAACTCTAGATCATGTGATGGGTAATTCCTCTCATAAATCTTAAGCTGTCTAGAGGCATAATCTATAGATTTGCCATTCTACATTAACACACAACCCAACCTAACTCTGGACGCATCACAATACACCACAAAACCTTACGTACCCTTTGGTAAGGTCAACACTAGGCAGTAGTCAACCTAGTTTTCAATTCCTAAAAGCTTTTCTCACAAGCATTAGACCATTGAAACTTAATTGTTTTCTGAGTGAACTTGGTCAGCGGGGACAAAATGGATGAAAACCCCTCGACAAACCTCCTATAATAGTCAGCCAATCCTAAGAAACTCCTAATATTAGTTGGAGATGTGGGTCTAGGCCAGTTTTGCAGTGCCTCAATTTTCTGAGTGTTAACCTGAATCCCATCAAGAGAAACAATGTGACCTAAGAATGCCATAGACTCAAGCCAAAATTCACACTTGTAAAATTTAGCATACAACTCTCTATCCTAGAGAATTTGAAGAACTACTCTAAGATGACTAGCATGATCCTCCTCATTCCTCAAATAGATTAGAATGTCATCAATGAATACGATAACAAACATATCTAGATAAGGCTTGAATACTCTGTTCATAAGATCCATGAATGTTACAGGATCATCAGTTAAGCCAAAAGACATAACCAGAAACTCTAATGGCCATAACGGGTCCTGAAAGCTATCTTAGAAATGTCACTTTCTCTTACTCTTAATTGATGATAGCCAAATCTAAGGTCTATCTTAGAAAAACAAGTGGCACCCTGAAGTTGATCGAAGAGATAATCAATTCTCTGAAAAGGATAGTTATTATTGATAGTAACCTTGTTTAACTGACGGTATTCTCTACACATTCTAAGAGAACCATTTTTCCCTCAAAAATAAGATCAGAGTGCCCAAACATGAGACGTTTGGTCGAATAAAGCCTTTCTCAAGAAGGTCTTTCAACTGCTCTTTTAATTCTTTCAACTCATCTGGAGCCATTCTATATGGCAGAATAGAGATATGACGAGTATCGGTAAGGATATCTATACTGAAGTCTATTTCTCTCTCAAGAGGGACTTTGGGAAGATCATTTGGAAAGACTTATGGAAATTCACTCACAAATGGAACTGATTGAATAGATGGTGTCTCAACACTAGAGTCATTAACTCAGACTAAGTGATAGATGCAACCCTTGTAAACTAACTTTTTAGCCTTAAGGTATGAAATAACACGACCCTTAGACATTGCTGAACTACTCCCCCGCTCAATAATTGGCTCATTAGGAAGCATGAACTTCACTACTCAAGTTCTACAATCAACTGAGGAATAACAAGCATGAAGCCATCCCATACCTAAAATGACATCAAAATCATCCATGTCTAACTCGACTAAGGCAGCCATGGTGTCCTTGTGATTGATAAAAATGGTACAACCACAGTAAACTATTTGAGCTAGAATAGACTCACAAACAGGTGTAGAAACACTGAAGGGCTCAAGAAGTTTCTCAGGAAGAATATCAAAATTCATGGCAATATAAGTACTCACAAAAGATAGACTCGCTCCTGGACCTAGCAAAGCATATACATTTAAAGTATAGGCTTTGATCATACTGGTGACAACATCTGGAGTATTATTTTGCTCTTGACGATTGGTGATAGCATACAGATAGTTTTCCCCTCCACCTGTTCTTGAAGTAGCTCCTCTAGGTGCATCCCTATCTGGTGGAACCACTGAAGAAAATTGGGCTCTATTGCCCCCATTACCATTTCCCTTCATGTTCTTATGGAACTATCTTATGAAGTAACCATTCTGACCACACTTGAAGAAATCAATGGAGCCATCATGACACACTCCCGAATGGGTCCTACTATACTTAGCACATGCAGGAGTCCCATTACCTTCTTGTGCCACACTACCCTAAGACTGTGCAGGTCTTCCTCTGAAATTCCTTGAATTCTGATTCTTGAACTCACCTCTGTTCCTTGGTGCAGGTGTACTACCTGATGATGGAGCAGGTCCATTTTGCTTTTGTTGGAAAGAAGAATGGTTCACATTACTCTTCTACTGCTCGGACTCATTTCTTGATGTCTTTGCCTTCTTATTTTGGAACTATTCTCTATCTCTCAACTAATCTTCCTCAACCTATTGCACATGGATCATAAGTCTTACTATGTCCATATCTCCTATCAGCATAACTGCCTTGTCCTTCTTACTTGACAGACGAGACAACCTAGCAATGAACAAACTCATCCTGCTCTTCCTTTCAGCAACCATCTTTGGGGCATAACGGGAAAGTTAGGTGAACTTAAGTCTGTACTCACATACGCTCATAGATTCCTATTTAAAAGTGAGGAACTCCCTTACCATGGCCTCTCTTAGTTCATGGGGAGAGAAATTCCCCAAGAAGGCCTCCTCAAACACTTCCCAGCTTACAATTGGTGCACCTTCACTTCTATTCTTCTTCCATTGGTCAAACCAAATTCTAGCGACACCCTTCAATTTGTATGCAACTAGTTCTACTCGCTTAACATCAATAACATACATAAATTCAAAAACCTTTTGTATCTCTTTCAAAAAGTTTTCCACATCCTCAATGACACTTGAGTTGGTGAAGTCTTGAGGATTCATCCTTAAGAACTCACGGATTCTAGATGTATCAGCCACATCCTATCGATTCCCTCTCTGTTGTCCAGCTTGGTTGGTCACTACTCGGCTCAACATCCTAATATCATCTCGAAAATTAGCATTAGTAACCTCTCCTTGGGTTGCACTTCTGGTGCATTGGGTACCCCTTGACCCTCAACATTCCTCCTGGCAGGATGACCTCAGACAACTCTTCATAGAGGCATGATTTGAAAGATGCGTGCAAGCATGAGTTAGAAAGAAAATTTATAGAGTTGAAATCTATCGCACGAAAAGAGTATGAAAAAAGTGAGATAGTTCCTAAATGTCACAACCTCCTAATTATAGATGAGGCATACTTCACACTGATAACTAGGATTTTACAGACACGACTTCATAGACACCCTATAACTCTTGAACTCTATACTCTGATAGAAAGTTTTTCATGCCCCGAGCCTACATCTTAGGCGTGACCGGGCACTCGAGAACCATTGCTGGACCCAAGCAAACCCTTGGCCTAGCTTAACTCTTAGCAGAAGACTTACTCAAGTTTAAAAGAACTTAAAAGATAAACTCATGTAATTAACTCAGAATGTTGTAGAGGAACATTCAACTGGCCAAAGAGGCAACTGAAATCTTTAAACACATAAAACTGAAAATGGAAAGTACTCATGAACTACTATCTATTTATCTATCTATGAAGCATATAATACTATGAGGGATGTCAGGACAAGACCCTCGATAATCTTAACAACTGAAATAACTAAAAGTATATGAGGGATCCTCAGGAAGCAAGAAGTCTCACCAATAACTCTGGAACTCAATTGGATAAACGAAGCATTGGATGTTGGTTACCAGTATCTGCATCATAAAAGATGCATGCCAAATGGCGTCAGTACATGGAATGTACAAACACGTGAGGGGAAATATAAATAAGACATAAGCTTGAACCGAAACTGAAGAAACACTTACCTTTTCTCAACTCAACTCAACCTCATTTCAATATAAAGCAATAGAAATAATGCAGCAAAAAGAAAAGCTTTAAAACTGTAGATGACGACTCAATGTATTAGAAGATATAATATACGCTCTGTTTGTATGCAAAAATACAAAGTAAACTATGTTTGAGTGATTTTATAATCGACAACCATCACTATGAGTTATGTGATTATACAACGTCTAGCCCACGCTGTCAGAACTATTCTATAGTTTATCGGGTATAGAACTCCTTAACTAAGTAGATCAACTAGTCTATGCTAAAAAGCAACAAAGGAATCATCCAAAAAGTATGACCCTTTTCTACCCACGTTGGCTATATAGTTTATGGGGCTGTTAGTTGTTAAAACCCTCCCCCATATTGGTTCTCAATACTACTCCCAAGATATAACTTAGTTCATTATGTTTTATATAAAACATTTCCTCTTCCTCAACTCTGAGATTATTACTCAAAATGTTTCTCTAAAAAGAGATAATACTGAAAATTGTTCATGAAGTCTTTAGAAATCCGTGTTTCCTCTCATCTTAAATGTAAAAACATTTGCTCTTGGGAATACTTATTTTCCATATATCATTTTGAAGAAAGTGAACTCAGATCTACTCTTCCTCAACTCAATGCTCAAGTCATTTAAAGCAAGTCTTAAAATAATTTGTAAAGACTTTTTAAAATGACTCGAAGAACACTCAAGGCTTGACTCTTAACACTTTCCTTGAATTTGAATTATTGATTCAAGGTTTATGCTTTGAAATGTAGGACCTCTCAATGATTTAGAAAGGTTAAGATAGTTGTTCATAAAAATGAGCGAAGATCCAAGTTAAAGAACACTGGCGCGACGTAGATATGAAATTAACTTTTTGATCGCATAAATATTTTTGAGGCAGAGGACTCCGTATCCTCTCCGTGACACAGAGAGGGAATAATTATCTGAGAACTGGAATTCTGAGCGCCTTTGCCACGCAGACCTGGGCGCACTTATTTGTCCAATCTTTTCTTCTCTTCCCAAACTCGATTCAACTCATACCCAGTGGAAATCTAAGGTCAAAATTCACGAATTCTCATCACCCAGAACAATTCCAGTGAAACTACTCAAGAACTATCAACTTAATCACTCATTAGCAAGATTCTCACCTCAAGAACTCAACCAAACATCAAAATTCAAGAATGGAGAACAACACTTCAAGAGCATTCATCAAGAACTTAATTCATCAATTTTTTATGGACGAATTTGAATAGGTAATTCATGATTGGCGTGTGGATGAACAAACCCAACATTATGAGAACTCACATACCTCTTAGAGATCAAACCCTTGGCGAAATCCGCAACAAAAAGAATCTTGACGAATGCCTTGAACTTTTCTCCTGTTTCTCCTCTTCTTGAACTCCTCTCAAAATCCTAAACGTATTTTGATTTATTAAAACTGAACCAAATCAGTTTAAACCCCAAGTTATTTAATAAAAATACTTAAATCTGAAAGGGTAAGCAAAAGACCAAAATACCCCTCATATTTTCGGGCAACTTTCCTTAAATAGATTGTCTGACTTCAAAGGGGATTATCTCCCTCATATGAGCTTGCAAATTAGGAAACTCGATGGAATTTGAAAAAGGATTCCAAGACCTTTCATTTGATATCTTATGGTCCACCTAACTCATCTTGTACTAAAAGTTCTGGTCGTTTGAAGTTGACCCAAAACTCATAACCTATGCCTATCTTGCAAAATATCAGATTTTTGCTATTTCCAATTTAGTTCTTTCTATTTTTAGCTCTTTCAAATACCGTAGTGTTACATCTCGCTCCCCCTCCCCCTCCTCCTCCTCCTCCTCCTCCTCCTCCTCCTCCTCCACCACCTCCTGCTCCTTCTCCTTCTCCTTCTCCTTCTCCTTCCACCCATCACTATATTATTTTTTCTAAAGCCAGCCACCAATAAGATGTTATTAACATTAATTTCTTTAAACCCCTCCCCCTCCTCCTCCTCCTCCTCCTCCTTCTTCCACCCATCACTTTATGTTTTTTGAAAACCATCCACCAAAAAGATGTCATCAACATCAATTTCTTTAACATTTATTTTATTTCTTTCTTCAAAATTTTTTTGGCGATGTGAGAGATTTCATTTTTAGTGTAAAGGATCGAAAAATCAAGTATGGTGGAGGTGATGAAATTGGTAAGAAGAAAAATATAGTTTATGGATAAATTAAGTTTTAGAGAATTGTGATGAAACATTAAAAATGAATAACAAGAGGATAGTTGATGGGGTATGATAAGAAAAGGCGTGGAGGATTTATCATAGTAGCTTATTTTCATTTTAGCCACATTAGCTTAAGGAGAGAAATTGTAAAACAAAAAGAATACACTTACTATATAGTATATCTTACCTATACATGAGTTATACAATGAGTATACAATATATCTTATACGTACATGATTGATACACTGAATATACATAATGATACACTCAGAAAATAGAATATAACTTAACTATTCATGACCTAGATACTGACTATACATGATGTGTACACTGACTATTCTATCTTGATCAACTCAAAATCAATTCTAACAAGTCCAAAAATTTAGATATGAAATGGTCTCAATGTTTCAAGTCCCTTGATATATAGTTCGCTCAAAACGATTCATGTTTACGATACTGTAATTTTTTTTAAAAAAAGACGAAGAAGCTGATTTGCTAAAAATCACCTCTATATAGTCCCAAAATTAAGATATGAAATCATCTTGATGTTTTGAGTCTTCTTATATGTAATCGGTCTAAAGGATTCATGTTTTCAGTACATCTAATTGTTTTGTGAAAAAAGAGAAGACGGAGAAGAAAAGAAGAATGCCAAAGAAAGCTATTAATGGTGAAGGAAGAAGAAGATATATTTGGCCAATTTCTATAACACTGAAAATTGGGACATCTTTTTGTTAAATGAAAGAGCCGAATGACTACTTTGCCTAATTAATCCGTAAATAAATTCACTTTTAAGTAGTAAAGGTATGAAATAGATCGTTATGATTATTCTACTTTTTGGGACAAATTCTAGGGAAAACCTATCCCTTTTCCCAATAAAATATTGTCAAGTTTTTTAGGCATGGTAATTGATTTACATAATTAAATTCATGTGTTCAAATGATATGTGAATCTTATATTTATCTCTTACATAGCTTGAATTGGATCAACATTTTAAAATTTGAACATGTATTTTATCATTTCAATAATAGTATAATATACCCAAACAATTCTGTTGTAAAATAATATCATGTAAACAAAATAAATTTTGTCTACATGCATGTTAAAAGAGGCCTTCATGGATTTTATGGTTGGGTTCCTCGACATCGAGTGAGTGGACTACAACCACGCTGGTATGGTGTTTCTGGTGCTCCTAAATGGCATTTGGCATTGTTTCCACTTTTTCGATCACATGGCATATGATTCTCTCCTATGGCGCCATAACTAATTTCCTTGACACCTTCAGAAACTTCTGCAAATAATGTAAATGAAATTAGAATAAGCAGAACTATTGTTTTTGACATAGTTATTTCTTAATTCTTCATGATAAATTAAAGAATGTTTATTATTTTAATTGATTAAAGAAAGAGATATCTTGGTTTATATAAGAAATAACTATTATATTTTGTAATCTCCTATGAGTAGTTTGCTAATTTTAAGGTCTAACATAAGAAAATTGATGGACTACATCATTTTACCATACAATTTAAAACCATCCTTTAGAAGGTATTTCAAAGAGTTTGCCAATGTAGTTAAAATTAACCATTGAATTATTTGAACATTAACAACTCTCTAAATTAATATTGACCGGAAATATTATTATTTTATAAAAATATTATTTAAAGATTATTTTTGAGATTCAATGAAGGTTAATTTTGTTTAAATCATCCAATGGAGGAAGCCTCAATGAATTTAGATGAGCTCTCCTCTAAAAACGACTTTCGTGAATCTGTGGTCATGATTAATAATCTCAGGTACCATAATAAATGGATGTCAATAACTTGTTGAATTACCCATGTACAGAGGTACAAACTTAGAAGAAATTATTGATACTATAAAAAAATATTGATGATGATACAATATCATTAGAACCAATGACGCATAAGGAAGCATTAATGGTGTCTAGAACTCTTCCAAATTTTATGTGCAATTCGAGAAGATAAACAGTGAAACTTTTGGGTGCAATTAACAATTTTGAGATGAGCTTCAATTAGATTTAAATTTTAACAAAAAAAAAAAAAACAATGAAACACTCATATTACACTAAATTATCTTAGATATTTTTTTTTTAATTTGAAAGAATTATGAATTTATTGTAATAATGGAACCATATAATTGTATATGGGTCTTTTGAAATTATATTATCTTATCTAAATCGATGAGTTTTTTAAATGGTCCGACTTGGGACATGAGAAAAATAATATCTTAGAAAAATTATTAATTTACCGAATATTAATTTAGAGAGGTTCTTTTTTGGGATATGTCCTAAAAATTACATATTGCATTCAATATTTAATTTCTTTCAAGTCAGTACCTTTGACAATTTTAGAACTAGTGTGAATTTGGTACTGACAATTTTAGAACTAGTGTGAATTTGACATAAATCTAGTCTGTAACATGTTTAGATATATAATTCTCGAACACATGTGTTGAAAGGCATAAACAAAAAAGTTGGAATTAAGAATGGATAAGTATGTGTTAATTGGATACCCTATAAAAAAAAGAAACGAAATGAGGTTTATTTTATTGTTCTAAAGATAATAAGGTAATTATTCACAAAAACGTCATATTTCTAGATATGACTATTTCTTAAACCATGTTCCTAGAAATAAAATAGTTTATAGGAACAGAACAAATAAATAACAAATGGGTCAGCTGAAAATTCAATCATTCAACAAAATTTTATCGTAAGTCAGAATTGGTGTTCCATTACATATATGTACTAGGAGAAACATTATTAGCCATAAGAAAATCTATTACCTCGAGTAGTGTGAGTTATGTTGTAACAACCTTTTCCCGTCGTTATAGAAAAGCCAACAGGGTAAAATTTTGGGCCGGAAAACTTTTTGGTAGTAACTTGAAATTTTCTAACCTAGTCTAGATTTGAACGAAATCGAAGTCAGTGAGGTCTAGGGAAATCTGGTTACAAATGGGAGATCTAATTATCATTTTGATCACATGAGTGGATAGCTATGAGGTTAAGAAACCCGTACGACTTTACGAAATTGAATTCAAGCGAGTAGAATCTTCCAAAACTGTTCTTAGCGTGAACAGGTAATTTCTAAGTGTCATGGAATGAACGTGTGTTGCAAAATTAGAGTTTGGGACTCTTAATTTGACTCACTGGTTCAGTGTAAGCCGCTAGGGTGGGATAATTACCTCCAGGGTGGGGCCACTATAGCGGGTTGGGGGACGCTATAGCGGTGCAGTTGCGAGTTAAGTCAGAAATAAACCCCAAAATTTTTATTTTCTACAAGTTCGTTCTTGAGAGCCAGGAGACGACCCCATGTGTTTTCTTGATGGTTTTTTCACCATTCTTGAGGGTAAAGGCAAGGTTTTTACTCTCTGAATCCATGTTTCGATCCGTAGAACTTAATTTCGTGGGTTATTATCAATGGAAGTGGGTTTTGATCTGGGAATTATGGTGGAAAAATCCTTAATCTAGGTATAGAGATCTAGGGTTTGACCTAGGGTTCATATTATTGATTATAATTCGGGTCATTAGGTCTTGTTTATTGATTTTCACGTTATATTGATTGTTTGAAGACTAAAAACAAGCGGAAAGAATCCGAAAAGGGAAGAATTAAGTTTCATAGGGGATTCAGGCTTAGTTCGAGGTAGGTGATGGTTGGAATTTCATATTTTTGTGATTTATGTTAGTAATTACTTCATTATAAAACATGTATGTATGTGAATATTACATTATTGATCACACTAATCATAAATGAGGATAATTGAATAATTGCATGCCATGAATCATGACTTGATTGTATGATTATGAGAATGTACATTAGAATTTGGATTCTGGCTTGTTGAATGGATCGATTATTACGTTCCAACACACTAACTTGGATCGGGTGCCATATTTTGGCGCATAAATAGGATAGGGTGTCACGTCCGGCAAATTAATTTGGATCGGGTACCACGTACCGGTACACTAACAGTTTGAGTTAAGGTTCTATAAGAGGACCATTGACTTGTCATATTGATGTATTTGAGAATGTGGAATTGTATGTTGTTCGAAAGTGATAATTGATATTGTATATGTTCGGTTTATGCATGTATGGTTGTAATGTCTTATGCATATTTCACCTTTTGGGATAGTCGCGTGATCCTTCCAGTTTAGTGTGGTTGTGTACTGATATTGTACTTTCTCTTTCTTTGTTGAGTACAGAGAATCTTCAGGCGACTATTGACAGACCTCGTTTAGAAGATTAGTGATTAGTCGAATTCAAGGGTGAGCCAATTCTTTCGGGCTGCCATGAATTCTCTTTTGTTTATTTCCACATCTTCGGACTTTGACCAGTACTTTAGATTTTCTTACCTTTTATTTTGTTGTACCCAGCCTTATGATTTTTGTTAGAGTTTTGGTACATTGACTTTCAGGTTCTAGGCATTATTTCTACATTTTGTTGTTAGACTTTTGTTGGAGTTTATGGGAACTCCCTAATTTCCTTTTTCTAGACATTTAAACCTACTTCCATATCTTTACATGCCTTATTTTTTGGTTAAATTATTCAGTTTGGGGTTGTAGTAATGGTTTGCCCATCGGAGGGACAAGGTGGGTGCCAATCACGACAGTTTGGTCGTGACAAAGTTGGTATCAGAGCCCTAGGTTCGTTGATCTCGATGTACCAAAATGAGTCTAGTAGAGTCTTGCAGAACAGTACGAAGGCGTCTGTACTTTTCTTTGAGAGGCTATAGGACTTTAGGAAATCTCTCTATTTTCTTTTGTCTCCTTTCATGCTATAATTTGATTCCAATTAGTATCTGGTGATCGACTTGGTATCTAGTCTCCTTAACCCTTCTGTCCTCAGATGGTTAACACTAGGTTCAATGGCATCAGACCCGTAGCTCCTATCAATGCGCTAGCTGAGGAATCCACAACGAGAGGTTGCGGTCGAGGCAGGGGTAGAGGAAGAGCAAGGGGCAGAGGCGGATGAAGGGTAGCACCTACTAGGGATGGAACTCTGGTTAAGAATGCTCCCAGAAATGAGAATCCTCTTGCGCATCATGAAGAGATTAGGGAGAATGTGGAGGTTAAGAATGATGAGGTTATTGGAAAAGAAGAAGAGTTGCAGGCTGAGACTACAGGTATTCCTCTCTTAGATCCAATGTTAGCTTAACAAATTTGTCATTCTTAAAAGGATTGGTTGGTCCTGGAGTTCTTGCCTCAGTTCAAGCGACTCAAGCTCCCGCCAATCCCCCTATTGCTATGGGTGGAATTGTAGGTACTGATGCTTTTTTTCGTCCTTTGTTGGGTCTTGTAGTGCCTAGTAATGAGCATGAGATGTTGACTAAGTTCTTTAAATTTAAAATCACCTGTGTTCCATGGTTCCGAGAGTGAGGACGTTATGAATTCATCCTAGATTGTTATGAGAGGCTTCATAAGTTGGGAATTGTCCATCAACATGGAGTAGAGCTTGTGACCTTCCAACTTCACGGTGAGGCTGAGCAATGGTGGAGAGCTTATATGGAATGCAGATCTTCAGTTTTACCTCCACTCACTTAGACTCAATATCATGCTATGTTCTTGGAGAAGTATGTGCCTCAGACCTTGAGAGATCGCAAGAAAAATGATTTCATTTCTTTGAAGCAAGGTGGTATGTTTATGGCTGCTTATGAGGCTAAGTTCCATGTTTTGTCGAGATATGCTATGCAATTGGTGACTACTAAGAAAGAGAGGATTCGTCTATTTGTTAAGGGACTAAATTCTGAGTTATAGGTATTGTCTGTTCATATGACCTCTACAGGAAAAAGCTTTATTGAGGTAGCAAATTTTGTGAAGAAAGTTGAAGGGGTGAGGCGAGACGGTTAGGCAAAGGCATTGACTAAGAAATCCAAGAATTTAGGTAACTTTCAGGGCTCTTACTCTAGAGGTTTAGGGAGGCTGACACTTACAGGAACAATTGGGTGGATGATTCCACCAAACTTACGAAAAATGGTTTGGTTATCAATAGTCATAATTAAACGAAGATTTCAGACATTCAAATAAACAACAAGTAATCTAGGGATGAGAGGATTGAAAATTTATATCCTAGAGGGCTAATTGTGTTGCTATGTAGTGATGAACATTCATGGATACGCTAGGTCATCTTTAATGACACTAATCTTCTTTAGATCTCATAGCATCAATTCATAGAATCTTCTTTCAGTCTCATCTATGTGCATAACTAAACAACCCAATACCTTATATTGTTCTCTCTTTCGATGCAGAAATAGGGAAAAATGATTCGACCATAATCTCTATTTTCAAGCAAATTATGGACATCAAACCTAAATTGCAAGTACAAACTAATTACCCATTGCAAACAATCTCTTTTAAACATCTACAGAGATCGAAAGTAAGAATTAAGTTTGAAACCTTAAACCATAAGTTAACCCCATGCTAATTAGCCCAAATTTTTGTATGAACAATAGAAAAACAGAGTATAACACAATACCCACTACATTAAATCAATACCCAAGTCTATAATTGCACCTCAAGAGTTTGGGGTTTTAGCCACCTATCACAAATTGTAAAGGAATTATACCTTGCATGAAAGAATTAATGGGTAATATGAAATTAAGCAATTACAAGAAATACCCACTTTGATTCAAACATTAATTTTTCAATTTCAAGAGCAAAGTTGAAAAACCCCCCAAAACTAGGAAAGTGTTCTTCACAAAGTAAAAGTGTTTCTCTCTCTAAAAGGTTTAGAACTCTCTAATATATTTTGGATCCCTTCTTTCTCACTCCTTTGGGATTTTTATAGTTTTCCAAAATTTTGCCCAAAACTCAATTGTGACCCATTAAGTGACATTAGTCAGGCTCGTTGAGCACATTTGGTGGATCACCAATTGCTCTTTATATCACCTTTCTCTTTCTTTAGTCTTAGTTGTTTGAACCTCAGTTGACAAGTTCATTCAAGTATGCCTTTCACATTCAGGGGATCATTGATATCCACCGTTGTTCGCCTTTTAAGCCTTCAATTTTTCTCCAAGTACTGTCACCTTCAGCGATGGTCACCTTGTTAGTCCTCATTCGGCAAGTCATTGTTCCTCTTTAAATTCTCCGACCTAACCCAGTTAATTTAGTTGCTATCAATTTGGGTGAGGTAGTACCCATTGGGAAATCCTCTATTCTTATTAGGGGATCAACAATGTGGAGTTTACAATTCTTTTTATGTTATTGGCCATTCTTTCAAGCATTCATCCTTGCCTTGTCACTTAGCCTTCATAGCTACAAATCACCATAATATCATTCTAATAGGAAAATATTAGGAATTGAGGACAGCAATTGCTGAACTAAATAGGCCTCAATGAGTCTAAATTTACCAATTATCAAGCATCAAAAAAGGTTGAGCTTCCTATGTAAGAAGTTGAGAAGAATATAATTAGCAAGTGGCTTCATGCCGACATTGTGTATCCCAGTTAATTTCATTGTTATGCACTATCAATTTGGGCGAGGCAGTACCCATTGGGTGATCCTCCATTCTTATTAGGGGATCAACAATGTGGAGTTTCGAGTTCTTTTTATGTTATTGATAATTCTTTCAATCATTAATCCTTGTCTTGTCCCTTAGCCTTTATAGCTAAAAATCATCATAATATCATTCGAATAGGAAAATATTAGGAGTTGAGGACACCAATTGTTGAACTAAATTGGCCTCAATGAGTTTAAATTTACCACTTATCAAGCATGAAAAAAGGTGGATCCTCCTACGCAAGAAGTTGAGAAGAATATAATTAACAAGTGGCTTCATACCGACATTGTGTATCCCACTATGGATAACAAGTGGGTCATCCCAGTGCAATGTGTTCTGAAAAAAGAGGGGAGGTATGCTAGTCGTACCAAAAGAATAGAATGAGCTTGTAGCTACTAGACCTTTGACCGGATAGAAAGTGTGCATGGACAACTGTATGATAAAAACATGGATTGAGAAAGACTATTTCCCAATACCATTATGGATCCAATGCTTGATCGTCCTGCAAGTTGAGGTTGGTTTTATATTTTAATGGGCACTCGAGGTATAATAAAATTTATATTGCCCCGAAGGACTACGAGAAAATGGCATTTACACATTCTTATGGTTCATTTCCATTTAAGAGGATGCCTTTTGGGTTGTGAATGCTCCGATAACTTTCCAAAGATGTATGTTATCTATCTATTCCGACGTGGTAAGACACTCATGAAGGTTTTTATGGATGACATCTCTAATATTTCTGATTACTTTGATGAATGTTAAGCTCATTTGAGCAAAGTTTTTCAATGGCGTGTAGAAACAAATCTTGTTCTCAATTGGGAGAAATATCAATTCATGGTTAAAGAGGGAATAGTACTTGGTTACAATATCTTGGGAAAGGGGATTCTAATAGACCAAGAAAAGTTGATGTCATTGCAATATTTCAATCTACGATCTTGGTAAAAGGGGGTCCATAGTTTCTTGGGTCACACATTCTACTTTTCGTCATATCAAGTCTTAGGTTCCACATCAGGAACATGAAATTCCAAAAAATGACTCATCTTCCGACAATTGCCTTTCTATGGCATGTAGGGCTTCTTATGGTTCATAGAAATAACTCATAGTTAAATGCTTCAACAAATTTTCTTCATCTTTTCTGTAACACCTCCGTATTTGAAAAAACTAAATTGGAAATAGAAAAATCTGAAATTTTGCAAGTTATGCTTAAGTTGTGAGTTTTGGATCAACTTCAAATGACCATAACTTTCAGTACAACATGAGTTAGGTGGCCTATATGATATAATATAAAATGAAAGGCCTTGGAATCCTCTTTCCAATGCCACCGAGCTTGCTAATTTTCGAGCTCGTATGAGGGAGATATGCTCGTTTGAAGTCGGGCAGTCTAGTTAAGGAAAGTTACCCGAAACTGTGAGGGGTATTTTGGTCTTTTCCTTAACCAATTAGATTAAAACGAATTTTTATAATATTTAGGGGTCTAAACTGATTTTTTTGAGTTTTCACAATCCTAATTTACTCTAGGGTTTTAGAAAAGAGTTCAAGAAGAGAGAAGAGGAGAAAGGAGGAAAGATTTAAGGCGTTCGTCAAGTTCTTGTAGTTTTAGAGAAAACTTTTGAGTAATAATCTCAAAGTTAAGGATGAAGAAATGTTATCTTTAAAACATATGAGCTAAGTTATATTTTGGGAGTAGTATTGAGCACCGATATGGGATAGCCAATGTGGGTAGAAAGGGTCATACTTTTTAGATGATTTTTTATTGCTTTTGTTGCATGGACTAGTGGATCCAGTTAGTTGAGAAATTCTATATCCCAACAAAGTATAGGAAAGTTCTGGCAGCGTGGGCTAGACATTGTATCATCACATAGATCATAGTGATGGTTGTCGGTTAAAGAATCTTCCAAACAGAGTTATTTTTTATTTTTGCATACAAACTGAGTTATTTTGTATTTTCTGCATACAAACTGAGTTATATTGTCTTTTTCAATACATTGAGTTCTTATCTACTATTTTAAAAGCTTTTCTTTATATTGCATTATTATTATTGCTTTATATTGAATTTAGTTGAGGTTGAGTTGAGTTGAGACGAGGTAAGTTTTTTCTTCAGTTCCAGTTCAAGCTTATGTCATGTGTTAGATTCCCTCCCCCCCCCCCTCGCATGCTTGTACATTTAATGTACTGATGTTATTTGACCTGCATCATTTTATAATGTAGATACAAGGAACCAGGATCATCAACCAACACTTCGGTTGATCCAGTTGAGCTATAGAGTTGTTTGGTGAGCCTTCTTACTTTCGGAGGATCCATTCTTTATCTTCAGTTATTTCAGTTTGTTAGGATGATCGGGAGTCTTGTCCCGACATCCCTCATAGTGTTAGAGTCTTCATAGATAGATAGAAAATAGCTCTTGAGTCTTTTCCATTTTCAGTTATAAATATTTAAAGAACTGAGTTGCCTCTTTGGCCAGTTCAATGTCCCTTTAAAACATTCTGAGTTTATTACATGAGATTATTCTATGTTAAGTAAGTCTTCTTCTAAGAGTTGAGTTAGGCCAAGGGTTCACTTGGGACCATCAATGGTTCTCAAGTATCGATCATGCCTAGGGTGTAGGCTCGGGGTGCGACAAACTTGGTATCAGATCACAGATCTCAAGAGTCTTAGGGTGTCTATGAAGCTGTGTCTATAGATTCCTAGTTATTGGTGTGAAGCGTGCCACATCTATAATTAGGAGGCTGTGACATTTAAGAACTATCTCACTTCTTTCATACTCTTTTCGTGTGATAGAGTTCATCTCTATAAACTTTCTTTCTAATTCGTAATTGCACGTATCTTTCAAATCGTGCCTCTGCGAAGAGCCGAACGAGGTCGTCCTGCTAGGAGAAATGTTTATCCTCGGGATCAAGGGGTTCTCAATGCAAAAGAAGTGCAACCCCAAAAAGAGGTTACTAATGATGAGTTTTGGGATGCTATCCAGATGTTAAGTCAAGTTATGACCAACCAACTGGGAAACAAAGAGGAATTGACAGGATGTGGCTGAACATCCAGAATCGGTGAGTTCTTGAGAACGAATCCTCCAGACTTCACCAGTTTGAGTGTCACTGAGGATTTGGAAAACTTTGTGAAAGATTTGCAGAAGGTTTTTGAGGTTGTGCATGTTGTTGATGCTGAGTGAATGGAACTAGAAACATAGCAACTGAAGGGTGTTTCTAGAGTATGGTACAACCTATGAAAGAAATGTAAAGTTGAAGGAGCACCAATTGTCTTTCCTCATGAACTAAGAGAGGCAAAGGTAAGAGAATTCCTTACTTTTAAGAAGGAATCTATAAGTGTGCATGAGTACAACCTCAAGTTCACCCACCTTTCCCGTTATGCTCCAGAGATGGTTGCTGGTATGAGCAGTCTGATGAGTTTGTTTGTTTTAGGATTGTCTCGTCTAACAACCAAAAAGGGTAAGGCTGCAATGTTGATAGGGGACATGGACATAGCAAGGCTGATGATTCATGTGCAACAGGTTAAGGAACATAAGCTGAGAGATAGAGAAGAGTTTCAAAATAAGAAGGAAAAGACATTAGGAAAAGAGCTCGGGCAGTAGAAGAGTAATGCAAACCAATCTTCTTTTCAACACAAGCCAAATAGACCTGCTCCATCATCTTCTAGTGCATCTGCACCAAGGAACAAATGTGAGTTCGAGAATAAGAATTCACAAAATTTCAAAGCTAGACCTGCACAGTCTCAAGGTAGCAGGGAACGAGGAGATAATGTGACTTCTGTATATGTCAAGTATGGTAAGAACCACTTAAGAGTGTCTCATGATGGCTCTACTGGTTGTTTCAAGTATGGTCAGAATGGTCACTTCATAAGAGAGTGTCCTAAGAACCGGCAAAGTAGTGCTAATGGGGGAAATAGAGCCCAATCTTCTTTAATGGCTCTGCTAGACAAAGTTGCACCAAGAGGAGATACTTTAGGGACATACGGATGAGAAAACCATTTGTATGCTATCACCAGTCGCCAAGAGTAAGAGAATTCATCAGATATTGTCATTGGTATAATCAAAGTCTTTACTCTTGATATATACGCTTTGCTAGATCTAGGAGTGAATCTATCTTTTGTTACTCCTTATGTTGCTATGAATTTTGATATACTTCCTGAGCAACTTGATGAGCCCTTCAGTGTTTCTACACCTGCTGGTGAGTCTATTCTAGCTGAGAGAGTTTATCGTGGTTGTACCATTTCTATCAATCACAAGGACACCATGGTTGACTTAGTCAAATTAGACATGGTAGATTGTGATGTTATTCTAGGTATGGACTGGCTTCATGCATGGTATACCTCAGTTGATTGTACAACTCAAGTAGTTAAGTTTCAGTTTCCTAATGAGCCAGTTATATAGTGGAAGAGTAGCTCAGTAGTGCCTAAGCGTCATTTTATTTCATACCTTAAGTCTACAAATTTAGTTTCCAAGGGGTGCATCTATCACTTGGTCCGAGTTAATGAATCTAGTGTTGAGACACCACCTATTCAATCAGTTCCATCTGTGAGTGAGCTTCTAGAGGTCTTTCTAGATGATCTTCCTAGAGTTCCTCCTAAGAGAGAAATTGACTTCGGTATAGTTATTCTTCCTGATAATCGTCCTATCTCTATTCCGTCATATAGAATGGCTCTAGTTGAGTTGAAAGATTTAAAAGAGAAGTTGAAAGATCTTCTTGAAAAAGGCTTCATTCGATCGAGTGTCTCACCTTGGGGTGCTCCGATCTTATTTGTGAGGAAGAAAAATAGTTCTCTTAGAATGTGTATAGATTGTCGTCAGTTGAATAATGTTACTATCAAGAATAAGTATCTGCCTCTAAGAATTGATGATATTTTCGATCAACTTCAGGGTGTCACCTATTTTTCTAAGACAGACCTCAGATCAGGATATCATTAGTTCAGAGTAAGAGAAAGTGGCATTCCTAAGATAGCTTTCAGGACCTACTATGGTCATTATGAGTTTATGGTTGTTTCTTTTGTCCAAACTAATGCTCCTACAACGTTCATGGACCTTATGAACAGAGTGTTTAAGCCCTATCTTGATATGTTTGTTATCGTATTTATTGCTGACATTCTAATCTATTTGAGGAATGAGGAAGATCATGCTAGTCAACTCAGAATAGTTCTTCAAACTCTCAAAGATAGAGAGTTGTATGCTAAATTATCTAAGTGTGAATTTTGGCTTGAGTTTGTGGCATTCTTAGGTCACATTGTTTCTAGTAATGGGATTCGAGTTGACACTCAGAAAATTAAGGCAGTGTAAAACTGGCCTAGACCCACATCTCCAATTGATATTACGAGTTTCTTGGGATTGGCTAGCTATTATAGGAGGTTTGTCGAGGGGTTCTCATCTATTTAGTCCCCGTTGACTAAGTTCACTCAGAAAGAAGTTAAGTTTCAATTGTCTAAAGCTTGTGAGAAAAGCTTTCAGGAATTGAAAACTAGGTTGACTACAGCTCCAGTATTGACCTTACCAGAAGGTATGCAAGGTTTTGTGGTATATTGTGATGTATCCAAAGTTGAACTGGGTTGTGTATTGATGCAAAAATGGCTAAGTTATAGCTTATGCCTCCAGACAACTTAATATTCACAAGTGGAATTATCCAACCCATGATCTAGAGTTGGCTGTTGTAGTATTCGCTTTGAAAATATGGCAACACTATCTTTATGGTGTTCATGTGGATATGCTCACCGATCACAAGAGTCTTCAATATGTGTTTGCTCAGAAGGAGCTTAATTTCACATAGATGAGGTGGTTGGAGTTACTCAAGGATTATTATATGAGTATTCTCTATCACCTTGGTAAGGCTAGTGTTGTTGCCGATGCCTTGAGCAGGTTTTTAATGGGTAGTACTTCCCATGTTGAGGAAGGAAAGAAAGAGCTAGCAAAAGATGTGCACAAACTTGCATGATTGGGAGTCCGAATAATGGATTCCAATGAAAGAGGAATGGTGGTGATGACTGGGGATGAATCATCACTAGTGTCCAAAGTGAAAGAAAATAAGACCAAGATCATATTTGCTTGAATTAAAGGCAAATGTTCACAAGCAGAAAGTGATGGCTTTTGAACAAGGGGGAGATGGAGTTTTGAGGTATCAAGGTAGGTTGTGTGTACCAAAGGTGGATGAACACGAAGAGAAGATCGTGGAGGAAGCTCATAGCTCTATATATTCTATCCATCCTGGTTCTACAAAGATGTATCGTGACTTATGAGAAGTCAATTGGTGGAATAGTATGAAAAGCGGTATTGTAGAGTTCGTTGCTAAGTGCCCGAACTGCCAACAAGTCAAGGTAGAGCACTAGAGGCCCGGTGATATGGCTTAGAGTATAGATCTTCATGAATGAAAGTAGGAGACAATCATATGAATTTTATTATTATTTTACCACAATCTCACAGGCAGCATAATTTGATTTGGGTGATTGTAGATCGAATGATTAAATCTGCCCATTTCTTACCGGTAAAGACTACAGTTACAACCGAGGATTATGTCAAGTTATATATTCAATATATAGTGAGACTTCATGAATTTCCAGTGTCCATTATTTCAGATAGAGGTGTTCAATTCACCACACAATTTTGGAAGTCTTTCCAGAATGGTTTGGGTTCCAAGGTAAATTTGAGTACTACTTTTTATCCTCAAACTGATGGTCAATTAGAGCGTACGATTCATAATTTAGAAGATATGTTGAGGGAGTGTGTGATCGATTTCAAGGGAAATTGGGATGATCACTTACCTCTCATTGAGTTTTCTTACAACAACAGTTACCACTCTAGCATCCAAATGGCTCCCTATAAGGCACTTTATAGGAGAAGATGTAGATCTCTTATTGGATGGTTTGAGGTTGGTGAAGTTGGGTTAATAGGGACCAGACTTGGTTCATCAAGCTATGGAGAAAGTTAAGACTATTCAAGAAAGGTTGAAAATGGCACAGAGTCGTCAAAAATCCTATACTGATGTTAGGAGAAGAGACATAGAGTTTGAGGTAGACAAATGAGTTCATTTGAAAGTTTCACCCATGAAGGTTGTTACGAGGTTTGGCAGGAAGGGGAAACTTAGTCCATGTTATACCGTCAAATTAGCAGTAGTCCATCCGGTGTTTCATATTTCAATGTTGAAGAAGTGTATGGGTGATCCTTCACTTATTATACCTACTTAAAATATTGGTATTAAGGATAATCTATCTTATGAGGAGGATATGAATACGAGATACCAACATCTCTTCAAGTTCGGAGAAATTCCAAATCAAGGTACTAATCCTTTTCTTGGTATTTACTTTTAGATTGAAATGTTGTGTTACTTTGCATATCGAGTGTTTGAGCTAAGTGTTAGATGTTACCACCATTAAACTACTAAGAATAATCTCATTCAAGGACGAATATTCCCAACATGGAGATATTGTAACACCTCTATATTTGAAAGATCTAAAATTAGAAAGAACTAAATAGGAAATAGCAAAATCTGAAATTTAGCAAGTTATACTTAAGTTATGAGTTTTGGGTCACTTCAAATAACCATAACTTTCAGTACAGGATGATTTAGGTGGCCCATAAAATATCAAATGAAATGCCTTCGAATCCTCTTTCCAACACCACCGAGTTTGACAATTTTTGAGCTCTTACAAGGGAGATATGCCCATTTGAAGGTTGGCTGTCCAGTTAAGGAAAGTTACCCAAAAATGTGAGGGTAGTTTGGTCTTATCCTTACCCAATAAGATTAAAATGAATTTTGGTAATATTTAGGGGTCTAAACTGAACTGTTCAGTTTTCACAATTCTAATTTACGCTAGGGTTTTAGAAAAGCATTCAAGAAGAGAAGAGGAGAAAGGAGGAAAGAAGGAAAGATTCAAGGCGTTCGTCAAGTTCTTGAAGTTTTGTTACAGAATTTCACAAAGGGTTTGATCCCTTAGAGTTAAGTGAGTATCATAGTGTTGAGTATGTTCACCCACATGCCAGCCATGCTAATTTAATGCAATTTCGTTCTCAAAGTTGAAGGATTTGAGTTCTTAATGAGTTTTCTTGAAATTCCATTCGTGATCGTCATTATTGGTATATTAATGAGTTCTTGAGATAAAATTTAGTGATTTGAGGGTTGTTTTGAGTATATTAACATGTAATTATGTTGGGTATTTTACTCTAGTTGATTGGGGAAGAAACCATTTGACTCTAGGTGAATTAGGGCCATAAATCGAAGAGGAAAATTCGTCGGGTTTTCTGGGCAGTGCCTGGGGTGAAGCACCACCAATGAGCCAAGGGTGGCTGGCATGTCATACCAGAAGTGCACCATAAATAGTGCTCTGTAGTGTAGGGGGAGGTGCCCCTTGCCACTCAGTGCACCAGGGTCGCCTACCCCCACTCGTTCTCCGTAGTTTAGCCCGTCTAAGTTCTTTCAAATGGTACCTTTACTCCCCTTTTATTATAAATACTCTAAACTAATTCTAAACATCTAGAAATCATTCATAACATGAATCATAACCCTAATTCATAATTCAAATTCAAGGTAGATTTAAGAGTCAAGTCCTGAGGATTTTTTTGAGTCTTTTGAGAAGTCTTTTGCAAACCTTTTAAAACTTGTTTTAAGACTTGAGCATTTGAGTTTGAGAAAGAGTAGAGTTGAGTTAATTTTCTTTAAAATGATATATGGGAACTAAATATTCTCAAGAGCAAATGTTTTTACATTTAAGATGAGAGGAAACACCGATTTCCAAAAGAGTTCATGAGCAGTTTTAAGTACTATCTCTATATATTTAGAGAAACCTTTTGAGTAATAATTTCAAAGTTGAGGATGACGAAATGTTTTCTTTAAAACATATGAGCTAAGTTATACTTTGGGAGTAGTATTGAGCATCGATATGGGGGAGAGTTCTAACAACTCATTGCCCCTAAAAACCATGAAGCCAACATTAGTACAAAGGGTCACACTTTTTAGATAATTCATTATTGCTTTCTAGCATAGACTAGTGGATCCACTTAGTTGAGGAGTTTTATATCCCGCTAATGTATAGGACAGTTATGGCAGCGTGGGCTAGACGTTGTATCATCAGATAGCTCATAATGATGGGTGTCAATTTGAGAATCTCAAACAGAGTTATTTTGTATTTTTGAATACAAACTGAGTTATATTGTATTTTTCAATACATTGAGTTGTCATCTATTATTTTAAAATCTTTTTTTTATATTGCATTATTGTTATTGCTTTAACTTGAGTTGAGTTGAGTTGAGACGAGTTAAGTTGTTTCTTCAGTTCTAGTTCAAGCTTATGTCATGTTATAGATTTCCCCTGCATGCTCGTACATTCAATGTACTGACACCATTTGCCATTTGGCCTGCATCGTTTTATGATGCATATATAGGTACCCAGGATCATCAACCAGTGCTTCGTTGATCTAGTTGAGCTCCAGAGTTCTTTGGTGAGCCTTCTTACTTCCGAAGGATCCTTTCTTTATATTCAGTTATTTCTCTTTGTTAGGACGATCGGGGGGCCTTGTCCCGACATCCCTAATAGTGTTAGAGGCTTCATAGATAGATAGACAGTAGTTCATGAATCTTTTCTATTTTGAGTTATAAATTTTTAAAGACTTGAGTTGCGTCTTTGGCCAGTTGAATGTCCTTTTAAAACATTCTGAGTTTATTACATGAGTTTATCTTTTGAGATTATTCTATGTTAAATAAGTATTCCACTAAGAGTTGAGCCAGGCCAAGGGTTCACTTGGTGTCAACAATGATTCCAACTTGACTTACCAATTTTTGAGGTTTTACAATATCTCCCCCTTGGTAAACATTCTTCCTTGAATGGGACTCAAGATAAAATATGTAGATTATGAGAGAAACTATCCACCCAACATGAATGCAAATTTCATCAAAATTCACATAATCATGGAGAATCACACCAAGCTAAATCGTAACATCAAAAATCAAGTTTTCATGAACATGCATGCATATGGAAACATGAGATTAACTAAAATGCATAAATCTGAAAGACTTAACCATCAATAGGTAATACCTAAATCTAGAGTAGGGACGAAGGGAAAGAGATGAGAATACCATGAAACTATATCGGCTTCGGCCTCCAAAGTAGAATCCTCAACTAATTTATTTCTCTAAAGAACTTTCACGAAAGAACCTTCTTTATTTCTGAACTTCTAGACTTGTCAGTCGAAAATATCAACTAGAACTTCTTCATAAGAAAGAGTTTCTTTAACTCTCAAGCCTTCCAAAGGTACAATATATGTCGGATATCTAAGACACTTATTCAACAAGGAGACATGGAATACCGGATGTACCGATTCAAAATAACTAGGAAACTCAAGTTCATAACAAACTTTTCCAATACACCTCAAAATCTGATATGAGCCCATATAGAAGGAACTAAGCTTCCGTTTCTTCCCAAATCTTATTACACCCTTCATGGGTAAAATTTTCAAGTAGACCCAATAATCCACATTAAATTGTCAGCAACCAAGCATACTCATACTGATGAAGAAATGGGAAGACAGATTAGAACAAAAAATAGTTTCAACACATTGGAGGAGGATGAGGTTCTACAGGGCTATGATAATGGTCAGGGGAAGTGAAAGCACAAGGAGAGGTAAGAATAGTCAAGTCCCAATATAATAGCATGGAGTGTGAGGGGACTTAATAAAGTGTATAAACACAAGGATCTTAAGGTGTTTTTACTAGAAAATAAATTAAATACTTAGTGATTGCACACTTACATAGTTCCTCAGCCATGTGGAAAATTCTATATAGATGGCTTCATTACCCTATGTGTTTACAAACAAGTTGATCATTTTACATTCAAGTATTTCGTTAGTTAATGATCACTTATTAGTATGTAATTTAATAACATATTTTTAACACTTACTTGACATATGATTAAGCAAAACATGTGTCACAGCTGATTGCATTTCCATATCAGTGATGCCTCTCTTTCCACGCTTTTTAGATCCTCAACCATTTTGATTAAAAATTGATATCGGTGGAAATAAAGGATCACTATCGCCTTCATCATTGCGATTGGGCCTGTTTCTCCTACATAACACATCATGACCAAAGTAATAAGAATAAAAATGACTAGTTTCTCTCCCAATATGACCTTGAACAAACGATCCTTCGATCCTTCCCCTTTGCTTAATCATTTGCTTCAAACTACCAATTTTTCTACATATATGTATGTATATATATGTTAATATATAAAAGACTTGGCGAATATATATAACTTAGTGAATATTTCAAATGGATACCTCTCAAATTGATACATCCATCTTGTTTGAACGGGGCCTCTGAGGCGTGCCTCTTGTACAAGGTGAATTGGAAGATGCTCCATCATATCAAAGAAACCACATGGAAATATCTCCTCCAACTTAGTAGTAGTAACAAAAATATTTTCCTCCATCCTATCTAAACTACTCTCCAACAACTTTCCAGAACACAAATCTTTAGAAAAAAAGACTTATCTATGTGATTGGTTTCAATTCACAATCACAATTTCAATTCACAATCAACAAACACAAACTAACAATTAAATAATCCCTAATTCAAACTAACAATCAAAAACCCTAAATCATTCCCTTACTAAATAACAATCAATCAATTAAAAAATAATTCAATACACTAATTAACAAATTCAATACTCAAATTGAAAGAAATTAAAAATAATATTATGAAACCTTCACCTTGTATTAAAGGAGAAGGGCAATGGGTCGGGATGGAGGCAGCGCCGATCGGAATGGAGGTGGCGCCAGGCGTGCTCGATCTACTGCTAGTGCGAGCTAACCTGGCTGACCTCGATTGATCTATTGCTCGCGAACTGCTGCTATTGCGATGGTGGCGTGGCGCCGGTCGGGGTTGCTGCCGTGGCGCCGATCGGAATCGGGATGAGAGACAGTGGGAGTGAGTGCGGATGAGAGAGAGTGAGAGAGGAGTGAGAGAAATTGATTTTATTAATTTTATATATATAATTCAACTACACATCAACAGAAGTTTATATATATATATATATGAAATTTAATTACACGTCAATAGAAATTTAATTTAATAAATTTAATTTATCAATCAAGTTAATATATATATATATATATATATATATATATATATAATTTAACTACACATCAACAGACGTTTATATATATATATATATGAAATTTAATTACACATCAATAGAAATTTAATTTAATAAATTCAATTTATCAATCAAGTTAATATATATATATATATATAGATGAAATTTAACTACACGTCAACAGAAGTTTAATTTAATAAATTTAATTTATCGATCAACTTAATGTGTGTGTGTGTGTGTGTGTGTATAATTTAACTACACATCAACAGAAGTTAAATTTAATAAATTTAATTTATCGAGGTTAATTTTATTAATTAAAATTATATATATATATATATATATATATATATATATATATATATATATATATATATATTGAATTTGCGAATAACCTGATTTAAAATCAAATTTAAAAAATATAATCGCATCATAAACCCTATCTAATAAATCCTTTTTATTAGGGATAGGATACCTTATCCATCTCAGAGACTTATTAAGAGGTTTATAATTAATAACAACAAAATTTTAATTTAATTTGTACATTACTCTAGAAATATATATAATTTAACTACACAGCAACAGAAGTTTAATTTAATAAATTTAATTTATCGATCAAGTTAATTTTATAAATTTTAATTATACACCTTCTAATTATATAAATTTAATTTTATTGATCAACAAAAATTTATCAATATCAAATTTAATATATAAATCTCCTTGAATTGATCATACGTATTTCTTTAATTAATTGATAATGTATTTCATATCTGAACCACTAGTTTATAAGACTTGATTTGTTAAACTATTCGAGGAGTATATAATTAATCAGCGTATTTCATTCTCCGATGAAGTATCTTTTACATGTCATCATAATTAGGAAGTGATCACTACACTTGACATCCATTCAAGATCGAACATATATAATAATACTATCTCGCATTTCATACTTCAATGGATTATATGTTAGTTCTTCACCTCTACATCATGAGATGAGATATTAAGTTCATGATTAGACAACGGACTGATAAAATTTGTACATTACTCTAGAAATATAAGTATATATAATTTTCTCCTAATTCATATCAACGTAGTTTCATACTCTAAATATTGATTATAGATATTTTTTTATTTATTCCACGAATTCTAACTTTTTATTTATAAAAGTATACAAAATTGTTACACATTTTGAACAATTAATTGTAGGTGCATGTAAATGAAATTTTAGTATTATGCACAATAGAAAAATTATGATTAATTGGAATATTTTAAAAAAATCGACCTCTTGATGTCACTTTTATTAAAAGTAATTAGATTTAATAAAAAATACCGACCTCATGAGGTCGAACCTCAGAGTCTCTATGTCCGTCGCTTTTTTTGAAAAAAGTTTGACCAACCTTTTGACCAAAAAGCGACGGACAAAGAGACATTGTCCGTCTCTTTTTTAAAATATTTGACTAGATATTTTGACCAAGAAGCGACGGACATAAAGATGCTACCCGTCAATAATTTAAAAAATAATTAAACAATTAAAATTAATAAAAATCAACGGACGGCGTGGCTTTTTTAAATTAATAAGTAAAAAGAATAATATTATTAAATACATGTACTTATGAAAATAATAATAGAAGGAACCCAAATACTTATAAGTAAAAAAGAGCAAGAAGATAAATACTACAAAAAAACATTTAATTAGTAAAAGACTATGATAAAACATAACATAGCCCGAATTCGGCACCTACCCCCCAAATTGTATTGAATATAATTTTAATAAAGAAGATAAAAACCAAATTCAAAAGATAAAAGAACAATGTAAAAAGAATATGATAAAACATAACATAGCCCGAATTCTGCACCTACCCCCCACATTGGTATCAGAGCTAATGACTAAAATTAATAGATCAGAGATAATGACTAAAATTAATAGATCAGAGCTAATGACTAAAATTAATAGATCAGAGATAATGACTAAAATTAATAGATTAGAGCTAATGACTAAAAACTAAAATGAGAAGACCTTAAAAACACACTCGAATCTATAAACAAATAAAACATGACTTAGCATATTTATATATAGAATATAAAATCTTAAATAAACAAATAAATAAAAACACGAAAGAAATCCATAAATTAGATATATTAATCGCAAAAATATCATCATTAGAATATAAGTTTATTATCCAGCTAAAACAAAGACTAAAATACAAATAGAAATGAACAAAGAAGAATTCGCAATAAATGAAAAAACATATGAAAATTATGACGGACTAAAAATAAAAATAGTTTTCTCAAATTTAGGCAGAAAATATAAAAAGATAGGAAATCAATTATTTTTAATGTTAGAAAAAGAAGAATTAAAATTAGAAGATAGTATGACAGCTATGATAAGAATAGCAAAAGAAAATGAAGAAATAGATAGAGAAAAAAGAAATAGAAAAAATACAACAAATAACATATACTAAAAAATGATAGAATAAAAGAATGAGAAAAAGAATTACAAGTATTAAAAGAATTATATGAAAAACAGTGTAAACAAAAAGAATAAAATAAATTATTAACAGAGATACAACAATATAAGGATAAACTTACAAAAAATAAAGAAAATATTGAAATAGAAAATAAAAATGAATTACATGTAGAAACTTATGAAGAAGAAAATATGGAAATAGACCAAACTTCAGAAGTAAGCGAATCAGACATAAGTGAAACATATACAGAAATCATAGATAATAATAAAAAACTAGTAGAAATTACAGAAGTAGAAATAAATTATGATGAAAAAATGAAAGAAACAGAACCTAGTACTAGCAATCCAAGAATATATCCAAAACAGAAAAAACCACAAACATATACCCGAGATTATACAAGTTCAGATCGATATGAAACTTTTTGGAATAAAAGATTAAATATAAAAAAATGGAATCCTAAACAAATAAATACACAGCCTGAATAATTAGATTTAGATTGCATAAAAGAAATAAATCAAACTATACAATTATGCATATGTTATATAGCAAAACAACTAATAGACAATAAAATTAATATAACAGAAGTACCAGGATACATAGAAAGAACATTTATAGGAGAAGTAAAAATTATGGTTCTTAAATCTAGAAGAAGAAAGTAAAAAGACACTAAGATCAAATAAAGATATACAAGCTAAAGAAACAACATCGGTAATGGATATACTTTACAAATATGAAACAGCTATAAGAAATGAATTTAGCAGTATGACAACAGAGGAAGAAGAACTTCATAAAGATAAAATTATAAACAGAAATTTAATGAACAAATTAGGAATATGTAATATGTGTTATTTAAATGAATATACCTGTGCATATAAAGAATATTATTATAAAAAAATCTATAATAATCAAGAAAGTCCAGGAATAAGACACTTATATTTTACAAAATTACCAGAACCATTCAGTTCAAAAATAATAAAAGCATGGGAAGAAGCAGGATTACATGATACATTAGGAGCTAGAATAAAATTTGTAAAACAATGGTATGCAAATATGTGTGAAAAATATAGAGAAGAAATAAAAATGGAAAAAACAATAATAAAAAAGTTAGCATGTTGTAAAGATACAATAGCACCACAATTTGGTTGCAATGATAAATATTATAAAAAATACAAAAAGAAAAGGTTTAAAAAATATAAAAAGCAAAAACATAAATATAAGAATCCAAGAAAAAGATACTTTGTGAAATCTAAACGACCATATAGTAAAAAAAAACATAAGTGAATGTAAATGTTATAATTGTGGAAAATTAGGACATTTAGCAAAAGATTGTAAAATACCAAAAATTCGTAATAAGAAACAAATATCAGAAATGATTATAGACAAAGAAGTTTACTTACAATTAGAATACATAGATTACGAATTAGAAAGTGATGATAGTATTTATGAAATATCTGATAATGAAGAAGAATACCAAGCAGATAATGAAATAGAACAAATAAATGACTGAAGAAAATATACAAATAATACAAGAAGAATATATAACAGATGATTATTCTGAACAAAAAATAATTTTCGATAATAATATTTTTGAAAAAGTAAAAGGAAAAGAAATTGACTTAAGTGTAGAAAAAATATTTAATATTCCATTAATAAAAAACCCTTTCAAAAGAAATAAAGAGAAATTTTATATAATTAGCCAAAAAGAACATATTATAGATTGTAAATATGCCCAAGGAAAAGCTGAAGTACCAATCATAAATAAAAGAGAATTAAATAAGAAAGTACAAAAAATAAAAAGTAAAGATCAAATTAAATATGTACATTTGGGAGGAATAGAAATACTAATAAAAGCCTGTTTTAAGGAAGGAATAGATACTCCAATAGAAATATATTTAGCAGATGATAGAATACTAGAACCTATAGAAAAAAGCGTAATAACAGCAGTAAGAGGAGATCTAATTTATCAAAAGTTTAAATTCACAGTTAATACTAATTATTCAGTTGCATCAACAGACCAAAATATAGATAAAGCATTAGTCTTATATTGGAAAATTAATGGAATAACTTTAACCCCAGGAAGTAAAATATGTACAGATAGATGTAAAAATTTATATGTACTAACTACTAAACACAAAATAACTGCAAAAAGTAAAATAAAAGGAATAGAAATAGAAACCCCATTTGAACAATTTGTTAAAATAATAGATCATAATAATTACTCATATAAAGAGATAGATACTGTTGAAAATTTAAATATTATAGAAGAAAGAATAGGAAGAGCCAGAAAAATTAAAACTAATTTACAAAGAGAATACACAAAAAAGTTAGCATATGATATAATCCCTAATAAATACTACATAATAGGAGTAATAAAAGGAAAAGAACATTTAGTATTACTTAACACCAAACCAGAAGAGAATCATATAATAGATAAATTATTAATAAAGAAGAAATGGAAATAAACAAAGTAACAAAACAAAAATGCTCAGATTTACCAGCATTAATAGTAGCTCAATTAGAAATAGAAAAAGATATAACAATAGCAGATATACCTATGAAAATAAAGTTAGAAATTAAAGAGGAACAACAAGCAGATATTATATTCGGATTAAAATGGCTAGAAGAATTAAAACCTTATAAAATATAATCTACTTACTTAACTATTACCTATAATAATAAGACAATAACAGTAAAAAGAATAATATTATGAAAATACATGTACTTATGAAAATAATAGTTGAAGGATACTATAATAAATATTATACACCAATGATAGATACAGGAGCAGAAGTTAATATATGCAAATATAACTTTTTGCCAAAAGATAAATGGATAAAATTGAAAACACCCATAATAGTAAAAGGATTTAATAATGAAGGAAGTTTAATACACTATAAAGCAAAAGATATAAAAATACAAATCTGGGATAAAATACCTAAGATAAATGAAATATATAATTACGATTTACCTACAAAAGATATAATCTTAGGAATACCAAATTTAGATAAATATTATCCACATATAATAACTAAAACTCACTGGTGATTAACAACACCATGTAATCACAAAGTAGGAGCAAAAAGAGTAGAAAATAAAATACGACAAGTAACAGACTAGATAAAAGGAAGTGAAAAAATCGCACAAAAATTAGAAAATATGCCAAATAGTACCAACAATATAGAATATATAGTATTTACAATAGACAAATTAAGTCCAATAAAAGATAAATTAAGAACAATTATATAGTGAGGATCCACTAAAAGGATGGAATAAGCATAAAACAACAGTAAAGATAGAATTAATAGATCAAAATAGTAAAATAACCCAAAAACCTTTAAAATATAATTTTGATGACTTAAAAGAATTTACGATGCATATAACGGAATTATTAGAAAAAGCATATATACAGGAAAGTGACAGTAAACATACTAGTCCAGCATTTATAGTTAATAAACACAGTGAACAAAAAAGAGGAAAAAGTAGGATGGTTATAGATTATAGAAATTTAAACGCAAAAACTAAAACTTACAATTATCCGATCCCAAATAAGATATTAAAAATTAGACAAATACAAAGATACAATTACTTTAGTAAATTTGATTGTAAATCAGGATTTTATCACCTAAAATTAGACAACGAATCTAAGAAATTAACAGCGTTTACAGTACCACAAGAATTTTATGAATGGAATGTATTACCATTTGGATATAAAAATGCACCAGGAAGATTTCAACATTTTATGGATACGTATTTTACAAAACTACATAATTGCATAGTATACATAGATGATATACTTTTATACTCAAGAACGTATAATGAACATATAGAATTATTAGAACAATTTATAAACATAGTAGAAGAATCAAGAATAAGCTTAAGTAAAAATAAAGCAGATATTATGAAAAATCAAATAGAATTTTTAGGCATACAAATAGATAAAAATGGAATAAAAATGCAGCAAGACATAGTGCAAAAAATTATAAATTCAGAAGAAATATTAGATACAAAAAAGAAAGTACAATCCTTTTTAGGATTAGTAAACCAAGTAAGAGAATACATACCTAGACTGGCAGAATATTTAAAACCATTACAAAGGAAATTGAAAAAAGATATTGAAGATAATTTTAATAAAGAAGATAAAAGCCAAATTCAAAAGATAAAAGAACAATGTAAACAATTGCCAAAGTTATGTTTTCCAGATGAAAATAAAAAATTCAATTATATAGTAGAATCAGATACAAGTGAAAATAATTATGGAGGAGTATTAAAATATAAATATGAAAATGATAAATAGAACATCACTGTAGATATTACTCAGGAACATTTACAGAAACAGAAGTAAAATGGGAAATTAATAGAAAAGAATTATTTGCATTATATAAATGTTTACTAGCATTTGAACCATATAACGTATATAATAAATTTATTGTCAGAACAGATAATACACAAGTTAAATGGTGGCTAACACGAAAGGTACAAGACTCGGTTACTACAAAAGAAATAAGAAGACTAGTATTAAATATTTTAAATTTCTCTTTTACTATTGAAGTAGTTAGAACTGACAAGAACGTAATTGCAGATTACTTATTAAGACAAAGCCATACAAACAGACTTTGAAGAAGAAGTTACGAATACAGTACTTATGAGTGAATTATTGGAACAAATTAAGATGCTCAACAAAAGAGTATCAATTATGGAAACAAGATATGTGGAGTCGGACCACGGTAAAAAACCAGAGCTAATAGTGCAGTCGGAGCACTTTAAACAACCAGAGCTAGAAGGTGACGTTGGAAAACACCTAAAAACCCAAATTACTAACGAATTAAATATTGTTGCAGGAACAAAAATTACAAAGGAATCATTTACAACAGTTACAAAAACAAAAAATTACAATTTGAATAAGGTATTTGAAAAACCTTATGCCCCACCTCATATAACAAAAAATGAATTATTTATACCACCACAAGTACATACGTATGCAACCTCACTTACCCAAACAAAGAAAACCTATAACCATATAACCCGAACATATCTTGAGAATATTGAAAAGATCCAGACTTTATTAAATACCCAACCTATTGAAAATCCAGAGAAACTAAAAAACCACCAAGGATATATTACAAACAAGTTACAAAATTATAATAAACTAATAGCCTTGCCAGGAACTAAGCCAAATTTAGTAGCAACTTGCTATGCTTATGGACTTATTTCAACAGCATATACAGTCATAGGAGACGAACTTAGTCAAATACCAGAGTTACATCAAGCATTTATGAATTATAAACGAATTACCAAAGGACAATTATTTTATGTCAGATTTTACTCAGCACTAGCAAAAGTATTATTCGACGAAATTAAGCCAGTTATCACAGTCATAAAAATTGGAATGAAAAAAGATTATATTATTCCAGAGGAAATTATTCAACAACCAATTATACAAAAAATAGAGATACCAGAATTTTATGCAAACAAAAGGATTATTGGACTTAGTACAATATTAGCAGAACTAGCCAATGTATACGATGAAACAAATTACATATGGAAATATTATTCCAGGAATCACTTATTAATCTATTCAACAACAAAAGAATTAAGGCCTATGGACAAGGAAGAAGTAAAAAATTGGGCACTATCACTACTTAAACCAGAACAAGATCCGATGACAAAAGCAATTAAAAAAGGATTTATCTCCGAAGATAGTTTAAATCAATATTGTAAACTTATTGGGAAAAAGTATACGGAGCACATATGCAGCAAGTGCAGTGGAACAAGCAACTACATACCAGACGTCAACATAGATTAAACAAGGACGAACAAGTGGACGGACAAGAATTAAAGAAAAAAGCAATTATTGAACAAAGACATAAAGGATCAGATTTTCACAAAAGAAAGAAAAAGACAACTCTAGTGGAATCAAAAGACAACCAGGTGGAGTGATACAAATTAAAGAAGAAGCACTTATCAACTTTCCAAAACAGCATGTGAAGCATAAAGTAAAAAAGAAAACGACGTAAGAAGGAAATAATTTATATCCTGTCGGGGACTAATATGTAAATAATTAGGGACATACCATGTAAATATTTTTCTTATTTTGCAACTATAAGTCCTTAGGACATTTGTATATATAGAGGAGTAGTTTAGCAGAGAGGATCATCGGAAAAACAACAATCACCCTCTCTAATAGTTCAAAAAAAAAAATCCAGCTTTGTAAAAATAAATATCCAATAAAAATTACGTTTATCCCCAAATTATGGAGAAAAACATAGCAAATACTGCAACTCTACAACAGGTATACCCATTTATGATTATGCTTAGCTAAATTATTAATTCCTGTCAACCATAATATTATGTGATATACTTATGATTGTTATTATGAATTAAAATTATTCAATAATTTATTATCTAGTTTGCTAGCATAGAGAAAAGTAGGAGAAAACTTCCAGAACTATGCCATCAAAAATGGGAAACCAAGAAAGGCAAAGAGGCCGTGTTAGGGGAGTACCTAAGTGTTGAGGCGCTATTTAGGAAGATAATATCCGAAGAAGGTATCATGTTAAGTAGTGACCAGATAATAAAATACGAATACTTTAAGTCATAATAAGCTGTCATAAGATTACCATATGGTAGACATGGAAGACAGGAATATTTTGATAAAAGCAAAAATAATTCGATAATTTAATAATTTGATAAACATGAATATAACAAACCCACAAACTATAGTAGTTGATAATAGTTATTTTGAAGATAATCATAAGATACTTATTTTTAAGATATTGGAAAAAATAAATGAACCTAATTTAAGAAAACTAATATGGAAAAATTAATAAAACACGAAGAAGAAGAAGAAATAAATAAATTAATAAAACAAGAATGGATTAACGACATAAGACAGATAATACAAGAATTATATGATAATACAGATTACTTAGACTTAATATACTCATCAGATTACAATAGTGATTAAATTATCATGATAAATTAAGAATATTTCCAACTTTGGAAAGAAGTTAAATCTGAAATAGATTCATGGGAACAAATTATAAAAACATATCCAGAAGTATATTTAAAAACACATGAGATACAATACCAACATATGTTAATAGAAGGAACCCAAATACTTATAAGTAAAAAAGAGCAAGAAGATAAATACTACAAAAAAGCATTTAATTAATAAAAGACTATGATAAAACATAACATAGCCCGAATTCCGCACCTACCCCCCACATTGGTATCAGAGCTACTGACTAAAATTAATAGATCAGAGATAATGACTAAAATTAATAGATCAGAGCTAATGACTAAAATTAATAGATTAGAGATAATGCTTAAAATTAATAGATTAGAGCTAATGACTAAAAACTAAAATGAGAAAACCTTATAAAAACACTCAAATCCATAAACAAATAAAACATGACTTAGCATATTTATATATAGAATATAAAATCTTAAATAAACAAATAAATAAAAACACGAAAGAAATCCATAAATTAGATATATTAATCTCAAAAATATCATCATTAGAATATAAGTTTATTATCCATCTAAAACAAAGACTAAAATACAAATAGAAATGAACAAAGAAGAATTCGCAATAAATGAAAAAACATATAAAAATTATGACGGACTAAAAATAAAAATAGTTTTCTCAAATTTAGGCAGAAAATATAAAAAGATAGGAAATCAATTATTTTTAATGTTAGAAAAAGAAGAATTAAAATTAAAAAATAGTATGACAGCTATTATAAGAATAGCAAAAGAAAATGAAGAAATAGATAGACAAAAAGAAATAGAAAAAATACAACAAATAACAGATACGAAAAATGATAGAATAAAAGAATGAGAAAAAGAATTACAAGTATTAAAAGAATTATATGAAAAACAGTGTAAACAAAAAGAAGAAAATAAATTATTAACAGAGATACAACAATATAAGGATGAACTTACAAAAAATAAAGAAAATATTGAAATAGAAAATAAAAATGAATTACATGTAGAAACTTATGAAGAAGAAAATATGGAAATAGACCAAACTTCAAAAGTAAGCGAATCAGACATAAGTGAAACATATACAGAAATCATAGATAATAATAAAAAACTAGTAGAAATTACAGAAGTAGAAATAAATTATGATGAAAAAATAAAAGAAACAGAACCTAGTACTAGCAATCCAAGAATATATCCAAAACAGAAAAAACCACAAACATATACCCGAGATTATACAAGTTCAGATCGATATGAAACTTTTTGGAATAAAAGATTAAATATAAAAAAATGGAATATTAAACAAATAAATACACAGCCTGAATAATTAGATTTAGATTGCGTAACAGAAATAAATCAAACTATACAATTATGGATAAGTTATATAGCAAAACAACTAATAGACAATAAAATTAATATAACAGAAGTACCAGGATACATAGAAAGAACATTTATAGGAGAAGTAAAATTATGGTTCTTAAATCTAGAAGAAGAAAGTAAAAAGACACTAAGATCAAATAAAGATATACAAGCTAAAGAAACAACATCGGTAATGGATATACTTTACAAATATGAAACAGCTATAAGAAATGAATTTAGCAGTATGACAACAGAGGAAGAAGAACATCATAAAGATAAAATTATAAACAGAAATTTAATGAACAAATTAGGAATATGTAATATGTGTTATTTAAATGAATATACCTGTGCGTAGAAAGAATATTATTATAAAGGAATCTATAATAATCAAGAAAGTCCAGGAATAAGACACTTATATTTTACAAAATTACCAGAACCATTCAGTTCAAAAATAATAAAAGCATGGGAAGAAGCAGGATTAAATGATACATTAGGAGCTAGAATAAAATTTGTAAAACAATGGTATGCAAATATGTGTGAAAAATATAGAGAAGAAATAAAAATGGAAAAAACAATAATAAAAAAGTTAGCATGTTGTAAAGATACAATAGCACCACAATTTGGTTGCAATGATAAATATTATAAAAAATACAAAAAGAAAAGGTTTAAAAAATATAAAAAGCAAAAACATAAATATAAGAATCCAAGAAAAAGATACTTTGTGAAATCTAAACGACCATATAGAAAAAAGAAAAACATAAGTGAATGTAAATGTTATAATTGTGGAAAATTAGGACATTTAGCAAAAGATTGTAAAATACCAAAAATTCCTAATAAGAAACAAATATCAGAAATGATTATAGACAAAGAAGTTTACTTACAATTAGAATACATAGATTACGAATTAGAAAGCGATGATAGTATTTATGAAATATCTGATAATGAAGAAGAATACCAAACAGATAATGAAATAGAACAAATAAATGACTGAAGAAAATATACAAATAATACAAGAAGAATATATAACAGATGATTATTCTGAACAAAAAATAATTTTCGATAATAATATTTTTGAAAAAGTAAAAGGAAAAGAAATTGACTTAAATGTAGAAAAAATATTTAATATGCCATTAATAAAAAACCCTTTCAAAAGAAATAAAGAGAAATTTTATATAATTAGCCAAAAAGAACATATTATAGATTGTAAATATGCCCAAGGAAAAGCTGAAGTACCAATCATAAATTAAAGAGAATTAAATAAGGAAGTACAAAAAATAAAAAGTAAAGATCAAATTAAATATGTACATTTAGGAGGAATAGAAATACTAATAAAAGCCTGTTTTAAGGAAGGAATAGGTACTCCAATAGAAATATATTTAACAGATGATAGAATACTACAACCTATAGAAAAAGCGTAATAACAGCAGTAAGAGGAGATCTAATTTATCAAAAGTTTAAATTCACAGTTAATACTAATTATTCAGTTGCATCAACATACCAAAATATAGATAAAGCATTAGTCTTATATTGGAAAATTAATGGAATAACTTTAACCCCAAGAAGTAAAATATGTACAGCTAGATGTAAAAATTAATATGTACTAACTACTAAACACAAAATAACTGCAAAAAGTAAAATAAAAGGAATAGAAATAGAAACCCCATTTGAACAATTTGTTAAAATAATAGATCATAATAATTACTCATATAAAGAAATAGATATTGTTGAAAATTTAGATATTATAGAAGAAAGAATAGGCCAAAAAAATTAAAACTAATTTACACAAAAATATAATATTCTTTCATATTTGGTTTATTCTTTCCTTTTAGGAGAAGGTTTTGGAGTAGCTAGAGTCCTTTTCTAATAAGAAAAGGTTTTAGGACTCTATAAATATAGGTTTATTTTTTCTAACACAATAACAATAACATCCACAATGTAGTTGTTTAAGAGTCTTGTTTATGGGGAGATTTATTCTCTCTAAAGTTTCAATGATTTTCTTTATATTAGTTTTGATATAATAATATTTTGATTTTTAGTATAAGTTTTTTTGTTATCTGATTTATCAACTATATGATTTGCAAATTGTAATTTTCCGCGTGAAGCCCTAATCACCTTCATAACCCAACAATTTTAGCAATTCATCATTATTTTATTGGATTAATAAGAAATTACAATATGTGTATGTTTAATTTTGACATTAACTTTAAAATTAAATATAAAAAGAAAGATATAAAATGATCCAAAATTTTATATTGTATCCTAGAAGTTTAGATATACTTTATATTGTTTGATTTTCTTTATAAGGAATGAATATTTTATTTTAATACTAGGTGAGTTTTAGGCACATTTAAAATATTTGTTTCAATTAAGAATGTGGTTACACATCTTTTTTGAGAAATTAAAAAATAAACTCAAGGATGCGGTGACGCACCATGTCCAATAATATAATTAATTTTCATTAATTTAAACTAGAGATTTATAAATAAAAGTATTAAGTGTGATGCAAAGAAGACAGTTGTGCCTCTAAATGTCAAGATCAAGAATGCAATTACGCATCTAAGTTGAGACCAATAAGAAATCAACAATAAAAAATGTGAGCAAATCATGGTCTGCAACAAAATTTATTCAAAATTAATTTAAGACAGTATAAGTTGATAAAAGAGACCGTACTAGAACCACGAGACTTGAGGGATGCTTAATACCTTCCCCTCAGTCAACATAATTCCTTACTCAAATTCATAGTTCAATAAAGAGTCATTTCCTTTTGATTAGGGCTTAATAAGAAAAAGTGATTTGGAACATTATAACTCAATTTTAAGTGGCGACTCTGAAAAATTAAAACAATCCTTAATCAATACCGTCACTTAATTAACTTGGAAAAACACCTCTTAAAAACTTTTTGATCAATCATCAACAGGTTGGGTTCTAGCCTAACCACCTACCATTTATGGTGTTATTGATCAAATGACAAACGGTCTGATATATCGTCAACTTTGTTATTTAGAAATGATATACTATCTTTCATTATAAAAGTGACTCATATATAAGCTTACCGTTATAAAAATAACTCACATATACCCCCATCATTACATAATTGGCTCACATATACTCTTTTATCTAACGGAAGTGAAAAAAATTAATTTCAAATTAATTTTCTTTATTTTAATTTTCAGAAAATTCATGTAGGGGTATATATGATTCTTTTCACACATGATTTTTTAACTTATTTGATTATCAATATTTGAGTTTATTATTCTTATTTTATTTTTCTTGAGTGTAAAAATATGAGGAAAAAAAATGTGAATAGAAAAGGAGAAAAAGTAAGAAAAAAAATTTAAACTACTTTTTCGTATAAATTGTAATTTAGTTTTTGTATCTATTAAAAAAAGTTGGGATATATATATATGTGTGTGTGTGTGTGTGTGTGTTAAATTTTACAAGTAAGTTAGTAAAAAGAAAAAGAAATTTGGCCATCAAATATACCTCTACATGAATGTCTTTTTTAATAAAAAAAAAATAAAAAAATAAATTTAAAATTGATTTTTTCACTTTCGTTGGATAAAAAAGATATATGAGCATTTTATGTAACAATAGAGGTATATATGTGCCACTTTTGTAACCAAGGATAGTCATACCCTTTTCCCTTGATTTGAAAAAGAAAAAGAGAAAGTCTAATCTTCATCAATTTGAAACTGACAAAAAAAATTGAGCTGTTTAGACCACGAAAAAAGTGTGAATTTGGTACATGAGTACTTAATAATTACTTGACTTGTATGTGCACTTTCCTAAATGAAAAAATCTAGGAAATCCTCTAGCACTTTTCGAGATAGCATCAGATTGTCACTTAATTATGAACTTGTCTCTTATAAAGTCATTCAATTTTTCGTTTTTAACCCAAAAAGTTACTCGACTATGATTTTTTATCTCAAAAAGTGACTTAACTTTGAGTTTAACTAAAAAGTCACTCAACTATGAGTTTTTCTCTCAGAAAATCACTCAATTATAAAGGTTTTCTTACAATATCGCTCAATCTATTTAATTAATTTTTTAATTAAAATTTGTTGATACTCCACTTCAAATGAAGCTTCAAGAGGTGCTGAATGGAAAAAATATATATATTTGCTTGTCTTAGATGATGTTTGGAAGGAAGATCACGACAAGTGGTATAATTTAAGAAAAGTCTTGAAGGTTGGAGCTAGTGGTGCTTCTGTTCTAACCACAACTCGTCTTGAAAAGGTTGGATCAATTATGGAAACTTTGCAACCATTTCGGTTGTCAAATTTGTCTCAAGAAGATTGTTGGTTGTTGTTTATGCAATGTGCATTTGGACACCAAGAAGAAATAAGTCCTAATCCTGTGGCTATCGAAAAGGAGATTGCGAAAAAATGTGGTGGTGTGCCTCTAGCAGCGAAGACTCTTGGAGGTATTTTGCGCTTCAAGAGAGAAAAATGAGAATGGGAACATGTGAGAGACGGTGAGATTTGGAATTTGCCTCAAGATGAAAGTACTATTTTGCCTATCCTGAGACTGAGTTATGATCGTCTTCCAAAGCAGTTATGCAAGCTTCAAAATTAGCAGACTCTTGATCTGTAGTATTGCCATTCACTTTGTTGTTTGCCAAAACAAACAACTAAACTTGGTAGTCTCCAAAATCTTTTAATTTATGGTTGCGATGAATTGACTTCTATGCCACCAAGAATAGGATTTTAGAACTTGGTGAACTACAAGACCTAAAACTCTATGGCTCAATTTCAGTCACACATCTTAAGAGAGTGAAGAATGATAAGGATGCAAAAGAAACCAATTTATCTGCAAAAGGGAATCTGCACTATTTAAGCATGATTTGGAACGAACTGGATAGATATGAATAAGAAGAAGTTAAGTGCTTGAAGCCCTCAAACCACACCCCAATCTGAATTCTTTAACGATCATTGGCTTTAGAGGATTCCGTTTTCCTGAGTGGATGACGAATCACTCAGTTTTAAGAAATGTTGTCTCTATTATATATATTTAGCACAAAAATCCACGAAAAAAGCGACAGACTAAGAGATATTGTCCGTCGCTTTTTATAAAATAATTTTATAAAATTAGAGGGTGTGAAAATTGCTCTTGCTTACCACCCTTTGGTGAGCTGCCTTGTCTAGAAAGTCTATTGTTAAATAGAAATTGGGTTGGGTTATGACCCACCCAATTTGACTCGCTTAATCTTAATAATTTTAATATATGATTATTTAACTTTATAACCATAATTTGAATTTCAACTCAAGAAAATTTATAAAAAAAAGTTACAAATGGAAAAATAAATCATAGGAGATATAAAATAGATAGTAATTCATACCTTCAATATAGGAATATACATTAAATCAATACAAATAAAAGAGTCTTAAAACGGGTTGAAATTGGAATTAAATTGAGCTCAATTGAAGATTTTTTTAAAATGGGTTAAGGCTTGAAAGAGTTAAGATTGAACCCTATTCAAATTACCCAACCCCACAAAAATTTGGGTGGGTTGGACAAGTTACCTATATTTGGGCTCATTTTTGACACCTCTAAGTATGGGTGTACAAAATTGAACTGAAAACCGAATCAAACCGCAAACCGAGTCAAATCGAAACAAACCGACTAATGGTTTAGTTTGACTTGGCAAGTATTGGAAAAAAAACTAACTATACTTGGGTTGGTTTGGTTTTAATTCAAAAATCAACCCGAGATCAAACCAACCCGACATTATATATATAATTTTTAAAATTGATTTTATATATAAAAGCATTTACTTTGATGTAATTTCTAAATATTACTTATACGTTTTCAAAACTTTTATCTTTTAACATGTTTTTCAAGTTTTTTGAGACTTATTAGAATTTTGAATGGTCCAATAAAGATTATAGTGCATAGATATTACTTATTAGTAACTTCAATAAAGCTCAATTCGAAATTAAATCAATACTAATGCTAAAAAAAATAAATTAATTCAACAATGTTGAATATTTGTTCTATAGTTTTACATTGGTTTAGACATTTAAAATACATAATCTAATTTTAATTTTTCTTTAATGTTTAATCATGTAATTAATACTTATTAGACTTATTTTAGCATGATTTAGTACTTTTAAATAATGATCATTTTCATTATGACTTATCAATTTGCAATATTTATTTTATATGATTTCATCATTATTTTTTATTGAATATTTTAGTGTCATCACTACCTCATATTTTGTGTTATTTTCTTAAGAAACGCCTTAGATAATTGTATTTTGGTTTGACTTATAAAGAAATATATGGAGCACAACTTAATTATATGTTTGTATGAATACTTTACCAAAAAAATTTAAAAACCTGGAAAAAAAAACCCGAGGTTTATCAGTTTGGTTTGATTTAAAAATTAAAAAATTCGGCACAAGGTTTGATTTGGTATTTGAAAAACCCGAACCAATCCGAGGTTGATAAACTCGAAAAAACTCGAGTTTTATTAGTTTGGTTTGGTTTGATTTATAAATTTAAATCTTTTACACAAATAGTTTGGTTTGATATTTGAAAAACATGAACCAACCCAATCATGTATACCCGTAGCCCTCAGTATGATGTTCATTCTGTATTCCTTACAAGAAGAAGGTTTCCATCTCTGAGAAAACTTTTTATAGGCGAATCTATGAAAGGATTGCTGAAAAAGGACGGAGAAAAGCAATTCCCTGTGTTTGAAGAGATGATGATTTTGCTTATATTGTTGTTGCTCTCTTTTCCACTGTCTATCCCTTAAATTGCTTCATGTTTCTTTTGATATTTGATTCTACCAGATATTTCTGTTAATTATCATTCTGAATATGATTTGACTTACATACTGATGCTGGGTTATGGTAGGAGCCATCATGACTCAAGGTTTCAGGTTGTGATACATCCACAGGTTCACTAAGCTTTTTTCACTACAAGCTACAGGTGCACAAAAAATTTTAGCTCACCCTCTTTAGTTCCTTGATGTGCACGCCCCAAACATAGGCTTTTGCTTACACCACATTTTTATTATGTTCTACCGCCTAAACTTAGGTTTGTAGCCAACAATTTCATCGCTAGCAATTAGGGATGTAAGGGTATCAAAAGAGAGGAATCAAAACGGTCAAGGTGCACAACATGATGACTAAAGAAATTAATTAAGGCTCATTAGGATTGACTAAGATCAATTTTAAGAAAAATACAATTTGGGTAAAGTGATAAATCAAAGAGGGCCTACGTTAATCTTCCAATCCAAGAAATTTCTAGAATATCACCTTGAACCACATTTGGAGGAAAGTTCTACACAATATGCACACACAATAATTATTCAATCTCTCACCACACAAGGCATTCAAAACCAACAAGATCTCAAGCTAGTCTCAAAATTAATTGAACAGAATGTCTTTTGACTAACTACAACAGGTTAATCAACACGTGCTTGTAAATCACAAAGCCAAACCAAAAGTGTAAGATCCATGACAACAAATTGCTTTCAAGTATACTTTTTCCCTCATTTTCATCATCCTTTGACAGTAAAATTCTTTGGGGGTCTCACTAGTGAGAAGTATAACACAAACTCTACATAAACTAAAACATGGAATTTTCCCCCAAGAAAGCCACCTGTCAATCTATCAGGGAAATACCTACCCAATTCGACACAAAAAATAAGACAAAAAATATACTGTTTGGAAAGGAACCATAGTATGAAGAAAGCCCTTGGAGTTTATTCAGTTGTGTACTATTCACATAGATGATATTTAATGAGGCACAACCCTAGACTGAAATCAAGCTATGCCTTCATGGCACATGAGTCATTCAAACCCAAGAGAGTTAAAAAGGGCATGCATGAAATTGAAACACCTGCTTTTGAATGACGAGTTGCATATGAGAAGTGGTGGGCACAGGTCCAACGCAGGTTAAAAAAATGAAAATGTGCTTTAGTGATCTGCCTGCAAACCTGCATTTCGCAGGTGTAACACGGAATTTGGATATTTTGATATGTAGTTGGAATAGTTGTCTTATGGGCCTCTAGCCTTTGGTATGTATTGTGCTGAGAAGTAGAAGGATCCATCTTGATTACTATTTACTAGTAGTAATTAGTAAAGAAATGACCAAATTGATCTCTTATAGATATTTGTCTTTAAAAATTTACTATTTTATTTTTAGTAAATTTTTACATATTAAAATACGACTTGTACAAAATATAACTAGATTCGGATGAACCCGTTGGCTAGCTGCATTTGCCACTGGTCCTCATTGTCTATATTGACACATGCTATAAACTCATTTTCATGACTTATATGCTAGGTAGGTATTAGTTTATATCAATGCAATTAAGTGTCTGGATTTGTTTTTGGAGATTTCTTGTTGCAATTGAAAGAAATTAAGTGGTTTTCAAAGATTTGAGAGAGAAATTAACAAGTTTTGTAAAGATGATTAAATTAAGTGGTTTTCAAAGATTTGAGAGAGAAATTAACAAGTTTTGTAAAGATGATTAAGTGATAGGTGGGGGTGGATCTAGTTGTATATAATAGAGTGTCATTTATGAATTTATGTGAATTTAACTTGAGATCACTAAAAAAATAATTCATAAATTTTAAATTTTGAGTCCAGCTCGATAATAATGAAACAAGAAGACAAAATATGACAAGGATGGTATTTTCCATGAAAACCCATTTTCCTTCGTGCCAAACACACCCTTACTTGTTAATTATAATGAAAGAAACATCAGAAAATTTTAATACAAGACATTTCAAGTGACTTTCCCAATAAAACACTATATGTTCTTTCCATTTTTTGTAGCATCTGTTATCATCATTATTCTCAGTTTTCTTCTTCCAAAAGTAAAAAAGAATGAAAAAAACATCCTGCCACCAAGTCCTTTAAGGTTGCCATTCATTGGAAATTTGCATCAATTTGATAGTTTAACCCCTCATATCTACTTTTTGAAACTTTTCAAGAAATATGGAAAAATATTCTCATTGAATACACAAGATTCAGCATTTTGTGGTAGACCTTCCATTTTGGGCAAACAAAAGTTGTCTTAGGGCCCGTTTGGATTAGCTTAAAAAAATAGTTTTTAAGTAAAAAATAAAAAGTCAAACTGAAATGACTTTTAAGTCAAAAAATAAAAAGTAGGGGGAGACCTACTTTTGGTTTTTGACTTATTTTAAGTCATTCTTGACCTTGCCAAACATTTCTCAACTTATTTTAAGTCATTTTTGACTTATTTTAAGTTATTTCTTATATTTGTCAAACACTTTTAGAAGTCAAAAACTGACTTAAAAGTAGGTTTGACCAACTTTTAAGCCATTCCAAACACCCTCTTACAATAATCAAGATATTGCCGCGTCACCTTACAATGACCATTGAAAAGAGCTTCGAAAAATATGTGTTGGTCATTTATTTAGTCTAAAAAAGATACAATCTTTTATTCCAATTCATGAAGATGAAGTATCAAGAATGATCAAGGAAATATCTCGACAAGCCGTAACTTCCCAAATTATCGATTTAAGTAGTATAATGATTTCAGTATTGACTACAATTATTTGTAGAGTTGCTTTTGGTATTAGGTATGATGAAGAAACACGCAAAAGGAGGAATTTTAATGAACTTTTAAAAGTGACTCAAGAAATGTTGGCAGCCTTTTTTGTCTCTGATTATTTTCCTCTCTTAGGATGGATTGATAAATTCTCTGGAAAAACAAGTAGACCTGAGAAGAATTATAAGGATTTGGATGAGTTTTACGAAGGACTCACTGAGCAACATCTCAATCCCAATAGGCCAAAATCCATGGAAGGAGATATTATTGATCTTTTGCTCCAATTGAAGAAAGAGAAATCAACTCCAATTGAGCTTACTTTGGACAACATAAAGGCCATAATCATGGTAATGAACTACTCCATTTGCATCTATTTTATATGGCGGTACTGATAAATATATACTTGCTCACATCGGCTGCTTACACCTAGCTAAACAGTAAGCCTTTCATTGGCCTGGTGTTAATATTTCGTCACGTGGCTAAGATTTTTCCATTGATATGTTTTTGGCATGATCATAATATAAAGAAGGATTTTTGTCAAATATACAAAAGTGCCTTTTAAATTTGTGACATTACACATGTCATATCATTTCATGATTATTTGGTTAGAAAAATATTTGAATAAAGATAAATGATAAATTTAAAGTTCTTGAATACGTGCAGATATATTTTGTGACTAAGTTTTTACCCTCCCATTTTCCCTTGTAGAATATGCTAGTTGCTGGAACAGCCACTAGTGCAACGACAATAATTTGGGCAATGACAGCCTTGATAGCAAACCCGAATGCCATGAAGAGAGTTCAAGCAGAAATTAGAGAATCGGTTGGAAAAAAGTCCACAGTGAATGAGGACAATGTCCAAAAGCTTCCATATTTCAAAGCAGTGATAAAAGAGACATTAAGATTGTATACACCGGCTCCATTGTTACGACCAAGAGAGACGATGCAAAATTCCATACTAGAAGGATAAGAAATTAAACCAAAAACTATAGTATATGTTAACGCTTGGGCAACTGGAAGGGATCCTGAAATATAGAAACATTCGGAAGAATTTATACCTGAGAGGTTCTTGAATAATGATATTGATTTTAAAAGCCAAGATTTTGAGTTGATTCCATTTGGAGCAGAGAGAAGAGGATGTCTGGCTATTGCACTTGGTGTGGCAAATGTGGAACTTGTACTCTCTAATCTTCTGTACGCTTTTGATTGGGAGTTGCCTCGTGGGATGAAAAGAGAAGACATTAACACTGATGTTTTGCCGGGAATTACTCGGCATAAGAAAAAACCTTTGGGCCTTGTTCCTAGAAATTATCACTATTCACTAGAAATTGAACAAGACCAACCAAACTCCAGTGTTTAAATTAGTTAAATATGTATGTCTGTCATTTTTCGTTATAAACATGTAATGGAGTAGGTATTTCAATAAAATCTCCCTTGTAGTTCCAAAGGATGTCACGGAACAATGAAAAGAAAAAAAAAAGCAGAGAAATGAACCAATTTGATCTCTTATATATCTTTCACTTTAGATTCAAAATAATCCCTTGTGTTTTGCATATCTACTGTAGGTACACTACGGATTTGTGGGTTTTACTAATTTGTGCTAGCGTTGAGGCTGCATTGAATGATTCTTCACATGCGGAAACCTTCTTTTTGCTGGAAGACTCTTCGAAAAACATTTAGCAAAACAAACAAAACAAAGAGATTAAAAATGAAAAGAAGTTAAGTGCTTTTGTTGCCTCCCAAGAAGCACTTTATTTAATGTTGTGGCATGAGATGGTTCCTTACATCCAAGGTTCCTCAAGATAAACCACACCAATCACGGTAACCTCTTAGGGTACTCCCAAATATTGCTTAACTCTTCATCCATTCAATTTGAATTGATGTCCAAGATCAATAGAACCATTTTAATAGAATTGGGACACTTTGAATGGACCAGACTACTTATATTTCTACTTTATTAGGAACAACTAGATAGTTGAATTAAATAGAACCACCCAATTTCTAGGAGAAAGGTTTGTTTCCAATATTTATGATCAATAAAACTCTCTCTAAAAATACTAAGTTGAATTACAGCAACGAAATAATTTGCCGGTAACGGATAGTCAAAGGGAAGCTTAGACATGAGACTCGACATCAACCTCCTTGGGCTAAAGACCGCCAGAACCCAGACCCACCAGATCCGATCATTTTTCCCCTTTTAGCCATAAACTCCCAAATCTTCAACAACTACAACAGGAGTACCAATAACCAGGGACAAAGCACCAACTTCGATGATCAATGGAGCTACAATATCGCTTTGGGTTTTCGATCCCAGAACTTCATCAATGGCAGAATCAGACAACAATCTAAGGAAACATGAAATAATTAATGAAAAATCTATTGTCAGCTTTACAAAGGAAGAAAACAATTTCTTAGCCGATACATGCAAATGGACTCTGGTAGGGAAATTTCTAGCGAAATCGCCCACAAATTGATAAAATTAGGGCAGATTTCGCAAAAATTTTATCAACCAAAGGCCATGTGAAAATTGGGGCAAAAGATGGGAAACACGCTTTCATTGTTGCTGAAAGTGAAGATCATTCAGTTAAGTGAAGATCATTCGATGAAAATCCAAAGATGGATGACAAATTTCAAACCAAACAAAGAGACGACTTTAGCTTCAGTACTGTGGATCAATTTACCCGACCTACCATGGCACTACTATGAATGGGCAGCTCTATGTAGAATTGTGGAACCAATACGCACCCCCATTGTCATGGACAAAACAACTCAATCAAAGATGAGACCCACAACGGCCAAGATGAGGTTGAAAATAGACCTCATGAAGCCTTTGATTACTGAAATCCAAGTGACAATAAAGAGCTAGGAAGTGTTAGCCAGTCGACATTTCTTAACTTCCAGCTTAGTGTTTTTACTGTTTTTTTACTCAGTTTTTTAGTTTACAACTTTCCTATTTTCTAGCAAAAGACTTAGTCAAAATTAGTTTTTTATTAGTTGCCCTTTATGGCTGATTAGTGGGATATTTCTCTATTCAGTTTTATCCACTTTGTAAGTGGCTAAAAGATAGGAATTAGTTATTTTTTTCTTGTATATATTCAGATGTTCTTCATGTTAATGTTATGCTGGAATTTTAACCTCTTCTTTCAGTTTTTTTTATACTTGGTTCAATTTCAAGTATACTTAGTTTTCTAACAGTGGCATCAGAGCTTCTAGTTGATATTAAGGGACCAAAAAGTTTCAACCTACAGCACAAATGGCATCCAGCAGCCTACCTTTAAATCCACCATTCACTGTCACTGGTGAAAATTACCAAATTTAGTCGGTGAAAATGCAAGTTTTTCTAGAAGCCTATGATCTTTGGGAAACTGTGATGGAAGATAAACCAATTGATGTTCTTCCAGAAAATCCTACTTTGGCTCAGATCAGATCCAATAGTGAAGAGAAGGCAAAGAAATCTAAAGCCAAGTCACTTATACAAAACGCTGTGGTAGATTCTGTGTTCTATAGAATCATGGCTTGTAAAACGACAAAAGAAGCTTGGGACAGATTGCAAGAAGAATACCAAGGCAGTGATAGAACACGTCAAATGCAAGTGCTGAACCTGAAAAGAGAGTTTGAGTCCCTGAATATGCTGGAGGATGAAACAATCAGTAAGTATGCTGATCAAATCTCCTTAATTGTTAATAATATTAGACTTCTTGGTGAAGAATTTACAGACAACCGGATTGTGGAAAAAGTTCTTGTGACTCTTCCAGAGAGGTTTGAATCGAAGATTTCCTCTCTTGAAGAATCCAAGGACTTGAGCAAACTCTCATTAGGTGAATTAATGAGTGCTCTTCAGGCTCAAGAGCAAAGAAAGACTATGAGACGGCACAAGTTTACTGAAGGCGCTTTCTCTGTACAAAAGCAAAATTTGGGTAAAGGAAAGCAACAGTTCAACCAAAAGAATAGGGGCAAGCATGATGGAGGAAACAATAGTGGAGATTTGAAGCAAAAGTTTCCTCCCTGCAAACATTGCAAGAAGACTACACATCTGGAGAAATATTGCTGGTGGAGAATCGATGTTGTATGTGGCAACTGTAAGCAGACGGGGCACGTATCTAAAGTTTGCAAATCCAGAACAAAGGCCTCTGGAGCTTTGCAAGCACAAATCGCAGAAGCTTCAGATGCACATGAAGAGCAACTCTTTGCAGTTTCACATTTTTCAGCCAATGGATCCTCTGATTCGTGGCTTCTCGATAGTGGTTGCACACATCACTTGTGCAATGATGCTGAAATGTTCAAATTCCTTGATGATACTTACAAATCCAAGGTAAAAGTGGGAAATGGTGAGGCTGTAGATGTCAAAGGCAGAGGTACAGTGTCTATCTCAACAATATCAGGTATCAAAACTATTCTTGATATTTTGTACACACCTGATATGAGTCAAAATTTGTTGAGTGTTGGACAAATGCTTGAAAATAATTATTCTCTGCATTTTAAGAATCGCGGATGTGTTGTTTTTGACCCTTCTGGAGTAAAACTGTTTTGTGTCAAGATGAGCAACAGGATGTTTTCAGTTGATTGGGAGAAAATAACTGTGCAGGCTTACACCACTACTTCACAAACATGTACAAACCTATGGCATAAAAGGTTTGGTCACTTCAATTTAAGAAGCATCGCAGAGATGAAAAAGAAGGATTTAGTGGAAAATATGCCTGAAATTCTTTCTAATGATCAAGTTTGTGAAACCTGCCAGCAAGGCAAGCAAACAAAACTGTCGTTTCATTCAAATCAAGTATGGAGAGCTAACCAGAAACTTCAGCTCATTCATACAGATGTTTGCGGCCCAATGAAAATAGATTACTTGAGTGGTAACAAATATTTTCTCCTCTTTATTAATGACTACACTAGAATGTGTTAGGTTTATTTCATTAGACTGAAGAGTGAAGTCTTTAATGTTTTTAAACAATTTAAAGCTTTAGTAGAGAACCAATGTAATCTCAGTATTAAAGCTTTGAGGTCTGACAATGGAGGAGAATATACTTCTTCTCAGTTTGTGGAGTTTTGTAATAGCACAGGTATTGAACGTCAATTGACATTACCGTATACTCCACAACAAAATGGCGTGTCTGAAAGGAAGAACAGGACAGTAATGGAGATGTCCAGGTGTCTTTTGCTTGAAAAAAAGATTCCAAATCAGTTTTGGGCGGAGGCAGTCAACACCTCAGTATATCTGCTGAACAAATTACCTACTAAAGCCTTGCAGGACATGACTCCATATGAAGCTTGGTATGGGAACAAACCATCAATATACCATCTCAGAATCTTTGGGTGTATATGTTATTATCAAAGAGGAGTAAGCTGGACAACAGGGCTCAGAAGGGCATATTTATGGGCTATAGTTCATCCAAAGGATATAGGATTTTCTGTTTAAAAATAGAAAAACTAATTCTAAGCCGAGAAGTGAAGTTTGATGAAGCAGGTACTTGGGATTGGAAAAATCAAACCATTTTTTCTGATTTAAAAAAGCTGCCTCAACTTGCGGAAGATGAACTAGTATCAGCGGTGCAATTTGGTTGTCTCTGAACCAACAAGCTATGCTAAAGCACAAGATTCTCAAGCATGGAGGAGTGTTATGCAAGCAGAAATAGACATGATCGAGAAGAATGGAACCTGGCAGCTTGTTGATAGGCCTAGAAATCGCAAGGTGATTGGTGTAAAATGGATTTTCAAAACAAATTTCAATCCTGATGGCTCAGTTTGCAAGTATAAGGCTAGATTGGTGGTGAAGGGATTTTCACAACAACATGGTGTGGATTACCAGGAAACATTTGCTCCAGTAGCAAGGTATGACACAATCAAGCTTATTCTTGCATTTGCATCTTGTAGTTCCTGGCAGATTCATCACCTTGATGTCAAATCGGCTTTTTTGAATGGTTTGCTTGCTGAAGAGATTTATGTAGAGGAACCTGATGGTTTCTCAATTCCTGGAAAGGAGGATCAAGTTTATCTCTTAGCGAAGGCTTTGTATGGCCTAAAACAAGCCCCTAGGGCATGGTACGAAAGGATGGACAGTCATCTCATCCAACTTGGCTTTAGTAAAAGTCAAAGTGAAGCTACCCTGTATGTGAAAGTCACAGATGGTGAGTCTTTAATTGTCTCAATTTATGTGGATGACATACTTGTTACAGGAAGCAAAATAGAACTAATTCAAAAGTTCAAGGATGAAATGGAGAAAGTCTTTGAAATGACTGATCTTGGCGTCATGAAGTACTTCCTTGGCTTGGAAGTCTTTCAATCCAACGATGGAATATTTATATGCCAGCATAAATACATCTCAGATATTCTAAACAGGTTCAAAATGCAAGACTGCAAACCTGTGAGTACTCCAATATCTACAGGTGTGAAGCTTGGCAAGGATGAGGATTTTGAAAAAGTGGATAATAGTATGTATAGAAGCTTAATTGGCAGCCTTCTATATCTAACTGCTAGCAGACCTGACATTCTGTTTGTTGTAAGATTTCTCTCTAGGTACATGCATTCTCCTAGAGATACACACTTCGCAGCGGCTAAAAGAGTGTTAAGGTATATTAAATGAACCAGTAAGTTTGGAATTTTTTTCCCAACATCTACTGAAGTGACTATGAATCTGTTCGGCTACTCTGACAGTGATTGGGGTGGCGGCATTGATGATTACAGCAGCACTTCTGGATATCTTTTTTGTTTGGGGTTAAGTTGTTTTAGTTGAAACTCTAGGAAACAAGAAACTACAGCTCAATCAACAGCGGAAGCTGAGTACATAGCTGTTGCATCTGCTGTAAATCAAGCTATCTGGCTAAGGAAGATGTTCAAGGATTTGGGCCATGAACAAACTGAAGCTACCAAGATCATGTGTGACAACAGTTCAGCGATTTCAATCTCAAAAAACCCAGTGTTTCATGGTCAAACTAAGCACATCAAGATCAAGTATCATTTTATTAGAGAAGTCCAACAGTCCAATGAAGTGTTGCTTGTTCATTGCTCATCCGAGAACCAGCTAGCTGACATTTTCACTAAGTCTCTGCCAAAGGAAAGGTTTGAAGATCTGCGGCAAAGAATTGGTGTTCGTCAAGAAAATGTCAAGGAGGAGTGTTAGCCAGTCGATATTTCTTAACTTTCAGCTTAGTGTTTTTACTGTTTTTTTACTCAGTTTTTTAGTTTACAACTTTCCTATTTTCTAGCAAAAGACTTAGTCAAAATTAGTTTTTTATTAGTGGCCCTTTATGGCTGATTAGTGGGATATTTCTCTATTCAGTTTTATCCACTTTGTAAGTGGCTAAAAGATAGGAATTAGTTATTTTTTTCTTGTATATATTCAGATGTTCTTCATGTTAATGTTATGTTGGAATTTTAACCTCTTCTTTCAGTTTTTTTTATACTTGGTTCAATTTCAAGTATACTTAGTTTTCTAACAGGAAGGACAAATGGAAGCCTTCAGAAGATTGAGTACGAAAATATCCCTGAATTTTGCGTCCATTGCAAAATTCAAGGGCATACAAAAGAGAAATGCAAGATCGTCCATCAAATTTTATCAGCAACAAAAACAAAACTTCAACGGAGCAAATATTAAAAAAGTTGAATCCCAAAAAGAAAGCAACAATAACAAGCATAGAGTCAAAGGGACCACACAAATCCAGGTATGACTTCTGAAACTTTTTCTACTAATTAATGTTTGCTTCAGCAAAAAGAGATGCATATGGATATGAATTGCCAACAAGATCTAGAGGCCTTAACTAGTGAAATAGAAGAGGGCTGGAAACATGTGGAAAATAAGAATGGTAAAGGGAATAAGAATGAGAAGGAGACTAACCGGGTGAACCAACAACACAACTAAACAAGATGGAAGAAATTTTATTTTTGGACGTTAATAGTGGTAAACATGAGAACAACAACATGATCAATCACCTTGCTGTACAGAAGATGATGGACTTAACCATTGAGAATAATGTTGTGAACGAGAACAAGGATCACAAGCAAGAAAACAAAAAAAACACATTGTTTATTAACAAAAGTACAAGATGGGACAAAGACTGACAAAGCAAGACGAATGAAAGGCAAAAGGATAAGAGTGAAAGGCATCTTCATGATCTAAGAGTCAGGAAAGCTAGAAAAGAAGTGCAACCTTATCTGGAGAACATAGAAAAGCAAGTTCGAAGCAACAAAGAGGATGTTAACATCCATGAACCAAATCTCCTCAAAGACCTTCCGGCCAAAAAACAAAGGTTCAAAGGCAAAGTTCACATCCCTAAAGAAGTTAATTTGGAAGGAAATGTGCAAGGCTCGAGAAGTAAAGCAGAGCAATCATGGCCTCACCTAATCCTTGCTAAGATGGATCACCCTCCAAATACCACTTGCCTCTCATCTGCCTACCGGAACCTATAGTGGACAGTGGAAAAATCAAAAAATTCAAAAGAAGGCTTGGAATGCACCATGTTTTTTACAGTTGCTCCAACAAAATTTGGCTTCTCTTGACCAATGACATCAACATTATTACTCTTCAAGACAAAAAACAACTTGTCCACATCAAAGTAAGTCATAGTAGTTGTCCTTATTTCATTCTCACTGTTGTGTATGCTAAATGCTTATAGTATTTGAGAAATGAATTATGGAAAGACTGGCTGAAAATCTCCAACACTCTAGGGAGTTATTGGCGACTTCAATGTGATCATCAATAGAGAAGAAACAATTAGAGGGAGACCTCATAGGATGGAAAAGAATATTGATTTTATTGAGTGCCTCAATGAATGTGGGCTACAAGATGCTGGATTCACCTGTTCCAAAGTGACATAGTGTGACAATAGATATCCTTCTCACACCATATGGAAAAGACTTGATAGATTAGTCTTTAACACCAACTGGCTTTATGGCCTTAACAATACCTCAGTTACTCATTTATCTAGATATTGCTCCGACCATGCCCCTCTATTATTAAATCCTCTCCGTGAAAACATTCAAGGAATCAAGTACTTCAAGTTCCTTAATTTCTGGACTGAACATCCAGACTTCTTACATACTCTTTATAATAGTTGGGATCCATATCAACAGTAACCCTCTGTACATTCTCCAAAAAAGACCAAAAACACTACCAAAACTCTTAGTGCCTGGTCCAGAAACACTTTTGGAGATATTTATGAAGAGCCTTAAAGATTGGAGACCTTGATCTGGGAACAATAGGATACTTGTCTCACTAATAATACTCCTGAGAATAGGTGTGAACTCTCCAAATGTAAAGATGAATTCATAAGATATCTCAAAATTCAAGATTCTATCTTGAGCCAGAAAACTAGAGTTAAGTGGTTCAATAAGGGGGATGCCAACACTGCTTATTTCAATGCCACTATCAAAGACAAAAGAAGGAGATTGACTATTAGAAGGATACAAGAAGAGAATAATAATTGGTTGGAAGGAAATGAAAATGTTACTGAAGGGGGCGTTAACTTCCATCAGAACTTGTTTGGCCATGATCCTAGCACCAGTGACTACAGTGCTCTTAGTTGTATAGAGATTTGTATCTCGGATGATGAGAACAGTTTGATCAATGCTATTCATTCATTACAAGAAGTTACTGACACAATTTTTTCAATTGATGCCAATAGCTCACCAAGGCCTGATGGGCTAGGTGGGATGTTTTACCATAAATGTTGGAATATTATCTCCAATGATGTTCATAATGCAGTTAAAGCCTTTTTTTAGAGGAGAATTTCTCACAAAATTTTACAGTCACATTTGCGTTCTCATGATCCCCAAAATAGACCACCACCAAAGCTTTTTAGATCTCAGACCCATTAGCCTCTGCAATGTTTCTTCTAAAATCATCTCCAAAATCCATAACTCCAGACTTTCTAGTATTTTTCCAAAAATCATCTCCAAAAACCAAAGTGGTTTCATAAAGGGGAGGTCCATCTCTGAAAATCTTCTCAAGAGATCATTAGTGATATCAACAAACCCAACAGGGGAGTCAATGTAGTCATAAAACTTGATATGACTAAAGCGTATGATAGAGTTTCTTGGAGTTTTCTAGGGACGATTCTAAAGAAACTAGGCTTTAATGACCAGTGGGTTAATCTCATCCATAACTATATTTCCCATAACTGGTACTATGTACTTGTTTGGCTACTTATGAAAAGATCTCAGGACACCTCATCAATAAAAACAAGAGTTGTTTTTCGATAAATACTAAGACCAAATTTGTCACAATCAACAAGAGGAAAAGAATCACATGAATGAGCTATCAACAATTCCCCATCGAGTATTTTGGGTGTCCTTTGACCATTGGTAGGAAGAGAATAGGGTTTTATTATAATTTAGTGAACAAAGTGGTAGGAATGATTAGAGGTTGGAACATCAAGCTCCTCTCCAATGGTGGGAGGGCTATCCTCATTAGACATGTTCTACTTGCTCTTCCAATTCATTTGCTTTCTGCTATAAATCCTCCAAAGGGCACTTTGGAGCTCATTGAGAAATTGGTGGCTAGTTTTTATTGGTCAGGTCAAAATAATGGTAATAAACATCACTGGGCAGCATGAAAGAGCCTTTGTTACCCCTACAACGGATGAGGTGCCAATTTTAGAAGCCTAACTGATACTTCGAAATCATTTAGAGCAAAACAACGATGGACCATGAGAACGACTAATTCATTATGGAGATCATTCATGTTAGATAAATATTGTTATAGAGTACACCCTACTACTACAAGATGGAACAAAGGGAACTCCCAGATTTGGAAAGATACTTGTAACATCAAAGAGGAAATGGATCGTTATATAGTCTAGAATATTGGTAAAGGAGAAGTCTCTTTTTGGTTTGATGATTGGTGCTCTCTTGGAGGCAGAGGCGAATCCAGGATTTCTAGAAAACGGGTGCACCTTTGTGTTGAAATCTTGCAGTCGTACCAGTAAACCATTCAGCCATCTTGAGAACGGGTTCAACAAGTTTTAATTTAATATATTCTTTAATAATTATAGAAGTAATGTATCGAGTTTAGTCGGATGACCACGGGTTCAGGTGACCCAAAATTGATACATAAATTCGCCCCTTCTTGGAGGGGTGAACAACAACGTCAAAAAAAAGATCAATTAAAAGCTTCATATCAGTCTATAGATAGAAGCATTCTGATAAGCATGCAACCTAAGCTCATTAGTTTCATTAAGATCTTCAACCCGAGAATGAGAAGCCTTTACCTAACTTAGGTTCAAATTCTTTATGGTCCACATGGACTTGTGCTTAAGCTCTATTGGAAAATGACAAGCAGTTCCATACAATATTTGATACAGAGACATGTTTATGGGAGATTTGAAGCAGTTCGGTACACCCATAAAGCATTATCTAACTTTCTAGCCCAATCCATATGGTTATCATTCACAGACTTTGTGAGAGTAGACTTAATTTTCCTATTGAACAATTCCACTTGGACACCTTTTTGGGGGTGACATCGAGTGGGTACTCTATTCTTTACCTTGCATTTATCTAAAAATGTTCTGAATAGAATATTGCAAAAGTACAAACCTCAATCTTTAATGACAACTCTTGGAGTACCAAATGGAGAAAATATGTGCTTCTTCAAGAATGTTGTCATGCCTTTTCCCTCTTCTTTTGGTGGAGACACTATTTCAACCACTTAAGAACGTAATCCACAGCTACAACGATATATGTATTACCATAAGATCTTATGAAGGTCCATGAAATCAATTCTCATGTTCATCTTGATGAAATTTGAGCCAATACAAGCCATATTGAAAAACATTAGCAGTTGTAAGTATACAACCATGATGACCACTAACAGGTAAGGAGTGATTAATATGCCTCTAAATATAGATAACATCTCTACATTAGGAACACAACATCGTATCACACCATCGGCGCAAATTCGTAAGAGGTATGGTTCATCCCAATAAAACTTGTGGACCTTATACAAGAATTTGTTCCATTGTTGAAAATTGAGAGCCTAAGGTATTATGTTGCTGGCCAAGAAACTTTCGAAGTCGGCAAACCAAGGAATTAAATCATGAGAAGCTTCCAAAAGATGTTCATGCAGAAAAGCATCATTGATTTCATCTCTCTCTATAGGTGTACCTTCTTCCTTTAACCTCTAGCGATAGTAAGCCACTTGGTTCTCATAAACTTGACGATATTTCACCTTAAAGCCAAACTCTTGAAATAGAAGCACCCATCTAACGAGCCTTAATTTAGCACCCTTTATGGCCATCAAATACCTAGGGATTGCATGGTCCGTGTGAACAATCACATTAGAACCCATTAGGTAAGACTGAAATTTTTCAAAAGCAAAAACCAATGCTAGTAACTCTTTCTCCATTACTGTATAGTTCATTTGAGCTATATTCAAGATTTTGCTGCATTAATATATTGGATGGAACAGTTTGTCCTTCCTCTATCGCAGCACAGCTCCTATAGAAACACCACTGATATTGCGCATCAGTTTGAATTGCTTAGACCAATCGATTGCCAAAATCACTAGGGCAGGTAAGTTTGTCTTTTAAGCACTTGAACACCTACATGCACATATCATCAAACATACAATTTTCTTCCTTTTCCAACAATCAAAATAAGCAATATGAAACCTTTTCAAAGTCCATAATGAACCTCCTATAAAACCTCACATGATCCAAGAAGTTTCATACAGCTTCGACAATTCTAGGAGGAGGTAGTTTGGAGATGACTTCAAACTTTGCTTCATCTACCTCTATCCCACTTTCTGAGATTTTATGGCCCAAATTAATTCCTTATGTTACCATGAAGTGGAATTTTTCGTAAGTCAAGACCAAATTTGTTTCTTAACACCATTTCAACACTAATGTCAAAAGGGATAAACAATCATCAAATGAATCCCCTACAATAGAAAAATCACCCTCGGAAACCTCCATAGTATACTCTACCATATCGAAGAAATTTGACATCATTCACCTTTGAAATGTAGCCATAGCATTGCACAAATTGAAAGGCATCCACTTAAATGCGAATGCTCCATTAGAACAAGTGAACATTGTCTTTCTTGATCCTCTAGTGCGCTAGAGATTTGATTATATCCTGAGTACCCATATAGAAAGAAATAACAATCCTTTCCTTCTAACCTAGGAAGCACCTGGTCAATGAAAGGGACCAGAAATAGATCCTTTTCGGTCCATGCACTCAACTTCTCGTAGTTCATGCACACTTGACATCCAGTTATCGTCCTGATAGCAATCATTTATTTCTTGTAATGTTGGACCAAAATGATTACTCTTTTATTTGGCGCACAATTCACCGATCTCACCCACGTGCTATTCGATATTGGATACACTACCCCGACATCTAGCCATTTAATGAACTATTTCATCACCACCTCTTGCATCAGAGGGCTTAACTGCGTTTGGTGATCAATGAGGACAGTACACCCTTCTTGGAGAGTTATATTGTGATTACAAATACCAAATGGAATGCCAATTTTGTCGGCAATTGACCATCCAAGAGCCCGTATGTGTTTTAAAACGGACAATAAGGCTTCCACTTTTCTTTCATCTAACTTAATAGAAATGATGACCGATGTTCTATTGTTTTAATGAAGGAAGGCATATCTCAAGTGAGCTAATAGTGGTTATAACTCAAGCATCGAAGGTTCAATCACTGATGGTTTTGATGGTGGGGTTTATCTATTTTTTATATCAAGGTCAAGCTTCTTCCGGTGATATGAATGGAACATCCTGCTCGTTCGAATGTTGGGATTAACTAGTAATTCTAGGATAATAAGAGTTCTTAACATAGAAGGATGAATGTTTTATAAGGTATTTTAATTGGTTAAAATTTGTAGGTCAAGTGTTGAAATCAAGAAAGTTGCGAAATAAAAGTCACCAAAGGTTATTGTAAATATTTTCAAGAAATTCTCTGAAATTTTGATTCAAATATCTCATCAATTTTCTCCTAATATATAGAGTTAGAATTCCCATGAACTGTCAAATCTAAGGTCTACATGTCTCGTTTTCCAACACAATAATTATTCATCCATACGACTTCAAAATAGAGATATATTCATGTTTCCATGAGACTACAAAAGCAGGCACCTTGATGCGGGTCCCCATAGCCCTAAAGTCAGGGTGTTTATAAAAGTCCACCTTCTTCGATTTTTTCCATAAGAGCCATCATAAAACCCACAAAACTGTTAAGCAAAGATTCCAAATACTCCTTGGGTGTTTAGTTTCTTAACTTAGTAGTTCAATAGAAGTTTCTCTACGTCTCGAGTTGATCGTTGTGGTGTAGTTTTGTTGTCAATTTAGGTTACACGTTGTGTTTCTACAAGGAGAAAGATTTTACAGCCTTATTTCAAACAATTTTGTTGAGGTACATTTCTTCTTTCAACTCTCCCTTGTAATTCCATGTCCTGGTATGGTTTTTTATAGATTTTCGAGACATGGATGGTGTCTTTGATATCGTGGTTGTGGGAAGCCCCATTATCTTATTTAGTTTGGCAATTAGTGTTATGTATTGATGGTGTTAAAATTCTTAAGAGAATGGGAGGGCAGTGTTAATCTTATTGGATTCACGTATGATGGTTATTTGTTTGAACCACATAAAGTACGCCTTGTTATATTGCCTTTGGAGCTTGTTTCTCCTTCAAGATGTTTAATATCTTCATTGGATATTAGATTTTGTTTATTCTTTTATTAGCTTCATTTTATGCTTTGGACTTGGCTGGTCACAAGTGTGTCATTAGCACCTTATCGATTAGCTATAGCTTGTTGCAACCTTGGTTGATTTTTTGCATTGTTGCATTACTCTTGGTTTGCCAAACTTGATAGAGCCACCCATTGGGATTTGGTTGAAAGATAAGTTATGGTGTTATTTCTCTTCTGGCAAGATCCGGATGGGCTATGATGTGCCGACATTTGATGAAATATTTGATACTTTTAGCTATGAATAATTTCTAGTGCTTAAGCAACAATAGTATCTTTTAATAGTTTTCTAATATGTTAGATAATAAATTAGTCAAAACAAAAAAGAAAGCAAAATGAAGCTAAGTGTTGCTAAAGGAGAGCTCTGATGAAAAGTCTGACGAACCTCACATCTCTGACGGGCCGTGAGGGAAACAGATACTCTTGCAGAGTTGAAACTACTTTCTATATATCAGGCGACAACGAAGGTGACGAACCAACAGACCTATTATGTGCCGTCAGGAGAACCGTCATACTTGTAGAGTTGAAACTACTCTTTGAAGTTCAAACAATGGACCATCAGACATATGATGAGTCGTCAAGAAAACTGTCACAGTTGCAGAGCTAAAACTACTTTCTGAAGATCAGATGGCAATGAAGGTGACAAACCGTCACATCTATGCCAGAACTCTAGGCAGCATCGGGCGAACATTGGAATATCAAATATCTTATTTTAAATTTCAAATTTTTGGAGCTATAAATATTATTTTTAGGTTTAATTTTATCATTCTAAAAAAATAGAGTATGTGAAAGAGTTTGGACAAGTGAGTTTTGTATTGGTTTTTGAAATCGAAAGGTGTGATTGCCTCTACCTTCTGTTAGTACATTCTTATTTAATAAATGAAATTGTCTTCTTTGTTTCAACTATCATGAATGGCTAAACCCGACATCCAAGGATTGTGAATCCAGGACGACTTGACCTAAAAATTGGGTTTTATGGAACAAATCGGGTATTTTGATTGTATATCTTATTATCTATTTCGTATTAATCAATCTCTAATTGTTTCAAACATTATAACCTACCTTAAGTTTGAATTTTTTGTTAAGAAAAGCAAAAAAAGCATAGGAAAAAATGTAAATAATGAGGATTCGAGAAACTGAACTCATCTAATGATTAATGTTGTAACAAGATTAACCAACTTTGAGTAGAGATCTCTATTAATGAATTAAGAACTTTTAGTTCAAAAGAATGAAGTTCATATGTATTTCAATCTGTTGAGAAACAATTAAATGTAGCACGAGTTTAATAAGCTGATAAACTAGAAATACAAGGTGAAATTATGTACTAACCCGAAAACAATCATTGAGATTTGGTGATCACAATCCTGGTTAATTCTTTCTATTAATTCTCAGTTAAGCATATTTTTTTTTATCATTGCATGTTACGTAGTGACACAAAAAATTAATCCAAAATTTCCCATACTTTCCTGCTTGTTTTGGAAATAAGTAACTAATAGTAAATAACTGCATACGGTTAGTTCTTGGCTTATTCCTGGTGGGATTTGATCCCAACCTAGTTGGATTCTATATTTGATAACGACCACATTATTTTTCTTTAAGGTTGTGTAAGTTGGGCGTATCAAATTTTGGCAATGCTTCCGAGGAATACAATTGTCAATTAAGTGAAGTGTTTGTTATTTCACTCTTAATCTTATTTCCTAATTTTTACTTGTTGTTTCTTATTTTTATTTCTGAAGGGTATAGGTTAGTGCATGCCAAGTGCCACTAGTAAGGGTGAAACTATAATTCCTTATGATCGTGATCTTGAAAAATCAATTCACATAAAAAATGAATGTACAAGAACGTGAAGAACAGAGGTTGACATTGATTGATGAGGCTTAGGACATGGTAACTTCCACCAAGGGTAACAACAAAAATGTGGGGGATGACCATGATGATGAGGAAGAAAATATGGTTCCAGCCAATTATCATCCTACCCTAAGAGGTTGATATGCCCAAATTATACCTCTTAAAAGAAGTATAAAGCGGTTAATGTTCAAATATAAAATCTAACGAAGATTAGGGTCGACCCCATGAAGAATATGATTTGAAAATAGTTCATTTGCCCTCTTAGTTAGATTATTTTTTAAAAGGGTGGGGTTGGGGGGGGGCACTACCAAAAAATGGGTCTATGGGAACAGACTGACTAGTAACCATTACAAACCGTTGCTATCACATGTCTAGTGCAACAGTTATGATTGCTGCCAAAAAGTTTTATTGCCACTGAAATGATTTAGTCAAATGACTGTTTTCGTTATAGTATGACCATTGCAATAATGTTTGCCATAGCAACAATGTTTGGAAAAGTCATCTATGGTAGGGGATATCTAAAACTTAACTTGTATTGCAACGGTTCATTAATATATTTCCCTCGATATTTTCCCTCCAAGATTTTTGTCACACCCCGAGCCTACCCCTAGACATAACACGAGACCTAGGAATACAAGTGATCCCAAGCTAATCGTGAGTCTGGCATATAACAAACATACTAAAAAATAAGTAAATTATGTATTATGCGGAATCTAAAAACAGTGGATATCTTAAATGGGGAAAACCCAACTAGTCTGAATATATAAGATATAATAAGAGTTTAGTGATGATTGAAACAACACTTAACAACTCAAGCTGAGTCTACTAATATTTCTAAAAGGCCTCTAACTGAATTTAGTTGTTGGGACATGCCCCTAGCTAACTCTAACAAGACTAAAAACTTAAGTAAAGACTGAAAAGAAAAGCATGTCTATTGTCCTTGAAGTATGAGGACTCACCACTGAAGCTGCTAAATTCGGACTGGGAGTCGAACTAAACGTGATCTGGATGCTCAATGTCTGAACCTACATCATAAAACAATGTAGCGCAAAGTATGCGTCAGTACTTAGAATGTACTGAGCATGCAGAATATAGATACTAAGATGAACAATGATATAACTGATCAATATAATAATGAGCATTGAAATAGACCATATTAAAGTGTAACTGAAAAGCTAAGTTATATGCAATGATTAAGTACTAATCACATAGCTAATATGTTGAACTGAATACTGAAATGAATATTGATAACATGGTCAATGCAATGAAAGTATGACTCTGGGAGCTACTATTAACCAATATAAACCATGTGAGCTAACCGTGGAGTCCGATATATATGTCCCATCGAGAGGACCCAATATACCTTGCCAGGGGTATAGAGGAATGACTGTGGCGTGATTAGTTAAAATGGGTGCCCAATAGAGGGGACTTCTGAACCTATGTTAGCAAGTAGTTCTGGGACTGTAAGGGTACGCTGAACTGTCCAACTCGGTGCTAAGTCTACTCCTAACTAAATGAAAAGCTAAAATGCATTGAAGTACTGAGTAGCTCAAAATACTGACATGCTATCTTTGAATTCACATAAATATAATGAAAGGTATGGCATTCAAATTTTAAAGCATGATCTTATGACTGATTTTTCTAGCAAGTATAATTCATGAGTACTAATGATTAATGTAAGCTAAGGTTATGAATTATATACATGGAACTATGCAAAATTTCCAAGAAACATGCTAATTAGACTATGGAAACTATAGAAGCTAAAACACAGCAAATCTCCAAGGGTTTACAAACCCTAGGTCTAAAAAAAACTATGAAGAATCAAAGAATTGAATGAACTCTAGGGATCTAATGGGTGAAAGGAACCCACTAGTCAAATTTCACATACCTAGTGATGAAAACTATGGAGAAATCCTTTGGATTTTGGGGCTAAACTTGAAGAAAACCTCTGCTTGTTCTTGGGAAAAACTGTCGCCTTTTTCTATCCTTATCTTTCTAAGTTAGATGATTTTAGGAGAATGAGAGTTTTAGGTAGTTTCTGACTAGTTTACTAAGCTTAGACTGAGTAAAATAAGTAGTTTAAGCATTAAATGGTGTAGTTTAAGTATCAAACACACAGGGGAAAAGACCAATGTAACCCTGACTTAAATGCTGTCGAAGTGACTTCAAGGCAAGCTTCACGGGCCGTCATGATGTCCAAAGCCCATCTAGCAGCTCATGAAGATGCCATGCCCGACAGGGCTTCACTAAAAAGGGCATAGTGTTTTACTCCGAGTTTGGAATTAAACAAACTTTGTGGCGTTGGAAAGAGGACTCAGAGATCTTTTATTTGATAGGTCATGGGCCATCTAATTCATTTTGTTCTGAAAGATATGGTCTTTTAAATTGACCTTAAATTTTAAGTCTGACAAGTCCCCTTCATAGACGATTTCACAGTCTGTGTGGAGCTTCACGGACCGTTTAGATGTCCGTAGTGCCTAACCAGTGACTTTGGGGGTGAAACCTTACTTAAAAACTAATCAAGTGACTTCAAGACAGGTTTCACCGGCCGTCTAGAGCACCACAACCCGTCAAGTGGGTCGTGAAGATGCTCTGCCAGATAGGGCTTCACTAAAATGAGCATAACATTTTACTTCGGGCTCAGAATTAGGCAAACTTAGTGGCGTTGGAAAGAGGACTCAAGGACATTTAATTTGATACGTCATGGGCCACCAAATTTATTTTTGTGCTAAAAGATATGATCGTTTAAGGTTTCCCCAACACTCAAGACCTGACTTGGGTGCACTTACTTGACTGGGTGACTTGTGCGAACCCGTAGATGGGTCGTCCAAGTCACCACGGGCCGTATAGGGTGTCGTCTAGGTGACCCCTCCCAAGGCAGTCCTGGATGGTCACTCACGAAATCCTTAATAGATTGTGGTCCCCTACACGGACCGTCTAGGATGTCGTGAAGGGTCCATGGTCCATTTTAGATTCGTGGACTTGCCAAAATCTCCCCTTTTAGCCCTTTCTCGAAGTCCGAGGTGTTACAATTTTCCCTCAATATTTTTCATCACCTGCCAAATATCAATAATTATATTTTATATTTCTTAACACTCATTTTAGAAACAACATATAATAAAACATATATCTTTATTATACATTTAGCAACTTCACTCACAATATACCTATCTTTTCTCTAAAACTAAAACGTTTCTCTTGTAAGACCTAGGAGCTGCTGCATAACAGATGTACATTTCTTAGAATTTGCACTTATTTTTGATGGTTTGTGTGGTTTTAGTTTGTATTTGACTATTAGGAACTAAAATCTTCAAAGCCTTCTCATATCTTCGAGGGTTTGTGTGATTTTAGTTGGTGTTTTGGTGATTTCAGTTGGTGTCTTAGTGATTTTAGCTAACATCTGTGAGATCTCTTAGTGTTTCCATTTGTGACTGGAGCTGGACTTGAATTTCTTCAACAAGTTCGGTCACTTTAGATAATTTTCTTTAATCTCTTTTCTGCTCTTTATGTTTTTTCTACAGGGTTAGTGAACTAGTCAGATTTTGTTTTTGCATATGCTTAAAGGTTGAAACTGTGAGTGGTCTTTTGTTTGTTTGTTTTTTAGGGTTAGTGAAATTGCTAGATTTTGTTGTGTGTTGCAGCTGTGTGTTGTAATTATTTAGTTGTATCTGTGTATTTGTGTTAATTTGTTGTTGTAAGTTACATTATAGTTGTGGTATTTTTGTATTGTATGTGTTGTAGTAGCTATAGTTTGTGGTCTTAATTTGTTTTGTTAGAATTATTCTTTATAGATTGTTCAATGTAACATTGATGTTGGATTTCCTATTGCATTAGGTTTTAATAAACCCGATAGTGTATTTTTACTCTGTTTCCCTTTATTTCTTGATAATATATTTGTGAAAGTGATTAATGTAAACCAAAATTTTCTTGTTGTTGATGTTGAATTTCTAAGGCATGATTTATTAAAACAAGAATTCCTAAGGCATGATTTAAACCTGTAACTTTTTTGTTTTCTGATAATAATTTGCGTGACGGTGTGCCTTTATCAAATTGTCATGAAGTTAGATAGAACTGCATCTGCATCTATGTAAGAAATGATCATTGTTTCTTCAAAAACTTCCTTGTGGAATCTATTCGCTTGATTTGTCCAAACATTGGTTAAGCTGATAGGTTACTTAATGTAACATTACTTTTATTTTTATATTGATTTTGGCTAAGGTGTTGGTTTACTTACTTTATCATATCTTTGATGAATGTTACCTATTTTGGCTAAGCCGTCGGTTTACTTAGAGTGCCATATTTTTCATTTATGTCACTAAGATTTTAGTGATGTTTGTTTACTTAGATCCAATCTTTTATCTATACAGTGTGTCTACTTAAGTGTGGGATCAGTTAAATGGAAGTGACGTCAATTGTTAAGTTAATGGTTTTGGCTATTCTTTGCTCATGACAAATTGAAAAAAATGTTCTTTTTATTGGTTAATAAAAATATTTATTGATTATCAGAAGTGTTAACATTATAAAACTAAACTGCACTAGATCCCTATTTCTCACTACCTCTACGGTCTAATTCAACACCAAAGTAAGTGAACAATCATATATATATATATATAAGAGAACCCTAGGCCTGTCTATGTGGCGCAACCACATACCAGGATTTCCTTTTAATTTATTTTATTTACAAAACTAGTTTTCCCCTTTAATGAAAAGTTGTGACTTTTATGAAAAGTTGCGACTCTTATGAAAAGTTGCGACTTTTATGAAGATTTGCGACTTTTATGAAAAGTTATGACTTTTATGAAAAGTTATGACTTTTATGAAAGGTTGTGATTTTCGAAGGGTTGTAACTTTTTCAAAGAGTTGTGACCTTTCTGATAAGACACAATAAGCATTTGGTCACACTACCTGTTGTTGTCTATAAATAGAAGAATTTTCTCTTATTTTATAACAACAAAAGTTTTGAACTTCTTCTTCTGGACAATTAAATAATTGTGTGCTTTCCTCTTGTTGAATGACTCACTCACACCATTGTTTTTGTATCAATACACTGGTAAATAAAATAGTTCTATCCTGAGAGGATTTATTCCTTTAAATCTTGGGTACTAGAAGAAGTAATTTCCTTAAGGGACACTGTACATTCAGTGGGAGCGATTTTTTCCATTATTTTTCATTCTATTGTTACTAATCCTGGTATGTTTTTCACAGTCATTAATTTATGCTTATATTACTAATTGTTATTTTTGAGTACATGCTTTAAATTTTGTTTTTTATGTTTCTGTAAAATTGTTGTTATAAGTATTTGTTAGTACAAATTAGATAACAAACTTTAATTGAGTATTCAAGCAAGTTTTCTTTACTGGAATTATCGAAGGTACAAAAAAAGCCCTTACAAATCTCTAATTTCTTCATCAACAACGTTATTTCTTCACATACAAGGATGAAATTTTGTGTTCTTTAGAAAATTCTCTGAGAGTTAATAACTTTATATGCCCATATTTTTTTTGTTTTTATGTTATCTATTTTTACTATATTTTATCGGTGGATATTATGAGAGCTTTAAGGATTGAAAGCTGATTGAAGTGTTGGTCAATTTTTTGAGGTATGTTATTTCAAATCATGATAACTTTTCTGGTTAGAATAATTTGTAATCATCATTGGATATCTCATAGTTTACTCTCTTTGACGTATGTTTTTAGTTGTGACCTTTATGAAAAGTTGCGACTTTAATGAAGAGTTGCGACTTTTATGAAAAATTATGACTTTTATAAAAGGCTGTGACCTTTTCGAAGGGTTGCAACTTTTTCAAATAGTTGTAACATTTCTAATAAGGGACAATAAACATTTGTTCACACTATCCTTTGTTATCTATAGATAGAGAGATTTCCTCTCATTTTAACACAACGAAAATTCTGAACCACCTCCTCCTCTTCTTCTTCTTCTTCTTCACAATTAAATATTTGTATAATTTGCTCTGAGTGGCTCACTGACACTATTGCTTATGTTACATATCCTTGTATGTATTTTTACAATCATTACTATATAATTTATGCATTATTAAGGCTAAATGATAAGATGTAATAATTTTCATTTTCCTTTACATTATTAATGTTTGTTACTATGTAATCTTATATGTAAGATAATATAGTGTTTTTGTTTGAATGTTTGATAGGTTTTAAATATTATTTTATAAATTTCGTGATATTAAATTTCCTCGCGAAGCGCGGATACTTTTACTAGTTACAATGTAATACTAAACGTTGAACTAGTTTTTGCATCTACTTAATCAAATCAACAAATACAAGAAAATATCTTTAGGCATGCCTAAAGGAATCGGGTTCAACTATTGGAGCTGGACTACTAGAAAATGGTCTTTTATTAATGAGGAACTATTTGATCCAACATTCTCATGTTTGGTCCAGTATATCATGTTTATTTAAAAGGAATTTTTTTGGTCAAGTATTCTCATTTTTAAGTTGAACTGATCTTCATTTCTTAAAGTCAAATTAAATTTAAAATGGTTCTATTTGTTTAACCTAAATGAGTTATTAGTAAAGTTGTTGATGTGTTAATCATACCTTGTTGTAGTTATTTGACTGTTAAAACATGAAGTAAATGTTATAGTCCCTCAAATAGGTTGTAGCTTTAATATATTTAAAATTTGAATAAGCTTTTGCTTTTAATTGAACAATGATAAAATATTTCACTTTACGTATCCAATAAAGGACATCAATGGTTCTTAGTTTTTGTTTTAGTAGTTAAGAGTATGTATGATTTTATTTCCTAGTTGTTCATTTGTCTTGTGTTTGGGTTATCATATAGTAATGTTGTGAAGTGCTTGCTATTGCTCTTGCATTAAATCTTAAAATACGTAGTGTCTATGTGTTGTTTCAGATATGATTGTTTAGTTGGATTGTTCTAATGTATTGTTAAGTTGTTGAACATTGTTGTTTTCTATGTTTGTTGGTTAAAATATTTTTGATTTCTTGTGTCACTAGATGTCAATGAGTATTTTACATAGAAGTTTGATAAATCTAAGAAGAAGTAGTAGTGTGCTCATCAATTGATTGAAGGATTTTTTGATAGGGCATTTGAACAAGCTTCTTAAGGAAAAGACATATTATGCCCATGTGATATTTGTTTGAATATCTATTGGCATTTTAGAAATGTTATGGAGGATCACTTGTTTGCAAAAGGATTTGTTGGAGGATATAGAGGTGGATTTCTCATGGGGAAAGGGTATCTACAAGTACACCTCATTCAAGTAGTAATGATGAAACTTGTAACAATCATGATGATATTGATGGAGTGCTTCAGGACACATTTAGAAATATTGAAGATAATTTAGGGCATGGAGAAAGTGTGAGAGAAAGTCTATCTGAGGAGGTAAAAAAGTTTTTTTTAGATTACTTGAAGAAGGGAAAAAGAAGTTGTATTCGGGGTGTGAGAACTTCAATAAGTTGAGTTTTGTGATTCAATTATACTTTATCAAAATCATGCATAGGTTGAGTAATGTGGCCCTTTTTGATCTTCTAGACTTGTTGAAAGAAGCATTTCCATTTGCTCAACTACCCGAGTCTTTTAATAAGGCTAGAATGATGATAAAAGATTTGGGTTTCGATTATGAACAAATACATGTATGTCCTAACGATTGCATGCTCTTTTGGAAAGACAAGGCAAAGACTGATAATTTCTCTATGTGTGGGGTCTTCTAGATGGTCAAATGTTGTTGATGGATTGACTACTGGAAAATCTAAAGCTCTATCCAAGTTTATGAGATATTGTCCATTAAAGCCTCGTGCATTTTGAAATGTCTGTTGCAATGAGATGGCATGCCACTGGACGTCCTAATGAGGGAAATCTAAGACACCCTACAGATGAAGAAGCTTGGAAGGATTTTGACTCTTTGCATCCATCCTTCTCGAATCATCCTCGAAATGTCAAATTCGTCCTTTCAAATGATGGGTTTAATCCATTTCGAACCATGAGCATTTCCCATGAGACATGGACTATTATGTTGACTAATTACAATTTGTGTCACTATGGATTTGCATCAAGTCAGAGTACATGGTGTTGTCAATGATCATTCTAAGTCCATCCTCTTCCGAAAATGATGTTGATGTGTACCTACAACCATTAATTGATGAGTTTAATGAGCTATGGGAAATTGGGGTAGAAACATAAAATGCCCATACAAACCAAGCATTTCAAAAGCGTGCAACCTTGTTATGGACATTTAGTGATTTTCTGGTGCTAGCAATGCTGTCCGAATGGAGCACTAAGGGGAGATTGGCATGTCCAACTTATAACTATAGCACAACCTCTCAATATCTGAAGCATAGTGTTACTTGGGTCATTGGGCATTTTTTCCTCCTAATCATCCATATTGAAAAGACAATAAATCATTTAATGGTGCGGAGAATCATAGACCTGCACCTAGACCTTTGTCAGGCAGAGAAGTGGTTGAAAAGTTACAATGTTTCAACAATGTTTTTGGAAAGGGCGAAAAGAAAAGCCTTCAGACTAGACTACTGAGGGTACATGGAAGAAAAAATCCATCTTCTTTCAATTATCATATTAGGCTACAAATAAGTTGAGTCACAATCTAGATGTGATGTATAGTGAGAAAAACTTTTTTGATAGTTTGATTGCGACTTTACTAGAGGTATTAGGAAAGTCAAAGGATCACACTAATTTTCTCTCTGACTTGCACGTAATGGGGATAAGCAGTTGCATCCCGTAAAAGATAATATAAATGGGAAAGTATACTTAGCTAAATCCTATTTTTCTTTGATGAAACTAGAAGAAAATAAAATATTCTACACAATGTTTAAAAATGCCAAATTACAAAAAGAGTGTGCCTCGAACCTATCAAAGTGTGTAGATGTGAAAAAAATGAAGCTATCAGGTTATAAGAGCCATGATGCATTACTTGCTGCAAATTGCATTCGTAAATCATTACCTAAGAATATTGCGGTAGTGTTGATTAGGTTGGGGAACTTCTTTAAAGGCATATGTATTAAGGTAATGAAGCAAGCAGATCTAGAGGGATTCGAGCTGAAATCAAAGAAATTGATTGTGAGCTTGAAATGATATTTCCTCCAACCTTTTTTGATATAATGGAACATTTGCCTATTGATCATTTGGTAGATGAAATTAAGTTTGGGAGTCCAAATCATCTTGGTTATATATATGCCATGGAGAAAGAACTGTGTGAATTTAAGGACCTTGTTCGTAATCGGTAGAATCTAGAAGCTTCAATATTCGAGAGGTTTGCTAAAAAATAGTTCTTGAATTTGGTTCTAGATACTTACATGATGGAGTGAAGACAAGATTCAACAGATACCAAATTGTGGATAACGATGATGTTGAAGTATAGCAAGATGATGTATCAACTGTATTCTTTTTATTTTTGATTAAACAGATTGCTCTTTATTAGTCAAACTGCACCATTACAAATCCAGGTAGAAGCTGACCATCTACCTCCAACAAAACTGAAAAACAAACTAAACTCCACTACACTAAACTAAGCTAAAGAACATCAAATAGGCTAGGGATAGAAATTTAGTCTGCTCAATGTACTCCGCTAGTGTGCTATGTTTCTGCCTGAAGTTGTAGTGCAATGTCTTTACAAGTCTGATTGATTTCAACTCTTCCATGTTGAAATCTCAATCAACAATTATCTTATGAAGCACATCGATATGTATTATCCAATACTAGACATGAACACGTCGAGATTTTGTTACTATTAAGGTACTATAAACTTCAGTTATAAATACCTAATGGTTGTATTTGAAATTTTCATTGCAGGAACATAAAGTTGAAATTGATAGTACTGTTAGATTAAATGCATGGACAAGAGCAAGGATTCATAACAAGAAATTTGTCAATTGGTTCAAAGAGAAGGTTGAAATTGTTGAAGTGCCTAATCATTTAGGGTATCTAGCTAAAGGTCCTAATAGGATTTCAAATAGAAGATATACTACATATTTCATTACTAGTTTCATACATTACAATGAGTTTCCACATGAAAGTCTCAAAAGAGTGGAATATCTTTGGCTGCGACAACTGGTAGTTTTGCTAGTTCCCGAGATCCAAATCCCATGGATGGAGAGGTCGTTATCTATTAGGGTGCTATTCAAGATATTATCGAGCTCAATTATATGATTGTTTCACTGTTGTACTATTTAGATATGCTTGGTATCATATGATAAAGATGAATTTGTGTTGAGCCATGTGTACTTCAACAGACTGCATAGTATGGATTATCATTTTGTGTTGGCATCTCAAGTGCATCAAGTGTTTTATGTGGAGGATCCAACTAAAGCGAGTGTTTATTATGCAAGTAATAAAGTCCCTATTGATTTGTATGACTTGGAGGAAGAAAACTGTCCTAACATAGGAGAGAAATTTTGAAGGGAGCCTACTGAAGGCATTGGTCAGCAGCCGATGTTGACATTAGATGGTCAAGAGAGGATATCCCCGGTGATGTTGTTCATATGACACCTGATGCACAATTCTTAGAAGATACATCTTTGGAAACATTGGAAGAGTATGATGATAATGATTGATATTGGATGGAGGCGGATTATTGAATAAGAAACTTTTATAGCTAGGTTAAACATTCCTCTAAATGCTAGAAGCCTAGTAAAGTTGTTTAACTGGAATATTTTGGTCTGCCATAATAGACACTTTTGTTGATTTTTTTTTTTTTTTTGGCTAATTGACCGTATATTAGTTACTTGTTTCTTGTACACTTTTACTTATAACATCAACCTAATGCTCCTTATTAATACTATCTATTTAACTTTGAATTTTGATAATGTTTTTAGTTGTTTTGAATAACAAAATACTCTACTGTTTATATTGAAATATCTATTTTCTGAACTATAGTGGCCATGTTCTTGATGTGGTTGTTTCAAAATGTATTTGGTGCATGATTTCTATGCTACTCTATTAATAAGTAGAAGCTAGATTGACTGACATTTAAGCTAGTCATGCAATGCTTACATGTAGTATTCCTTTGCTAGATTCAGCAGTCATGAGTCCAAAGAAAAACAAAAATGTGAAAGGTAAGAAGTGCATGACGGCTGGAAGTTTTGTTTGCATCATTGAGAACAAAATTGATTGAACATATTTTGCATCAGAGCTCTTCTTCTGATATAGTTACACAAGCTATAGAGAAACTGGTGCCTCAAAAGTCTTTCACTCTAAACGCACAAGCTAAATAAGAATTGTTGCATCGAAAGCCTTCCACTCGAAATGCACAAGCTACATTGGAACTGCCACCACAAAAGTCTCCTCGGACGTTGACGAGTTTGAAAGCCCAAGCTATACAACAACAATTGTGTCGAAAAATCTACGAGTCTGATAGCAGGTTGGGAATGAACCAATTCACCTTGGAGTTCAAAGCCCTTGAGCAATTTGGTGAATTGGAGGCTTGATCTTGAAACCCTATCTTCTTCTTCATCAACTTTTGGAAATTTAAGAGAATGAATTGAGTTTGGGTGATTTGGGGGTTTAAAAATCTTTAAATAGGGCTTTAGGTAAAAGGCAAAACCATGTAGTATTGAGTTAAAATAATTGGAAAAAGACCCAATAACCCCTGACTTAAAACTGCCGAATTTGCTCACTGAAAGGCCAAAATGGGTCGTTTAGAGTACCACAGCCCGTCTAATGGGTCGTGAAGAAACTCTGCCCCGATATGGCTTCATTATTTCAGGCATAATTGTTTACTCCGAGCTTGAAATTAGGCAAACTCGGTGGCATTGAAAAGAAGACTGAGGGATCTTTAATTTCATAGGTCATGGGCCATCTATTTAATATTATGCTAAAAGATATGATCGTTTGAAGTTGACCCTAAACTCTAATTCTAATAAAACCCCTTCACGGACGACTTCACGGTCCATGTGGGGTTTCACGGGCCATTTTGACTCCCGTGGTCCTTGACCAGTGGCTAGGGGAGAACCTCAACTAACCTGACCCCCTTTATGACCACCTTAACGACCTGTTATCCTCACCACGGGCCGTCTAGGGGTCCATGGGAGGGGAACCTTTATGGGCAGGTTCTGGGAACATCTTCACGAGCACCATAACAGGTAGTGGTCCCCTTTATTTCCATCTAGGACTCTGTGGAGGGTCCCATGGTCTAGTTTTGGGCTTGTAACTTGCCTGCTTGGCCCCTTTGTCAAAATAAAAAGACAGAGGAGTATAGTAATGCAACATGTACATTCCCGAAAAGATTAGAAAGTCATTGTTTTGAATAGGTATAAAAAATCGATTGGTCCTACAAAATCAGTAGTAGGCTAGTAGTAGAGCTGGATTGCTTTCTTAGAACTTTGGCAAGAAGTGAAATACTTTGTCCTCTTAATATGCACAAGTGGAGTAATGTGGATGCAGGAAAAGATCTGTGGGAATATACCCTGGTTTGTTTTCCTATTCCCTAATTTTAGTTAACAATATTTTGTAGTTTTTATATTACTAACCCAAAGAACAATGTGTAGGAGAAGTTCATACTTCCTGAAGCTAGAAAAATGTGGGGTTTTGATGGAATTCAGTTTGATCGGAGAAAGTACAAGAGTTAGTTGTATAGGAAGTACTGTAAACCATTTGCAACTAACGTTATTCGATTGACAAACAATTTTGATAAAGTTTGATATTATGATTTCAAGGATCTTCTCAGGTATTGGGCCAGTGCAGAATTCAAGGTAAGATCTGAATCATGCATACTTTAAGTTGGTTCTATTTCATGTATATCCTTCAAGAATACTATTTTCTATGATCATTGTGAACGAAAAAAACTAAGAAGTTGATAACTCGGGCATTTTATATTCTTAGTAACTCGACTAACTCATTTGTTCTTGAACTTTTTGTTTAAGTACATTTAATGACAAATTATTTGCAGAAAATTAGTGAAAAAATACAAAGAATAATTATTTTTTGAAGAATTCGCATAATACTGGTAAAACAAGTTTTGTTGTGATATGTGGCAACTTGGTATGTTCTCTTGTTAAATCATTAATTATGAATTTGCTATTGCTAAATGTTTATTGATGCTTACTTTTATGTAATTACGAAAAACATAGAAGGGGGCCTCTGGTGATGTATAACAAATTGAACTCTTTATGGAAACAAGATCAAGGAATCCTAGTTAAGTATACAAGGACACTGATGAAGATACAATTACTATATTAATCATCTATATTTTTGACATTATTTAGTTTTTAGGGAAAAAGGTTTGAAATATATCTGAATTTTTATCAAAATCGCTGTAACAATAACTTTGGAAAGGACCTTTTACCCCCGTACTATTTAATAGTGTATTTTAAAGGTATATATGTGCCCATGCCCACGTAGACATCATAAATATTGCATCATTATAAATAGTAATGTGTCCACGTGGGACCATATATACCTTTAAAATATACTATTAAATAGTACAGGGGTAAAAGGTCTTTCATAAAGTTTGATATCGTAACAGTAATTTCGGCCAAAATTGGAGTATTTTCCAAACCATTTTCCCTAGTTTTTATATAGATTTAATTTGATTAACTTCAATTCACTTCTTCTGAACTTGATTTGTAGGCTGAAATGGAAAAAGTTCAAAATCAGCAATGTGAAGAAGACCAAGAATCTGTTGATACTTTTGACACTGTTATGGGACCTGAACATCCAAGATTTCTGAGATTATATGGGAGAGTAGTTCCTAAAACTACTCTGAAACAAAATGAAAGTGTTGAGTCCTCTGTAACTGCTACCAATGAAGTGTAAAAAAGTTGGATAAACTGAAGATAAGATGGTGGAAAAGTTAGAACTTCAAAAAAGAAGCATATGCTATGAAGGTACAGTTGACATACTTGGATGCCTTAATTGTATGCACCACGGGCTTCAATTGGATGTTGACATTTTGGCAGCAACTTGTGGTTGATTGATAACGCTCAAATTATCCTCAAAAACCATTAAGAGAATAAACGGCGGTTGTCAATAAAAATACCCAACTAAAAGTCGGGCTCAAATCATACATAGAGTGATATAGTGCAAGGAATTTTATCAAGAAATTGAGATTCTAAATAAATTCATTTGTAGAAATTAAGAAAAAAAGGGTGGATGATTACACCAAGTTTACTAAAAAGGGTTTTGGTATCAAGAATCACAATTAAACTAAAACTTTGGAGATTCAAACAATTAGAAAGAAATTCAAGGGTGTGGCAATTGGTATTGAAGTCACATAGGGGTAGTTGTGTTGCTCAATAGTTCTAGACAATCATGGATAAGTTGGGTTATCATCAATGTCACTAATCTTCTTTCGATCGCATAGTATCAATTCATAGAATCTCCTTTAGATCTCATCTATGTGAATTACAAATCAATCCATTACCTTATGAAATCTCTCTTTCAAGCAGATTATAGGCAAATAGATTCAACCCATAATTTCTCTTTCAAGGAAATCATCAAGAACACATCATATTTACATAAATATATTTAAGAATGCACAATGTTTTTATGTCTTAAACATCCAAAGGGTTCATAAGACCCTGGAAATTAGTTGTGTGGGTTTATGCCAGTATACATTCGTTTGCTAGCTACTTCTTCCTATTTTTGTTTGGCACTAATGCTATCTAAGGAGTCAAACAGATTCTTTTGATTCATTTTTAGAGCATATCTTTTACAACAAACTAGTAGCTATGCTTCTTCCAAAAACGTAAATTTTATTTAAGAAAGAAAATCATGGAACACTATCTAATTCCTTATAAAAATTAGATTTAGTGACCCTTGTTCTCCTGAATATCATTCTTTTCAGGATGGAGTAACTGAAAATTGTGTTCATTCCTGACTCGCATAAGTTAGAGAAAGTATTTGCATCTAAATTTGCAAAACTTTTAAATGGTGATTTGAATTACATTAAAGTGTCTCCCGTGTCAATCGTCCAACTAACTCAAAAATTATGTCAAGGAACTATCAAAACTCCATTTTCGAGCTCATTTTCTCTAAGTCTTTGCTTTGGTCGAAATTTCAAATTTCCAAACTGAAAACCTTTATCAAAAACCATTCAAGCACCTCGATTATTCCGTTCATCCCCATACACCAGAAATACCATATTATCATATTCTCTTTTAAAATATCTTTCTTTAGTTTTAATTTATCTTTATTTAAAATTTCTTTTCCTTTCTTTCTTATGAAAACCTCTTATTTTTTAATAATAGTCACATAATTGTACTCCATCAAAACTTGTATGTTAGAACTTAAAATGCGTGAAACCACTTGAACAATCAAATTAAGAAATAAAAAGGCATTGTTCTATATATAATTATGATAAGCAATCACGATTAATTTGGTTAAGAAATAAAAGATGGGGACATCTAAGGCAATTATTCTCATTGCAATGACATTATTGTTAGCTTCTATAATTTGTGAGGGAAAGAAAATTGATTATGGTGCTCTGGATCGCAATCGCATCCCATGCAACCGTAGGACTAAGAACATGAAAAATTGTCATTTAGGGCGCCCAGCAAATCCCTACGTCCGTGCATGTGAGAAAATTAGTCGCTGCCGAAATGGAAAAGATCTATCATAAAGGAATTGTGGAACATTAAGTTTTTTCCTTTATTATTTAATTTAATTTTTTATTTTTTGATTTCTTAACCAAATCTTAGGGATATCTCAAGTAAACATTTTTCCTAATTGGAAATTGTATTCTATGACGTGTACTTACAATTTTGAATAGAAGAAAATAATATCTTTTTTCCAAATGTCTTATGCTAATTTAGATTTCTTGTGTGTAAGAATTCAAATATTTCATAAAATACAACACAAAACAATACACGACTAACCAACTGGCTCATTTCGTATTTAGTCAGATATAAAAAATATATTATTAGTCACTGCGTGCGTACATGCATTGCAAGTATTCATGTTAATTATATGGAAAATTATGCGGATAAGCAAGCATATAAGCAACGACCTATTCACGTTGTTATGTATAAGCCAATGGAGAAGGAATTTGAGCCAGAAAACTTTTGAGTAGTAACTTGGAAATTTCCAGCCTGGGCCAGAGTTGGACAAAATTTGAGTTAGGTGAGGTCTAAGGTAATCCAGTAAATGATGGGGGATTCAATTATCAATTTAATGATTTGAATGGATAGCCAAGATGATAAGGAGCATGTATGGCTTTACAGAATTGAATTCAGGTGGGTAGAACTCCCGTAATTGATCTTAGCGTGAAAGGGTAGTTTTAGAACATCAAGGTTTGATGATATGTTGTAAAATGGGGACTTGAAACACAAATTTCGAGTCTCTATCTCCATGCAACCCGCCAAGGACAGATTATTCCCTCCATGGCGGGGCCAGTGTGGCAGGATTGACCCGCTATGGTGAACTAATCTCGAGTGACAATGGGAACAGTCCCAAAAATGTTATTTTCTGCAAAGTCCATTCTTGGAGAGAAAAAGTGTGACCTAGGGATATCTCTTCTTGTGTTTTCACTAATTATCGCACTAAAGGTAAGTCAATTATTCCCCTAATTCGTAAATTGATTCTTAGAACTTAGAATTCTTGCTATTTATCCTTGGGGGAGGGTTTTTACTTGAATTTAATGGTGGAAAAAGCCCTAGTTGGGTATTAGGATCATGGGATTGGCCAAGGGTTAGTAATTTTTTTTATATAATCCGAGTAAACTAGGCATCTCTTATTGATACTTTGTATTAATTACTTGTTTTAGACCAAGAACAAGTTGAGAGACTCCAAAAAGGGAAAGCTCAAGTTCCTTAAGAGTGTTCAAGCTTGGTTTCGAGGTAGGTGATGGTTTGATTTCCTGTATTTGTTATATATGTCAGCTAACTGCTCCATTGTTTTCGTGTGTGTATGTGAATGTGTAAAGATTAAAAGGAATCTCATGAAACGACCAACTATGATTTCGTAGCATGCAATGAACCTGTTACCTGATTGTACGATACAAGTGTGTAAATCATTCATCGTGGTGTTGATTAGGTTTGTGATTGTAATTAATTAGATCGGGTGTCACATTTTGACACATAATTGGATCGGGTGTCACATTTCGACACATTATTAGATCAGGTGTCACGTTCCAACACACTAACAGTTTGAGCGTGGTTCCATGAGAGGACTATCATTGACTGTTGCATTTGAGATTGATATTGTGAAACTAATTTATTAGGCATGAACTGGTAAATTGTTAATGTTGTAGTTACTAGTGTATGTCTCACTTACTGGAATAGTCGTATGATCCTATAAGTACACTGTTATTTCTGTACTAATACTGCATTTGCTTTTTCTTTATTGAGTGCAGGGCCTCTTCAGGCAGCTATTGAGAGATCTCAGTAAGGAGATCACTAATTTGTCGAGTTCAAGGGTGAGCCAGTTCCTTTAGGCTACCATGATATCATCTAGGATATCAGTCCATTTCCTTTGGACATAGACCTTTCAAACTGTTACTTTATGTTTAGTTATTTTGGGATTGCATCCCCTTATCTTAAAGCGTTTAGTTAGAAGTTTTGGTACAATGACTTTCAAGTTCTAGTGGTTGAAATTCTGCTATTTCATTTTTGCTTTTATAACTTACTGAGTTTATAGGAACTCAACTTTTAAATTGATTGTTTAAACTTGTTTCCACATCTTTAAATGCTTGTCATTGGTATGTATTGTTTAGTTGGTTGTAGTAATGGTTCTCCCCCAGGAGGGTTAGTGTGGGTGTCAATCATGGCGGTTTGGATCATGACAAAATTGGTATCAGATTCATAGGTTGGTTGATCTGGTTGTACCAAAACGAGTATGGTAGAGTCTTACGGAACCGTATGGAAATGTTTGTATATTTCTTCGAGAGGCTACAAGATTTTAGGAAAATCTTTCTATCTTCTTCTCTCTTTGTGTTCTAACTTGATTCCAATTGGTATCCAGAGATACAAATTGGCATCTAATCTCTTTCACTCTTCAATGCACAGATACTTAACATGCGAAACAATGGCGCTAGTCCAGTAGCTCCCATCAATGAGCTAGCAAGGGCGTTGCAGTGAGAGGACGTGGCCGAGGTAGGGGTAGAGGAAGAAGAAAGGGGCATAGGCCGAGGAAAGGTAGCGCCCGCCAACAATGAAGCCTAAGCTGACAATGTACCTAGGGAAAGGGCACCTCCCGTACCCTAGGACGAGGTAGAAGAGAATTTGGAGATTTAGGTGGACGAGGATGTTAAACTAAAGGAGGATACACAGGTTGGGACTGCAGGACTTCCCTCAGCAAATTTTGACTTTTCTGAGTTGGTTTGTCAGCTCTAGAGCCATTCCCACGGTGCAATCTGCTCAACCTCCACTCATCCGCTTTGTTGCTCCTACAATCCATAAGATGGGTAGAGTGTTGGGTGATGATACCTTCTTCCATCCACTTTTGTGCCTTGTGATGACTAGCATTGAGCACAAGATATTGATCATGTTTTTAAAGTTAAAGTCGCTAGTGTTCCATGGTTCTGAAAGTAAGGATGCCTATGAGTTCATTCTAGATTGCTATGAGAGACTTCACAAGTAAGGCACTGTGCACCAACATGGAGTTGATCTTGTGACCTTTTAACTTCATGGTAAGGCAAAGCAGTGCTTGATAGCCTTTGTGGAATGCCGGATCACCAATCTTGCCTCCACCCACATGGGTTCAATTCAATGCCTTGGCTCTAGAGAAGTATGCACCCCGGACTTTGAGGGACCGCAAGAAGGATGAGTGTATGGCTTTAGAGCAGGGTGGTCTGATTATGGTTGCTTATGAAGCTATGTTTCATGCCTCTTCCCGATATGCTACGCAATTAGTGACTATATAGGAAGAGAGGATCCATTTGTTCATCAAGGGATTAATTCCCGAGTTGCAGGTATTGTTTGTTCACATGAGCTATGCACTTGTGTGGGTAAAAGCTTTAATGAAGTGGCAGACTTTGTGCAGAAGGTAGAAGGAGTTTGATGGGACAGGCAAGCCAAGGCTTTGGCTAAGAGCCCAAGAATATATGTAACTTTAATGGCTACTACTCCAGAGGTTTAGATAGACCGACAATTGCAGCCCGTCCAATTCAGTCAGCTATACCCACTTCTACGGGTGGTTACTTGGGGACTCCGCAGGAGAATCCTCCTTAGGATGGTCAGAGAGCCTTTTTTGCACCAAGCAACAGGCCATCTCTTGACCACTGTTGTTACAATTATGGAGAACCAACACACATGAGGAGAGATTGTCCCCACCCGCGCATTAGTGAACTCATGCAGCAGCAACCCAGAGCAAAGATACTGGCTGGCAGAGGTAATAATGGCAGAAGACGTCCACAAAATGGTCGAGAAGGAAATTAGAGAGGATGTGGAGGCCAGGAAAATTGTAATACAAGTAGCGGAACAGTGAAACCAGGTAGAGAGGTTGCCCATGGGATGATAGGGCTAAATTTATGCCTTTCCGGAGAAGACCGGTGCTGAGGCATATGATGCAGTGATCACAGGTACTATGCTTGTCTATGACCGAATGGCTACTATGTTGTTTGATCCGGGTTATACATACTCTTATGTGTCAGTATAGTTTGCCGTGGGATTTGATATGAATTGTGATGTGCTTAATGCCTACTTCTATGTTTCTACCTCGATTGGAGAATCTGTCGTAGTCACCTATGTCTATCGTACTTATTATGTCATGTTTATAGGTTCTAAGACTTGGCCTGATTTGGTTATTTTGGATATAGCTGACTTTGATATAATCTTAGGCATGACTTGGTTGTCCCCCTATTATTTGTGCCTAATTGTAATGCTAAGACTATGACTCTAGAGATCCCGAGTAGGGAAATGTTAAAGTGGTAAGGGTTGTACGATCCTAAGCCATATAAGATCATATCTTTCAATTGGGCTAGGAAACTAGTGGGGCGGGGTTATTTGGCATTTTTGGATCATATCTGAAATGTCGATGAAGAGTCTCCCTCAATTGAGTATATTCCTATAGTGTCTGAGTTTGAGAAAGTGTTTCCTACTGATTTATCTGTTATGCCTCCAGATAGAGATATAGATTTTTGTATTGACTTTGAGTCGAGCACTCGCCCAATCTTTATCCCTTCTTATCGCATGGCTCCAGCAAAGTTAAGATAGCTTAAAACCCATATTCAAGAGCTCTTTGGTAAGAGTTTCATACATCCTAGTTCTTTCCCGTGGAGTGCTCTTATCTTATTTGTTTAGAATAAGGACGGTAGCATGAGGACGTGCATAGACTACCGACAGTTAAATAGGATCACCATTAGAAATAAGTATTTGTTACCTTATATAGACAATCTCTTTGACCAGTTACATGGTGCATCAATATTCTCAAAATTTTATTTAAGGTTTGAGTACCATCAGTTGAAGATTAGGCCCGATGATGTACCCAAGACGGTGTTCAGGACTCGATATGGGCACTATGAGTTCTTGGTGATGTCGTTTGGGTTGACCATTGTACCTGCAGCCTTCATGAGTTTGATGAATAGTGTATTTAAACAATTCCTGGATTCCATTATAAATGTCTTTATTGATTATATTTCGATCTACTCGAAGAGTAAAGAAGAGCATGCAGACCATCTTTGTATTGTTCTAGGTGTCCTTGGGAAACAGAAATTGTATACAAATTTTCTAACTGTGAATTTTGGTTGTCCTTGGTTGCCTTTTTAGGGCATGTGATTTCAAAATAAGGGGTAATGGTAGATCCCCAAAATATTGAAGTAGTCAAGAATTGGGTCCGGTCTAGTATGTGACTGAGGTTAGGAGTTTGTGAGGCTTGTTAGCTACTATCTACGATTTGTGAAAAATTTTGCTTCGATTGCCGCACTTGACAAGGCCGACTCAAAAAAAGGTGCCTTTTGAGTGGACTGACAAATGTGAAGAGAGCTTCCAAAAGCTCAAGATTCTTCTGACCACAACACCTATTCTGACATAGACAGTGGAAGGTAAGGATTTCATTGTTTATTGTGATGCTTCACATTGGGGATTGGGTGTTGTATTGATGCGAGTTAAGAATGTCATAGCTTATGTTTCACGACAGTTGAAGATTCAGGAGAGGAACTACCTGACGCATGATTTGGAGTTGGCAGCGATAGTGTTTTTACTGAAGATTTGGCGACATTATCTCTTTGGAGTCAAGTGTGAAGCGTTCATCGATCTTCGCAGTCTAAAGCATGTGTTCACTCAGAAAGACTTGAACCTGAGACAACAAAGATGGATGGAGTTACTTAAGGATTATGACATCACCACTCAATACCATTCGAGTAAGGCTAATGTGATTGCAGATGCATTAAGCCGTTGGGTGTGTCTAGGAAACCCTTGTGTAGGGAGATCCAGACTTTAGAGTCCAGGTTCATGCAGTTGGACATCTCAGCAAAAAGGTGGGGTGTTGGTCAATATTTAGGTTAGACCCACTTTCATTGAGGAGATCAAAGCCAAGCAGTTTGAGGATAAAAGTTTGAATGAGCTTAGAAAGAAGACAGTGTCTGGCAAGGCTCAAGATGTTTCTCTTGATGCAAGTGGTATACCAGTTTTAGGGGGAGGATTTGTGTTCCCCAAGGGGGTGACTTGATTCAAAAGGTGTTGACAGAATCTCATGATTCGCGGTACTCTATTCATCCAGGTGTGATGAAGATGTACTGAAACTAGTGACTTTATTAGTGTCCAGGCATGAAGAAAGACATCGTTGAGTTTGTGGCTAAGCATCAAAATTGTCAGCACGTAAACTATGTGAATCAAAGGCCTACCGGTCTGCTTCAGAGAATGTCAATTCCTGAATGAAAGTGGGAAAGGATAGATATGGACTTTCTGGTTGGTCTTCCCAAGACCATTGGAAAGTTTACCTCCATTCGAGTTGTGGTAGCCAGACTGATTAAGTAAGCCCACTTCATTCCGGTCAAAGTAGACTATAATGCGCAGCAGTTGGTAAAGATTTATGTTAAGAAGATAGTAAGGTTGCAAGGGTGTGCCCCTTTCTATCATCTCAGATGTGGTACGCATTTTACATCAAAGTTTTGAGGGAAATTACATGAAGAGTTGGGCACTCAACTCACTTTCAACAAAGCTTTTCATCTACAGATGAATGGACAGTCGGAGAGGACAATTCAAGTGTTAGAAGACATGTTAAGGGCATGTGTAATTGACTGTGTGAGTTCTCCTACAACAATAATTATCACTCCAGCATTGACATGGCATCGTTCGAAGCACTTTATGGGAAGGGATGTAGATCGCCCATAGGATGGTTTGAGGCTGGATATGTGAAACCTTTAGGGGTAGAGTTGGTACAGGATGCTCAGGATAAGGTGAGGAGTATTTAAGCTAAGATTCTAGTCACTCAAACTCGACAGAAAGAGTATGCAGATCCTAAGGTAAAGGACATGACATGTCGGGCGGGTGAACAAGTTCTTCGAAAAGTGTCACCCATAAAAGGGGTAATGAGATTTGTCAAGAAGGGAAAGCTCGGTCCTCGCTACATTGGCCTATTTGAGATCCTTGACTGTGTAAGGCCAATGAATTATAGGTTGGCTTTACTGCCTAGCCTACCATTAAGTCATCTAGGATCTCAATCCATTTTCTTCGGACTTAGACCTTTCAGACTCTTACTTTATGTTTAGTTGTTTCGGGGTTGCATCCCCTTATCTTAGACCGTTTAGTTACAAGTTTTGGCACAATAACTTTCAGGTTCTAAGGGGTTGAAATTCCACTTTTTTATGTTTGCTTTTGATAACTTAACGAGTTTATGGGAACTCATCTTTTAAATTGATTATTTAAACATGTTCCCACATCTTTAAATCCCAATATTTTAGTTAGTATTGTTTAGCTGGGTTATAGTAATGGTTCTCCTATCGGAGAGTTAGTATGGGTGTCAATCACGTCGGCATGGGTCATAACAATATACTAGTTAATTATCTAACAGAGCTATAGGTTGAATTAATTACGGCTCATAGATTAATTTTAGTTGTAATTACGTCATCTCACTCCTCTCTCTCACCTCTCTCCTCTTTTATACATATACATATACAATTATATGACAGATATACAAATACAATTAGCCTCTCTCCATTCTCTATCTCTCTATCCTCTCTCACTTACCTCTGTCCTCCCTCTTCCAATCTCGCTCACCTCTGGCCTCTTTCCTATCTCTCTCGATCTTACTCGCCACATATACAAATAAATATGTATATCAGTTACATATATACAATTATTTAACAGATATACATATGTAGTTTGTCTCTCTCTACCCTCTACCCTCTCTCGCTCTCCTTTCTCCTCCCTCTCCCAATCTTACTCAATAGATATATATATATATATATATATATATATATATATATATGTATGTATGTATGTATGTATATCAGTTACATGTACACAACTATTTAACAAATATACATATACAATTTGATATATATAGCATACAATTAGCCTCTTTCCACTCTCTGCCCTCTCTCCTCCCTCTCCCAATCTCACTAAACTCTCTCCTACCTCTAATATGTAGCTACGAATCGTAATTAACAAACTATAGCTATGGAGCATAGTTAAGTTATTTTTGAGTGGCTATAAGCGAAAATTCTCCATTATTATACATCACACCAATAAATTTGTAACAATATTGACATGTATATAATACTCCTTCTGTTTAAAAAAGAATGACCTACTTTTCTTTTTAGTCTACTTCAAAAAAAAATACCTACTTTACTTTTTAGTCTATCTCAAAAAGAATGACATATTTCCTTTTTTGAAACATTTTTATTTCATCTTTCCACGTGGCATGTTTAAAGCCATAAGATGAAAGCAATTTTGTAAATTAACATAACATAAATTTAGGTTCAAAAATTAAAAAGTCTTCTTTATTTTCTTAAACTTTGTCCCAAGTCAAATTACGCCACTCTTTTTGAAACGGAGGGAGTACTAGTTTGGAGGAGCCCGTGTTTTGCATATGCTTTGAATGGTTCCAACATCGATCCTAAGTTAATATTATAATCATAATTATGTTTACATATATTTCTATCCTCATTCTTTTGCTTGTACAATTGTTCAAATTTTATCCTCGAAATTTTTGTATATACATGCAATCAACTATTAAGATCTCCACATAAGAATATGAAATGACTAAATTGTCCTTGTAAGCAAGCTGACATCCCCTCATAATAGATATGTAATGCTTTTACAAAAGTGAAGCTTTTCTAGCGTTTGATCAAGATTTTAGATTAGATTTTAAAAAATTATCTTCAAATTTTGTTTGATTTGCAAATATTTCTCCAATTTTCTGATCCGGTTTGAAAAAGATATTTCACTTTCACCGATAAAACTTCAATATTTTTTAAATTAAAATACATGTCCAAACAAAACTTCAAATTTGTTAAAAAATACAAGTTGATTATTTTTATGAAGTTTCAACTCTAAAATCTACGCTAAAATGGAAATGTCAAATGCTCTATCATTCTTTTGGGACAACTATAACGGCTAGATAGATTTGTAAAGATGTACAAAATGATTCACAGGACGAAAAATTTCATGAAGATGATATAGTCACAAATCTCAATCGCAAGAAACAAATCAAGTACCACTAGTACTTGGTTCAGTTCTTGCACACAAAAACGTGCAATAAGTATAGAGAATGTTAGTAAAACATGTAAAATTTTGGTGTTTGGTTCCAACCCTTCAATAAATATGTGGAACAACACCTCGTTAGCTTGGTGATGGTGTGGACAACTTAACAACATTGATTTAAACTTGTCCCAAGCCTGGTACAAGTTTTCCCCTCTTTTTTGTCAGAACCTCAATATATCGCTCCTAAACTTGGAAATATTCCTAGATGGGAAAATCCTTATCAAAAAATTTCGTGTAAGATCATCCCACCACGTTATCAATATCGTTGGCTCAGAGTTCAGCCATCTTTTTGCATCCCCTAGTAGAGAGAAGAGAAATAGTGTGAGTCTCACATAATTAAAGTTCACTCCAATTGGAGTGTAAGTATCACTGATTTCGAGGAAATTCTGAATATGCACTTGTGGAAACTCATCCGATAACCCAGTGAATTATCTGTTTGACTGCAATAGTTGCACCATATTCTGCTTCAGTTCAAATCTACCACCAGCTTTAGGTTTCTGAATGCATGAAGTAACATTGTTGGTGCATAGGATTGCCACATCTCTCACTTTTATCTCTGCCATCACTACAGGTGCGCCTTGTTCAACCCTTTCTACTGGGGTTACTGGTTTGCTAGCAACAAGAGGATAGGGTAAGTGAGTCGTCTTTGCCTTCTCCGGTAGTGAACAAATCTTTCCGGTTCAGCGAGAGGCTCTACCACGTCTTGGTCATCTTCCAGTTTGAAGTTCAAACACATCCTGAAAAATGAATAGCTAATATCAAGTTGTCAACGCTTGCTCAACAACTTCAAAAATTAGATAAATTGAATACTTTCTAATTCTAAAGTTCCTGGCAGCGCCACCAGAAACTTGTTGCGCCCAAACGCACACGCAAATATACGTGGTCATGCAAGTGTTAAAGTGGCTCTTTTCAAGAGCCAGGTATTGTACCCACAAGGAATTAAGATTAGATTTATTCAATCTTTCCAACAAATACAATTTAAAACAAGTGTTAACAGGAATGATGAAGTGGATTTTTAAATGATCAATTATCGAATTATTAAATTAACTAATACAATTCAATTTCAAAGGGTTCAAACAATGACTAAGGAAATTCCAGGGTTGCAGCTCACTTTAGGATTCATGTATAATATCTTATTAAAATGGATGTTAATTAATTATCAAATCAATGATTACAGGTTTAATTGTATGATTATGGTCTCCCGACCTCTAATCACCTACGATAATTGATAGCCTAACTACGTCGTTGAGTAGAGACAGACTGAACCAATTACTGAGCAATACGATTTTGTCATGTTTGTTAACCAAGCAAGGTTTCTAGGTACATCCCTATCCTAGATACAAATCAACCCTAAATCTAGAGAAGATCATGCCCCTTTGGCCTCACGTTCTATCCTCTTATTCCTCTCCCGAGTTCAATTCGAACAAGACATTTATTTATGTGGTGATCAAGCACGAAATACTAACACAAGAACAAAAGATTGATTCATATGATAATAAACTTCAATCCATTAAACTCAATAAAATACAATCATGCAGTAGTCACAGCCCTAGAACTAGGGAAATTAGCTACTCATATCACGATTCTCAATTTTGCAATGTTTAAATAACATAAAGAGATCGAATAGAGAAAAGTTTAGGAATGAACCCTAAGAACAAATGAAAAAGCTCCCAAAGTCGTTGTTCTTCAAAACCCAGAAAAGGAATAATTCCTAAAATAAAATCTAAGTCTATTTATATTTAAGGTAAAACGGCCAAAATTGGGACTTAGGTCCGCAACGCGGAGACCTCCCTGAAATTCATGGAGACGCGAACAACTCCTCATCGCGTGACGTGGAGAGGATACACACTTCTTTGCCTAAATATTCAATACTCAAATAAACATTAAATTCCTCATCCGCGACGTGGAGAGGATACACACTCCCCTACCTCAATCTTTAATACTCGAACAAACATTAAATTCCTCGTCAGCAACGCGGAGGGGATACGAAGTGGCCTTGTTCTTCATTCTCATTTCACCTTTTTATTACTCTTTTGCTTGGATCCCTTATTGCTTCCCAGTGTCCACTTTGCGCTCGTTTCTTCTTTTATCATCACTTACACAACTAATCATATTGGTTAGTCCAAATGAGTTAATATGACTCGACACTACTAACAACTGGAAAATATATTTTTGAACTTGGCAAAACCATGGGTGTTATTTGGTTCATAAGCATACAAATACGCCTAAGATGAATAAGCTATAACTTTCCCATTTTTCATATGAACACACCCTAATCCAATCCTTAAAGCATCACAGTAAACAAAAAACCCATTGAAGCCTTTCGGTAAAGTCAACAACGGAGTGAAGGTAAGCCTATATTTTAATGCTTGAAAATGCGTAAGCCTATCTTTTAATGCTTGAAAACTCTACTCACACGCTTCCAATCACAAGTACTTAGCCTTTTTGGGGTCAATGTAGTCAGTGGAGAGGATATCGAAGAAAATCCTTCCACAAACCTTCTATAATATCTAGCCAAGCCGAAGAAGATTCGAATATCCGAAGGGGGTAAAGGTCTGGGCCAATTCTTAATTGCTTCTTTCTTCTTAGGATCTACCGCAATACCCTTACAAGAAACATTGTGACATAAAAAGGTTATTGATCCAAACCAAAACTCGCATTTACTAAACTTTGCAAACATTTGTTTGTTCTAGAAGTCTTGTAACATAATCCTCAAATGATCGGTATGCTCATCCTCACTTTGAGAATAAATTAGTATGTCATTTACAAAAACAATCACAAACATATCAAGATAGTATTTGGGTAGAAACATGTGGGTTATCTGGGTATGATCTTCTCGGTGAGTATGATGTGTTCTACTGATGGATCTAATGGAATTTTTCGATGTGGTACTAGTGGTATATGGAGACAGATACATCGATTATCAAGTGCGAATAATAACTTCTTAATGAGTTATCAGTTGTATCGTCTACTCGTATAGATTTGATGTTGCATTCACATTTGAGAAATACTACGAATATTTGGGTTAAGCATTGTTTATAAGAAATATTTTAGTGGTGGATATATGGTAAGGTATTAATGAGTTTAGGTTATGAAGTGTATTTTAAGGATTCTAAGTGGTAAGAGTGGATTAACATCGGAATGACAATCTTATGGGTAAAGGATGTCCCAACGAGTATGTCATGATTCGAAGTATACTTTAGGCGTAACATGATGTATAGAACCCCAAAATGCCCTACACAAAGCACTTAACATACATCATACTATATAATAGAAATAAAGATTTCAAAAGCAGCATTTTCATATCATAAAAGAGTTTGACAAAGTGGAAGTCTAACATAGTCTCAACAAGTCATCTAGTACATCAATAGAAGTGGTTGGGACGTTACCTAGACACCACGTACAATGTCTGAAAACTGAAATAAAGAAAAGCATATAAAAGTGTCTTGGTCAACGGAACATAAGGACTCACCAATATTTGAATGCCAAGAGACAGATTAACTGGCCACAAGTATGCGGAGTAGGAGGGTTGGACCCTACATTAGTGAAATAGTGTAGGCACAAGTACGCATTAGTACATGAAATGTACTAAGTATGATAGCAATGCATAAAAGGTATGAAATAATGATAAAATTGATTTTTCATGACATTCAACGACCAAGATAATGCATAAGATAAGAGGTTATAAAACATAAGTCATAATCATGGTCAATACAAGCTTAACATGTTCAAAACACTTTTTGAGATACTTTGAAAGTAACCTAGTTCATTATTGAGGGAAGTTTTCCATTAATCGACATAGATTATGTGAGCTAAACATGGAATCCGGTGTCTATTCCACACTGAAAAAAGATGTCCTACTAGCCAAGGTAAGGACTATAATTTCCTAGCTTACGTGGATATACTAGCTATGACATCCTACGAGGGCATCTAGTTAGGGACAAGGAGATTGGTACTAGAGACCCAATTTCTACTAACGGGAGAGCCTCCATCTCAATATCCTCACGGTGCTAAGTAAAATCTCATGAAATAGTCATTAATCATATTCATTTCATCATCCACGGAAAGGCACAATTAAGCTACCAATCCAAGCTAAAAGTCATTTAGAATAGCTCTTAAATCTTGATTCAACTTAGGTGATAAAACATTTCAACCTTATGAATCCTTATGTGAGAAAATCTCTCACAATCATGATCATAGTAGCATGTGAGAAAAACTTTCACAATCTCATTGATACTTTCATCTAAAAGCATCCTCAAATCATTTACATCAATTTCATAAAAGCATACATATCTTCATAAATTCATATTTCATAGTTCATAGGCCTCATCATGTGTTCATAGTCAAAAATCATGGATCATACATGGGTTCAAATGGATTCAACTAAAAATCATGTAAATACTTCAATACATGCATGAGAAGATAGAAATTAAGCAATAAAATCATAATTGAAATGAACCTATGAACTTATTCACATATGCTAAGTTGCTTGTGTAGGCCTCTTGGGGTTCTATATGTCATGTTATGCTTAGGGTATACTATGGATCGTGACATCAGTTCTTTGTTATGGCTACTACCAAGTCAAATGATTTTTTTCTATATGCCGACAAGATGACAAACCAAGTGATTGTTAAAAATATATTTGATCGAGATCAATAACTCAATACAAATATTTGACCTTTCTTTGAAAAGAGACATTCCAACAGCATTATATGAAGATAATGTTGCATGTATATCTCAATTAAGATGGAGACACATAAAAAGAGACAGAACAAAACATATTTCATCAAAGTTCTTTTTCTTACTCATGGTTTTCAAAAGAAGGATGAAGCAAATGCTCACAAATATATTCAAGTGATAATTTAGCATATACATTCACCAAGGCATTATCAACCCCAACCTTTTAGAAGCTGAAATACAAGATTGGACTACGTCATATTCAAGTTGTTAAGTGTATCTTCATCACTAGAGTAAATACGTGTTGCACTCTTTTTCCCTTGATTGGGTTTTATTCCACTGAATTTTTCTGGTAAGATTTTTAATGAGGCAGTAAAACAAAGTGTATTACTACACCTTTTTTTTCACTAAAATTTTCCTTTTACATGGACATCCAAAGGGGAGTATTTTTAAAAGAGCAACTTTCACATATAGCAAACATAAAAATCATATTTGTATGCTATAACTATAGTTTGCATAATTGCGCTCCATAACAAACATAAATATGTATATTTCGCTATACATATACAAAAGAATGCAGTTGTATAATTTCGATATACATATACAAAAGAAAGCAGTCATATAATTTGCTTTGGTATACATATACAAAAGATCAATTGTATATTTTGTGTTTGTAGAAAGCGAGAAAGAGAGAAAGACAAAAGAAAATTGGGCAAGGGAAGATCGTATTTGTATAATCATAAGTGTATAGGATAAAAATATATGCATTTATATTTGTATATACAATTTTCTCTCGCTTTATACAAACACAAACGCAATGTATACATTTGTGTTTGTATAAAGTGAGAGAGGCGAGTGAGAGAGCGAGATCTGGGAGAGTGGCGAGCGAGATCTGGGAGAGGGAAGAGAGGGGAACGAAAATATATGTATATATACAATTTTCTCTCGCTTTATACAAACACAAACACATTTTATACATTTGCGTTTTTGTATAAAGTGAGAGAGGCGAGTGAGCGAGCGAAATTTGGGAGAGTGGCGAGCAAGATCTCGGAAAGGGGAGAGAGGGGAACAAAAAAAAAAAAATATATATATATATATACAATTTATCTCGCTTTTATACAAACACAAACGCAATTTATACATTTGCGTTTGTATAAAAGCGAGAGAGACGAGGGAGAGAATGAGAGTGGCGAGCGAGATTCACTAGGAGAGATGCGAAATAGCAACAATTTGCTATGGGATACAATTAAATCAAACTATGGTTATAGCATTTAATTTGAATTAATAGTTTGCTATTATATACAATTTTCCCTTTTTAAAATCGATGTCCACATCAGCATACTTTGTGTTGTAACATAAATGTATACACAATATACATTGTGTGTAAAATGGATACACGCAACATAATATATGTTGTAAGCTAGTTATACAATATATTTGGTGCCCAAATATATACATGTCAAATAAATATCCATATATTATACTAGGCACCCAACTATATATATATATATATATATAGCCCTCTTCTTGAAACATAAGGCTAAAGTAATCGAAAAAAGAAAAAGACTACACTTAATATTTTCTCATCTATTTGTCTTCTTAATTTTAGTACATTATCTTTATTTTATAACAGGTCCTACAATTTCAAAAAGCTACACATTTTTGTTTTGATTCAAACCAAAGTGGCTGACTTTTCGGTCCAACAGGAAAAAGGCACACATATAAAGCAGTTAAATACAATACCATTGAAGCACAAAAATAGATAATTCCAAAAATACCCCTAGGCTAGGAAGCAGTCATGTCGTCCAACATCTGCTTCCTAGCCTCTTATACTATATAGAATTCACTAACTTATTCATGATCTCGCTAAACACAACTTTGTTCACTAGTGTCAAAAAAAAAAAATAGAAAAAGAATAAATATAAATGAAGGTCATAGAAAGGTGTCACATCACTTTGTCTATATTTCTTCTTTATATTATATATAGATATAGATTTTATCATTATCTTATTTGTTACTCCCGATTTTAATTTATTTATCTGATTTTGACTTGACATGAAGTTTAAAAAAATAAAGAAAAATTTTGAATCTTGTGATCTTAAAAATATTATGTGAAAAAAATAGAATTAAATAGCTGTAAAAAACAATTTTTTTAAAAACGGATTAGAGAAGGAAATTAATACAAACAAATTGAAATGGGGGTAGAAAAAAGGAAAGTAAGACAAACAAATTAAAACGAATGGAATGGAATAAATATTTATATTTTTGTACAAAAATAATACTCCCTCCGTCCCAATTTATTTGGCACCTTTCGGATTTCGATATTCAAAAAAATCTATCTTTGACTGTAAATTTTTCATATATCTTTTAAATAATTTGAATTGTTAATTATTGTGATTTAGAGTACTTTTTATGTAGTTTACAAATATATAAATTTCATTTCAAAACATTTGAAGATTCAATACACAAATTCTTAATCAAACATAAACTATTTGACTCTCAAAAAATAAAAAAAGTGTCACATAAATTGGGAGAGAAGAAGTATCAAGTAGTGCTTAAGTGAATGTCAAAAAGATGTTTAGCTTTGATGAACATTTTGATAATTTAATTCTATACTCAAGAAATTTTGTACGTACTTAATAACATATAATTAATATAGATAAATAGATAGGGGTTTGACTAGAGGAATATTTTAGGTGAATATACTATAGGAGAAATGTTGGTGGATTTGGTGATGAAAGAAGTTCTATTTATGACTTAGTGGTTAGGGGGGAATTATGAAAAAGACGACATGAGAGGCACGTCGATAGCCAAAATGAGAATAATTTCCACTTTGGTGATGCCTTGCACGTACTTATTTCCCGCGTTTTTGTCTTTAAAATAATTATGTTCATTTTTCAAAGTCATATAATTGCTCTTTTTTGTATAAATAAGAGCCAAATTTGTACATCAAAAACAGCCCATTCATCTAAATTAAATTTTATTTGCATCACATCAATCACCATGGCCTCTCTTAATCCATGGGGAAAGCTTGACGAACTAGATAATGAGAGGCTCATGGCTCGTCTTAAGACGAGGAAGAGAATCATAATTATTGCGATATCATCCATTGTTCTTGTGTCCATCATTGTCGGCGCAGTGGTTGGTGGTGTTTCTCACAACAAAAACAAATCTTCCCAACAAAATGATAATGTTTCGTCGATGACCTCAACCATTAGTGCTGTATGCAATCTAACCCTCTATCCAGACTCATGTATCTCCAGCCTATCCCCATATGCTGCAAAAGGCAATGCTCTCAAACCTCAAGATATCTACAAGATGTCTGTTCTAGTTGCCCTCAACGAGCTCTCTGGTGCCTCCGACAACTTCTTGAAGAGTGATACATTTAAAAACATTAATGATCCAGCAGCTGCTAAAGCTATCCAGAGTTGTCACGAGCTTCTATCCCTTGCGTTTGATCATCTGAATGACACGTTGTCCGTTGCTGAAACCTCTTTACTTGATGCCTTTGATGATCTAAAGACATGGTTGAGCTCTGCAGGGACTTATCAGCAGACCTGTATTGATAGTTTTGAAAATGTCACATCAAATAGTTCCATACGAAAAGCTGCAGGACAGAATTTGAACAACTCCACCCGGTACACCAGTAACAGCTTAGCACTTATAAGTTCGTTAGAAAATTCCATTACCAGCTTAGGTGCTATCGGAAAGAGGAGACGTTTGATGGGATATGGAAATGATGATGAGTACCCGAGCTGGTTGTCGTCATCAAATGACAGGAAATTGCTGCAGAAATCATCAGAAACAAAGATAAAGGTGAATGTAGTAGTGGCTAAAGATGGTTCAGGGAAGTACAAGAGCATTAAGGCTGCACTAAAAGCTGCACCAGAGAAGAGCAAGAAGAGATTTGTGATCTACGTGAAAAAGGGTGTTTACAAAGAGAATGTTAGGGTTGAGAAGACTAAATGGAACATTATGATCATTGGTGATGGAAAAGACGCTACCATCGTTTCTGGTAACCGTAACTTTATTGATGGAACACCTACATTCCAAAGTGCCACCTTCGGTAAGTCTCTCTGAATTCTGATTAGTGATTCCTAACAGAGTAGGAAATAATTATATATATATGAACAACTCTAATATAGTAGTGTTTCTGCAGCTGTGTTTGGAAAGGGATTTGTGGCTCGTGATATTGGATTTGTAAACACAGCTGGTGCAGCAAAGCATCAAGCAGTTGCATTAATGTCAACAGCAGATGAATCAGTGTTCTACCGCTGCAAAATGGACGCTTTCCAAGACACTCTTTATGCTCATTCCAACAGACAATTCTACAAAGAATGTGATATCTATGGGACAGTGGATTTCATCTTTGGTAACTCAGCAGTTGTACTCCAAAACTGCAACATTCTTCCAAGAATACCAATGAGTGGGCAACAGAACACCATCACAGCTCAAGGCAAAGTTGATCCAAATCAAAACACTGGAATTTCTATCCAAAACTGTAGCATTATGCCGTGGGGAAACCTTACTGGAATCAATACATTTTTAGGAAGGCCATGGAAAAATTACTCAACAACTGTTTTCATGGAATCAAACTTGGGAGGTTTCATTCATCCAAATGGATGGATGCCATGGGTTGGAACCACAGCTCCAATTACCATATTTTATGCTGAGTATAACAATACTGGAGCAGGGGCAAATACAAAAAACAGAGTTAATTGGGAAGGCTTGAAATTGGGACTTACAAGTAAAATAGCAAGCAAGTTTACAGTTAAGCCTTTCATTCAGGGAAACAAATGGCTTCCTGCAGCTGGTGTTCCATTTATGGCTGGTCTTTGAGAGAGAGATACACTACTACTATATTTTGGAGAGTGATCATTTTTTTCTTCCATTCTTTTGTTTTCTCTTTGTTTTTATGTTTTCTTGGTTTAAAACAACCATATATCTTCTGCTCATTTGCTCGTTCACTGAGCCTTTTGTTACACAAGAAATATATATTTCTTGTCAAATTTATTCAATTTTAAATGACATTTAATACTAATTACAAATGGAATGATGATGAGATGAGTTCGTCTTTATTCTCTCTCTCTTTTTTTATCAATCATCCTTATGTTGAGATATAGTTTTTTGTCCATAATTACTTGTCGACTTTTGAATTGGCACACCTATTAAGAAAACAATGATTTACATAGTGAGTTTATCATTTTACCTCTATTAATTATGAAGTAAATGAATTAAAAACTTAATATTTTCAAGAAGTTCTATCTTGACTTCTTGTATTAATACATTTTATATATATTGAATGGATCAAGTAGATATATATAAAAAAATATTATATAATCCACTAAATGTAGTTATTTTTTTAATCTTGATATAATTATTATTAATTGTGTATAGGGGTATTCACGGGTCGGTTTGGGTCGGTTTGGGTCGGTTATTGATCAAAACAAAAATCAAACCAATTTAATCATTTTTAAATTAATAAAACCAAATATAATATATATTTATCGATTTAGTTGTTATCGATTTCAATTCGATTTGATTTAGTTATTCGATTATTAATCATACATAAAAATATCTCATCATTTCCTGCATAAAAATACATAATCATAAACCAAAAGTGGTTAGCCCAAAACTTTGATACTCTGCACAAATTATTCTACATATGCTAGAGAAAGTTGTATGCACTGAGTTTCAAACAGTGCAATGCTCATTCAAAGTTCTTATCTCTTTTTAATTTGCTTCAAAATCCAGTGATGGTTTTATTGCATTTGGAAGTATCCACATTAGCAATATTACTAGTTTTAACAACAAAAGAAGTGTCCACATTAACAAAGTAAAGGCAGTATCTGCACATATCAAATAAATTCAGCATTAAGTTTAATAACTGTCATATAAACAATTGTTGTCATATAAAGACGATCTACATCTCCTCTCCTTTTTAATACTCAAAAGAAAGAAAACATTCATTTTCTTTCTTTTTCTTCAATCGAATTAACTTAATCAATTCTCAAAGGAGTACCTGGATAATCTGAAAAGGAATAATCATACTACGCATTTAAATAAGAAACATGCATAAAAGTATATAAACAGTCTATTTTAGTATTTTCAATCTAGACTCCTTTCATGTTTTAATCATATATTGATTTGAAAGACCTTTGTATTTTTACCGATTTGATATTCCAACTATTATATTCCTCAAAATTTCATTGAGACACCTCAACTCAATCAAAACAAGTATTTTAGATGCATCTAATTATGGAAACTTGAGTGGATAAAGAATTGATCATAGAAGATGCAAGGAGAATATTCTCTGGATGGACAGTAAATCCAGGTAGAGTTTTTTTGAGAATATTCTCTGGATGGACAGAAAATCCAGGTAGAGTTTCTTTGGTGGAAAATAAATAGAGATCATCTTTGAGGGAGAAATCACAATCTATCTATTTTTGAATTTCTGATTCAATGAAAAGGGTATTTGTATATTATTTTGGAGATGGAGGAGGGGGTTTTGTTATGGTGAAAATTTTTAAGGTGGAGTTGAGCATATATAAACAAGGGAAAATTTGCATTTATGTTTGACGTGGATATTCTTCCTTACATCAGTAGCATTATTGTGTTTTTCACAAGGGAGAAGAAAAATAACTTGTCATATGAACCAAACACTGGATATCAACAATGAACAAACTCATTTTCCACCCACAAAGAATGGTACATAAACTCAAGAAACAAAATTATCCGACTTGTCTACTAACTACTAAAGTTCTTGCTAACAAAATTTATAATATTTTTAATTAAGATAAAACACGAGATCAAGATAAGTTGGCCATAGAGTCCCAGCCACAAAGTTACTCGTCACTAAAGGTAGTCTTCTTACCTGCAAAATTACCACGACATTAAAATGAATTAGCCAAGAAAATAATGAAATTGGAGACTTCAAAAACAGTTCAGAACCGCTATTTTGTTCTTCCCATGAGATATCTATGGCTATAGGTCCACACTCATTTGAGATTCGGTGCAGTAGCACTTGTTCATCCATATGGAACAACCAACCATGTACTATATTTTTAAAAAAATTAAAAGAAACAAAAAGTTCGGATGCAGTAGTAGGGGCGACAGGGAAAAGGACTCATTTTTTCCCTAAGTAAACAGTAAAAGTTCAGATACATTAACATTACCAGATGGAGTGAAGCTTGGCTTGCTGGGAGTTCCTCGTCCTCTGCCTCCACCACCAAAACGTCCACCACGTCCACCGCCACCAAAGCGGCCACCACCACCAAAGCGGCCACCACCACCACGACCGCCAAATCTACCACCACTATCTCTACCACCACCCCTACCACCACTTCTACCACCAAAACCTCTGCCACCTCCACCTGAACTGTCACCTCTTGGTTTTGCTTCTTGCACATTCAAGCTAAACCCTCCAACTTCTGATCCATCAAGCTCAAGAGCTTTGTTTAGAGCATCAGCATCACCATTTGCAAACTCAATATAAGCCATCCTGCAAGAGAAGGCCAAATTAACAGTCATCAGTATAAAAAAAACAAATGCTTCTATCAACCTACAAATTGTTAAGAGGCAAAGCTGGACAATCAAAATTGAGAAAGCAAAGCACGTGAAAATGAGAAATACCCTTTAATATAGCCTTCTGGGTCTGTAGGAATTCTTGTTTTAAAGATCTTCCCACAAGATGCAAAGTGCTCCTCCAGTGAACTCCTAATCTGCAATAGCATATGAAATTTAGACCATCTCAAGACATCAAAGGGAAGTGTCAGACAATGGGGAGAAACAAAAACGGTTTTAAGACAAGGACCTGGTCTTCAGCCTCATTTTTGTCAAAGCCCCTGACAAAAATTGTTGTTCCATCACTTCTAGTTGGCTTCTGGAATGAGTTCTCATCTCTCCTACATAACATAAGATAACACATTGAGAAATTGATGTCTTTACTTTCAGCTTAAATGGAAGGAATAAGGGGAGAGAGATTGCATACCCGCTGCGAGGTGTATATTCTCCCCTCTCACGAGCCAGGTCCAACCTCACATCACGGCCCAAAAGATCATGCCCATTAAGTTCAAGTGCCTATATTGATAAACAATGGATTTTAGCATTCCATTCACAGGGGACTAAAAAAGCTAATCAGGTCAATGTAATGGATGGTGTTTATCTTATCTATACAATTATGGTAGGCACTTTAATCTTGGAAGTCCCAATTTAGGCTCATGGTTAAGTGAGACTGATGCATAACATATCATATTTACATAGACATACATACATACACATATGTATATATATATATTACATATATATATATATACACACACACACACATACACACATACACACATACACACACACACACACACATACATACATACATAAACTTTAAATTAACCATATTTTCTTTTTAGACAAACTTGGAATTTAATGGAGTCGCACCACTTTGAAAGAGGGATTGAGAGGAATAGGCATTATTTAAATATACTATCACACTGTCCAGATCATAGAAAACCTCAGCAAGCATGAATCAGACTAGTTGGTTATGGGAAAAAATTACCTTATGTGCAGCTTCAGCAGTGACAAACTCAACATGACCAAAGCCCTTAAACGAACCATCCTCATGAGTAGCAAAGCGCACTTCCTGAACTTCTCCAGCATCTTTGAAGAAATTCTCCCTGCAAGCCTTCTTTTATAAGTCTGAGATAGTATCACACTATTATCAACAGACAAAGCACTGGAAAATTTCAACAATAACTCACACATCCGCCTGTTCGACTGAATAGGATAGATTTCCAACAAACAATGTTTTCGATCCCCCTGGAGTTTGGGCTTTAGGAGTAATAGGGGTTTGTTGCTGCATTTTAAAATAGAACAGTTCCAAGTAAAATACACGCAAATATAAGTTTGTAAAACTAACAATTAAGAACATAATTATATAAAGCTTCACTTACAGCTTTAGCAGAAGGAGCATCAACCATTTCTACATCAGCACCCTGATTTAGCAACAAAACCTCCCACAGTTCAGACAAGATTTTATTTGACTAATTATAAATTGAAAAACTCCAAACGTAGATCTTAGGAACGGCTAAACATTAATTAAAAAAAAAGGGAAAACAATGCAAGCTAAATCCAACCGGAAGAGCTATGATGTCACTAATATGAAAGATGCAGATGATGCCAAAAAAAAAATATGCTGATCAACCCAAATATATGAAATATAAGACCTTCTTGGGAGTTTTGGATGGTTTGTCATCCTCATCTTCAGAGGAGTCCTCTGAGTCAGAAGATTCCTCAGAACTACTCTCCTCTGGAGTTTTTGAGACAGCTGGAGTAGTAGAGGCCTGTGAAACACAAGTGTTAAGAGCGTGAAACAAAATGAAATACAAATTGAAACATCACAAATGAAACATATTGAGACCTTGCTCTTTTTCTTTTGAGGTTCTTCATCACTCTCCTCAGAACTATCTTCCTCGCTGTCATCAGATGAAGCAACCTACAAAAGCGATTTAACTTATAGAATATGAAAACCTTGGCTAACAAAATACTAATATTGTTCAAACAAAGAAGTGCAGTATGCCAGGAAAGGAACTCAGGCATACCTTTTTGGATACAGTAGCAGCCTTTTTAGATTCAGTAGCAGCCTTTCCCTAAAGAGAGAAAATAATCAGACAACCATGCAAATCCAGCAAAAATATCATACAAACATACTCAAAAATACATCTAAAATCATTACGTAAGTGTTAATGGATTTTATGAAATAGCAATAGGACAAAAGTAACACAAAACAATCAAGTGGTCAAACCTTGTCTGAATCAGAATCAGAATCGGAATCATCAGAGTCTTCTGAGCTGTCACTAGCCTTCTTCACAGCTTGAGCTTTTTTAGGTTGAGCAACTACCTTAGAGGGAGGTTCCTGTCAAAAAGACAATCAATTATAGCTGATAGCATATCTAACATGGTACCAATTTCACAAGTAAGTTGTCAAGGGGCCATATTTGCATATCTGGTCCTTACATCATCATCTGAACTGGAGTCGTCGCTGGAATCAGAGCTGGATTCTTCCTTTTTAGAGGCAGCAGCAGGAGCCTTCTTAACAACAGCATCATCCTCAGAGCTGCTATCATCAGAATCATCACTTGACTCGTCTTTCTTAGCGCCATTAGTAGGAGGTTTCTTGGGTGCAGGTACATCTTCCTCAGAGCTGCTATCATCCGAATCATCACTTGACTCGTCTTTCTTCTTAGCAGCAACGCCATTCTTAGTTGAAGCTGCAACAACCTTCTTGGCAGGAGCCTATACAACATCACAACACCAGCAGTTAGTTACAAGACAAAATACCATCAAAAATACACATAGCAGCTGTTGGATAGTAATTTACTTCATCCTCATCTGAAGAATCTGAGTCGTCAGAACTGCTGGCTACCTTTCCTTTTTTGGCAGGAGCCACTTTCTTAGGAGGCACCACTGCTTTGGTAGGCTGCATACAAAATAAGAACAAGACACATGAAGCCAGTTATTCACTGCAATACAAATCAAAATTCTTTACAGACTACATGAAAAGATTTAGGTGCATGTATTACCTTCTCATCTTCCGACTCAGAGGAGCTATCGTCAGAGGAACTGCTTTCTTGCTTGTTCTTCTTCTGAGTTTTGACATCAGTCTTCTTTTTCTCAACGGCTTGTGCTACAGACACATCTTTCTTCTGCTTCTTTGCACTCACCAACTTGGCAATTTCATCCTCAGCTTCTCTCTTCCCTGTAAACATACAGTCAACTAGTCAGACCACCAACCAATATATGTTTTCCTTTACCAAGAACAAGAACCATCAAAATCAACCTTGTGAATTCGCTAGGGGTAGGAAAAGGGCACATGATAAAAAAAAAAATAGTATTTTGCTCAACATACCATCCATGGACGCTAAAAAATCACACAAAAAAAAAAAAAAAAAAAACCAGGGCATATAAAACGAAAACCACACAAAAAATTTTCAAGAAAACTTCAATCAGACAAATTAAAAGAGTCAAAAGGTTCAAACTTTAGAACCCATAACAAGAAAAAACATAAAATCAACAAAACAAAAAGGGGGAAAAAGATCAAACCTTTCTTCATCGGTTTGGTTGGAGCAACTACAGCAGCATCAACCTTGGTGGCGGACTTCTTGATAGATTTACCCATTACAAGTTGTGGGGGGGGAAAAAGAAGGAAGCAGCGGGAGGAGGAGACAACTACAAAACCCTAAGGGAAAACTTTAGGGTTTAACGAAAGAGAATTGCTGGAAATATCTTCTTGAGCTTACTTTTATAGTGTAAAATAGGCCCTTTTGTTGTAACGGCGACACTATCACAAGTTATAATTAGGGTTTTGCCTCACATATTTCTCATCTCAACGCTATTTAAGTCTTTTTATCACTTATATTCTATTTTTTTCTGAAAATTTAGCATCTCGTTTGGATTAGGTTATAAAAAGTAACTTATATAAATTAAAATCTAAAAAATTATTTTGTATAATTTATGTTTGTATAAAATGAGAGAGATTGAATATACAAATACAAATATTTTAACTCAATTCAATTGTATACAAATTCAAATTGTATGCAAATATACAAATACAATCATTGATACATATACATAGTACTTACATATATATAATTATCTAACTGATATATATATACAATTCAGCTCTCTTCACTCTCTTCCCTCTCTCGCTCGTCTCTCTCCTCCTTCTCCCAATCTCGCTAGTCACTCTCCACCCTATAATTGTAGCTACGAATCGTAATTTGTAAATTATAGTTATGGAGCATAATTAAGCTATTTTTGAGTGGCTATATAGGAAAATTCTCCTATTTTAAAATATTTTTGGCTTAAAAGTGAGTACTTAGGCCCCGTTTGGCCATACGATATGGTATCATGATATGGAATTATGATATGATATCATGATATGGAATCATGAGATGAAAGTGAAGTTTTGTTTGGATATGCAATATGAAATTTTTGTGTTGTATATTTTCTCATAAACATAAGAATCCATAAGTTGTAAAATTATTAAAATAACCCTAATTTTTTATTCAATCTTACCAAATAAACAAAAATTTATAAAATTGCATAATAAATTATTACAAAGTTATTTGTTCTCCACTTAAGTAATTGTTTCATCTAATTTTAATTTATCGAACTTTAATTCAATAAAAAAAATTGAACATAAATTATAGTGTACTAGTCTTTAATATAATTTTTCCACATAGTGCGAATAATATCCTCACGTTGAACTTACATTTTTTTGATCATGTGACCGAGAAGGCAAACCAACATTGTTACTTTGAATGGGTTCTAAATGGCCAGAAAATCGAAAAATCTATAATATCTTTTTTATTTTAAAATAAACTATTTTTTTTTCATTTTTTAGTTAAAAGGTATTAAAGTTAAAAGGATAAAAATGTTCATAAAGATAAAATAATATAAGTAAAAATACCATTCTGGCCAAAAGAACCCTAGGTCTGCGTACGTGACGCCACCACAAACTCGATTTTCCTTTTAATTTATTTATTTTCAAAACTAGTCTTCCCCTTTCATAAAAAGTTGTCATTTTTATGAAAAGATGGAACTTTTATGAAAAGTTATGATTTTTATGAAGAGTTGCGACTTTTATAAAAAACTGTGACTTTTATGAAGGGTCGTGACCTTTTTGAAGAGTTGTAACTTTTCTAAAGAATTGTGACTTTTTCAATAAGGCACAATGAACATTTGTTCACACTACCCTATGTTGTCTATAAATATAGGGATTTCCTTTCATTTTAAAACAACGAAAATTCTGAACCTCCTTTTTTTCTTCCGCACAATTAAATTATCGTCTATTTTGCTCCTGTTGAATGGCTCACTGACACCATTGTATTTGTATCAATACATTGGTAAACAGAATCGTTCCATCCTGAGAGGATCCATTCCTTTAAACCTCGGGTACTAGAAGAGAATAATTTTCTTAAAAGGCTAGACACTATGCATTTAGTGGGCTCAATTTTTTCCTTTCTGTTTCATTCTATTGTTACAAATCCTGGTATATTTTCTTACGTCATTAATTTATGATTATGATATTAAATGTTGTTTTTGAGTACATGTTTTAAACTCTGTTGTTTATATTTCTGCAAAATTATTGTTATAAGTATCTGTTAGTACAGAATAAATAACACACATTAATTTAGTGTTCATGCAAGTTTTCTCTACTGAAATTGTTGAAGGTATAATAAAAAATTCCTTAAAGATCTATACTACCATCTCTTGAAGACAAAATTCAAATTTGGTATGTCATTGTAAGGACATAAAGTCCTTAAAAACTTTATCGCACCTTGATGTGCGAGTGAACAAGGAAAACAAAACAATTTTTGACATGGGTTCAAAGATGTGCCGAATGACCTATAGAGGAATATGACTAGACTGAAGCCTCTTTTAATCCCAAAGACATAGATAACTACACAATAAATTAATTTCTCATATTCAATATGAAGTATGGACAAATTCTCAAGTTTACTACAAGTTGTAAATACTTTTCTTGAAGTAATAAATGTGTTTCTCGACACTGCAATTGGAATAGAAGTGTAGTTTTAAATTGAACTCTATCATTTTGGTATGTTGATTTTAAAAAACACTCAAACAAACTGAATAGCTTAATTTGTTTAATATTTTTCCCTTTCAAGTATATATAATAAGTTGAATTGTTTACAATATGATACATTATCCCTTTCATTTTTCATTTTAATAATTACTTATGATACATTTAATTGAGGAACTTTAAAATGATATATGTAAAACAAAAGGTAGGGCTAGACTTTCTACACGTTAGAATTAGAATATTTGTTCACTTTTTTCGGTCTTTTAAAATTTATTTATCTCTTCACCAACAATTATTTATTTATTAGAAAATTTAATATATTAGGTTGATGTTCATTTGATTCCCCAAAAATATCAAATAGTAACACTTCCTAGCTAGAAGCAAAATGATAAATTATAAATCATATTAAAGATGATTGATTGAAGAATAAATTATAAAATGTTATAATTATCATTTTCCTTTACATTATTAATGTTCGTTATTACGTAATATTGTATGTAAGATAATATAGTGTTTTAGTTTTAATAACTGATATGTTTAAGTATTATTTTATAAATTTTTTATATTAAATTCCCGCGTGCGATGCAGATAATTTTACTAGTTGTACAATAAGGGCGATGAAGGTGAAATTGTTGTAAATATTTTGGTAAATGGATGACCATAACTCCTAGGTTTATTCCTTCATTTATGAATAGTAATATTGTTGATAATGTGGTCAAATGAATGACCATAAGGTTATTGTCCTCCTTTATTGGTAGTAATGTTGTTGATAATATGGTTAAATGGACGACCCTAACTCCTAGGTTCATTTCCTTCTTTATGGGTAGTAATTCTCAAGGTTTAATGTGATGTTTATGACACCCTTTGGTATTCTTCAATGTAATCCTATAAATAGTGGTATTGAGATTCATGTTGAATACACTTGAAAGAAAGAAAATAATCTTATATTGTTCCTCTTGCCTTATAATTTTTTTATTTTCATCTTTATATTGCTCGTTTGTTCTTAAATTTTACAATATATTATCAGCATGAAGTCTCAAGATTGAACATTTCTGGAGAGGTAATCCTTTATAATCTAATGTTAATACTATTAAATTGTGGCTATACTTTTTCTACTTCACATTTTATTTATAGTTGAATGGAAAAGGGCTAATCATTTGTTGATTTTACGAAGAGAAGATGAAGATCAATGTTTTGTGAAAAAAAAAAGATGGACTATAAATCCTAGTGTTTTTTGTTCATTGGAAAAAGTAAATTATTTATATTTGTGATTAATTTTTAATGACAGATTTTATCTAACAATTTTATTAAAAGCTATTTTTGTTGTTTGTGAGACACAATATTAATTTTAATTTTATGCTAATTTTATTTTGATGAAAAAAAAAGTTTTGCGACTTAATTATTATTTACTGTCTATTTTACTCTAATTTAATTTTTTTCTATGATAGTTTTAGAGAAAATGCATAATTGCCCTATTCATCTATGTCACTTTTTTAAAAAAGATAGTCAAACTTCATAAGGATCCTAGTACCCCACTAAATAATTTTAAAGTGATATATATATCTCATTTTTTAGTCAATCCTACTTATAAAAAAAGGTGTAAGCACGCACCAATTGTTGCTTATCACGTGTCAATCTTATTTAATTTCCTAATCTTTGTTTTTCTTTATGTTTTTTTTAATTATCTTCGTTTTAATTTTCTTTTTTCTTTTCAATTATGCTTAACCCAACCGTTGGTCTTCTTCATCCTATGGAGTGGCAACCATTGCTATGACACCATTTTCAATGTGTCTATCACCAAATTAAAATTAAAACTGAAAATTAAATTTGCTATCAACATTAATTTTTTCAAATTAAAACTCTATCAAAATCTTCTTTTTGCATTAGAAGAAGAGGCACCATTTTTATCAAAGCTTGAGTTCGTGACACTTTATATTTCTGAATAGAATTACCTGTCATGGGTACTCGATGCCGAAATTCACATTAACGCTAAAAGTATTTGGTGCCACTATTACCGATGATAATATAGCGTCGAGTCAAGGTAAAGCAAAGACAATGATTTTCCTTCGTCATTATCTGGATGCAGGATTGAAGGTTGAATATCTTATAGTGAAAGATCCACCTGAATTGTGGACTGGTTTGAAGGAAAGGTATGACCACCTTAAGGCAATGATATTGCCAAGGGCTCGTTGTGAATGGATTCACTTACGATTATAGGATTTTAATACTATATGTGAATATAATTCTGTTGCATACAAAATTACTTCCTAATCAAAATTATATGGGGAAGATATAAAAGATGAGGACATATTGAAAAAGACTATCACAACTTTTCATGACTCAAATTTGATATTACAGCAACAATACCGTGAAAGGAAATTTAAAAAGTATTAAGTGTTGATCTCATGCCTTCTTGTGTTGAGCAACATAATACTATTTTATTGAAAAATCATGAGGTCTGTTCCATGAGAACTGCTCCATTATCAGAAGAAAATGAGGTTGAAGCACATGATCAGTCTGAAAAAAGACAAAATAATGTGCGTGGACATGGCAATGGTAGGGGACAATATAATAATTATCGTGATGGTGGTCATCACAAAAGAAAGAACAACGTGGGTTCTCAAAGCAATCATTCAAGAGGCAATTGTCATCGTTGTAGCATGAAAGGGCATTGGAAGAATGAATGCCGAGCCAATTTTATCAAAATTCCTCGAAAAGAAAAGGAATAAAAATGATGCCTTTTCTTCTAATGCTTGGGTGGAGTCATACTTGACTTATAAAAATGATGTCGAGGCAAGACCTTCACAAAAATATGATGACAATATTGAAACAAACTTGACTCTGAAAGATGCTGACTTTGATGGCTTTAATGATATCATTTATTTGGAAGTTGAAGACTTCTTTGGAGATCAAAACTAATGTTTGATTATTTGATTGGGTAAAATAATCATGTTGTTTTATTTATGTGCTTTTAATTGTTATGTTGTTTTTACATTCAGAAAAAAAATGCTTCTATTTTATTGCTAAGTGTTTGATTTTTCATATTTACTTTTATTTTATGAAGATAAATGAAAATTTTCAATCTTCAATTGGTCCAAGATGATAAATGGAGGCATGTGTCTTCTAGATAGTGCTACAACTCACACTATTTTAAGAGAAAGAAAAAAATTCTCTAATTTGATTATGAATAGGGCTTATGTTAATACAATAACTGATAGTGCAAAATTAATCGAGGGCTCTAGAAGAGGGACCTTATTACTACATGGGGAACGATATTGACTATTAACAATGCATTATACTGTAGTAAGTCTCAAAGAAACTTGTTAAGTTTCAAGGTTATTCGCCAAAATAACTATCATGTTGAAACTGCCAATGAAGGAAAGGTTGAATACCTTTATATTACTACAGTAAAAATGGGGCAAAAGTATGTGCATGAAAAATTACCTGCATTTTCTTCTAGGTTGTACAATACAAGTATTGGTAAAGTTGAATCACATGATATAGTAAACAATGGATTTACTAATCCTAATGATTTTATCATTTGGCATGACCTATTGAGCCATCTCAGTTATAATATGATCCAAAATTATTGCGAATTCACATGGGCATACTTTGAAGAATCAGAAAATTCTTCGGTCAAAAGAATTCTCTTGTGGTGCTTGTTCTTAAGAAAAGTTGGTTATTAAACTATTTGCAGCTAAGGTTGGGATTGAATCCCTGCATTTCTAAAACGTATACAAGGTAATATATATGAGTTAAGTCACCCTATGTGGTCTTGATAGATGCATCTACAAGATGGTCATATATGTGCTTATTATCAACTCGTAATATGACTTTTGCGAGGTTACGTTGTTGGCTCAAATAATAAGATTAAAAGCATAATTTCCAAATTATGCAATAAAGATATTTCGTCTTGATAATGCTGGTGAGTTTACATAGTAGATATTATGATTATTATTTGTCCATTGAAATAACATTGAACATCTAGTTGCTCATGTTCACATTCAATATGGTCTATCAGAGTCTTTGATTAAGCGCCTCCAATTGATAGCTGAACCATTGCTAATGAGAACAAAGTTGTTTGTTTCAATATGAGAGCATGTTATTTTGCATATAGCAATATTGGTACGCATAAATGCCAACTAGTTATCATGATTTCTAGCCATTACAATTGACTTTTGGACATAAGCCAAATATTTCCCATCTTAAATTTTTTGAGTGTGTGATATATGTTTCAATTGTTCCACCCCAACGCATAAAAATGGATCTCCAAAGAAAGTTAGGGTGTATGTTGGAATCTCCCTCTATTATCAAATATTTGAAACATATGAAATGAGAATTATTTACGGCAAGATTTACTGATTTTCATTTTGATGCATCAAGATACCCAATATTAGGGGGAGAACATAAACAGTTGAAAAAGGAGATAGATTGAAATTTATTATCCGTATCTTATTTAGATCCTCTAAAAAATCAATGTGAGCAAGAGGTTAAAAAAATTATTTATTTGCAAAATATTGCAAATCTACCAACCTTTCAAAGGTTACTGAATCTTATATTTTAGCTGCAAATGCTCCAGTTCGAGTTAATGTTCCAACGTGATAAATTGTTAAAGCAAATGAGTCTAAATTACGTTTAAAACGTGATAGGCCAATTGATTTCAAGGATAAAAATCCTCAAAAAAAATAAAAAAATCAAGAAGATCATATTATGGAGGAAATTACTCAAGAAGAACTCCAAGACATAACAAATTATAAGACCACAAAGAAGTTCCAAATAACTGCAAATAATGAGAATGAAGAAATCTCAATAAGTTATGTCTTGATGAAAATATGATGGAATCGAGATATGATTTTAGGGTTGTAGGGTAGATAACCAAAATCATCTTCCGGATACTTGGATGCCTATAAGAAATAATATACAACTCATCGGTATCACCTACATAGTTTCTCATTTGTTTAAAAAAATATTGATATGAGGCATCATATTTCTTGTCCGCAACATAAAAAGCCATCAAAAATATATGATTTTCAGCATCTTGTGCTACCGATGATGGCAAAACTTATTCATATTCGCCCTTCAAGAATGTCTCATCAATGGTTATGATTTATCTCATTTGTTAAAAATCAAGAATTCAAGATGCATATGGTACAAAGAAGTATTTGAACCACCCATTTTTATCAACTGATAATTTTCGTCTTGCTTCCTGAATTTGTAATTTTAAGCATGAACAGTATGCATCAAGGACTGCATACACGTGTTCATGTGTTTCCCTAACCAAAGACTTATCAATCTACATGCCCTTATAAATCTTTCAATAACTTACCTTGCAATTCAAATTTGTGCGGAGTTGATGTGTCATATCTCTTGTAGATGGGCCTTTTTCATGGAAAAAATTCGAAGTATTTACCTATGACTTGCTGTGACATGTGAATTATGGCTCGTAAGATGCTCTGAACCACGCGTATGATACTTTTCATAGATTCTAATACAAAATCTATCACTACTTCTAAATTTCACAATCCTCAACCATCACTTGTACTTTGGACGTGCACATTTAAAACATTACGAGAATTAATTACCTTTGTGAGCCTAAAATATTTTTTCAAGCAAGCAATTTTCATGAAGTTACTAGTTCTTTCTTGTTGTTGAATACTATTTCCTTATAAAAATCGATGTCATCATCTTGAACATTTTTTACCGTGATTATTGAGAACAAGTTACATTGTTGCTCCAATAATAGGCGTAGGAGTTTGATCCTCCCCAAGATCTGACACATTCATTTCGCCTTCACTTTGATCATGTGAATTATTCATGTTCATTGCATCAAATTCATCATTTAATACATTTTGATGGTCTTGTTCTAACTTGTCTCATTAGTGTGAAAACTGGCAAGCCTACGGAGCAGTGCCAGTGCACTAGCTTAAGGAAAGCAATTCATGTTAAAATTCACATTCAATCGGGAAACCTTTAATATATTCTTCTTTTTTCTCTCTATTTGTGACCATTCCCACTTCAAATTCTCCTTAATAGGGTTTTCAACCACGTAAACTCTTAACATCGACCTGCGATAAACAAGCAAACTAAGCTGATCGATTATCTTAAAAGGAAGGCCCCTCTGATATTCATGAGAGTTGTGCATGTAACTGATGCCAAGATCTTTCGATTGACAATTGAGTCGACAATAGTTGATGATTAAATTCACAAAATCATTATACAAAATATTTCTTTGACAAACATAACTATCAACTATTTAATGTCACCATTATTTCAACATCAAATATATCAATTGTTCTTCTCGATTCATTCACCATAACAATCAACCCCTATTGTTATTGATTCCTCCATTAATGACAACTAAAAAAAATTATTTAAAAAACAATTATTAATGATGGTATAACATACAATTTCTGCATCTATTGCAATAGATAAGTCATTTATTGCAATATATGACTATCCTATTGCAACAGATGAGTCAACTGTTGCAAAATGTAAGTCATATATTGCAACACGTAAGGCATTGTTGTAATACATAAGTCATCTGGTGCAACATATGATTATTTTGTTGCGACAGATAGGTCATTTGTTGCAATATATGACTTATCCAATTGGAGTCATCTGCTGTAACAGATATACTCATCTGTTGATTAAGTTGCAAAATCTATCGAAAATGCAAATATAAATTATTAAAAAATGCAGGTATATCTAGATGAAAAATTCAATCAAAGAACTATTATTTTTACTTACCAATCACTTTATGAAGTAATGTCAAGTGATATAGAGCAAAGTCTGCTCCAATGATTAACTAAATGAACCACCGAAGAGAGAAAAAGCAACAACAACAATGACGAGCAACAAAACATTAAGAAGGAGAAGGAGAAGGAGAAGGAGAAGGAGAAGGATCAGTGGCGGAACCATAATTTATGTGAAGGGGATTCGAAGTATAAAGAAGTAAACATGTGAAAATTACAAGATGAAAAATTGAGCGAGATAGGAAGAAATTAGTAATTTGAATCCACTAAGTTTAACCTACATTGTCATGTCCCGTTTAGTTTTTTCTACTTTTACCCTATTCCATTGAGCTTTTTTAAATATATTTCTTGTGCTTTTTTTCTCTATTTTATATTGCAGTGTTTTATTCTAATTTTTTTTTTTTTTTACTTTTTCTAAATTCAACTACTAAGATTCTTTTAAAAAGGTGTAAAAATTGAGTTACTAATATTATATTGTATATTCTTAAGAAAAATAATTGACATCCTCAATTTTTTAGCTCATTTAATTCAATTTACTAGGTTAGTCATTTGTGAAAAAAACAAATGATGAATAAATCAAACAGGTTTCGTTAAGTTTTCATCTTTTTATAATCGAACTGGAATAAATAAGAAAGAAATATTATAACATTAAGGGGGGAAAATCAATTAATTAGATTTTATTAAAAGAATATTCATGACTTCTAAATTTCTTCATTCAATTAACTTTAATTTAATTTATTTTATATAATATTTTTTTGTAACTCGATTTCAAATTTAGTAATAATTCATTAGTTTTTAAAAGAGTTTTGAGTTAGTACATGGAAAAAGCAATATAAATAAGAAGAATAAAAGACAAAAATATCAAAAATATGTCTAATGAATTTAAACAAAGATAAATTGAGAAAAAAAAAATAGCACAGAGAAAAAAATAATGATAACAAAAATAACAAAATTTTACATTGAATCTAAAAATAATGAGTCATTTCATTGAGTTGGGATTTGAGCTCAAACCAGAGCCCATTCAGCCTTTTAAAGAAAAAAAACAAGTGAAAAAATGTTGCATGCAAGAATCAAACTCGAAACATTTCGGTCAAAAATGAACCACTTAGCCATTGAGACGTGTTTTTTTTTTCTTTTAAGGGGTTCATTTTAATATATATACTCATAGAATCAGAAAATGATCTTATATATAGAGTATAATTTTTCGACGAGGGGTTTAGGTGAATCCCCTAAGCTCGATGTGAATCTGCCCCTAGTAGGATGAACAAACGATTCCCTCCCCTTTTAGTTAAAATTAATATCTACCATTTTAGTCTTTTACCCTTTAAATCTTCTTTTAATACAATGGATCAAAGTATCAACTTAAAAAATTTAGGGCAACTCCCACACATCTCTTATAAATCATTAATCCTTAATTACATAGTTGTTACCTACAATCAATTAAAATAACTTGAGTCACTATAATCTAATTTTCAAAACTTTTTTGTAAGTTCGTGATATTGAATTTTTGACACTATTTATTTGTCCAATAAACAAAACTTAAGTTTAATAAGTTTTATCCCATGAATAATAGTAACACTTCTAAGTTTTATTAACAATTCAAGACTATCTTCTTTTAAAGCTCATTAAGCTTTGTACATAATTTTTTCGTCCCTTAATAAATATGCCTAGATATTTTTAAATCAAAATAAATTTTATACACTTCTCTAATGTTTAAATAAAATAAAATAAAATAAAATGCTTTAAAAAATTTAGTTTTAAATACAAAATATAAAATTAATTCCTAAATTGTCACTTTTTAACTTGTAAAAACTTAGGCATTGGGTTATATATAATTTGATAAGAGGCTCTAAACGTGCGGATGCTTGTTTTTATAGAGTTTTGGTGTTTCTCAACACATCGGAGCAGTCACAGTTGCTCCTTCCTAGGTTACCTCCTAAGCATAAACGGTAATCTCTCTCCTTCTGTCACCTTCCCTTTTTAAGCAAGGGTCATCCCTATTTCTCTGTACCTCACCTACAAACTACTTTTTCTCCTCTATGGCCTCTGCTTTCTGAGTTTACATTATTATCAAGATTATACCCCAAAAAAAAAACAAAAAAAAAAGGTCTGTTCTTTGTATCAGTCGCTTTGTTTTGCATTCTAAATATCTTACAACAGTTTGCAAAGAGACATTAATGAAAAAGATTGAATTTTTATGTTAAAGAATGAATCTTTTTGATTGATTCCATTTCCTCAACAATAATAGATAACTGAAATTGCTTTATTGTATTGTGTTTGGGAATCACTCTTCTTGTGAGTCTTATTTGCCTATTTCATTTTGTGGGTCGACATTCTTTTTCTTGCTGCTGCTCTCCTGTGTCCATCTATTAGGAATTTGATTACTTTTACTTGTTTATTTCATATAATAAGAAAATTAGTAAGGTTCAGAAAAGAAGATTTATGATTTCTTTTGTAGATATAAGCAGTATGAAGCTATTTTTATAGCATGTTTGCATTTTGATTTAGATAATTGTGGACTAATCCTGTAAACATTTGCTTTATATTAGGTATTATTATACCTTTAATAAGTTGCAATGTATGTGAGGAGAATAAGAAGCAACAACCAAAGATGGAATCTTGTATTTCAGCGTTTTAACCATTATGTTAGTTCTGGCTACAGAACTTACTCCCCTACACAATCTTCAATCGTTACACAGATACCTTTAGACTGCAACTCTCTATGCAGCGTGATAGGAAGAGCTTTGTTAGATACATCCAAGTCAATACAGACTGCTTCTCAACGGGAGAATATAAGGTTGTTGAGGAGTTCACCTGCCAGTTGGAGGTGGACACATTTAAGGTATTTTAGCTCTAAAGGTGATGGTAGGGATGCAAGTGAGGATAAACATGTACACACGAGAGATGGTGCGAGCTCTGATAAGGGAACAGTTCGGAAGGAAAAAAGTGGTCAAGATGTGAGACACTGTGATGCACATACTCAGCTTGGTGAGCAAGAGCAGAAGGAGTGGCTCCGGAATGAAAAGCTGTCTATAGAGAGTAAAAAGAAAGAATCACCTTTCCTGAGTAGACGGGAAAGATTTAAAAATGAATTCTTACGGAGGGTTGTTCCATGGGAGAAAATAGCTCTATCATGGGATACATTTCCTTATTATATCCAGTGAGTTCCTGACTTTCAGATCTATTTTCTTTTGCTGCAAGTTGCAATTTGGATTAATTTTTGTCAACAACCTTGCAGTGAACATACAAAAAATGTTTTAATGGAGTGTGTTGCTTCCCATTTAACGCACAAGAAGGTTACTGTGGCTTATGGTGGCCGCTTGAGTTCTTCAAGTGGGAGAATCATGCTTCAGAGTATACCAGGTAGAGTTTTCTAGACTGGTATGAGATGCCCGTCTGTAATACAATGTACCTTTTTATTATTGCTTGCAAAGAAAAACATTGAATTCTTGATGATGTTGCAGGGACTGAGCTTTATCGAGAAAGACTAGTTCGAACCCTTGCTCGAGATTTAGAAGTACCATTACTGGTGCTTGATAGCAGCATTCTAGCTCCATATGTAAGCTATTTTTTTTTTTTTTTGTTGTTGTATCCTTCTAACTAAACTAATTCTACTTACAACAATATGTTTTTATTCAAATATATTCCTAAAGTTACTTATGCCCAGGACTTTGGTGAAGATTGCTCATCTGAAAGCGAATCAGATGTAGAATCAGGTGAAGAGTGTACTTCTGATTCTGAAATAGAAGATGCAAATGATGCAAGTAACGAGGAAGAATGGACAAGCAGCGCTGAGACAAAGTCAGAAGCTAGTGAGGAAGATGTTGATGTTGAGGCATCAGTGGAAGCCTTAGAAAAACTTATTCCATTCAACCTTGAAGACTTTGAGAAGGTAAAATCTGAAAGATTCCAAAATTATATCTAGCAAGAAGACAAAATTTCGGAAATGGGTGAAAATAATGCAGTCAACATCTTTGGTAAAAAGAAAAAGAATCTCTGTTTAACATGTGTTAGCTGTAAACAATTTGAAATCTGGTACTTTGTTGCTGTAAACTGTGTAATGGGCACAAACATATGAAATATGAGAACTTGGTAATTCAGTTGGTTGAGGAGTAGGAATATTAGGCCAAAATGTATAAATAAGATGATTCATGAAAAGGGAATATGATATATTTCCTTGAATACTCGTCGATGGTCACCAATAGGTGGGAGTTCGGAGTAGGTTAGAGAATTGGATTTAAATTGTAATATCTTCTTTTCTCTGTTTCCGATGAATATCTTGTAACTTTTTTTGAGAGTCATATGTAATATGCTCTGGTTGAGATTACATCCATGTTTTTAGATTGTTACAAATTTCTACAATATGTCGGTAATTAGAGATCCATGAGTATGGATGTTCTATGGATTTCTCATGGTTTTGATTTTAAACATTGCATGGACTGCAGAGAGTTTCCGGAGAACTTGAAAGTTCCTCAGAATCAACCCCGGATGCTGTTGATCAATCAGAGAAAGCTCAACGGCCCTTCAAAAAAGGTATAAAGTGCTATGTTGCTGAAGAATTCCTCATAGTCTGTGCTAACATGGTTTTTTGTTTGGCTTATCGGTTTCATGAAACCGACCTCTTACAATATTTCAATTCTCTTTGACCTCACATTAAGCTTTGCTTGCAAAAATTCATTGCTTCATCTATTAGTATATTCATTATGTTGCTTAAACAACACCTATGAGAATTGGTCAAGTGGATCTAGAATGGTTCATATCTGTAATATAGTGATCAAAAGATTTGTATATACTTGTGGCATAAAAAGTCTTGATTCATTCTTTTTCTTTCATAACGAGGTCTCACAGCCAGCTTGCATGCACTTTGACTATTCCACCTCGTATCTGCTACCTCTTAGCAGTAGCAGTACATGGATTGGGTAACTCTGCCTACCACTGCTTAGATAAATGAAAAAAAACACCTAGCTTTTTTGTTTCCGGTGGGATTTGAACTTTGGTTTGTAATATTTTGACTCACTTCATTGAGTGCCATGCCACACCGTTGGGTGCAAATTTTTTTTAATCATCTTCTCTTGTCAGTTTTCAAGGAACGACTTAGTAAGTTCATCTTCCAGCCATTTTATCCCATTGCCCAAATTATCAATTTAAAAGGCGATGCCTCGTTCCCTTTTATTGGTGAGGCGTGGCGAGTTCAGAAAGGCGGCGAAAGGTGAATGGTGATGCGGCGAGGCCAGGCGACAAGGCGTCGCCTTTTTATTTGTTTTTAAAAAAGGTCTAATTTAATAATTAAAAGGCAATACCTAGGACTTCTCTATCAAGGTAGGGGTAAGGTTTGCGTACACTCGAACCTCCCTAGACCCTACTTGTGGGACTATACCAAGTATGTTGTTGTTGTTGGTTGATCAGAGATTCCCATTCTTGTAATGGTGGGGTGGATGTCGGTATCCGGTGGGATAGGCAGTATGCAAAAGCTGGTTAAGATACCTCTACCGTGTTTATATATGTTAGAAGGGAAGTGAATTAATTAGTTCCTTTAGATGGATAAATAGAAAAATAGTATTGATTAGGATGGAAAGAACAAACCTCGTCACTAGAGAGGTAATAAATTGCTTGATTTGATTAGTTTGGTTCTAGAAGTGATGTTAGTCTTATCAGTTTTTTTTTTTTTTTTTTTTTTTTTAATTTGGGTTGTTAAGTCCAATCCATCTAATGTAACAATAGGCCTCCCATTTGAATATTACAATATAATAATATATCTCCCATTTTAACAGAAGAAAAGGTAAGATCACCCAAATAAACAATGAATATGTGGTGGTACTGATTTGGACATGCAACAATCTTGATTTTGAGAGGTATGTGAGGCGGGAGAGCATTCTCTTGAGTCTAGCTAGGAAACTTAATCATGAAGAAATGTGGGGATGATTTGGATGAATAACTTTACTGACCAGATTTCTCGAAGCACTCCTCGTCCTCCACTTGCTCTCTTCTTGTTCTTCTTTCCTTGAAACACCTTAAGACTCTCAGGCCTCATTTGTTTTCATTAAGGTTAGATGCCTGAATCGGAATGCACATCTAAATAAAGGTCTAAAACTGAATACACATTTGAATATTAAAATGCTACATTAAGATTTGAATACTAATAGTTAAGAGTTAAAGACTGTTTGTTTTCTCAACATCTGAGTGTATAAAATTATGTCTCTGTTTAAAATAATAAATATAAAATTCAAATGAAATACTAAATTGATCTAATATTATGTGAAAAAATATTTTTAAATTTTATACGGCAGTTGTGGTGGTGATGACAAATGATAGTGATTGTGTGTCGATTTCAGATGGATGCTGGCTGATGATGGTGGTTGTAGATAGTATCTTATGGTATAGTGTTTGACAGGAGTGATTAATCGTGGTTGTTGGTGGCGGCTGATAATTAGTAGTGGAATGATAGTAAATGGCGATGGTGAATGGTGATGACGGTTAGCGATACATAATATTGACGAATGATTGTAATTATGGATAGTAAGTAGTGGATGTAATAATGGTCGGTGGTGATGATTTCCAATGATGTCTAATGGGGATGATAATTGATTTTGGTGATTGGCGGTAAAATTGGTTGTGGTTGGGCTGAGGATGGTGGTTGTGGATGGTAGGTGGTGGTGTAATCGGTTGTAGTAGTTGTGGGTGGTGGGTGAAAATAGTTGGATTAGCGGTGAACTGTCATCTTTGCAGAAATTTTAAATAGACATCTTAGTGATATCAAGACTTTGTTGTAGATCATTCATACCTATTTAGACTCATTAAGTGGTTATAAAATAAGAAAAACAAACACGCCTAAAGATTAAGATCCGAATGATTAAGCTTCAGACGTTGAAAACAAACAAACTTAATGACTAAGATCTGAATAATTATGATTGAGACTTTCATTAAGTGCAAACAAATGAGGCCTCAAACTTCCCTCTCTGCTACTTCCCCAGAGGGTGGTTCAACCCTTTTCATGTGACCATTAGCTCGGAAACACCTCTTCTTGACCCTAAGCTAGTCACATTCTGTGGTAGTTTTCAACCGTCTTTCTTTCTTTGCATATCAGCCTGAGTTTCCGTGCTATTTCCATGATGGAGGGAATCAGAATTACTTCAATGCAGGCTTCAAATTTTTTGACATTACTTGATGGACAGTAGGTAGAGACACTTGGAATGAATGGGTGGAGAGAAGCCTTAACATGATGGGAAGATCAACCATGAGTATGAAGATCATGAGATGGATCTGCACAATACTTAAAGAAGCATCCAAAGAAGAGAAAACTATAATCAGGAGGTGGAATAATAAGGAGAAACTTTCAGAGTTTTTCTGCACAAGGAAAGCGAATGAGCATGATAGAGATATGAGCATTCTCTCGCTATATGCTTTGGAAAGATCAGTTAGTATTATCCCTGAGTCAGCCTAAATGCAGGGTGGAAAAGGGTGGTAAGAGATAGCATTTAAGATAGATAGGTTCTTTCAATGCTCCAATCTTAAGATGCCAGCAGAATCCAAGATCAATTAAGGAAGACCTCTCTTGTGCTAAAGTAGCTGGTGAGAGTTAATGGCACTCAAATACCCTTCGAGACTCAACAGTTACCTCTTCCAAAGGAGACATTAGTAGCATGATATCCCCTGGAATAAACGGAACTGGCTTGTTCAAGAGGTGCATTGTTACATCATTTATTGAGGGAGAAACAGAGATCCCCTCACTGTCAGACATCATGAGATGGACCGCGATAACGTGGAAAGCAGCATTTGGGATCAACATTTATGATATGGCTAACATGATGATTCTTTTAGAAATATGGCAGAACAAATCATTTTGGGAGTGGAAATGATAAGAAGACCAAAGTTAGTCTCCAATGTTGGAACCCAGTTATTGGATGTGTACTAGCAATACAAAAATCCAACACCACTTGGATTCGAGCTTTGGGGGTGCCATTATAACTCTGGTCTCAACTTACCTTCAAAGAGATCAGGAATCTGTGAGGAGGCTGGGTTTCAACTGATGAAGAGACAGATTTGAAGAAACATTTGAAATGGGCAATAATCTAGATAATAGGGGATGGTTGCAATTGCCCTATAATGAGGTTTTTATTGAAAAAGACGGGATTAAATTCGTCATATTCCCATTTGGGTGGAAAAAAGTGTTCGATTTCAGGAGCGCACCAGAGATGGAGGGCAACAGTGAAAGATCCAAAGGTCTAAAGCACCCTTTGGACCTCCATGTCACTCTCACTCTTGTACCTTCTAAAACTTTGTTATTAGTAGTAGTAAGAGATCAGTAGTTTGTTGTAGTGACAGTTATTAGTTATGTTGGTTCTGGATATATTCATGTTAATAGCCCCCTTTCCATTAACAGGATAATTGCACTTTTAGTCCTTCCATTATCGATAAGTTCTGAATTTGGTCCTTGCAATATTTGGCTAAATACATTTAACATTCAATTAACTAAGATGTGTAATTTTGCCCTCTTTATAGGAAATATGCTATGTTACTATTTCTAGAATTATCTTTTCCTCAAATGTGGAGTAGTAATACAAATTTGACATAACACATCGTTAAGCAAATGGTTTAGCACACTTCATCAAAAAGTAACGGGTTTAGCACTTGATAATTCGTTATGTTTCTGAAGATTCACATTAATAGGGATCAAAAATGCACATATCAACTGCGAGCTATTGCATAGGAGCGGGGGTTTTACCCTGTGCGCACCCAAAGGGTAGTGGCTGCTGGTTTCCTTTGTCATCAACAAAAAAACAAGAAAAAAAGTGCACATATCAATTCGTTATGTGTTTGACCAGAAATCACAAGGACGAAAATCAGAATTTGTCAATATTTTAGGCCTTTAGGAACTGAAAGCACAAATTTTCCAATAGTAACTCAATTGGAAGATGATTGATGATCATTAAGGAATCATTTGGGAGCTTCAGTGCAATATATTTGAGTTTGACACTTGAAATAGCAAAATGATATTCAATTTGGATAACTGCAAAATTTACCATCTTTTGAGGAGTATTTGTTTTTACTTTGTCATGGTAGTTTCCATTGTTGTATTTACATTTTAATTTACATACAGGAGATCGAGTTAAATATACTGGACCTTCTGGTGTTGTGAAAGCCGATAACAGGTTAGTTTCTTACGTGGCAACATCTCTCAAGTATTTGGCTATTTGTTTTCTTTTGACATCTTAAACAATCAAATCTTGCTGCTTCAAGAGTTGTAACTTTCTGCGAGTTAGCTGGTTTATTATTCAAGAGAGATAATGCAGAAGTGCCTGTAATACCTCCATTGGGTAGTTAGGAGTTGTTGCATAACCGATTAGGCTTTGAGCTCTCTGCTTCTGTGAACTCATTAAGCTTTTAAAGGAGCAACCAATAACCCAATAAGCTGACTTGGCTGGTAGGTGAACTCCGAGTGCAAAAAGTAGCATTAGAGCGAGTTCTGTATGTATTCACTGTCCATTATCATAAATAAAATTAAGAATTTATTGTCATGTCGTATCTTAGACCAGGACATTGATAGTTAAACCTTGAGAACATATAGTTTTGTAGGAAGGATCAGAATTCCCTGTCTTCTGAATTTTTTTATAAGACTACTAAACAATCATTCGAATTTATTGTCATGTCGTATCTTAGACCAGGACATTGATAATTAAACCTTGAGAACATATAGTTTTGTAGGAAGAATCTGAATTCCCAGTCTTCTGAATTTTGTATAAGACTACTAAACTATCATTCTTTTTGTAAGACTATTAGGGGTCGTTTGGTGTGAAGGATAGGGTAAAATAATCCCGGGATTAAATTATAGTACCACTCAATTTGTTGTTTGGTTGGCAAGGCCGGGATAACTTATCCCGGTACTAATAATTAGTACCGGGATAAGTTATTCCTTTCTATGAGTGGTATAGTAATCCCGGGATAACTTATCCCGGGATAAAATGACTAAATGACAAAAATGTCCCTTTAAACACTTTTTAGACATTACTTTTTACATCCATGAAGGGTATTTTTGTAAACCTATATGTTGTTCTTAAGATTTATTATTTTGAATACAACAAACCAAACACTCAATAAAAAATAATCTAAGCATAACTTATCCCATCATAACTAATCCCAACATAACTTATCCCATCATAACTAATCCCAACATAACTTATCCCATCATAACTCATATTCAAACCAAACGACCCGTTAGTTCTCTAGTTCTAAACTAAGTGGGCTTAATCTTTTGGTCAAGCATTGATTGAACTCAAAACAAGTTCTTGATAAGCTACTCGGATCATAATACAATATATTTCCTGGCTTCTACTTGAGCTACTCTGACCATTATAAAGATATATTTCCTGGCTTATACTTGGAAGTTGACCCACACTGCCCCGTCAGATCTTGGCTGTGCCTGACTAGGGGAATGTAACAACTAGACTTCACAAAAAAAGAATGTAACAAGCGTTGCTCACATGTGCAACATTGTAGTAATTCTTAAGAACTCCCTTGATTCTTGAATACACCACCACAATGGGCTTTTTTGATGTAAGAAAAAGAGAGGTAGAATCTGCTTTTAAGTTTTACCAAATCAGAAAAATTGACCAACCTATGATCTATGTATTGGGTATATTTGTTGGTTAACCTCCTGATCCAGAAGACTGCTATGTTGTTCGGCTGAAGGGTACCTTTGTTAAAAAAAATCCATGCAGTCATATAGAAAGAGGTAAAGCGTAGTGATTTGTACTATTGGAGAAGTTTCAGTTGCTGACGGGAAATAGCAGATAGGTGCAAGCAAGTGTAGTAATTTACAAGGCTTTCCACAAATTAATATTTGGCTGTAGAAGGATCAAATTGTGCCAATCCTTGCTTTTCTTTCTGTTACTTTGAAAGTAGCTGCATCAGTTTCTTCCACTTGAATTATCAATGTACCTTTTATTTCTCATCAAATGATGACTTCTTATGGAAATCCTAGCTGCTCTTAGGATCAGATGCGGGCAAGATTTTTGTTAATTGCTGAGATGTTCAATCAACATCCTGAAAGACTGATTCACCCAAAAGATAATGAAGAACATGAGGAGGAAATTCCCTCAATGTAGAACAAGGAAAGTAAAGTAAAAGTGCTAAACAAAAAATTTGTGGAGATCTTTTTTAGGTCTCTAAACACTATCCTTTTTTGAGATAAGGGCAACTTTGTATTCACAAAAGATTCATCATCCAAGAGATGATGAATTGGAAACTTACATCCCAGAGTGTGATGAGCACACCTCCATGATGGTAATCAGATTGCAAGTTTCCCAAGAAATCAACTAATTCTAGCCCATCATCCCCCACCAAGTTTTGTTTACACCAAAAAAATAGAAGACTATTACAGTTTGTTTTAATCCTCTGAAAATTGATTTTCTGTCCTTCAAAACATCTAGCATTCCTTTCCTTCCAAATAGACCACCAGATACATGCCGGGATGAGCTTCCACCATTCTTCCTTCTTGCCTCTTACTTCCAACTCCTGGCTAGCTGTTCAGGACCTCCAATGTAGCCTTTGGCATCACCCAACTAATCCTCAGACTGCACAAAAATGTATTCCACAACCTTGTAGCGGTGTGACAGTGAATGAACAGATGATTATTTACCTCAGCTTCATGTTCACACATAAAACATCTTGAGCAAATATGCATGCCTCTTTTTTGTAAAGCTTCATGAGTAAGCATGCTTTCCTAATCAGTAGCCAAACAAAACATGAGACTTTTGATGGACATTTCACCTTCCAAATTAGTTTCCATGGCCACCTCTCAGTCAATGAAATATTGTAGTTCATCTTCCAATAGCATGACTTCACTGTGTAGATCCCTTGCTTTTGTATTGTCCATATTGGCTTGTCAAATCTTGGAGATGTACCTGGGAAATTATTGAGGACCTCTAATAACTTGGCAAATTCTTCAATTTCCCAATCGTTTAATGCTCTTCTAAAAATTAGCTCCCAACCCTGTTGATTCCAGTCTTGTGCCACAGTGGCATTGCTCTGCAAACTCAGGGTATACAAACGAGGAAGTAGGTTTCTCAAATTGCCTTCCCCTAACCATATACCATTCCAGAACTCTGTCTTTAGACCATCCCCCACACTGATGCATATGTTGCTTCTGAAGTGTGGCCATAATCTTCTAATGGTCTTCCAAACACTACATCCAAAAGTGCCCATAACCTCTTTAGTTGTCCATTGATTAAATAAACCATATTTGCCTGCAATGAATCTTCTCCATAAGGCTGTGTCTTCAGTACAAAATCTCCATAACCATTTCTGAAGTAGACAGCTGTTCTGTAGACTCAGGTTCTTCAGGCCTAAGCCTCCTTGGATTCTATTGAGTGTGATTGACTTCCACTTTACCAGATTATAGCCTCCCTTTTCCTTGTTACCCTGCCATAGAAAAGTTCTCCGTAGCCTATTAATATTCTTCTCAATGTTCTTGGGGATGGAAATAAGCTCATCATGTAGGTGGGCAGACCATCCAACACTGATTTGATGAGTGTTACTCTGCCACTCATAGACAGGTACTGGCCTTTCTATTTGGCTAGTTTCCTCTCACATCTCTCCAACACCACATTCCACACTTCCAGCTCTTTGTTCTTTGCTCCCAAAGGTAGTCCTAAGTATTTTGTTGGTAGTGCATCTACCTGGCAACCCAATGTTTCAGCTAGCCTAGACATATTATCAACATTATTGATAGGAAAGAGATGACTCTTCAACCAGTTGACATGCAGACCTGAAATGCCCTCAAATATAGTGAGAATAGCTCTTAAATGCCTAATCTGTGTCTCCTCTGCCTCACAAAATATAAGTGCGTCATCAGCATAAAATAAATGTGTGATCTCCATTCCTGCCTGTGCACTAAAGCCTCTCACCCATCCATTTATCTTTGCCTTCCTGAACATATGATTCAGTCCCTCCATGGTTATTAAGAATAAGAATGGAGACAGAGGTTCTCCTTGTCTGAGACCTCTCTGGGAGTGAAAGAAACCTTCGGGAGAAAACTTCACACTTGAAATGAAATACTTGATCCAGCCAATCCACTTGCTTCCAAATCCCATGTCCTTTAGAATTTTCAGGAGGAAATTCCAGTTAACATGATCGTAAGCTTTCTCAATGTCTAGCTTGCATAGAATCCCTGGTTTCTTTTGCTTTACCCTGGAGTCTACCAATTCATTGGCCAACAATGCTGCGTCCATTATTTGTCTACCTCTGAAAAAAGCCATTTGATGTTCATCAATCAGTTTCCAATGACTGTCTTCATTCTCTCCATCAATAACTTGGATATGATTTTATAAACTACTCCTATTAAACTGATAGGTCTGAAATCCTTAAGCTCAACTGCACCTGGTATTTTTGGAATCAAAACTATGAATGTAGTATTGAAAGATTTCTCAAACACACTCCCCTGATGAAAATTTTGTATAGACTACATCAGGTCCTCTTTCAATATATCCCAGCATTTCTTAAAGAAGTCCATAGTAAATCCATCAGGGCCAGGTGCTTTGTCCCCCTCACATTTTTTGATGATCAGTAGCACTTCCTCCTCCGTAAATGGTCTTTGTAACCATTCGTTTTCTTCCGTAGACACTGTTGGGCACCCTACAAAATCAAAAGAGGGCCTCCAGGACTCGGTTTCTGAGTAGAGCTTGGTGTAGAAGTCTATCATGGCTTCTTTAACTTCTGTAGGTTCCTGTATCTCCACCCCTTGTACCACCAGTCTGTCAATTGTGCTGTATCTCCTGTGTGGGCAGTTGCTTGTCTCTGAAAGAACCTAATGTTTTTATCCCCTTGTTTCAACCATAGCACTCTAGACTTTTGTCTCCATCGTGCTTCTTCTTATTTGGCCAGCACTTCCAGCTCTACCAGAATTGTTGTTTTTATCACCATTTCCTCATCATTAAGTATTCTGTTGTTCTGGATTCTATCTAGCTCAGTTAATTCTTCTAGCAAACAATTTTTCCTGTGGGCTACTTCAGAGAAGTTCTTCTTGCTCCAATCATTTAACTTTTGTTTTAGCATCTTTAGTTTACTGCTAAGCTTATAATCAGGGCACCCTTCTACCTCAAAGTTGTTCCACCACCCCTGCACCATATCATTAAAGCCATCAAACTTGAGCCACCAATTTTCAAATTTGAAACATGGTTTTCGATGCTCCCAGTTACCACTTTCCAACATGACAGGATTGTGATCTGACCCTACTCTTGGGAGGGTGCTTTGCTTGATGCTTTTGAAGTTTTCCTCCCAACTCATAGAATATAAGAACCTATCCAACCTAGCAGCACTTGGATGGTTATCCCCCCTGAACCAAGTGAACTTCCCTCCCAACAGATAAGGGTCATGCAACTCCAGTTCATCTATCCATCTGGAAAATTCATTCATGATGTTTGTAACTCTGCTGCACCCTCTTCTTTCCCCATATGTCTTACAGTGTTGAAAAATCTCCCCCTGTGACCCAAGGTCCTCCACATAGTTCCTTCATTGCAGCCATTTCTTCCCAACACTCTAACTTCTCTTTCCTGGTGTGTGGAGCATACACTCCAGTGAAGTACCAGGAAAAAGAATTTTGAGTTGATTCAAACTTGTAAGTGATTGAGTAGGTACCTTCCTCCGCCTTAGTGCCAGTCCATACTCTACTATCCCACCTAATAAGTATGCCCCCCTTACTCCCATCTGCCTCAATATATCCAAGCCTCATCTATCTACTAGACCAGGGCTGATAGGCAATCCCCTCAATCCCTTTGTTCACCTTGGTTTCCTGTAAACAGACCACGTCCGCTTTCCATTTCTGCAAACAAGTCTTAACCAACTTCTTATTGATGGTGTTGTTAAGACCCCTCACATTCCATGTGATCAACTTAATATTCATTTAAAAGTCAGGGTTAGAACCCTCCCCCTGCTTCTAGCACCTTCAACTTCTTTATTGAGACTAGATTGAAGCTTTTTCAATTCATTCTTGCCTATTCCCCTGCTCTTAGGGGTGCTAATAGCTTTCCCCTGCTTCTTGTTGTCTATCTCTGTTTTCCTTTCATCAATTCTCATGAGTAGTGCAAGAGTCTCTTTCTCAAATCCTTCAAATGCTACCTCATACGTGTTTCTCAACTCCAATATGTGTGAGTTAACCCAACTTGGTGCCTCAATTTCAGCCAAATCTTCCTCTGACAGGTTTTGCATAGCCACTGGTTCATCATCAAGAACTTGTTGCAATTGTAGTTCTGTCTGATTTAAATCTTTGGACGTATACCTTTCTTCCGAATGTCTGTCCTCATTGGTTAGTTTTGAGTTATGGGTTTGCATGTGTGCATTTTCCATCTGCTACTTTCTCTCCCACCATCTTCTCCTTCGTTATTTCCTCAGAGGATTTCTCCCATAGTTTGATTGCTTCCAGAAATTGAGAGGCTAGAGTCTTAATGGTTGAAAGCCCATTAATATCTCTCACTTGTTCCTCCCGTGATGTCTCATTTAAACCCAAATGGGTTTCAGAATTCCCTTTGGGTTTTAGGCCCAAATGAGCTATTGTGCCCAAATTTATTTCCCCTGAAATCTGGGCCAGAGCAGATCTTTTCATTAGATCTGCTGGGTGGTCCCCAGTAACCCTAGTTGATGCATGTGGTTCGTCACATGTCTTTGGTACGCTTTCCCCCATCTGTACTTTATCATTGTCACACCTCCTTTTACCCAAAGGTTTTCCATCCAAAACCTGTTGGGTAATACATGTGTTCAAGCCTTCTTCTCCATAGGATATCTTCGCCCGAGCTTTTGCCCAGAGTTGCATCGTGAACAAAATCCCTCTGTTTTCAATCGTCACCTCTTTCGGAATATTACTACCATCACCGTGAACCTTTATCCTAGCACATTTAATATGGTTCCGCAGTGCTGTTTCTTCTTCTGTTTCAGCCCAGCCCCCACAGTATTCTCCGATGAGTCTAAATATTTTTTGGGACCAAAGGTGAAGAGGTAGGCCTACAATCCTCACCCATGTCGTTTTGGGTCTGTTCATCAGTTCATATGTTCTGATTGAGGGATTCCACCTTCGTAGCTTTATTGGGGTTTTCATCCAGATCCAGTCTCCTTCCATGACTTGTTCTGCTATGAGTTTGGATGTAAACTCAAATAAAAAGAGACCATTCCTCGTCTCGTAGATGTTCAAGCCATTGACTTGTCTCCAATTAGTGTTGGACCACCTTCTGACCTCAGAGAGAGTTGCATCAGCATTAAAGCTCCCACCAAGCTCCTCTTTAAGACCCCATTTTGGTTTATTAAGGAGTCATTAATGCTAATATTTCCTCCACTTTTGACTGTTGAATTTGTCTCTATTGATTTCCCGTTCCTGTCTTCCCATTTAAAATTCCTGACCACCTCTGCATATGGAATATTGCTATCAGATAGCCTATATTCCTCTAGGTTATTCTCCCTCTTGTGGCTGCTGATGAACCTAGTCACCTTTTCTGCAATATCCATCCATCCATAATTAGTTGTCAACTCTGGTATGATGAGGACTGCCCTCCTCCTTCCCCTTACATTTATCAAACTGATGTAGCATCCAAACTTGTTAAAGTTACTGGCTATGAAAATTTCAGACAGAGTCTCTGTTTTCCTCTATCGACGAACAGCATTCCCTTTTGTCTTAGATACCTCTTTCAAGACCTGCACTATCCATTCCATTGATTTTCTGTTGAAGGAAGTCCTAGTAACCACATTCCTGCTCCTTTCGGTTCATTCATACCACACTTCTGCTGTCCCTGAGATTTTTTCCAGATCGTATGATTTAAATCCTACTGAAAAATAAATGGTGTTCTCCATATGTTGGGAAAAAGAAAGAAAGAAATAAAGGAAGAAAGAAAGAAAGGACTGGGTTTCTGGTGGTCAGAAGGGCCACCGGAGGTGAGGAGAGAGGTTGGTAGAGGGAAATTCAAATGTCATTGGGAAAAGTGCCTGAGAGCTTTTTGTCCTGTCTTTTTTGAACTAAACTCTATTCTGAAACAATCTTTCTGCCTATTCATGGTTTCACCTTTAAACTACCATTTCCGAAACTGAGACGGAATGCAATCTTTTATATATCTCGTTTCACAGTGTTATATGTGGAGGAATCCATTGTTAATAAGATGAAATCAGCTTTCTTTTCTTCCAATATGTGTTGTAGTGCTTAATAATGTCCTACATAAATTTGATTTGACAACAAATATACTGGGCAGTTCATTATATTTTGAAGTCAGTTCATTCTTGATCACAGGAACAGATTATTTTGAAGTATCTGTCATACTTTGTGCTTCACACTTCAAATGCCCTGTATATACTAGTGACACTTGGGACACAAATATTGGAATGGATAAATGTAGTGATTGTTTGGTGAACAGATATCATAGCAAGGCAAAAACAGTATAAAGTAGATTCTTGCATATTGATGGAAATTGTTGGAGTTGGGTAACATTGAATGTGATGTCTGAATTTCTTTGAATTTTATGGATTTGCTATTGTAGGAAACTGACAAGAGAGGAAAAAGGAAAGTGACAGATTTAGGAGGTGCATCATGTTTAAAGCTTAGGAGTTAGAAAGCAGACTTTACTCATTTCATTTTCTTTACTGTACTTAAAACAATTTTGGGTGTCTTATCGCTTTATTTAAGAAATTGTTCTCAGAAAGTCATGCAGCTTTATTTTTTTCTTCCTGTCCATGCTTTGCTTGTGAATAGAGCTGAGAGTTTTTTCATAGAGCGGAGGTCTTAGCATTAGCATAACCCATGTGAACTTTGGATTAAGCGGCATTTAGTAATTGACTCCAATTCTCACAGGATTTTATTGGGGAAGATACCTACTTCTGGTGGTCCAACGAATGCTTACACTGTTATTCATGGAAGGTGGGTTGGTAAGTCGTCACAAGTGCTATAGAGAAAATTTTCTCCATTTGGTGCTTGGACGCATGATTGTATCTTTGACGTTCTTTCTCACTGGAAAGATAATAATATATTTTGGATGGTGGTGGGGCTTTTTTGCTCATCATCCACCAGGATTCATTCTGGCTTCTTTCGTAATGTTCTTTTGATGTTCATAGTGATATAGTGCAATGTTCTTGTGCTAGTGCAAGCCTTCGGTTTTATATCTAAGATATGAGAGAAGTATGAAGGTTCTGCAGTTGGTCTAGGTATCTGCAGTGACTTAAGTTTTGTTACTGCTTTTAATCATTGTTGTCGCCATCATTGTCAATGTCCTGATCATTTTTGTTATATGTTTGTTATTCTCAATGTTATGGCCAATATCAATGTACCTGGCTCTTTAAAGAGGTTTAAGGCTCTTTAAATTAATTTTGAACCATCTATGTAGTAGTTAATGTATTTTACAAATGTATCTGCCTTAAAGTTATCCAAGTAAAGAGTTGCTTAAATGTCATGTTTAACAGAGGCATGCATGCAAGTTGTTACATCCGATATGCTTTTGCAGGTCCATGTCCAGTGGTCAACGTGGTGAGATATATGAGGTGAATGGTGATCAGGTTGCTGTAATTTTTGATGTTAGCGAAAAGCAAACCATGGAAGAAGAGAAAGACGAGAAACCCAAAGCACAGGATGTGAAACCATCAATATACTGGATTCCTGGTATGTATTATTCATTTGGATTTGTATTATTCATCTGGATTTCAGTAAAATTGGTGATAAAGTCATATTCTTACTAAGCCCTTCGGGGTGGCCCAGTGGTTTGGGCTTGGGACTTTCATGTTGGAGGTCTCAAGTTCGAAACCCCTTGCCAGCGAAAGCAAGGGGTTTGCCTTCTGGGTCGAGCTCGTCGCACCGGGCTTGCCTAGTGTGGGTTACCTCTCCTATGTGGTTTGCGAGCTATTGCATAGGAGCGGGGGGTTTTACCCTGTGCGCACCCAAAGGGTAGTGGCGCGGGTTTCCCTTGTCATTAAAAAAAAAAAAAAGTCATTCTTACTCAACTAAAAAAGAAGATATTTGGTTTTGGTATAACTTGTCAGCTGCTAATTGTGACTTCACATTGGATGATCTAAAAACTTTCTGTCTTAATAGACGACAGACAATTGGCATATTAATATTGGTGGAGATGACTTTTATTTGACCTGTCAATCTTTTTTTTTTTTTTTTTTTGCGGATAGGCTATTCAACATGAAATTTATTTGTCATAAAGAGAGTATATATTTTCAATTTCCCAGTTTCAACACTTAGTCTGTAGATCGAGTAGGTACAATGGTATTTTTTATATCTGAACATATATGCATAATTAAAAAAATATTTTTTTTTACCGTCTACTCTGCTTACAGCCAACGAGATTGAGCATGATCTTGATGCTCAGGCTGAAGACTGCTACATTGCAATGGAGGTGCTATGTGAGGTATGGTGCTTTAATTGATCAATAGTCTTTATGTTCTTTTACCACACTGATTTCAAATTCGAATTTTTTTTATTGAGACCATTCTATTTTGTGCAGGTTTTGAAGTCTGCACAGCCTATTATTGTGTACTTTCCAGATTCTTCATTATGGCTGTCTAGAGCTGTTTCCAAGGCAAATAGAAAAGAATTTGTGCACAAGGTGCAAGAAATGTTTGACCAATTATCAGGACCTGTTGTCTTGATCTGTGGTCGAAACAAAGTTGAAACAGGGTCAAAAGAAAAAGAGAAATTTGTAAGTCCATAAATTGACCTGTCTTATTCCTAGACTCTTTTCAGTTATTTTGCGTTTTAACTTCTTTTTATCTGTCAACAGACCATGATTCTTCCTAATTTGGGCCGCCTTGCGAAGTTGGTAATCCTCGTGATCTTTAGTCAAATTATGTCTGTTTGAACTTTTTAAGACTATTTGTTTTCTGTTGTGTGATGGGTACTTCATGACAAACCATTGTGGTATCTGAATAATGGCTTTAGCTGCTTAGGAGTTGGGTATTGAATGATGACCTTCCTATAATAGATGATATTTCAGTGACTAAATGCTGAATTCAATTTTATTTATGTATAGGTGACTAGTCAGGTGTGCTGTAAAATCATATCTTAGTTTGTACTTGATATCTCATTTCAAGTGTGCGCTGGCTTTATAGGAGGCGTCATCTATGGTTTCCTTGTAAATTGGGGTTTTGAATATTCACCTGATTTAGTTGCATTTTGTTGGTGAATTTTCCAAATATTTTATGCACTATTTTTTTTCAATATTTTGTTTTTTCAGCCTCTTTCTCTGAAACGACTAACGGAGGGATTAAGAGCAACAAAACGGTCTGTAGACGATGATATACATAAGCTCTTCTCTAACGTAATGAGTATTCATCCGCCAAAGGTTAGTTTTTTTTTGTGCTTATTGCAATACTTAGATTTTTATAGTAATTTGTGATGTATCGGCTGATGCTGTAGCTATGGGTGGCATGGTATGGTATTTGAAAGTTTTGATACTATAATTTTGGTATTTGGTTTAAAAAGTTATACCATTACCATACCAATTTAATTCGGTATGGTTCGGTATATTGAAGTTTGGTTTCAGTATTCTACGGTATGGTAATTCGGTAATCATAGTTGTTCAACTTCGACTAATATATATTCGTATAATAGAGTATTATGACTTCGGCAACTAAAATAGGTCCCAATTGTATCATACTAACACATTACACATATAGAAATATAAATCATATATTTATATAAAAGAGAACCCTAGGCCCACCTATGTGGTGCCACCACAAGCTATAATTTCCTTTTAAATTTATTTATTTCCAAAAATAGTCTTCCCCTTTCATGAAAAAGATGTGATTTTTATGAAAAATTGTGGCTTTTATGAAGAGTTGCTACTATTATAAAGAGTTGTGACTTTTATGAAAAATTGTGACTCTTATGAAAGGTTGTGACCTTTCTGAAGGGTTGTAACTTTTCCAAAGAGTTGTGACATTTCCGATAAGGCACAATAAACATTTGTTCACACTATCCTTTGTTGTTTATAAATAGAGGGATTTCCTCTCATTTTAAAACAACGAAGATTCTGAACTTCTTCTTCTTCTGCACAATTAAATATTCGTGTGCTTTGCTCTTGTTAAGTGAACGAGTGGTTCACTGACACCATTGTTTTTGTATCAATACACTTGTGAATAGAATCGTTCCATCCTGAGAGGATTTATTCCTTTAAACCTCGGGTACTAGAAGGGAATAATTTCTTTAAGGGGACACTGTGCATTCAGTGGGCTCAATTTTTTTCTTTCTGTTTCATTCTATTTTTATAGATCCTAGTATATTTTTTTACAGTCATTAATTTATGCTTATGATATTAATTGTTATTTTTGAGTACATGTTTTAAACTTTATTGTTTATGTTTCTGTAAAGTTATTGTGTATTTGTTAGTACAGATAAAATTATTTATTTAGTAGAAAATTTAATATCTCATGTTGATGTTTATTTAATTTCCAAAAAATATCAAATAGTAACACTTCCTGGAGGCAAAAGGATAAATTATAAAATCAAATTAAAGATGATTAATTGAAGGATAAATGATAAGATGTTATAATTATCATTTTCCTTTACATTATTAATGTTCTTTACTACGTAATCTTGTACGTAAGACAATATAATGTTTTAGTTTTGATGACTGATAGGTTTTAAGTATTATTTTATAAATTTTGTGATATCAAATTCCCGCGCGAAGCGCGGGTAATTTTACTAGTTCAAAATGAAGTCCAAACAACTCCTTTTGTTAATCAATTACATTTCAAATACATTTCAATCAAAATAGAGTAGTCAAAGTTTCAACTTCTGAACATTTAGTTTATATTAATATTAAGTTGCATATTTGTTTGTAAATATGTATGTTATTTATGTAACTATATACTTCGGTATGATACTCGGTATTTCGGTATTTTATCTTTAAATACCAAATACCGTACCAAATACCAAAACAAAAATATACCATATACCACACCAAATACCATAATACCAAAACCACAGTATTAAAAATTTCAGTATGATATGGTAAGATATGGTAATTTAGTATATACCATACCATGTCCACCCCTAGCTGGAGCCAATAGGGGGAGGAGATGTGTTTAGAAACCACATCTGCCTTCTCCTATTTTGTTCTCACTTTGTGCCTCTTAATCTTAGTAGAATTATAACCAAAGTCTCGCTAGTTGATCAAATGATTTTGTTGTCTTTTTCTGTGTAATATGGAAGTAATGTTTTTACGCAATTCGTAAATTTCCCCAAATGTGATCCACATATCCAGGAGCAAAGTGCCTAACTATGTTTTTTTTAGACAAATAACAGTTGTATTCAGTAAAAACTTAGCTTATTGCCAATACTTAAACCCCTGCCTAGAACCCTATACAATTATACATTGCCAATTCAATGTACTAAGGGGTCTTTTGGTAAGGTGTACAAGAATAATGTAGAATATAGTGTATTAATAATGCTAGCATTAGTTATACTTGCATTAGTTATGCTGAGATTTTTCTCATGTAGTGTTTATTTTGGTGTATTGAAAATAACATACTTCGCATAATTTTTTTTAGAAATATCTGTTTACAAAAATACACTCCATAAATATGGTGGAGATCATGTGGAAAAGGTTTTGAGGGACAATTGTGTCTTTAACCATGCTAATGCATGCATTAGAACCCATTGCATGACTAATGCATAGAAATCCATGATATTAGTAATGCATACCTCAATACACAAATAGAGTGTATTAGTAATGCAAGCATTATTTATACATAGGCTAAAAAAGTATACCAAAACAAGGTATTAGTAATACACAAAGCAAATGCATGCATTATTTTCTCCAATACACTAAACGACCCCCAACTCTCCTACTCTCCCCCATATGTTCTGTTTACACCAAAAGAACAAACTAAGACAATTCATCCTATTTTTCTGGATAGAACCGCTAGTGCCTTCAAAATGTCTACAATTCCTTTCTTTCCACACTGTCCACCATGTGCAAGCAGGAATGATCTTCCACCAGTCCTCCCCACCTCTACTTCAATACTCCTCCAATTATTCAGCAGTGCCAAAGTAGAACTAGGTATTAACCAAGTTATTCCCAAAATACAAAAGAACATGTGCCACAGATTTATAGTTGTCCAGCTGTGTAGGAATAAGTGTTTATTGTTTTCACCCTTATATTCACACAAAAGAAATCTTGAACAAATCTGAAGACCTCCTTTGTAGCTTATCTTGAGTTAGACAAGCTTTCCTAATCACCAACCAGACAAAGAATGACACCTTCATAGGGATATTTATTTTCAGACTTGTTTCCAAGGCCAATTCTTCCTTTACAGGACCTCTTTGATTCATCTGCCAATACACTGACTTTATAATGAAGGCCCCTTTTACTGTTTAGTTTCCACCTGAGTCTGTCTGCAAAATCCGTGCAGCCACCAAAAGTTCCCAATATCTGAAGCAGTGTGTCGATACTCTCTACCTCCCAGTCATTAAGACACATTTGGTTGATCATGTCATGTTGTCTGACTATGTTTTTCTGTGTATGGGTTTCATTTTTACGCAAGCCAAAGGTTTGCCAATATTTCAAATTATAAAAAGGTTCCCTAATAGACATGTATATTATCTTTGGTTAATGTTTAACAATAAGACAAAAGGGAAGACACTGAAACAGGATATATACCCCATACCTGGAGTCTGGAAAATAATTCGCTTCTTAATTGTGTGAGATTTCCCATATTTAATTTCTTTCCTATACGTCCAGCTCAATAGCATACCCTTAACATCACCCATTCTATCTAGAAAATTCCAAACAACTCCCAATCTGTTGGCAAACAGTGCAAAAGCAAATGAATTATGTCCTCTAACTTCTGAGATGTTATGGGTTTGTGGTGTGTTACCAGAAACAGTGCTTATAATTTTTTCATAATTATGTAGTGTTTTCCCATACTTCCAAGGAAACAGCTCACCGTTTCTACTTGTTCTTCATATTAATCAAAGATCGTCTTTTACTTTTGAAACTGTGTGTTTAAGCGTAATGAAGCATTAAACCATGAAAGATGGAATGATTTAGTCACTTGAAGTTGGTTATTATGGCAATATTAATGATTTTTGGTTTGGGTTTACATTTGCTTAAAGCCATTTCTATTCCAGTGAAATTGAGTTTTCTCTTTGAGGTATACATCTTTTTCATTGTTTTTAACTAAAACAAAATGGTGCGTGATATCATTTCATTTTGTTCTTTTAATCAATCATGTTATTTTTGTAATATTTCTGGTGTTGGAGTTGGCATCGATTATCCCCAAGAATTTGATGGTTTAGATCTCAATCCTCAACCCCTTTCTCTTTCTCTTTCTCTTTCAATGATGGTGATTAAGTCTGGGAAATACCTCAAAATATATTATCTGTACCTGCTTGTTGCATGAAGATGCTACCCCCCTGATGGTTACTAGTAGGATTTTTTTCTGTACAAACGTTTGTTTGAAGTTGTACAGTTAACTTAACTGAACTTGGTGGAACACTGAAAATGGAATAAAGATTTTCAATTTTTAACCAGCTCATTCGAATTAATAGAAGGTAAATACTGGATAACTATTATTATATCTGCCTGTGTCTTCCCTTCTAAAAATTCTTGTAGTCTGTATCGTATAAATCTAGCAAATAAAACTCCAATTGAGGAAGTGATCTTTCTTTTTTCTTCTCTTCTTTTAAGTATGTAGTGGAGAGAAACAATCAGTTGTAACACTAGAATTATGAAGTTACAAAATGATTAGGCATAGTTGAAATTTTAGGACCTTGCATTGATGAATGATTACCTAGCCCATCATGAAATAGTTTCTGGAGTTTCTAGTCTTTAAACTATCCCCACATCTCCTGTATCTTTCAGTCACCCATGCAGACCCATGGCCAGCATGCATGCAGTGACTCCATAAATAGCACTTTTTTAGTTCTGAAAATGGTAAAATGATTAGGCATAGTTGACGTTTATGACTTTGATGAGTGATTACCTAGCCCACCGTGAATTTATTTTTGGAGTTGCTGTTCTTTAAACTATCCCTACTTCATCTCTATCTCTCGGTTGCTCGGTCTCTCATGCTGACCATGCGTGTGCTAGCATGCAGCAACTCAAAAATAACACTTTTTTAAGTAATGATCCGTGTACAGCTTTTTTTTGTTTTTTTATGAAAATGGTAAGATATGTGAGTGTGTGTGTGTCCGTGCTTGTTTAGGTCAAGACTTGAGTGATGTCGGGACTTTCCAACTGACCATGCCAGGAACTGTACCGTACTCCCTGTAGCTCTTCTTTCTTTAATCTTGCAAGGTGGATAGAGAAGAGATATATTGTGATTTTCACTTACTTACTCTTAGTGTGAGAGGAATACACACCAACACTTATTGCTTCAATACGCCTGACATGTGGGACACTAATAGGTTAAAACATATGAATTTCTTTGTCACAACACTTACATTTTTTGATGAAGATTGTCACAACTTCTTGATGAAGATTGCCACAACACTTTCTTTTGTGCTGTTGTTCGTAGTTCTTTGAAGTTCTTCCGTTCGTGCATTTATCTTCTTAAGCATTGTTTTCAGTTTGTGGTTTCTCATCCTACTGTTGTTTTCCTGTTTGCAGGAGGAAGATCTTCTTAAGACATTTAATAAACAGATTGAAGAAGACAGGAGAATTGTAATAGCTCGTAGTAACCTAAATGAATTATACAAGGTATGGACAAAGATATGTGCTTTGGGATGTATTTTATTCTATTTAAGATCTTCTAGCAAATGGTTGGGTACCTCTATGTGTTCATTTAGTCGCACGTTTAATTGTCTCTGTATTGTTGGTTCTTTTTGTCAGCTGGAGTTATCACATCTTTTATCTATATTTCAGGTTCTGGAAGAGCACGAACTTTCATGCATTGATTTGTTGCATGTAAATACTGATGATGTGATTCTGACCAAGCAGAGTAAGTGTTTGTGTGAAATCATGATATCTTGTTCTTTAATTCTTTTGATTGAAAAAATCAGAAAAGATTGTTCCGCTCACTTGGTCATAGATATACTTATATTTGAGTTCAACTTTTGTGCCTTTCTCCAGTTTTAGATAATATTGAGATTATATTATGGTTTCTTTATGTTATCACTAAAATAATACTCCCTCCATCTAGAAAAGAGTGACTGTCCAAAGCACTAGGTCAAACTATCTAAACTAAATAGAACTAGGATATCGATTCCTCTAATTTTGCAAATACGTTATAATCAGTATTGAGAACACTGTGATGCAAAGTGACGCAAGCCATGTACTTCAGAGAAGTGTGCGTTTCAAATGACAATGTGCGAAGTGATCCTGATGAGAAGTGGTTTGCCTTTTGAATCTCAAATTTGGGGACTTGGATTAATATCATATTGTATATTGAATTAATTTAAATTTGATCATGATAGTACTAAGGGGCTGTTTGGATGGACTTATAAAAAGTTACTTATAAGTCAAAAGTTAAAAGTCACAAGTAGATGGTACCCTATTTTTAACTTTTGACTTATTTTAAAACTTTTTTGGCCTAAAAATGGGTGCTTAGCAACACTTTTCAAACACCAAAACTAAAAAACTACTTAAAAGTCAAAAGCACCTAAAAGTATGTTAATCCAAATGGGCACTAAATCCATATACATTTGGTAGCTTTTAAATTCATGAATTCTATACTTCACTTCAAGTGAGTGTGCACTTGAATTCTCTCTTTTTGCGCCAAGGCTCATTAATCCTGTCACGTTTTCTGCTTTTCGCTATTACAAACACTGTTAAAGAGTACTGTAAAGCTCAATTTTTATAATTGAAGATATTTAACAAATGCTTGAATCAAAACAAAAAATATTTAAGAAATGACTGAAAAAATTATCGTAAAAGAAACAAGTGTGATTCCCCCAAATAGTAACAGTGTCAAATGAAATGGGGCAGTCTAGGAAGGAACCTGCATCAAAATAAACAACACTGTTAGGTTCTATGGAAGGTAAAGCTTAATTTCATAAATTTTAAAGGAAAGCTAAATTGCGTTAATCTTTGGTTTCTCTTACATCTTCAGAAGCTGAGAAAGTTATTGGCTGGGCCAAAAATCATTACTTGTACACATGTGTCCATCCATCTATTAAAGGGGATAGATTGTATCTGCCTCGTGAAAGGTAGTTCTATTTTTACTTTTTTGTACGTGTACAACGTCTTTTGTTTTGCACAAACTTGAAGCTCATTTCTGCTGTTTATCATGCGAAGCGTTGAAACTGCAATTTTGAGGTTGAAGGAGCAAGAAACAATGTCAAAAAAGCCTTCTCAAAATCTTAAGGTATTATCCCCTGATTTATTGCTATAAAATAGGCATAATAGATTGGGACCCCCTGAACTTGATGACTTTTGTTCAGTGCTCGCCTAAACTTGACGTTGGCCTAATTATCCCTGAACAAAGACATTTCAGTATCCTCCCCTATACAAACTCAACCCATGGAAGTGTGACACACGCACTGCCACAATTTTTTGTCCTCGTGGCATTTTTTAGAATAAAATTTTTGTTCTTACCCTTTTAAATCCACCAAATTATTTAGATCATCCTTTTCGGGCCAAATCTGGAAAAAACTTGGAACAGCGTTATATTGTCTACAACTTGGCTAATGATAATGATATTCTAATCAAGTTGTTTTTACATAATTGGCCAGAAAGAGAAGAAATCGAAGTTTGAACATCAGCGTGTATGGGGTTGAGACTATCAAATTGTCAATTTCGGGGTAGTTGGGCCAAGATAAAGTTCGGGTGCGCACTAAATAAAAGTCAAATTTGGGGGGAGGAGGGGGGGGGGGGGGAGTCCTGATAAGTTCTGCCTATAAAATAATATGTTCAGGGATCTAGTTTTTATTACCATGGATCACTTTCAAATTTGTAGAATCTTGCCAAGGATGAGTATGAGAACAACTTTGTGTCAGCAGTCGTTCCACAAGGTGAAATCGGAGTCAAATTTGATGATATCGGTGCTCTTGAAGAAGTAAAGAAGGCATTGAATGAACTTGTAATCCTACCAATGCGGAGACCAGAGCTTTTCTCCCGTGGAAATCTGTTGCGGGTATTTTATTCTTCATGCTAGAAATCCCTCTTAAAAAATAAAAATAGGACGTTTTAGGTACTGTTTAGTTATTTTATCTTTTTCTTAATCAGCCTTGCAAGGGGATTTTACTCTTTGGGCCTCCTGGAACTGGAAAAACTCTTGTTGCTAAGGCTCTTGCAACAGAAGCTGGGGCTAATTTCATCAGTATTACTGGTTCAACCCTTACATCAAAGGTGAGTTGAGAAAAGGACTGGTTTTGGTTTTCAAATCATTAGATCTTTCTGGGAAATCTCCTGTTAGGTACTTTGTCTTGTGTTTTTGTTATCAATTATCATCAGAAAAGATTAAATTCTTATTTAGATTAGAGCATCACTCAGATGTGAACATATTTTTATACTAAAAAGAAAAAAAGTTTTTTCTCAAATATATATAGCCCAACACAATACATTGCACCCATGTAGCCATATTTTCAGTTTATACCCACATAGCCAACTTTTTCCGCAATAATGTTTATACACCTAGTAAACAATATTGTGAGTAATATTGGAGAAAAATATTGTTGAATTGTGTATCTACAATATATTACACAGAGAACCTATTTATAGACACTATAATACAATCCTTTACCAAGTAGGATACTATTCCTATTCCTATTCTAAGTAGGATTGTATATGCCTATTCCTATTCTAACACTCCCCTTAAGCTGGTGCATACAAATCATTTGTACCTAGCTTGTTACCGATGTAATTAATACGAGGACCGGTGAAAGACTTGGTGAAGATATCGGTAAGTTGATTACTTGACTTCACAAATTTTATTACAATATCTCTCTAGCAACTGTTTGATCCAAACTAGCTCACAAATTATTACATCTATTGTTCGATATTCTGCTTCTCCACTAGATCGAGCAACCACAATCTGTTTTTTACTCTCCTATGACACTAAATTACCTCCTACTAAAACACAATATACAAATGTAGAATGTTGATAAAAGGGTGATCTTGCCCAATCAATGTTTGTATATCCAGGGATATGTATTGCAAAACAAATGCATCCGAATGACTATCACAAGGAAAGTCATAAATTGACTTACAACACTCACAGGAAAAGAGATGTCAAGTTTAGTCATTGTGAGATAATTCAAATTTCCAACTAGCCGTCTACCCACCTGTCTTGGAAGGAGTTTGATATTCGAATCCGTATGAGTGTCAATGGGGCTACATCCCACCATTCTTGTCTCTTAAAGAATGTCTGAGAAATACTTGTGTTGAGAAATAATAATACATGATCTAGACTGAGTAACCTCAATACCTGGAAAATATTTCACTCTGCTGAGGTCTAGTCTTGAAATGCTGAAAGAGATGTTGCTTCAAATTAGTAATATCATCTTGATCATTGCCGGTGATAATGATATCTTCAACGTAAACAATCAAATAAATACACAGATTTCGTGCAGAATGGTGATAAAATAGAAAGTAATCAGATCCACTATGAGTGATGCCAAACTGCTGAATTATTGTGCTCAACTTCCCAAACCAAGCTCAAGGAGACTGTGTCAGACCATAGAGTGACCTATGCAATCAACATACAGGGCTGCTAGACTCCCCCTCGCAACAAAACCAGGTGGTTGCTCCACAGAGAACATTGTTTCAAAATGTTTAGTGGTAACATTGTTTGTGGTTACAATTAGTTAGCAATTTTTAGGATATAAAGGTATATTGTGACTGGAACTCTGTTTTAAGCATGATATGTCAGAAAATTCTTGTTACCTATCAAAACAAAATGAAAAAATATTCATGTTGTCAACCTAGCCAACCCAAACTTGTTTGGGACTGAGGCATTTTTATTGTTGCCAATCTACCTCTTCCTCTCAAGGGTGTGTCTTGGGTCTCTTTTCGATGTTGCTTACAGTCATATTTTCTGAAAGCCTGATTGCTTCCTCTAAAATTTTATTGAACTACTTTTGTATTATACCTAATTTCTCCTTTTGCAGTGGTTTGGAGATGCTGAAAAGCTTACCAAGGCACTCTTCTCATTTGCAAGTAAGCTGGCTCCTGTAATAATTTTTGTTGATGAGGTAAAACTCCTATTTCATGTGATGCCACTTTTTCTCATTATGCTTAAACATCATTTTCATAAACAGGATGTTCGTCTCGTCTTCTTGACAGAATCTTAGTGTGCTTGATCCGGATTTGTTCTATGTGTCAGCATTAAGTTACTAATGTATTTTGAACTCTAAGAATTGTACGCTGACTGCCTCTAATTATGGGAACAGTGGACTCACATTTGATTATTTATAGTTCAAAAACTACATGAGGGTCTAATGGTGAACATTTCTTATGTGAGACCAGTTGTATCAATATAACCATTACTTGGTCAGCTTTGCTGTTGATCATTCTATAAAGCAACTGTCTAAAACTTTCAGTGCTGGTTCAACCATTGTACAGCTTAGACCAAAATGGTTTGGCACAAACTGCTCAGTTCACCTGTGACGACAGAAATCCAGAAACCGCTTCTGCTGGTTTGGCACACTGTTGCCCCTTAAAAATTAAGATTCTTTCTCTGTTAGGTCTGGATCTCTTATGCCAGAGTTGCTTTATTTCAGTCAAAATCAAAGCTTCTACTAGAGGTTTTGCAACAGAAAGCATGCTTTGTGCTTGGATTTGATGAAACATTCCTGATCATATAACACTCTTTAAATGCAAGATATAAGTAATCTAAACAATGCAAGTACATGGTGAAATTTTTTAATCTTTGCATAGCATTAATGCTCGGCTGAAGCACGTAGACGGCATGTTTTTTCTTCTCTTAAAACTGGATCATACTTCTCAACATAAGATGTTTTAAGTGTAATTTCTTCATCTGTTATTGTTCTGTTGGATCAAAACAGGTTGATAGCTTACTTGGTGCTCGTGGTGGTTCATTTGAGCACGAGGCAACTAGAAGGATGCGGAATGAGTTTATGGCTGCATGGGATGGTTTGAGATCAAAGGAGAACCAGAAGATCCTTATACTTGGTGCAACAAATCGTCCCTTTGATCTTGATGATGCTGTTATTCGCCGTTTACCTAGGAGGTATCTTTTTGTTGTATTTACAAATGGTAACTCAAACTTCCTAGCCACAAATTCATATTACATCCTCATAAATCTGGTGCTTCACTACTACCAGATGCATCTAGTATGGATATCTTTCCAAGAATGGACTCATGTCAAATTTGAACAGGATAAAACCATAGATAGGCTTTAGACGTAAAGCTGCTGATAATTATGGGGTTATATTTCAGGATATATGTGGACCTACCAGATGCAGCAAATCGCTTAAAGATACTAAAGATAATTCTTGCTCGGGAAAATTTGGAGTCGGAATTCCCCTATGAGAATCTTGCAAATGCAACTGATGGTTATTCTGGCAGTGATTTGAAGGTAATAGATTATCATGTCAAACTATTATATGCTGGCATATTTTTAATTTGTGTCTTGTTCATTACCAAATTTTTTTGCTCTGGCATCATCTACAGAACCTGTGCATTGCGGCAGCTTATAGACCTGTTCAAGAGATACTAGAAGAAGAGAAAGAGGTAAGTTCAATCTGTAATTGGTGATAATATCTAGCACTTTTTCAAGGGCTGTTTATTCTCTGTCATGGAAAGTGGGCCCATATTAGGATAGCCATGTATGAGTTTTATGATGCTGCATGAAAGCTACTGTAGTTATGGTTGGTCTTAAATTTGGTGTTAATTGTTTCATCCTCTTTGAACCTTCAACTTTGATCTCTCATAGTGGTGTCGGAAAGTTCTCTCCAAATCTTTGCCTGTATAACAATGAATATTCTGCTCAACTTTGGCAATTAAATCATGTTATGTATTGAACACTGTTATGTCCTTTTTCCAAACCACGTATTTTAGGAGCCTAATCCTGCAGTGCAGTGCTCACATCCTGCATGGACCTGAATAAATAATGGATGATTAAGTTTGGGCCAGCGTATTTTAGGTGGCCATTCCACATGGCCTTATTATTCTCCTTTATATGTGTTTGTTCTTGTCAAAGAATTTCTTTTTCTTAATGAAACTTTTCCACGGAGATATATTATGTCATTTACTTTTTTAATCAATAATGAAAAATTGTTGTCATGCTTCTTCTAATACCTTCCCTATTTCTTTTCTCAGCCTGAATCACTGGGAAGTAGAAAAGATGGAATTCCAGTGTTAAGACCTCTCACTGTAGACGATTTCATTCAGTCAAAAGCAAAGGTAAATGATCTTAACTGGGAATTCTAACTGAAGGGCCTGAAATTAAATTTGTAAAGCTAGATTTCAATACGTTCCTCGATAAAGTAGGAGGAAGTGTCAATATTTTGTGCAAAGTGCTATTAACTGATATGGCTCATATAACATTGTGCAAGCATTGTATCTGCTGATCTTATACATTACCTCTCTGTTCCCATCACGGATTTTAACAGTTGGTTGTTAGCTCAGCGATAAGTTCATGAAGGTATCCTTAAGGTTTTCTAAAACTGTTTCATGTTCACAATACTCAGGTGGGGCCATCTGTTGCATATGATGCCGCAAGCATGAATGAGCTGAGAAAATGGAATGATCAATACGGTGAAGGTGGAAGTAGGAGAAAGTCTCCATTTGGCTTTTAAGTCCAACATTAACTGGCGAAGGAGGTAGTTAGCGAGTCCACCATTTGGCTTGCGACTCTAAATTAACAGAGTACGTTGTCGTTAGAATTGTTTTTAGGAATGCATAATTTTTTTTGGAAGGTTTATATTTTTTCTTTACCCCAAATGTTCCAATGAGTTGCTTTACTTGTTAAGGTTTGTTAAGTAATCAAGTAACAAAGCAAGCAGAGATAGGTTTAGCAACAGAGCTATATAAGAAACAGGCTTTAGAATGCCAATGTATACTAATATAAAGTTCAATTTTGTAGTTCTTGCTCTGTTACAAGGGAAAAAAAAAAAAAATGAAATGTCGAACATCATAAATAATTTTTTTCTGCTGTAATTTAATGAAACCTTGATTTCTATTTGTTAGATGAAGCTGTGGAACTTACAAAAGCATATTTTTTTTGTTTTTTTGTGAATTAGTTCTTGAAGAGGTCTTCTCTCACAACAGATTTCTTATTTGCTCTTTTTCCTTTTCGTTAGATCACATTTTTTTTTCTTCCATTTTTCCGTTCGAAGATACAAATGGAATTTATATGTTTGAATGTAAGCCATAAAATAGATTGGCAAATCTCCACAGGGAATGGCGCATTTGTGTAATAATATGGTACCATGGTGGACAAATTGTTTGTCAACTACTAATAACATTCTGGAACTACTACCTCTGTCAAATTCAAAGATGCATGATGACACATGAATCAATTGTATGAGAAGTAAGGTTAGAAGTCCCATTAGAGTTTTCGATACACTTAATTATTAAAAGGCTTACAATATTTCCTCTTTGGAAATTTGGCATGACACATCAATGTAAAATTTCTATTTTGGTCACCCAATTTAAGAGTATACATCAAATCCTTTAGAATTTGGCAGCAAAACTTAATCAAGTTCTTTAACTATATGAACGTTTAAATACCCCTCTTAACAACTTTGACATGAATTAAATATCACCCTAGGGGGTGACGTTGTAGAGTGAGTGCACCCACTCGCCTAAAAGCGCATGAAGAAATTAAAAAAAAACTAAATTTATAAAATCACACACGTCATTTTTTATATGTCAATGTGTAATTAATATATTAATTTTTTTAGAATATGTGAATTTTCTTTATTGGCCCAAAAAATTTTAATCTCCTTTTTTGAAATAGTATACATTGAGGCTGTACTCTATAACAATCTAATGTATATGTCTTCAAATTGAATGCTTATGTGTTATGTATGCGCCGTTGAAAGTATGTATTTATTTTTAAATTAATTTTTAATTGAATTTGTATACATATGTTAAATCATTGATTTGTATTCACCTAATAAAATGATAAACATTTATATTTCATACCTTGATTCATATTCACCTAATAAGCTCTGCTAATAAATTCGCCTAATAAATTTATATACATTTATTTGTATTGTAATTCATTGTTTCGTATTTGATAAATTGGTATACATTGGTTCTTATTCACCTAATAAGTTACTATACATTTGATTTATACTCACCCAATAAATTGTATACATATGAAAAAAAAAAAATTCAATGGTAGAATTAAAAAAAATAATATTTTAACTAATACTTACTGAAAATAAAAAAGGAACAAAATAAAATAATGAATGCCTAATTTTAGGGAAACAAGATAATTGAATCCCTACTTTTAAGGGTATTAGTAACTAAATAAGAAAAAAAAATGAAATAATTGAATTAATAATTATAGGAATATCTAGCAACAACATAAAAAAAATGGATCCCTTATTTTAGGGATAAAATAACGTCAAATAAGGAGGAAAAAAATTTCTTTCTCTCCCCTATTTTTTTTCAAGCAAAATAAACGGATAGAAAGTTTGGCTAGTTAGTGCCAATTTCTTTAGGCATAAAATTTGTTAAATACTTTTGGGCTAAAAACAACGAATTTTATTCTAGACTTGTACATTTGTGTCAAATCCTTTTTTTTCTCTCTCTTTATTTTGTTGTCTTTCTCAATATAGCTTCTTCTCCATTGATTAGTAATCCACAAAACACAACACTAATATCTTATTATTGACGTCAATTTCACAAATATAAATTTTCTTAAATTTTGAGTGACTTATTTTGATTTTTTAATTCCCACAAGACAGTTTCAAGAGGTAGGGGGTAGAGGCAAGAGATTCAAAGAAAATAATGTTATTAGGGTTTTATCCTTATTTTCGTACCTTATTTGAACCTTATTTTTTCCTAAAAGAAAAGACGAAACATTACCATAAATGTTTTTACTTTTCATGAAAGGAAAATATATTTTTCTTCCATATTTTGTTTATTCTTTACTTTAGAGCATGAGCTCCAACTTTCAACCACTACAAACTTTAATGCTCGGGCTCCACTTTTAACTCATGTATCTTTACTTTCAACGCACGAGCTCCACTTTTAACTCATGCATTTTACTTTTAACGCATGAGCTCCACTTTCAACTTATGCATATTTCTTTTAACGCATGAGCTCCACTTTCAACCCTGCTCAAAACTTTTAACACAGGGCTCCAATTTTTAACCCATATCAATTTTTAAATCATGGTAAGCAGCAGTGATACATGAAGATTTTGTGAAGAACACAATTATCAAGCATATGAAGAAGACGGATCAAGATTTGTCAAGAAAATCTAACCAAAAGGGGAGATTTGTTAGGGTTTTGCCCTGATTTTCTTACCTTATTAGAAGTTTATTTTTTCCTAAAAGAAAAGACAAAACATTACCATAAATGTTTTTACTTTTTATGAAAAGAAAATATATTTTTCTTCCATATTTTGTTTATTATTTCGTTAGAGGGAAAGTCTGGAATCCTATAAATTGAAGACCCATCTCATAACAAAAAAATACAAGAACATCCACAATGTAGTCGTTTAGAGACTTTTGTTTATGAGGAGATTTATTCTCTCAACAATTTTAGTACTTTTATTTTATATTAGTTTTCATAGAATAATATTATGTTTTTAGTATAAATTTTTATCATCTAATTTATCACCGTCTTAATCTGCAATTGTAAGCTTCCGCATGACGTCCTAATCACTTTCGAACCCAACACATGTGGTATTGTAGTAGTTCTTCTGTAAAATTATTTAAATTTTTCTTGAATTTTTTGAGTGACTTATTTTCACAAGACAGATTCGAGGGCGAGGGGAGGAATTCTAAAGGAAATTATTTTATTTACAAGATAAAACTTCTCAAATCTTAATTCAAGTTCTCTTTATTTCTTTTTTTTTTTTCTATATGTTTCTGTATAATAAAATTAACTAGCAACATCCCTATTTATAAAAGTAAGAAGTCAAATCAAACTAAGACTAGAAACTTATTCCTATATGAACTAAACAAATTCTAACTAGACATTAATTAAACAAATACAAAAAATAGCAAATCCTAAACAACTTAGGAATCTTACTCCAACTTTGAATTGTAATTTCAACATTCTCATAATTCAAAGTTGTATACTCTTGCTGTTTTCTTCTTTTCATTGTTGGTGTATTAGAATACTTTTCTTCAATCTTCAATTTCAATCTTGTCGTCATTGTTGTTTTTGAAAACTTCTCTTCAATCTGTAAATTGTTGAAGTTTTTCTCTTCAATTCTCATTTGTGTTGACGCACTTTCTCTCCAACTTTAAAGTGTCGGAGCACTTTTTTCTCAAACTCACAATATTTTTTCTGTTGATTGTGTTGAAGCACTTCTCTACAACTTTCATGTGTGGGAGTACCTTCTTTGCAACTCACAATATTTTTTCTCTTGGTTGTGTTGGAACACTTCCCTCCAACTTTCAAGTGTTGGATCATTTTCTCTCCAACTAAGGGTTTTTTTTCTCTTGATTGTGTTGACCACTTCTCTCCAACTTTCAAGTATCAGAGCACTTTATCTCCTATGATCTTACCAAATTCATCAATGGATCCTTTTTCATCCATTGAGTACCAAAGAAACCTCAATTCATCTCCTATGATTCTTACCAAATTCTAGGGTTTCGTGTTTACGTTATGGATTTTCTTGATGTAAGTATTTTCAGCATAATTGATCTATTTATGCATGATTTAATCTTAATTACATGATTTCAAGGCATTTCACATAACACATGCTATATGAATATGTTCATTATGAGCTCAGATTTGAGATTTTGCATGCATTATGAATTTGAAGAGATTATGATTCAAGGAAACTTTCAAATAAAGTGTCAACATGATTTGTGAAATTAGGTTGCTTCAGATTGAAGTATTCTCATTACGTTTAGGTGCTTTCGATTAAGTGCCTCTTATACACTTATTATGTTATGAAATATGATATTTTGAAGGATCAATTTTTATGATTATGAGTCTTCGGGATTGAATTGGTATTACTATATTCTTACCATTTCAAAGACTAAAGATTATGAATATGATTTGATTATACATATTTTTGTTTGGAGTTTATTTAGCACCGAATCAAACCAGTGGCGATTATCCATGTCCCTGAACTATGTGCCCTTATAGAAATGTCTTGATTGGACAATATTCAGTGGATCCTCTGAAGCTTAAGAACCGGTCCTTACTTTGACAAGTAGGACACCCTCTTTTTGGTGTGGGAGCAGTACACTTAACTCCATCTTATACCTCACATGATTTATGTCGGTTAACAGTAAACCTCCCACAAAAGAGTATAATTTCTCATTTAGCTTATTTTTTATACATATGTCATCACTTTACTTACGATATGATTTTAGACTATTGCATTGACCCTGCTTATGATTTATGAACTAAGCTTAATCGATTTGATATATTTTACTTGCTCATGCATTGTCACATTTTGAGGCTTATCATGTTATCACGTTTATACTCATGCATCTTTTCTCATCATACTCAATGCATTCCGAATACTGACACATACATTTTCTTTCTTGTGCCTACATTATCCTATAACATAGATTCAGACGTTCCTCCATATGATTGTGGCTAGTGGATTAATAATCTTTAGTTAGCTTTTAGTGAGTCCTCATGGTTCAAGGGTATGACCATCATACGACTTCTTATGTTCTTTCAGTCGTTTTAGTTTCCAGATTTATTTTGTGGGCAAGGGCTTGTCCTAACCGCATCTATAAGGAGTAGAGGCTTATATGTCAGACATAATATATTTCCGTTTATTTTAGTCTTGTACTCTAATTTTGGTATCACTTGAGATTGTCTATTGAGGTTTATGTTCCGCTTTATATCTTTATTCGAGTTGTGTTGATTATCAGTGCCATGCTAATGCCAAGTGGCTTGTTTAGAGTCTTTCAGAATTCTATTCGTCATGTCATGCCTAGGGGGTAGTTTGGATTGTGATAGAGCAACATTTAGGGGCTGTGCTCTAGATTTTGAGAGATCGGCGACTTTAAGCCAAGATCTAAAAGTGTGAGTTTTGGCTGGAGTATGTAGTAGTTTTTAGGCATGGGGTGTCCAAGGATAGCATCTTGGTTGATCTGATGAAGATTGAGGCTATTCGTAATTGGGCTAGGCCTACTTTAATTCCTGAGATTCGGAGCTTCATCGGGTTAGCCTCCTACTATAGGAGGTTTGTTGAGGGTTTCTCATCAATTGTAACTTCTTTGACTCGGTTGACTTGTATCGATGCTCCGTTTGAGTGGCCAAATTAGTGTGAGTTGAGCTTTCAGAAGCTTGAGGAGTTGATTACTACTACTCCTATTTAGAATCTCCCAGTAGAGGTAGAAGGTGAGTGTTTCACAATGTATTACAACACATTCGACATTGGTTTGGGTTGTGTATTGATGCAACATAGCCATGTGATTGCATATGCACCAAGGTAGCTTAAGGTGCATGATCATAACTATCCCATTCATGATTTGGAGTTGGCGGTAATAGTAGTCATGCTTAAGATTTGGAGGCGTTACTTTTGTGGAGTCCAATGTGAATCTACACTAATCACAAGAGTTTGCACTATATTATGAGTCAGAAAGACCTCAACTCGAGGCAACCTAGGTGAATTGAACTCTTAAAGGATTATGACCTCTCCATTCTATATCATCAAGATGAGATATCTTAACAGGCCATTCCAGTTGAATGGTAACCATTTCAAGAGATGGAAGGGTAAAATTCTTTTGTGCTTAAGTCTTCTCAATGTTTCTTATATGTTAACGAAGAAGAATCCTTATAAAGTTGACAACACCTCCATGAATGATGATCAACTTATTTCTCTTCAAGAAAAGTGAAAAGAACGATGTGAATTCCTATTAGTGTCAGTACTATATTCTTAGTTGTCTATTTGATAATTTTATGATTATCATGATAAAACTTACTCTAGTGCAAAGAAAATTTTGAAAGAATTGTAGAGTAAGTATTGTTGTGCCGTAATTTTTCTATCTGTAGAAAAAATTACTTTTTGAAATGTTCTAAGTATAAAACAATTTAAGAAAAATACTTAGAAAAGAGTCGCCACTTAATTTTTTAAAGAAATCAAGAAAACTTATAATTTTCAAAGATTTAAACAGAAAAAATCGTTTGAAAATACCAAAGAGGGTTCGGGGTTCAATTTACACTTCGAGAAGGGTTTAGGCATTCGAAGTGCCCGCTAACATGCGGTTGACCTGCGATTTGACTAAATGATTTTTGACTAATTCTTTAGAAAATGATTTAACATAAAAAAAATTAATAAATCACAATATTGGATTAACTTTAAGAAAATAAATAAATGACACATTTTATTCCATTTTATTTTTAGGGAAAGGGACCTAAAAATGAAACGATCGAATTAAATTGCAAGTGATTAGAATTTAACAAAACTAGATTAGTTAGCATTCGTTTGAATTGTTTTAAAAATAATTTACACCAATTTAGTTTATAAACCAAGATATCATTTCAAATTAATTAAAAGTAAGCGAAAGTTTTGAATTGAAAACATTTGAATAAGAAAATAAAGGATGCAAGAGTTGATAAAAAAAAATGAAATTTATCAAAGTAAACCAACATAAATAAATAGTTCATCCTTTGGGGATTTAATTAAGTTAATTAACAATTAAAAAGTTAGAGTTAGACGACAATAATAAATAATCACAATTAAATAATTAAAGAGTAAGAGAGAAATTTGAATTTGGGCCTCATTTTGGACCAAATTCGCTGGAAGTTTTTGGACTTTTTCCCAATCCCGTTTTGGGTATATACGGGCTATATATCAGTGTATATCGGCACACATATCAGCCCTTTTCGCGTATTTTCTGCTTCCGAACACCTGTACTTCTTCTCAGCCTTGTATTTTCACATTTTTGACCTGTATATCAGTGTATAATGATGTATACAACATGTATACAGCCCCTGTTTTAGGATTTAATTCATTTTGCTGCAGGCTCATATTCAACCTCTATATTTAGCATGCATATAGGTATATATCAGCTGTATGTTGTCTTTTCCACCTGCGTTTTTGACTTCCAAGACCGTATTTCAACTTTCTTTTCTTCCTCGAACACCGGAGGCTGACCCAATAAGAGGTTTTAGACTTTTGGAGACCATCCAAAAGTTAGGGAGGAAGATTTTGAGTCCACCTTGAACTCAAAACGTGGATTTTCACGCGAGGGAAGAGAATAATAAAGATTAGTATCCCAACAAAATTTATTGAACAAGTCAATTAAATTATTTCACATAATTTTCCCACAAACCAACAATGTTTTCAGGTATCTCATGTTAACAGACCAAAATTACACTAATAACAGACGTGGAAATATGAGTATCAAGACAAAGTAGTTCTATCTAAGCTCAAGCTTTGAGAAACCCAAATAGAGCCATAAATAAAGCCATGCTGCTTTAAACAATTATAGTCACTGTAAACTCTAAAATTTATCAAGAAAAGTTTTCAACAATAGGCAAAAAGACACAATCATGAAAATCCTAGCATTGAGAGATGATTAACCAAAAAAAAAAATCTGCTTAACTTTAGGTGAAAACAAAACATATGTAAGATAACTTCTATGATGAAAGGATTCACATAACTAGCATCAAATTAGAAACAAAATAAAATAGCTAATAACTTCATCTCAAAATTTACATGAGTTAATCGATCAAACCATATTCACGTGCAACACCAAAAAATACTAGTGATTGAGTAAGCAAACCTAACAGCTGCAAACCATATCTAAACAGAAAGTTATAATGAACTTAAACCACTAGTTGAGAACTTGCTGCAACAATACGATAAAGAAAACTACCGAAATCGCGAATAACAGTGACTCAAAGCAGAACGACGTAGCTAACATATTCATTGACACCGAGAAAGAGAAGAAAAATAAAATAAATGAATCATCTCAAGCGTACTCAAACAGATATTCAGCTGAACATAAAGATCCCATATCGAGCTAACTCATATGACGACTAACACATAATATAGACATAGCTTCACTAATGCTTGAAAGCACATTAGGCATAAGGGCCAAAGCAAGACAAACATGTGATTCAAAACAACGCAAAAGATAAACTTAAACAACTTGAACTGGTTTGAGCATCTAATCGAGACAAGGCATGAATAACACAACTATCAGCCAAGGATTCCAGCAGCAAAGGTAATAAAACCATGATCATTCATATTCAATACAAGTGAGAAGGAAGTCAAGGAAGACCCAATAGATACAGGCTCATCACAGAACACTCGAAATCGAAATGAAAAGCACACAAAGGAGTAGATATTACATTTTTTCGGGCAGCGAAACTAGGACGATGAGCTTTACCACGAAGGAACTTCCACCAACACCTTAACGTCACAAGATTCGGATGAAAAATCCTCTAAGACTTTCTTACTGTTTTTTTTTTCTCCCCCCTTCAAACGGTGAATGAACAGGGCTATTTATAGATGAATATAGGGCAGAGTTTGGGGGGAATCGGGAGGGATTTTTGAATTCCCAAAATCGGAATTCCTCTGTCCCTTTTAAAATCCCTTGAAATGGGGAAGGGACGTCAGGATTGACATTGAGGTTGAAAAGGGTATGGGTTTTGCAGGGCAATTGGACGAGATTTTCGGGTTTGCGGCGCGATTTCCGCGATCTAGTGTGAAGGAGAAGAAAGTATGGGTAGTGGGGTCTTTTGCTTGCTGTTGGACTGCTCGGTTTGCAGCGTTTTGGTGGGAATTTCTCACGATTTTGATGGGATTTCTTCTGGGTTTGCATCACAGCTGGAAGAAGAAGAAGAACGTGTAGAGGGTCGTTTGGGAATTGTTGTTTGCTGTAGTTGTTTTGTATGTTGGGCTGCTGGGTATTGGGAATGGGTTTGGAATTATTTGTATTGCTGTTTTCTTTTTGCAATTGAAAGTGGGCTCATGTTGCTGGAAATTAAAGGGGACCGAGGGAGTGGGCTGGGAATCTTAGAATTGGGCCATTGGAAATTGGCCCAAAATAGAAAAGGGTTAGATCTTGGAGTTTAAGCAATAGTCAAATTGAGTTAAATTAACAAATTCGGCTAAAACCTAAATAAGACAAATTAATATTAACTAATTAACGAGCTTCTTAATTTTGACGAAATAAAATAACTAATTTAATTGTAAACTGATGATTCAAAATCATAATTTAAACTAAACTAATTTAATAAAATACTTACTAAAATTAAAGTCTTTTTTGTGATGATTTTCGAAATGTTTATAAGATATACTAATTAATATATACATAGTTCATTCAAAATTATAAAAATGGCAAGATTACTTTGAACTAACTTGAAAACTTTTTTTTTTTTCAATTTTACAAAGTCAATTATTTCAATTAGTTTGGAATTTAAGAAACTCGAAGATTAATTTATGTTGTGGAGGTCAAAATTGGGTGTCAACAAGTATGATATCGAAGAAGCTGAAGCAAAAAACTATGCTGCCAACTGATTTTTTTATTTCCAAATGGTGGATAAAATATCAATGGTAGACCAAGCTCAAGACTTTATAATGAATATTAGAGAGCTCATGTATGAGGAGATCAAAATTGGAAATAACCTTATTGTTTGTGGCTTATAGATAAAATTCCATCTTCTTAGAAGGAATTTCAAAAAACTACGTGCCATAAACAAAAGGAAACATCTCTTGAGACGTTGATGATAAAAATATCCACATGAAAGAGGAGGCAAGGGGGCAAAATGCACTTTTACAATTAGAAAAGAGCAACATAACAATGAATGTAAATTTAATTACTTCAAATAATGCTACTCTTGATTCTCACAAAAATACTTCTATGAAGCCTAAGAAAAAAAAAAAAAAAAAACAATGATAGACCGTCTCCCAAGAAATATAATTGTGGAAATAACCAAACACAAAATCAACAAGTTCATGATAAGGGACCGTACTTCGCCCGTGGCAAGAGCTGACATATTGCTCGATTTTATAAATTTCGGAAATATGATCCTACATCATAAACACACATTACCAAAGAGCCTTTTGTAGTAGTGATTAGAGAACAAAATATCTACGCCTCAGCCTGAAGAGATTTTATTTTCTTCATTTTTATTTTCCAATTGTAATCTCTAATTTCATCAACAATTTTAAGGAGATCTAATCCCACTGCAACAAATCTTTTTACCGGACTAATAGTAGTTCTCTTGACTTGTCCCTTCTAGAATACAACAGTCAAATTACAAAGTATAACTCAACAAAATCTAAACAAAAGTTGAGTTCAAATCTCCACAAAAAAAACATCTTCCTTCAACGAATAAGAACTCTCTTTTTACTAACTTTTTTTTTATTTACCCAAAACAAAGGAAGGTCATCACTATTTATATGGGAATAATTTTTTCTTGTAATGAATAAGAAGATAGTGGGATGGTTAATTAGGTAGATAAATGAGTTAGAAGTTACATGAGTTACAAGGTATAATGATAGAATAATGAAAGAAATAATGAGAGAGGAAACAAAGGCCATCACCGTGCAAATGTAATGCTGCGGAGAAAAGTAACATCTAAGGCACTAAATAATACACAATAAAGACTCTAGCAGGGGATGGTGAACCTTATATGCAATTCCAGCTTGGCCTCTAGCAGGGGATGGTGAACCTTATATGCAATTCCAGCTTGGCCTTGGAAGTGAAGAAAATTATGGAAGTGCTATCTTCTAGTTCAGATCCTCAATCCCAACATCACTCATATTTCTGCAGTAGTATCACGAGTGTAACTCAATGCCTGAATCAATGGCAAGGAGCATCCAGAATTCTCTAGAATGCTTAAACTAGATTCACCAATAATCTCTACATGAGCACTGGTAGTCCTTGAAGGAATGAAAGCGGTTGTTATCTCTTACAACAATTTCTCTACCAGTAATGCCCGAGATGAACTTTATTGCACTATGGCAATCCACACAAACCCTCAGGTTTTTTGTTATCCTTATTGGGACTCCAGGAGGGATAGCAATGAGACCAAATGCAAGTGCAATCTTCTCACTGTGATGCCAAACTTCTGATTCCTTTTCTTCCTCCTCTAAGTCGTATAGCGCAGAATTCGTGTCGGCAATATAACCTTCTGCTTTCATATCTCTCCTTAACTTGGCCAGCATTGCTTGAATCTCTGGGTATCTCTTATGAGTTGTATCCTTAGCTTGGAAAATATGGATAGAATTCTTTGCAGATATCCAACTGACTCCAGCCCCTTTTGTGATGCCAACATCCTTCATCTCCTTTCTGACAAGATTAGCCTCATCCCACCTGCAGTCACCTCTAATGATAAATAGGTATTGGAAAAAGGCAAACTTATATACCAATGATAATCTACAACTACTCAACTTGCACTCTACAGATAGAAGTGCCCATTTATCTAAAGGAATAAGCATGATCCCCTACCCTCTCCTTCCAAGCCAAAGTCGATACTATTAATGCGAATGTGTCAAATATTTTGGAGAGATGTTCCAAAATAGGAAGTGTGGAATACCAATGAGGATAGAGGAAGAAAGATTTTCTAAATCCAGCTGCAGTAGTAACACAAAGTAAAGAACTTTAAATATGGTCCTTCAAGGGGTTAGAGTAAACCTTCACAATTTATAATCTCATGCAATGTTTCTGCAAGAATCTATAGTTAAATGTAGCACTACTTAAATTGTCTAAATACGTATTTATAAGGCATCAATAACAAAATGAGCATAGATTAGTAGGCCCTCTGCTCTCCAGGGATAGCTTCACAGTAAGTATAATTGGACCGTGTAACAGGATAACAAGAACGACTAAAAAAGATTAAGCAATTAAAGTGACTGGTCGAAAACAGAATTACTGAACAATGCATTGAGGAGGAGCTTTCAAAGTCGGTATCTATACACATATTAACTTGGACAAAAAGACAGAACATTGACTGCCATATGGTGAACTTGTTGCATGCAATAAGATATTCAAGGACTTAGTGAAACAAAGCACTTAAGGTCACCTTCCAGCAGCAGCAAACATATTAGAAAGAATGACATGGTTTCCAGAGTCCAAAGGATCAAGTCGAAACAAATTTTCAGCTGCAACCTTCCCTAGTTCAGGTTTTCCATGAACTCTACAAGCCCCTAACAGAGCTCCCCAGACTGAGACTGTAGGTGGAACATGCATCTTCTTGATAAAGTCGTATGCACGCTCCACCAAACCAGCCCTTCCAAGTATGTCCACAACACATGCATAATGCTCTGGCCCTGGTTCGATCCCATACTTCTTCCGCATAGATTCAAAGATATCCATGCCTATTTTAACAGCTCCAGCCCTACTACAAGCTGTCAATACACAAACAAATGTCACATAACTAGGCACCACATTATGGCTTTCACTAGTCATCTCCTCAAACAAACTCAAAACCATATCCGCACACCCTTGATGAGCATAACCGCCCATTACTGCATTCCAAGTTACCAAATTCCTCTCGGGCATTTCATAAAAGGCGCTCTCACAATTTTCTATGCTACCACATTTCCCATACATGTCAACAAGTGCACTGCCAACAAATACGTTATGCTCGATACAAGCCTTTACTGCAAGACCATGAATAGACCCCCCCAGCTCAAGCACTGCCATTCCTGCACAAGCACTAAGCACACTTGAAAGCATGAATTCAGTTGGCTTAATACCTTCCTTCCTTGCCTTAAGAAACAGCATAAAAGCGTTGTCCCATATATCATTCTGTTCATACACTGCCAACATGGTGCACCATGATACATCATTACGCACATTTATCTCATTGAAAACTAGCTCTGAATACTTCACCTGGTGACATTTGCCATAAAAATCAACCATTCCATTTAGAACAGAGACATCTGATCCAAAGCCAAGTCGAATAACATAACCATGCAACTGCTGCCCAAGCTTCAAATACAAACCATCCGAGCAAGCATTCAAAAACACACAAAAAGTAATAGAATTAGGTGGCTCTTCACCTAGTTTTAATAGCTCAACAAATTTTAGAAAGGCGTAGTAAGGCCTTCCGTCAAGCACGGAATTGGAAATACAAGCGTTCCACGTTGCAATATTCCTGTGGGGCATTTCATCAAACATCTTCTGCGCATATTTCCGCAGACCGGTTTTACAATACATATCGAATGCGCTACAGCCAACAAACACATCGTTAATGAAGCTACCTTTCAGCGCCAGTGCATGAAGCTGTTGGCCCATGAGGGGGTAATGCAAGAAAGCGGAAGCTTTGAAAAGGCAAGGGAATGTGAAGTCATTGGGTTGAACAGACTGGCGGCGCATGTCAGAGAAATGTAAAAGGGCAGAAGTAAAATGGCCATTTTGAACGGAGCCAGCAATGAGAGCGGTCCAAGTGACGACGGAACGAAAACGGGGCGGAGTGAGTGAAAGAAGGAGTTGAGCTGAGTTGGGGGAATCAAGTTTGGAGTATAAGTTGATGAGATGGTTAGAGAGGAAAGGTGGAAAAGGGGATTTAATAGTTCTGATGATATGCGCATGAACAACTCGACCCAGAAGAAGCGATTGAGTTGATAAGGCCGATTCAATCAGCCATCCAAGAGCGTTGGCGCTCAGCAAGGGCATCCACTCCCTACTTTGCCACGCCAATGTTCTATAATTTAAAAAACCTTTTGTATCATTCAATAAGGGTGATAAGTATAGGAAAGGATCCTTGATTAGTACGTATTATATTACTCTGTCTATTTCATATTAATTGAATTTTTAAAAGTCTTTTTTTTAAATAAATTTTTTTTTAAAATATTCAAAGTTCAAGAGAAGTGTTTGAAATCTTTTTCTTTTTTTTTCATTTTTATCCTTTACTTTAGTAAAATTTTGTAATTTCCTACAAGTTAAACTAAGCTATTTATAAGTTATACTCTAATAAAGGACTACTTATATTTATGATTTCATATTTACTGATCTTTGAAATTTCCTTAACTTCTCTTAATAGTAATTATTATAGTCAAAATTCAAACCTTTTTGCTTAGGAATAAACAAAAGGGAAATAGAAAAAAAGGAAAAAAGGTTAAAAATATCATTAAATTAAGTGGAATAAACAAAAATATCTTTCGTTTATAGTTTGACTAAAAAATGCTCTTGTTGTCAATACTTTGGTCCAAAAATGCCCATATAGTTAATAAATGAGTCAAAAATGCTCTTTTTTCCAAGTAAGTATATTATTTCTTTTCTTTTTAACACATCTTCTTCCTAATTATGATATTATTAAAGGACCTATTCTTGTATTTTTTTTCTTTTAAAATTACTTTAAGAAATAAAATGTAGGAAATAATTTTTATCTTCTTAGTCTCATTTTATCGATTAAAATAGAATAACTTCATGCCCTTTCAACGGATAATATATTTCATATATATAAGATCATAGTAAATTCATCATTAATTTTTATTTATAGAACAATAAAAATTAATTATAATAAAATAAGAAATATTTTTATTTTTATTTTTTTCTGAATTAAAATAGGATAAACATTTGCTAATTTTAAAAAGTATTATTAGAAAAACAAAATGTCTTGCAAATAAAAAAATATTTATTTAAAAAATGAGCTTTTTACCCATTAAATAATAATAAGGGTATTTTGGACTAAGGTATTGACAACAAAGGCATTTTTAGATCAAACCATAAGCGGATGATATTTTTATTCATTTCACATAGTTTAAGCGCATTTTTGACCTTTTTCCCTAGAAAAAATATGGTTCAAATTTTGTTCTTTATTGTTTTGCTTAATATGTGTGCATTATCTTAAAAATTCAGTTAATATAGAATAGATGAGTACTTTTCAATGGTTTAGTGAATGTATATCACGTGTCCAAATGAATATGAGAGATTAAGATTATTTTTCTTGTTATTTCTTCAAAAAATATTCACTCTATTCCATATTACGTGAACTTGTAGACAATGCATACCTACTAAGAAACAAATTTAAGGATATATTTTAACCATAAATTCCACTAATGTCATTTATGAATCCTAAATATAACTTTGTAAGTAGTGCAATTCATCTCCTAAAATTTATTAAACTTCAATAAATAAAATGGAAAATATGAAAAAAAAAATTCAAACATTCCAATTGAACTTTGAACAATGAAAAAATCCTAAGAAAATTCAGTTAATAAAGAATAGAGGGATTAATACTGTCACGCCTCGAGGCTACCCCCTTGACATAACACGGGACCTAGGATCACGAGTGACCCCAAGCTAACCCTATGTTTGTTATATATCAAGCATACTGAGAATAACTGAATAAACATATATTATGCGGAAGCTAAAACAATGGATAACTTAAAATGGGGAATACCCAACTAGTCACAATATATGAAACATACTAAGAGTTTAATAATAACTGAAAGATAACTTAACAAGTCAAGCTGATTCTACTACTATGTCTGAAAAACCTCTGAGTTGAGTTGCTGGGACATGTCCCCCAGCTAACTCTAACAAAACTGAAACTAAGAATAAAGACTAAAGTGAAGGCACGTCTATTATCCTCGAAGTATGAGGACTCACCAATGAAGCTGTTGAAGTCGAATCGAGAATTGATCTAAGCATGACCTGGATGCTGAGTACCTGAACCTACATCATGAAAGAATGTAACACAGAGTATCCATCATTGGAATGTACTGAGCATGCAGAATATATATATTAAGCTGAACAAATACATAAGCTGAACAAAACATAACTAAGCAATGACATAATCTTAGCAGAAATATAGATACTGAAATATAACTGAAAAGCTAAACTGAATGCAATGACCAAGTACTAATCATGAACATAACATGTTGAACTAAATGTTGAGGTATATACTGAAAACCTGGTCAAATGCACTAAGAGTCTGACCGTAGGAGCTACTATTAATCTAAATAAACCACGTGAGCTAAATGTGGAGTCCGATGTATACGCCCCATTGAGAGAACCAAATATACCTTGCCAGGCGTATAAAGGCATGACCGGCGTGATCACTAAATTTGATGCCCAACAGAGGGGACTTATACTCCTATGAGGGCACGTAGTTCTGAAACTATGAAGGTTCGTTGAACCCTAGTCCTATTCGGTGCTAAGTCTACTCCTAACTGAATATGTATATGATTGAAATGTAATTGAAATACTGAATAACTCAAAATACTGACATGTAATATGAGAATGCAACATTTATATACTGATAATGTAACATTCAAAATCTGGAGCATGATTATCTGTTTATCTGACCTAGCAAGTATAATTCATGAACTAAGAGAATTTATACAAACTAGGGTTCTGAGTTTCATGCAAGGAACTAAGCAAACTTTCCAAGAAACAAGCTAATTCGATTTAAGATACTACAACAACTAAATCACAACAATTATCCAAGGTTTTAGAAAACCTAGGTCTAAACAAGATATAGAGAATCAATGATCTGACTGATTTCTAGGGACCTAGTGGATGAAAGGAATCCACTAGTGAAATCCCACATACCTGGTGACGAAATTCACGGAGAAATCATTTGGATTTCAAGGCTAAACCTTGAAGAACACTGCTTCTTGTTCTTGAAAGAAACTGGCGCCTTTTTCTCCTCTTTTTGTTCTAATTTGGATGATTTTTGGATTATGAGGGTTCTGGGTATGTCTGACTAGGTTATTAGACTTATTTTGAGTAAAATGACGTAGTTTAGGCATCAAACGACATAGTTTAAGTGCCCAACACATAGGGAAAAAGACTAAAACGACCCTGACTTAAATCTAATGAGTGTCACCTATTACAGGACTGACGGCCCGTCGTTTGACCTATAAACCGTTGTTAGGAGTCGTCGTTCATGCTCTTTTGGACAGGGCTTCACTAAAATGAGCATAAATTTTTACTCTGAGATTGGATTTTAGAAAACTCAGTGGCACTGGAAAGAAAATTCAATTATCTTGAATTTGATAGGTCATGGGCCACCTAGTTCATTTTGTGCTAAAAGATATAACCGTTTGATGTTGACCCAACAACCATTTTCCTCTGAATAACTGTTGACCCTTACCTACGGTCCGTAGGTCCAACCATAGACCGTACTGGTTGACTGTGGGTGGGATCAGAGACCATCAAAATTTGGACCCTAATGATGGACCCCACCTATGGTCTGTGGGTCCATGACGGACCGTGGACCACGACTGTAGGTCTCATGTTTGGATCCTGAAATTCCCCCAAGTCTAGGACTGAACCATCGGACCACAACTACGGTCTGTGGGTGGTTCCATTGGTACTGACACCAGATCGTGGAAAGCTGCATTTTTTTATTTTCTCAAATCCGAGGTGTTACAAATACTCTTACACTAAATAATATTAAATCCAAAATATTTGTATGTATTAATACCTCTTTAATTTATTTATATTTTAGTTAACATTGTAAAATTATTCTAAAAAGTAAACATAAACAAAAATTGTGGAGTTTTTGAATTATCGAAATTGGTTTCATTGTTCACGCCTTCACATAAGAACACAAGAATTAAATCCACTTTTTTTGAGGTAAAAACAGAAAACGAGAAACATTTTCAATGTTGATTTTTTTTTTTAAAAAATCTTGAATGATTATTAACAAAACAATCCATACATTTATGGTTAAAAATAATTTACCTTAGATTTCAAAAATATTATTTAGTGTAAGAATATTTTAATAAATAGATATAAGAATAAATTTTCAATAAAAAATTTTAGTATAGTAATACCGAGAAAAATGATCTTAGCTTCTCATATTCATATGTACACGTGACATACATCCACTACACTATTAAGAAGTAATGTAGTAATGGAATAGATCTTTTCCCATAAAATATTAATTAAGTTTTGACCATTTTTTGAATAAACATCCAATTTTATTTTATTTTATATTCATGCCCATTTTCTTAAATAAAAAATTTGGTGTGGGGGAGGGAGTTACTGTCACACTCCGAACTTGTATCCTGGACATGGTCGGCACTCGAAGACTATTGTTGGTTGATGTACCGTGAGTTTACGGTATTTTTGATGCAATTCTCTTAGAAGTTGTGTATGTCTAGAGCCATATTGTATTAGAAATAATGTGTTTTGTACTGTGTTTCTAGGAAATAAGCCTGGAATGCAGTTGAAAGAGATGACAACTGAAATTATGCAGAATGAGCCACCCACGGAGAACAGACCGTAAGTCTTGTGACGAGCCGTCGTTGGGCAGGCGTGGATAGATCATAGGGGAATTTTGACCAAGTGTGGAACTATGAAGTAATCCACAGACCGTAGGTCGACCTACAGGCCATCCTGCACATCCGTCGATGGATTCAGAGAGTTACTTGATGAAAATCCTAAGTGTGGAGCCACGGAAGAGGACCCAAGGAACGTAGGTTGACCCATGGTCCATCTTGCACGTCCGTCATTGATGATCTGAGAGTGAAGGTTCCAGTTCTTGCTGAAAAGTGTTAAGTGTTGAACCACGGAGGGTGACTTACGGACCATAGGTCGACCCACAGTCCATAGGTCGTATCGTCGACAGAAATCGCATCTTATTTCCTTATTTTGTTCCCTTTTTTTTAGGACATGTTTTTCTATAAAAAGGGTATGTAAACCTCATTTTTGGGGGTTAGACATTATTGTTTACTTTTAGTTCTTGGTATTTTGTGGAATTAACCTGTAACTTTAGCAAATTGATTTCCGTATTTCATTTTACAAGATTTTGACTTTGAAATTCAATTGGAGATTTCAAATTTCTTCTACTCTAATTGTAAGTTCATGAATTATTCTTATCAAAACATGAATTCTGTTCTTTTAAGCATGAGTAGCTAAATCCACAATAGTTGTAGGAACCATGAACAATTAACAAAGTATGAATAATAATTAAGTAATTCTTGAATAGTGTTTATGTATGTATTGTTAATTCTTTCGCTTAGAAGTCTTTTTAATGGAGGCCAACGTTAGAACTCACCTCGTTGCTACTTGCCAGACCAAGTAGGTAGTTAATGAGAAAAGAATTAACAACAGAGATTTACTAGATGCTATCTAATAGTCTAATGTCAATTGGTGCGAGGTTGAAAACTAAGTTATACATTGATGTGATGTCTAATCTGAGGTAAAGGTAAGGGTTAGTAAAATATACACTCGTAGCCGGACCAAGGTGCGTAGTGAAATTCCCTATTTGGAGGACCAATCACCTAGGGATAGCTATCTTACCAACTTTGCATGTAAAACACTAGGAAAGAACTACTATTATTAGGATTACCACGTTAAGAGCTTATGGGGAACACTTACACCATAGTTTCTTTCTCATATTGATAAACAAAAGTTTGAATCCTGCTCACTTGTTACTTGATCAACAATCGGTTATTTGCTTACACAAAACCCCCCTTTTTAATTACTTGTTTTGGAAATAATTTGACTAAACGGATATAATAGTGAATTAAGTTTAAGTCTGAACCATATTCCTTGTGGGATCGACCCCAACCTACAAGTTGGATTCTTTATTTGACGACGACCGCTTATACTTCTTTAAGGAAATGTAATTTGAGCGTATCAAATTTTGGCGCCGCTGCCGGGGAATACGACTTGTAGATTAAGTTTAACTGTATTATTGAACTTTAGTCAAGTATTTCTTGATTTTATGTTTTCTTTTATTTTTGTTTTCTACAGGTTTCTACTCTAGTGCATGCCAAGTACACGGAGTCAAGGCGACCCACTGACCCCCTACGATCTAGAGTTGAGCAAAACTTTTCGAAAAATGAATAATAAAGGGGTCCAAATCAATCCAATCAGAAAGAATCTAAATGATGGAGTACAATTGCTGCCTCCTGGGGTTATTAATGTGCAAGCTCAAGTTCTTGGTGGAAATCTTATCGGAGATGCAGAGAGAGTGTAGAACCCACCAGCACCGAGATTGCGTGATAACTATAGGGTTGACTTCAATACAGTTGAATCAGAAAGGTCCATTGTTCTTCCTCCTTTAGCTCTAGGGCATACATTTGTGGTGACCAACAGTCTTATGCAGATGCTTACAGTGAGAGGGTTGCTTTCTGGGATAGCTTTTGAAGATCCGCATGGTCACATGGCTAGATTGAGAAGTGTCTGTTAAAGTTGTGTGGGGTGACCAAAGTTGGATATGGATGTTATAGGGTTGAGAGTCTTCCCTCTATCATTGATTGGTGATGCTGCGGTGTGGTTTGTTGAGCTTCCATATAATTCAATTCATACATGGGACCAATTGCATCGAGTGTTCATGGCAAAGTATTTCCCAGTGTTTAATAAGCTTAACCACAAGGACAAGTTGAATAATTTCGTTGCACTACCTGGAGAGTCTGTGAGCAGTTCTTGGGATAGATTCACTGCGTTCATCAGAAGTGTTCCGAATCACTGCATAGATGATGAGTAATTGAAGGAGTATTTCTACAGAGGGCAGGATGATAACGAAAAGGCTATTCTAGATACTATCACTGGAGGATCCTACGGTGAATGCACTTTTGAGGAGATCATTGAAAAATTGGAGAAGATTTCCCAAAATAATAAGGCATGGAGCACTAGAAAAGCTAATACTGGAAGAAGCGCATTCGTTGTTCAAGCCGCACCAGATCAATCTAGTGATGACATTTGTGAGGAGATGACTCAGATTAGGATAGAACTTGGGTTGGTATTAAAGCACGTGAGTGGAAATGCAGAAAAGGTGAATGCGGTAAATTACCTAAATAGAACTCTACCAACACCAGTTGAGGAATATCTAGTGAATGATCAGATGGGGGGTTTTTGAACCAACGCCTAAGGTCCCAACTCGGATAATTGGGCCAAGGTCAAGGAAATCAAGATCGGAACTATGGAAACTCAATCGAGAGGGAAACTATGTCCGGGATGGCAACTGTAATCGCGACAACAACTACAACCGGAACAACTATGGCAACAGAAACGAAAGAGTTGGGCCTTATGTTCCACCTGCAAATCGGGAATCTGGCAATAGGGAAGCTGGGGGTAGTATGTCACGAATTGAGGATATGATGCAGTAGATGATGAAGAGGTTTGATGCGACTGATGAGAATGTGAAAGAGATGCGAAACGACTAGTCTGGAATTGGTCAAAAAGTTAATGCCCATGCAGTGTCGATCAAGCAACTTGAGCAGTAGTTGAACCAATTGTCCACTATAGTAAACCCACGTCAGCCTGGCACACTTCCTAGTAACACTATCTAGAATCCGAATGACGGGCATTGTATGGCAGTCACTACTCGAGGAGGTAAACAAACCATTGATCCCCCTATGTCGTCTGAGGTTGAAGTTGTGATAGAAAGAGATGATAATGAGAGTGAGGTTATTGGAGAGTCTAAAAATGCTGCAGAGAAGGAAGCAGAGATAACACAAAAGGTTGTTCCCATGTCTAGACATTCACTTCCATTCCCACAGAGATTGGTGAAGAAGACCAAAGAAGGAAAATACCACAGGTTTATAACTATGTTGAAACAGCTTTTCATCAATGTGCCGTTGATAGAAGCTTTGGAGAAAATGCCTGGGTATGCGAAGTTTATGAAGGATTTGGTGACCAAAAAGAGGGTCGTTAGCCTAAGGGTGATACAAGGTTACAACACTGTAGTGCTATTGCTATGCGGTCATTAGTGTAAAAGAAAGAGGATCCTGGAGCTTTCACTATTTCTTGTACCATTGGGTTGCTGCATTTTGTTAAGGCGTTGTGTGATTCAATCAAAATGAATAAATATTTGAACATATTCAACTGGCTGTGACAAAAAATGATGTAATTAAAATTAACTGATAAAAAATCCTAAATTTTGACAAATAAGGATAGTTATCGATAAACTTATTTAAAATTATAATAAAAGGATTTTGAACTATTAAATAAATAAAACCTAACAGTTATGAATTTTGAAAATGTTAGACCAAAATTGGGTGTCAACAGGGACCAAGAAGAGATTTCAAATCAATAAAGGGGGAGAAAATTTAAGGGACGATGCCCTACCCCAATCACATCGCTCCAGTCCCAAACTGGGCCCACCTATAACCAACCCACCGCTACGATGATCTACCATAATCACAAGAATCAACACAAGAAGAACACCCATAAACAAGCCTTATATGGAGAAAATCATAACTATAAGACGATGCAACACAACCTAAAGCATCTAAATTCTAGCCTAGTCTAAGGCAACCACAAACAAATACTAAAACTTTATATTTCATTGAAAGGTGCCTTTGGAGGTACAATACATGAAGCATAGATGTAATTCACTAGATTTAGTCAACCAACCAATTCAAAAAACAACTCGATCCTTGAAATCAATCATCATAACTCATTCGGAACCTCACAAAATAAACCAAATATGTAGATTGACCATAAAATATGTTGCAAACATGTAGGGATCATCAATCTGAGGTGTTTTTTTTTAAAAAAGGTCTTATCGGGTTATTCTTAAAATTCTCACTTATGTAAAGATAAATTCTTTTGTGTGGGAACGATTTTGGATATCAATTAAGGTCACTAGAAACTCCTAGCACAAAGTTGAGTTGAAAGTTTCCTTACCGATTAAGTTTGGATGTAATATTTTACTTTGGTCAACTTCAAATGATCATATTTCTTAGAATATTAAGAGTTACATGGACCATAACCTATCAAATTAAAGGTCTTTGAATAATCTTTCCAACGCCACCAAGTTTGCGTCATTCCTTGTTCGAAATAGAGTGTTATGATCATCTTACTAAATAATGTAGTGCAGTTCCATTTTAGCCGCGGGAAAATTCTAAATAAAGTAATTTTCTTCTCCTTATACCACTAGGATAACTTTAAAAACCGATTGATTAACTCCTATAAAGCCCTAAACAATCCTATTTCCATCTTTTTAATTCCTTCTTCTCCTCTCTTAAACACTAATACGAAACTCTAAGGAATAACAATGCATAAGACTTCCAAGCAAGATTCTTTCAAATATGTTTCAAGATTTGTATTTAAGCGATGTTCTTCCAAATCTTTTCTAAGATTCTTCTTCAAAGTATCTCCTTCTCCAAGTGTTTCAATTTATCCAACTCAAAGTCTTTCTTATAATCATGATCATTAATAGAATTCTTAACCTTGACCATAGGGTTTTCAAGAAACTAATTCAAGAATCTCAAGAAAGGATTTCTTGATTGTTCTTCTTCAAATTAGGGTTCTTCTTCAATATTCTTCAAGAATTTTCAAGATTCTTTAAGAACCTTGTTCTTTTAGGCATGTAAGGCTATGATAGTGTTGGACTAGTTCGTCCTCAGGCCCTACATCTACCTTCAAATCAATAAAAGAGTAATCTAGGATTCTACCCCTTGATTTGAGTATTCTTGAGATGAGTTAATTTTGAGTTCTCGAGTTCAAATTTATTTTTGAAATTCTACTCCTAATTATTGAATTGCTACTTGTTATGCATTAACATTCTTGAGTTGAGTCATTCATGTTCATAATTCCGCATGAACCCTATGAATTGAGTTATAAATTTGCGAAGTTTTTTAAAGCCAACACTTAAGAGTTTTTAAACTGAGTCTTTTTTAGGGAAGTAAAGATGAGTTTTGAGAAAGAGTTTCTAAAACATGATTAGTATGACAATCGAGTATGTCATCAATGTTTAGGCAGTATGGTATCTAGATATATCATCAATGTTTAGTAGTATGACTTTTCGAGTCACAAATGATCATATTATAATATGATTTTTTGAAATATTTTTGAGAAAGAGTTTTCAACTATGAGTATAAGGGGACTATGTTTTCCTATAGGCATCAGTATTTACATTAATCAAAGAGAAACTGAGATTTCTAAATGAGTTATGAGTTTAAAAGTTATTTCAAGAGAAGTTACCTCTTTTAAGAGGGTAGTTTGAGCAATTATCTCAACTCAGAGGAAGAGTTATGTTTTTGTTAAACATATGAGCATGAGTATATATTATTGGGAATAGTATTGAGCACCTATATGGGGGAGAGTTTAGACAACTCATGGCCCCCATAAACTATGTATGCCAACATGGGTAAAAGGTCATACTTTTTAGATGATTCCTTATTGCTTTTAAGTATAACTTAGTGGATCCATGTAGCTGAGGAGTCCTATATCCCGACAAGGTATAGGACAGTTTTGGCAACATGGTGAGAGGCTGTATCATCACGTAGCTCATAGTGATGGTTGTCGGTTAGAGAATCTCCTAATAGTTAAAAGTGTATTTTTATATATCACTTATTATGTTAAGTTCCAAGATCAAAAAGTATTTTGTAAAGCTTTAAATGATTTTACTCCTTTATTTCTTTAAATTCAGCCTTGAGTACATTATTATCTATTGCAGTCCTTTCTTTTAGTTATTTGTTATTCAACTATATTACATACTTATACATTCAGTGTACTGATGCCATTCGACCTTCATCTTTTAATGGTACAGATACAAGTTATTAGGATCCTCAATAAGAGTCTTTTGAGATCAATTCATCCACTCATTTGCTTATGAGTGAGACCACCTTGCTTTCAGAGTACTCTAGTTTTATGAGTTATTAGTAGTAGTTCTTTTGAGGAGTTGTGGGTCTAATTATCCCAACACTCATCTTTATACAGTAGAGTCTTCATAGATAGAAAGTTTTGGAGAGTCATTCAATTTTATATATTTTATTTAAAACTTATGTTTCATACTCAGTATATTCAATGAAGATTTGAGATTCAGTCAACTGTTTTTAAACGTTTCTTTCAATTTGATGCTTATGAATGCTTGAGTTAGTCTTTCGCTTGTAGTCAACCAGGATGAGGGTTTTCTTGAGGGTCAGCAATGGTTCTTGAGTGCCAGCTACATCCAGGGTGTAGGCTTGGGTCATGAGAAACTTAGTATTAGAGCACATAGTTCAAGTGTCCTAGGGTGTCTATGAAGTCATGTCAAGTAGGACCTTATTTATGGTTGTGAGCGTCCCACTTCTATAAATGGGGGACTACAAACATTTTAAGAAAATTTTCCCTTTTTCATACTCTAAAATTGTGTAGTAGCGCTATGTCATAAGGAACTTATTCAAAACTCGTGCGTTCCTCATATCCATTCGACTACCCCTCATACTCAAGGTAGTTTAAAAGCAAAGCAGATCCTTATCGATGAGTAACACTTAGCAAAAATCTTAATAAAGTCATGAGACTTCATATGGGCTTGAGAGAAGCCTATGAGTGAGTTTAACTGTTGAGATTGGAAGGAATGTACACATATTCATATGAATCGTGTATTTGAGCTAAAAGTGAGATGTACTCTCTTCCTTAGACTTTGTTTCAGTTGAGATCCCTATGAGGAGGTGTTGTGGAGCTTGGGTAGTGTTTTCACCCAAAAAGATAGTATGAGTTATGAGATTATAAGAAGTAGCAGTAAAAGTGCCTAAAGTTAGAAGAATGCATGTAGAGGTTCAGTAATATAAGAAAGGGAGATAGTGATAAGGCAAGCTATGTTATTATATTCATGCACCCAGTAAGTTATTAATGATGAGGTGTCATTGTGTTGATAACAACCAAGCGTTGGTGTTGAATAGAAGAGCAGGAGTATTCATAAGGTGATAGATCTAAGTCATGCTTATAATTTTGACGAAGAGCCCATAATATTCAAAGTGTTATAGAACTAATTAGGCACTGATGTATATTGAATGAGTAAATAGTACTTAAGTTGTGAAGTGGAATGTGATGGTAATTTGTAAGTATGAAGACTCAGAGGTAAAAATTGACTACTTGTCATGAAGTTTTAGTGGGCGAGTATTTCTTAATTTTTATCTAATAGTTGTAAGTTAGTATAGTAAGCAAGCAAACATATTGATATTCGGGTTTAGTAATAAACATTAAGCTTGAATTTGAAATGAGTGTCGTGATCAAAAGAATGGCAACTGAGGGTGATGATGTTAGTCTTGAGATATGATTTGTTAGACTTGACATAAAGTAGGCGAGAAATTGAGATGTTAGCTGCAATGAAGATGAGTGGTACAAGTGACAGATCCTAACTTTTAGATAAGGGCAGTGAGGTGTGGCTAAGTCGTGAGAGTAACAAGAAACATTAATAGGTGTACCAAGATTGTATGTAATCAGACGAGGTTCTAATTAATTTAATGCATTTCCATGTGTGCCTAGATAGTATATTTGAGCTGTCAATGTGGAATAGGTCGTGGTAAACATTATTTTTCCCTTAAAGAATTAGATGAAGCGACGTTATAAGCCAATGAGAAGAGGTTAATAAAAGCATACTAGAAAGAGGTCCAAGAAGGAATCTTAGTACCTGCTTATGGAGATTTTAGTAGCTATGAGATAAGCCTTCCGAGTATTAAAGGGAACCTAAGGGGGAGATGATAAGATGAGAAATCAAGTTAAGTGTTGAGAATGAGATATTTATGTCTTCCGAAAGAGTTATAAAGGTACATCAATCCATTTATACTCTTGTGTATTTGATGTTTGCGTAATCAACGACACAACTTTCGATGCAAGTGTCTACGATTGTGCAATAGTATAATAATCCAACCAAGGGTTGGGGTCGAGTCCCAATGGAGTGGTTTTGAGAATTAAAAGAAAAATAAAATTAGTTCTAACTAGTTGTAGCTAAAGACATTAATGATTAAAAACATTGTAATTTAAAGGTGGACACAAAAGTGTCAATTAACAATGGGGGTTTTGTCACTAGTGAGTAAAAAATATCAAAATTAACAAAGTAATCTAAGTAATGAGAAAGGATTCTTGGGATGTGACCGGAATACGGGTTAATTTAATTTATTGGGTACATGCTTTTGATAGAAAATTTATAGAGTAATAGTGACTAGGCTAAGCTCTACATGGGAATAAATTCTCTCTCGAGCAACTTACCCTGTTTTAAATGGGTTCCTCTCAGACACCCATTTGTCGCATGAAGACCAGCCTACGCCTTACCCCAATCACTATCTTGAGCTGAGTGTTAGGGTATGGGACTAGTCACTCTCTCAAGCTGAACCTCATTTCGACCCACTCCTTAGGCCATCAATCTAGTAGTCTTGGTTTCACGACTTCTCTCTCTCGCAAGCCGAAAACACATAAATAAATTTTATTTGCAACTACAAATTTGTTAAATCCATCCACAACTACTAGATGAAATCACCATTAAACTACATCTAATCTATCAATAAGCAAGACCCAACAACAATCTTAACCCATATTCGTTAAATCACACCCTAAGAATTGGGGTTTTTAGCCATACATCAAGAGATAGAAATTTATACCTAAATGAGCTTGCATTCAAATGGGTTTGAGGATTTAAGTCTTGTTACAAGCCAAGAATAAAGAATCCAAGAGACCCAAGTCCATATCCTTGGAGATGAAACCCTCTTGTTCTTCAAGTTTCAAAACCCTCTTAAACTCAGAGCAAAAATAAAAAGTACTAAAAATTATATTTATTATTTGCACACTAAAAATCTGATACTAAGCTAAAACTTTCAACGAGTATTTATAGTTTTCAAAGATCTGTGCTGCAGCGAATCATTTGGCGACATTAGTCGAAAGCGCCAGTCTACTCGATGATTCGCCTTTTGATGTATATTATCGCCATCTTGCACCATCCTTCAGCATCATCGTGCTTTGGGTCATTGGGCGACATAGTATTGCCTCGCGGAGCATCTTGGTGATGTGTCGGCTGCTCTCTTTTTCGCCGACTTGATCCTTTCCTTCATGGCTCAACACATTGGAACAAAAGGCGAAGTGAGACCCTTCGGCGACTCGCCAAGTGGACTCGGTGATTCTCAGAACTTCATTTTCTTCGTTCTTTTCAGCCTTTTCATTCCTTTTTGCGAAGTAGTGTCCATGCTTTCCTTCAAACTTCAAATACCTGAAACTTATGTGTTTTCATCATATATTAAGATAAAATAAGCATTTGAGGACACAATTTCTACTAAAATAAAACCCTAAAGGAGTTCAATTTGTGGACTCATCAACACCCCCAACTTAAACTTTTGATTGTCCTTAAGCAAACTCAAGTTCAGCTGTTCAAAAAGGGTGTCTCGAATTGTGCTACACAAGAATCAATCATGTTTGCACACAACAAGATTCAATTTACTTATGCAAAGATCAAATGTGCACTCAAAGATTCAAGTTGTGACTCACCAATATCAAAGAATCTCATGCTCACAATACTTGCTTTAAATGCAAGTTCAAGCTCAGCTATAGTGTTCAAATGCCCTCACAGAAAGGATGATCCCATATTCACACAATGGTTCACATTTTAAAGCTTCGAAATCAGATCCAACGCTCACTCTCACAACGAATAACACAATGCATTCTTTCACCTATAGGTTTGCCTGTATTTTCCATTCAACATTTGTTTCTACTCACTCAAGATCAAAAAGGTCTTTTCAAGGCTTGTAATGAGGCTGAGTGCAAAGGTATGGTCATTTAGGCTCAGTGACTTTCATCCTCATGACATGTGGTGCTCACAATACTTCCTTTCCTTTTCCTTCATCATTCTCTTCAGTGCTCATAAGTCATCCTATTATTCACTTTCCATGGATTATTTGGGAAACCTATTTCCTCTGTACTTTTATTCCACAACTTTTTTTTTATAGAGGGGTTTCATTTTTCTTAAAACCATGGGTAAGAGGAGACTTTCCTTGCACTTCTTGACTTCCCCTTTTCTTTTTACCACACCCCCAACTTAGGTTTTTGGCCTAAGGTGGCTATTCAACTAACCACAATTCAAAAGGATTATAGGTAGTAGATAAAGAAAAGTTATGGTTTCATCAAGTTTCTTCCAAAGAAAGGTAAGGCTCAAGGGGTATTTAAAAGAGGTACACACACTCACAAGGTAGATCAAAAAAGAGGTATATGTCAAATTTAGAAGTTTCCTAAGATCATATCAAGAGAAAGCATCACTTAGTTGACCGGACCAACGGGGATAATTCTAGGATCTATCATGCATGATTCAAAGTAAGCTTATCACACAAGGCATTGATACTAAAGTCAAATAACACTCCACACTTTCTCTAGTGTGCAACGATCATCACAAGAGACTTAATTTGATAGCATGGCTAATCACAACGAAATGCAAAGAGTTCACATATTGTCTATGCAACTTCATTTAACCTCGTCATAGCCGCGCATTCATGTTCGTTCGATTGAGAGCACTATTCAAGTCATCGATATTGATCGAAATTGAGATTAAATTTTGCAAAAGAATAGCCAAATTCACACATAAGAGGTGGCAAATTTTTTTCGACACACAAGAGGTGGCAAACTTTTTCCGGATGAATAAAAATCAAAATCATTTTTGTAAATTAAACAAAAGGATCCATAAGCTCAAACATCCATAGAAAGCAGTGTAAACATAATTTATAAACAGACAACCCAAATATATATACAACGCGAATCACAAATAGCACACAAAAGGTGAGTCTCACTCCGCCTCAAATAAAGCAATTTGTCCTCAAATGCAATTAGCACAAAATTCGAAAGGCAAAATAAAGAAAAATAGAGAGGGAGGTAAAAACGGGATCTTGTCTAAATAGTCGCTCCATCTGTCTGGGCATCAGTACCCGGGGTGACTTCTAAAAGGACCAGCTTCACTGGATCTAGCAGTAGGAGCCTTTGAGAAGGAAACTTTCATATCATCATCTATCATGATTTCTTCAGTCTCGGCTATGTCGTCCGCTGCAGCTCCCTCAAACATCTCTTCTTCAATCTATGCCTCTGAGTCAAGATCGACTATATGTTTTACTCAGTCTCCATGTCCAGTGGTGGTCTGAGGCATCTCAAGATCGTATGGAATCTCCACTGTTCCAAAGATCATGGACATATAAGTGGATTTTAGGTAGTTCACATCTTTCCTCAGCTCTGCAATGGCAGCCTTTAAGCTTGTCACCTCTTCTGTGGCTCCTTGATCACGCTCACAGACTACTATCCTGGCCGCCAGAGCATCAATAGTAGTGCTTAGTGGTTTCACAGCATCATCGAGGGTAACCTGAATCATGCTTGGAATGGGCTTATGTTGGCAGCCCAAAAATCAGCAGATTGAGCAAGCTGTCCCGTCCAGATCAAGGATGCCTGAGTGATCGGTTCACAGGATGCAACAGTAGTAGTTGGTCTGGGTGGTAACACAGAAGAAGAGGGTCCTGAAGGGTTAGCAGAAGTGGTGATGGCATCAGATATACCTGAAGGCCCAAGGGCCGGAGTAGGAAAAGATGCCTCTTCAGGTATTGAAACAGTGGCCACAGCTTCATTCAACTTATTTTACGCTTGGTCCTTAAGATATTCGAGTTCAATCTTTTGGATATTGGTGGAGGCGGTGGCAACTAATTCCACATCCTCCTTTGTATCTCTAGGCACCTGAGCTCTTTTGCACAATTCAGTGATTAATACCGGGAAAAAGAGAGATGTCTGGCTCTACTTTGCACGCGTATGTATCTTAGAAGCAATGATCATCCCTAGATTTATCTTGGTTTTCTCTATGATGCATCCAAGACAAGCTACCATAGCGAGGTGAATGATTGATTCATTCTGTGATGGCATAATTGTACTGCTGTAAACTCGAACCAGTATCTTGCTGCTTTGCTCAGATCTTTCGTTTCAATTGAAACTCCTTCTGCTAGCCATTTAGGAGCATTATCATTTGAGATCAGCGGGGTTAACCATTTTTTCATTTCATCCAGCTTCTTTGTTCTAATTAAGTGCTGACAATGATCATTCATCTTATCGGACATAACCAAAGTTATGTTGATAGCTTCATTGTCACATGCTACCTTCCTCCCTTTGACAACCACATAATCAATTGCTTTGAAAGATGACACTAGCCTCTTCCGTTGAAGTACCAATGCACTGTATGCATTGTAAAACTCTCTAACCCAGCTTGGTATGTAAGAGCCACGGGGTTTTGTGAATAATTGAAATTTGTGATAGTTCAGGCATTCTATTATCTCGGGATACTTATCGATCACCCCATCTATGGAGAGCCATTTTTCCTCAATGATCATTTTCAGCCCCTTAGACTTTAATATGTTCCTTGGTTTAGGTGGGCCTTGTACTAGGGGTGCCAGTACTATTGCCTGTTCTGGAACTGGAGGAGTTTGAGTGGTGGATCAAGGGTTTTTGATCCGAGATGGGTCTTTCAGTTGTTTAGATAGTAACTCATTCCTCCGTGCCTCCATTAATTCATCTTCATCAGAACCCATACTCTCACTGTTATATGTTGTTAGGCCATTGGTGTAAAAATCAGTATTGTCAAAACTCGCATCTGATAGCTCAACGGTTTTGTCCTTGCCCTTACCTTTCCCACTAGTTGTGGAAGCCTTGTTCCTGGATGCAGTTACATCCTCATTGATTGTGATCCCTTTTTCTTTGCCTCGAGGTGGTGTGTTGATACCTGCTTTGTTAGGTTTAGTCATATCTGCAAAAAAATAGAGAGGAGTTACGGGAAAAAGCAAATAGAAGCACAGGCAACCTACTGCAGAAAGGTTCGTCAAGTAGATCGGTGAGTCATCGAACCTCTTTGGCGAGCTAGCTCGGACTCGCCGAAAGGTTGGCTAAACAATTAAGGCAAGTCGGCAATAAGAGAGTCCTTTCGGCGAATCACTGACTACTTTTGGTGAGCAAGGGTTTGTCCGCCGAAAGTTACAATGCATAAGGGTGTCAAGGGTAGCATACAGAAGGCGATCCAGGGTACTTTCGGCGAGTTTTCGAGTGTGTTCGGAGAACAATGGCTTCTCGCCGAAAGTTACAGTCTAATCCAATTTGACACTAAATTAAGGGTGACATGGAGACATTGGGCGAACTGCCAAATGATTCTGTGGGCTCGACCTAGCTCGCCAAATGGCCCAACGTGCCCGTCTTTAATCCATCTTCTCGATTTTAGTCCCTCGAACCCCGAAAGCAAAATCAAAACATACACTAACGAAATTCAAATAAGACCCATATTACACATCACTCTAAGATACGCAGACTTCTCCTGGTTTTGCTAAGTTTAGCTATTTGGTGATATTTGCTCTTAAGAATGTGGTTAGCCGTTCTATCATTAAGCAACTTTTGTCATTTAGCATAAGCACGAGCTATTACAACTTCACCCAAAAAATCAAAACAACAAGCAAGCGCAACCCAATGAGCGCAACCCAATGAGATTTCATTCATTTACAATCACAACAAATAAGGGCATTTGACGATCAAAACACTACGAGCAAGATTTTCAAATTTTAATAGGAATGTAAACATTCTAATCCTAGTAGAGAGACCCAACACACATCAATAAGATACGATTATTGCAGAAGAGTTCAAACTATTCGAAAGTAAACTCGAGGTTTGGAGAACTAACCTTCTGTGCCGATTAAAATATGGTTAAAAAGCTAGGCAGCAAAAAAATCCAACTTTGAGCAAAGATCACTCAACCAAAATACTAGTGGAATATAAGAATATTGAAAATGCTACCTTGGTCTGAATTTGTGAAGATTCAAAGCGAGGGAATGTGAAGGATTTAAAATTTTTGGACCTTTGACCATTATAAACTGTCCAATTCACAACCATTCGGTGACATTAGTCGCGCTCGCCGATCCAGTCGGGGACATGACAAATGGTCATTTACCTCACCGAGTTTTACAGGACCTTCAGTTAAAGTGAAGGTCCAAACGACGGTTTTCATTGGGACTGTCAACCTGTTCGGTGGTTCGCTGAATGGAACTATTAGTTTACCAACCGTAATTTCCACACACTCTCCACACTTTAACCTATTCCTTCAACACACCATTATTTCTGAAACATAAAAAAGCATTTAAAACCTTATGTTGCCTCCCAAGAAGTGCCTTATTTAACATCGTGGCTCGACGTGAGCTACCAGTCAAACTTCGTCTCTGGCGTTAGACCTAGTGCCACTAGGCAACCCGCCTTTACTGCTTGGGTAGATGTGAGGCAATGTGCGGTCCAAGAGGTTTTCAATCAACTTGATTGATCTTGAGTGGGAGCCACTCATCTGATTCAGTTCCTCCACGCTTTCCTTCATCACCTCTAGCATTCTATCTTGCTCATGAAGTTTTTGGAGAATAACTAATATCGTATCCTTAATACATTTATTTTCATTGCTCCTAGACCTTTCTTGCTCATAAAGAGGTATGTGCCTCCTTTGGCTCTTGCATTGGTTTTCCACCCTTGAGATTTTGGTGGCTAAGTCCTTCAGTTGAGTTGGCAGTGCAGCTAACTTGAAGTCACCCTCGACTTCTTGGTTCGCCCCAGCTAACTTGCCACCACTTCCTTCAGCCATGCTCAGGGTTTCTACATACATTAACTTAGAGAAAAACAAAACTAAAAATAAAAGTAGTAGACTGCAACTCAGAAGAACAAAAATTCTACTAATCTAAGAATTCTCAAATAACACCACTCCCAGTCAGCGACGCCATTTTAATGTTTGCGTAATATACGACACAACTTTTGATGCAAGTGTCTACGATCGTACAATAGTATAAAAACCCAACCAAGGGTTGGGGTCGAGTCCCAAGGGAGTGGTTTTGAGAATTAAAATAAAAATAAAATTAGTTCTAACTAGTAGTAGCTAAATACATTAACAATTGAAAACATTGTAAATTAAAAGTGGACACGAAAATGTCAATTAACAATGGGGGTTTTGTCACTAGTGAGTAAAAATATCAAAATTAACAAAGTAATCTAAGTAATGAGAAGGGATTCTTGGGATGTGACCTGAATACGGGTTAATTTAAATTATTGGGTACATGCTTTCGATACAAAAATTTATAGAGTACTAGTTACTAGACTAAGCTATACGTGGGAATAAATTCTCTCTCGAGCAACTTACCCCATTTCAAATGGGTTCCTCTCGGACATCCACTTGTCGCATGAAGACCAACCTACGCCTTACCCCACTCACTATCTTGACCTGAGTGTTAGGATATGGGACTAGGGTTCACTCTCTTGAGCTGAACCTCATGTCGACCCACTCATTAGGCAATCAATCTAGTAGTCTTGGTTTCACGACTTTTCTCTCTCGCAAGCTGAAAACACATAAATAAACTTGTATTTGCAACTACAAATTTGTTAAATTCATCAACAAATACTAGAATAAATCACTATTAAACTATATCTAATCTATCAGCAAGCAAGACCTAATAACAATATTAACCCATATTCGCTAAATCACACCCCAAGAATTGGGGTTTTCAGCCACACATCAAGAGATAGAAATTTATACCTAAATGATCTTGCATTCAAATGTATATGAAGATTTATGTCTTGTTATAGGCCAAGAATGAAGAATCCAAGAGATCCAAGTCCAAATCCTTGAAGATGAAACCCTCTTGTTCTTCAAGTTTCAAAACCCTCTCAAACTCAAAGCAAAAATAAAAAGTACTAAAAATTATATTAATTGTTTTCACACTAAAAATCTGATACTAAGCTAAAACTCTAAACGAGTATTTATAGTTTTCAAAGATCTATGCTGCACCGGATCATTCAACGACATTAGCCGGAATTGCCAATCAACTCGGCGATTCGCTCTTTGATGTAGTTCATCGCCGTCCTGCACCATCCTTCAGTATCGTCGTGCTCTGGGTCATTGGGCGACATAGTACTGCCTCGCGGAACATCTCAGCGATGCACCGGCTGCTCTCTTTTTCTGCCGACTTGATCCTTTCCTTCAAGGCTCAGCACACTGGAACAAAAGGCAAAGTGAGACCCTTCGACGACTCACCAAGTGGAATCGACGATCCTCAGGCCTTCATTTTCTTTGTTCTTTTCAGCCTTACCATTTATTTTTGCGAAGTCGTGTCCGTGCTTTCCTTCAAACTTCAAATACCTGAAATTTATGTGTTTTCATCAGATATTGAGATAAAATAAGCATTTAAGGACACAATTTCTATTAAAATAAAGCCCTAAATGAGTCCAATTTGTGGACTTATCAGTATTCCTCAAGTGAAGTTATTACAACATCTTGTTGATATTCCTAATATCACAATTGTGTCTATAAGCTATGCTTATACACTTCAGAGTCTTTCACATCTATGCTCAGTTTCCCGAATGAGGGGCAAAGACTTTAGCCCATATACCTTGAGCTTAACCCATAAAGTTGTGGATAACAACCTCATGATATGAACCTATTCATATAAGCATTCATGACTCATAATATGATTTAGTTCTTTCTATGCTGGTAGGAAAGGTTAAAAGTTAGAACCATAGTAAGAGTGACTCCTTCCCCTTCTATTCTCAGTTAAACCGTCATTCGAGGACGGATGATCCCAATGGGGAAATATTGTAACACCTCAAAAATATCTATGCTATGGCCCGAATTATTCTTTATTTGTATATAAGGTCTTATCAATTTGTTCTTAAATTACTCATATATGTAAAGGTAAATTCTTTAGTGTGACAATGATTTTGGATATCTATTAAGGTCACTAGAAACTCCTAGCACAAAGTTGAGTTGAAAGTTTCCTTACTAATTTAAGTTTTGATGTAAGATTTTACTTTAGTCAACTTCAAATGATCATATCTCTCAGAATATGAAGAGTTATGCGGCTCATAGCCTATCAAATTAAAGGTCTTTGAATTATCTTTTCAACGCCTCCAACTTTGCGTCATTCCTTGTTCGGAGTAAAGAGCTATGATCATTTTATGATCTTTTCAATGCCACCAACTTCGTAGTGCAGTTCCATTTTAGCCTCGGGAAAATTCTAGATAAGGTAATTTTATGTCACGCCCCAAACTCGAGGGGCGCAATTGGCTCCTAATACCAAAACTTAGGCCCGTAACCATTTGCTACTAATGCATGGCAGCCACGCACAATCAAGAAAATAAACAAGTATATCTCGGCTTAAAACTAAGCCCTCCGCCGACAAGGCCCCTGTGAATTGATCTATAAAAGAAACAGCTACTCCCAGGAGATCATATAAATAAATAGCCAACTAGCACAGCAGTCCTGATTGGGCAGTTGAGGCCACCATGATATCTATACCAAAACTGAAAGCATGTATATATCAAGACAATACATCAAACAACACACAAGCTTCAGCAAAACAACAACCTAGGCCAGTATGGCTATAACGTAGCTATACACCCCATACACTAGTCTGCAAGCCTCTAAGAGTAGTAAAGATTAGCAGGACAGGGCCCCAGCCTACCCATAAAGATATATACAACAAAAGGTAACAAACCTCTCAACTCTGGCAGCTTCGGAGGAAAAGAGCTAGCCAATCGGATAGAAGTCAATCCTGCTGCTGAGGAGGTCTACTGGGTCATCTGTTGGGACCTGCATGCATGAATATACCAAAAGCAATCACGTAAAGAAATCAAAAGTTTAGATAAGCATGCTAACCCGCTACTGAATCTAGAAATACAAAAATAATAAAACATCAACCTAACCAAGCCCCCATAAGCTTGGCAGGTACAAGCAACATACCACCTACCTAGGCCCCCATAAGCCCAGAAGCTGCCAAATCAATCCACATACCCCTATTGGTTGCCCCTTGTCTTTGTGAGAAGTCACATAGCCCTTTTTGGCAATGATAAAGCCCCATAGGCAACACATAGCCCTCTTAGGCCACATCATAGCTCTATGGGCTGCACATAGCCCTCTTTTGCATCAACATAGCCTTGTAGGCAACACATAGCCCTCTTTGGAGTCAAAATAGCCCTGTAGGCAACACATAACACTCTTTGGCATCAATATAGCCCCGTGGGCAACACATATCCCTCTTTGGAAATAACATAGTCCTATTAGACAACATCATAGCCCCGATAGACAATTTATAGCTCAACAACTAACCACAATAGCCCCAAGGGCGACAACAAACAATTGAATAGGCTAAAGGAGAACAATTTAGCTATAAACAATCTATATGAATAATCTCTAAGTTGTTCCTAACTTAGGATCGTTCTTAACAGATTATGAGTCCCTAAAATGAGGGTTTATAACCACTCAATTAGCCAATCACTCACAATTACATCTACAAGATCACCAACGTAAACTACCTCTAAGGAAACATGTCGACGAAGGGAATAACCTTAACATACCTTTCCAATAAACGCTCGAAAAACCGTAGTTCCTTCACGAAAGTTGTTCCTTGTATCCTAAGCTTTGCAAATACTATATATACACAGCTGGTACGCACCTATAAATAGTTCATAAATAATCTTAAATCGGCAGATTTGCTATATTGCCCCAACTTGTCGAAACGTCCGTAGAAATTCATAAAAACAATCATAAAAGAGTCTCGAGATGATTACCTTAGTTAACCAAGTTTAAACCTTGAAGAAACATCAATAACTACAAATTCATGTCCTCAAAACAACTCCAAACGCAGCTAATAAAAGGGAAAAATGATTGCCACATGAAGGGATTACGTTTCTAGGCACAGGGGCAATGTTTAATGGTAGAAATCGTCCAAAACTAACCTTCATCATGCTAGAACTCCATAGGAACCCTCTCTTAAGCTTTCTCTCTATTTTGGAACTTAAATGAAATGTTTTCATGGCTTAAAAAGTGGACATACCATATTTTTGACCCGACCCGAATTCAACCCAGATTCTTCCCCGGCAGTCCCTAGTAAAACCCTCATAACTTTTTACTCTGATGTCGGTTTGAAATAGGGTTTTGTGCGTTGCAAACTAGAATCGTAGGGCTTCGATTTAATGGGTAATAGGCCTTCTAACTCTTTATATATTGGGATAAAACATCCAATACATTTGACCCAAGTTTCAGAGAAATCTTTGAAAAGGAACTTACGATAACTTTCGCCAACTTTTATTTTGCCACTTACTTAACTTCCAAACTTGAGATACAACCCTCGAACACTTAAAATATGACATACCACATCATTCTTAATTTATTGCCCACCCTCCTTGTCTTTCCACGAAGATACGAGTTAATTTAGACGTTTTAAAAAAAAGTCGGGGTGTTACATTTTATTCTCCTTATACCACTTGGAAAACCTTAAAAATAGATTTATTAACTCTTATAAAGCCCTAAACAATCCTATTTCCATCTTTTTAATTCATTCTTCTCCTCTCTCAAACCTTAATACAAAATTCTAAGGAATATCAAAGCATAAGACTTCCAAGCAAGATTCTTTCAAATATTTTTCAAAATTCGTATTCAAGCGATGTTCTTCAAATCTTTTTCAAAATTCTTCTTCAAAGTAAGTCCTTCTCCAAATGTTTCAATAATTCCAACTCAAGTCTTTCTTATAATCATGATCATTAATAGAATTCTTAACATTGACCATAGGATTTTCAAGAAACTAACTTAAGAATCTCAAGAAACGATTTCTTGATCGTTCTTCTTCAAATTAGGGTTCTTCTTCAAGATTTTTCAAGATTCTTCAAGAACCTTGATTTTTCAGGTATGTAAGGCTATCATAGTGTTGGATTAGTTCGTCCTCACGCCCTACATCTACTTTCAAATTAGTAAAAGAGTAATCTGGGATTCTACCCCTATATTTGAGTATTCTTGAGATGAGTTAATTTTGAGTTCTCGAGTTCCTATTTCTTTTTGAAATTTTACTCCTAAATATTGAATTGCTACATGTTATGAATTAACATTTTTGAGTTGAGTCGTTCATGTCCATAATTTCGTATGAACCCTATAAATTGAGTTATAAATTTTGAGAAGCTTTTTAAAGCCAACTTTTGAGTTTTTAAACTGAGTTTTTTTGGGGAAGTAAAGATGAGTTTTGAGAAAATGTTTCTAAAACATGATTAGTATGACAATCGAGTATGTCATCAATGTTTAAGCAATATGGTATCTAGATATACCATCAATGTCTATGCCTTATGACTTTCCGAGTCATCAATGATCATATTATAATATGATTTTGAAAAATTTTTGAGAAAGAGTTTTCAATCTCCCCACGAAATAATTTTTTTTAAAAGTTTAATTTTTTGGACATTTGAAATTTTAATTATTTTATACCAAAAAATGCGTATTATATGGACTTGGAAAAGAGCTTAGTGTATAATAAGTTCACATAAATAAAGTTGAGGTGTGTAAAAATAATTTTCCTACAAGTTAAGGAGTAAACAATATATATATTTATTGTAATTTTCCATTGATGAAACCGATGAAAGAATTTTTTTTCTTTCAAATATTAGAGTCATAGACTTGTTTATTTATTTAAAATAAATTAATTCACCTTTGGACCAAACAAAATCTCATATTTGAAATCTATAAATAAGTAGTAAGAAACAAGACTTTTATGTGCAACTCTCACTCTCTGTCCGATTGATCAAATGGTTAGGTATGTTAGATTTTCCTCTTATTTTTTCAATTTCATTTTATAGAATTTATTTAATGTTGTGTTATTTGTCATTGATTTTTTTTCCTATAGGAATATTTACTTTGCAAATGTTGAATGTTCTATATAGCATTAGTTACGTTGTGTAAAGGGATTTCATTTGATTTGATGTTTTATTATTAAAAGAATTTATGTTCTCAAGAATATTTTTTGAAATTTATTTGTGTATGGAAGAAATTTTGTTTTTAATTTGTGTTTGTTCCCATAACAAACATATATGTCGTTCAAATTAAGTTTAAGCATTAAAATATAAACCCAAAAGGTAATATTTTGTATTTCCTTTATTTTCTAGATGGTGTTAGTAGATTAAAGTAGGAAGGGGGAGGATTAGTTTTGGAGAGTTCAAATGATCCATTACCCCAAATTTAAAATTTTGAATATGAGTCATCAAGAGAGCAACAAATGATGAAAGATCTTAAAGAGATGTAAGAAAAGAAAAGAAAGGCATATATCAATTGCAGATGAGATTATATTTAGAGGTCATTCTTTTTAATGATTAAATGTTTGAATCTGAATATACATATGATATTTAAGTAGTAAGATGTAATATTCAAATCTAAATGATGAATAACAAATATTATTATTTTTCGCAATATTTGACTATTTATAATTATTTATTTTTTATTAAAAGAAATTATAAATATAATTTTTTTTTAAGAGATTGAAAATGTAAGATGGTGGTTTGAGTGGTGAGTAATTGTGACGTTTTCCTTTACTAATGGTGGCACTGATATAGATAATTATGATGATTTTGGTGGTGGAGGTGTTGATGATAATATTCGTTGATTATGAATGTAAGTTGTGATAGATAGTGATTTAGTGATTGGTTGATAATTGTGATGGTAGTGGTGATGGTTGTGATGTAAGAAGTGATTGGTCCTAGTAGCTAATGGTGGTGATTGGTGGGCTGATAGTACAATAGCTTGTGATTGTGATTGATATTTGTAATAGTTATAATAATGGAAGCGCACAGTTGATATGATAGTGATTATCAATAGTTGTTGGTGGTATAATACTTGACAATAATAGTGAATGTAATGGTGATGAATGACAATTGTGGTTGTGCAATTATGACTAGTGGTGATGATGAAAATTCGATTGCACAAAAAATTTAGTTGTATAATATTTTATTAAAACTACGTACAAGATCTAAATGATTCAAAGCCATCTATATTTATTAAGTATTCAAATCTTAAAAACAAATGCATTTATCTCTATATGAACTTTAAATCATTTATTCTCAAACCAACCTTATTTATTAAAGGTTTAATTTGATTCTATATTGTACTTAAAATTTTCATTTAGTTATAACTATTTGTCTACTTGCTTTTCGATAATAAATATTAATTAAGAAATTCATTATTATGAACTAAAGTTTTGACTTGTTTTGTAACTAGCTTAAGGAGGAGGACTCGTGGCAGAAGAAACAATATTGTGATTCTATACTATGAACCAAAAGCTTGTAAATTTAGGAAAAGAATAAATAATTTGTCTCAATGAAAGACTTCTCCATGATTCATAGCTCCAAATTATGTCGCATGACGTAGTAGTCAACAATTCAAGCTTGGAATAGTCTTTATTAATGAAAATTCCATAAAATGACTATCAATAATGTGCAAGGCAAGTAGTTGTGGTGCTTAGATATTAAGGAATGTGAGACCTTGACAATATGCAAGAAACATAGTCAAGGGTAGTGGAGCCTCAAGGATGTAATTATACACCAACATTGAATCAAAACTTATTTGTGTGCTTCACAAGATTCTGAAATGATGTAGAGGCAAGGGGCATCTCGAATGCACCATTGTTGATGTCTAAATGACTCAATCTAGAATTGAATAAGAATGATGGCAAAGTATATGTAGATTGGGAAAAATTTTCAATAGTTACTTCCTTAACACCTTTGTTAGAGACATGTCACATCCAATGATCGATATCCAATTCATCTAGACCAATGAATGGTATTTTCTGAGCGTCGTTGGTTAGAAATATGTTGTGAAATGGGGATTTTGGAATTATTAAAATAGCTCATTGTTTCATGTAAGACACTTTGGCAGAGGTTTTGGTCGCTCTGGCGATGCCACTGTAGTGGGGTTAGAACCGCTATGGCGGGCCAGATGCGACTTAAAGTCGTAAATAAACCCCAAAATGACTTTATTCTGCACTTTTTGATTTCTAGAGCTAAGGAACAAACCCCAGGCGACTCTTGACACTTTTCCACCATTTTTGAGGCTAAAGGTAAGTTTTTCACTCTCTGAATCTGTTTTTCGATCCGTAGAACTTAATAGAATGGGTAATTATTGATGGGGGAGAGTTTTGATCTAGATTCTATGGTGGAAACAACCCTATTTTGGGTGCTTAGGATCATGGGTATGATCTAGGATTCATAGAATTGTTAGCGATTCGGGTAATTAGTGATTGTTTATTGATTCCCATGTTATTATGATTGTTTGTCGACCAAGAACAAGCAGTACGAATTCGGAAAGGGAAGGATCAAGTTTCTTAGGGTTTCAAGCTTGTTTTGAGGTAGGTGATGATTGTGATTACATGATTGTGTGATGTATGTTTGTTCTTGCTTCATTATGATATATGTTTGTATGTGAATGTTGCATTATTGATTACACTTGTTGTAAGTGAGATAGACGAATGATGAACGCCATGAATCATGACTTGATTGTATGAACTTGAGAATATACTTTTGATTGTGATTGTAGCTTGTTAAATGGATTTGGTATTGCATTCTGACACACTAACTTGGATCGGTTGCCACGTTCTGACATAATTATGGGATCGGTTGCCACGTTTCGGCATAAACATTGGATCGGGTACCACGTTCCGGCATAAACATTGGATAATATTGTATATGTTCGATTTATGCATGTGATTATATTGTTGTAATGACTTACTTATGTTGCACTTAATGGGATAGCCGTGTGATCTTACCAGTACACTGTGGTTGTGTACTGATACTGCACTTGCTCTTTCTTTGTTGAGTAGAGGGCATCTTAAGGCGGCTATTGACAGACCTCATCTAGAAGATCAGTGATAACTTCTAATTCAAGGGTGAGCCGGTTCTTCCAGGCTGCCATGAGTTCTCTTTCCGTCTATGTCCACATTCTGGACTTAGACTTGTTCTAGTTAGTATTAGTTTATTAGTTTGGAGTTGCATCCCTCCTTGTTTAGACTTATGGTTCATTTTTAGATGTTTTGGTACATTCACTTTCAGGTTCTAGGTGTATCTTCCGCAATGTTAGTTTATTATTGTTAGATTTTTGTTAGAGTTTATGGGAACTCTATTTCTTTCTTTAGTATTTAATTTGCTTCCGTAACTTGAATGTCTTAGTTTTTGGATTAGTTGCTTGGGTTGGAATGTAGTAATGGTTCTCCCACTGGAGGATTAGTGTGGGTGTCAATCACGATGGTCTGGGTCGTGACAAAGTTGATCCAAAAAGGGATGGAACAACTTGTTCATCAATGTAAAAAACTTCACTGGAGCATTTGTCAAGCCGAAAGGCATGACCATCCACTCAAAGTCTCCATAACGAGTAACACAATTCGTCTTTGGCTCATCTCCTTCAGCAATCCGGACTTGGTAATAACCCTTCCTCAAGTTTCTTGGCAGCATCCTTCTGAATCTCATGTTCCCTCTCTTGACCGGCCTCTTCGTTGCATTGAGATTTCGACGTCACGCTCAAACTGAAGCTTTGTTACCATTTGTCACGGGTCTATTTTCTTAGGTCTCGTGGAACAGCCAAGCCGAGCTTGCACAACTCCACTTAAGCTTAGTCCTAACACAAAATAGCACTTAATTGCAACAACAAGAATGTCTCATACAGTCGACAAACAAACAGCAAACAAAAAGTCAAATTAGAGAGCAAGTTTGGGAGGCAAGTACCAATTTTCTTTTATATTTCTCTAACTATTCTTCATACAAGTGAACTCCATAAAAAGATTTATACAATATGAAAATAAAGCCCAAAAACGAAGGGGGACAAGGTCCCAATAAAAGAGACTAAAAAGGGTATCTTTACAAAAGTATAAAAGTTGGTGGGAAAAGTTGATCCTTCATTTCCATAAATGGCAAAAATGTCCCTTTGACAAACTCACCCTAACTAGATGGTAAATTCAACCCTTAGAAATCATCTTTCTGGCTTTAAGACAAGAAACAAACTGTCCCTTAGGCATAGAATTTCCCTATTTCTACTTTAGGATGGGTTCATTCGAAAATTGAAACCTGATTACACGTGTTCTACAATCAATAGATGCATAGCATGAATGAAACCAATCCATACCAAGGATAACATCAATATGAATGACTCTATGGGACAAGGAGACGGGACACTTTCTATAGACCCTTTTTGCCACAATAGAATCACCAGCAAGAGTAGACACAGAAAAATGATCTAACAACTCATCCGAAAGAATATAAACCTCATTGCCACACATGGTGACATAAAAGACAAGGTAGCACTAGGGTCAGCTAAAGTATAAACATCAAGTTGGAAGAATTTCAACATACTGGTAACTACATCGGGAGAGCCCTCATGTTCACCACAAGTCTGGAGTGCATAGAATTTATTTTTCTTTTGATTCCTTCTAGGACCGAATAAAGGATTAGGTTGAGCCCTTTGATGATTATCTACCTCATTCTTAGCAATAAAGGGACAATCCCTTATTTTGTGATCCATCTTGCCATAACCAACACAAGCATTAGAACCGGCTAGACATTTACCCTCATGCTTCCTTCCACACTTACCACATGTGGACAATGAGGATCCACCACCATCCCCTCCTTGAGGCTTAGGGTTATGCACCCTATCTTTGTTGAACTTAGACAAAGCATATGAGGAACCTTGACAAGAAAGCCTCTGTTGAAACTCAGAACGATCATATCCATCGGACCTTGAATGTGAAAAGGTACCATGACCTGTTCTAGCCTTCTTTGTCTCTGTAGACCTTTCCATAAGTATCTCCTCTTCAATATGTTTAACATGAACCAAGAGACTAGAGATTTCCATATCATTAATGAATGTGGCGGTACAACATTCTTTAACTACCCTTTCGGAAACACCTGAAATAAGCTTACTCATCCTTGCCCTAGGATTGACAATCATGGTGGGAGCATATTGAGACAATTATGTGAACCTCAAAGCATATTCCTTTGCACTCATATTTCTTTGATGAATGTTGATTAACTCAAGTAACTTTGCCTCCCTCATCTCAAGGGGAAATAACCTATCAATAAAAGAAACTTTGAACTTTTCCTAATCAAGAGGACCCGCATTTTCTGTCTGTACTTCTTTACATTAGTTGAACTATATTTGAGCAACACCCTTTAGTTGATAAGTGGCCAACTCTACCTTTTCCATCGGCCTCACTCCCATGATCATCAACACCTTGTAGATCTAATCAATGAATTCTTGAGGATCTTTCTCGACCTTAGAACCATGAAACTCTGGAGGATTCATCCTAGTGAAATCCCTAACTCTAGATGTCGTCATGCCTATATTTGGGTTTATGGGAGCTACAATCTCCCTATTGGCTTAGGGCCTTACGGCTTGAGAGAATACTTGAAAAACAGCTTTAAACTCCATATTAGTCACTTGCTCAACCAAAGGATCGACCAGAACTTGAGGAGCTTGGGGAACTTAAGGAGTAGCTTCTCGTCCACATTCTCTCCCACATTACTTTTAGTAAAAGCTCGTTAAGTATTTGTATCCTATAGAGCATCGGATGCGAATTTGGAGAGAGACATTATAGAGTTAAACTCTTTCGCACGACTTTAGAGTAATGAAAGAAGTAAATTTACTAAACATCTTGTAGCCTCTCATTCATAAGTGTGGCGCACTTCACACCCATGAACAAGACTCTACTCGACGTGGGTTATGAGACTTTCCTAGGACCTTTCTAAATCTTGTGCTCTGATACAAGTTTGTCCCGACCCATGGTAGACCCTAGGCGTAACATGGCGTAAAAGACCCCGGGATGCCTTATACAAGCCACTTAGTTTTCTTCATAATAGATAATAGAAATATAAAAGATTTAAAAAATAGTTCCAATATAAAAGATTTTATAAAACTGAAGTGGAAGTTTAAACATTGTCTTAAAGTCATCTAGTAGATAAGAACGAATCTAGGCATAGCCCGTACATCATGTTCCAAACTGGAAGTAATGAAAGACTGAAAACAATAAATGTACGTCCTTCAAGCATGAGGACTCACCAAAGCTCAGAATCTCCTCAAAGAACTCTAGCCACGAAATTGGAAACCCTGACTGTCAGACCCTACATTTGGGGAAATGTAGGCAAGAGTATGCGTTAGTACAAAAAATGTACCAAGTATGACAACCATGCATAAAACATTTGAATACATGCTTAACAATAAAATGAAGCAAAAGCAGAAACCTTTTTTTTTTTTGGGCCTACAAGTTTTCAGTCCCAAAAAAGGGGGAAAAAAGGGAAAATATTGCATGGCAAGGGGATATATTCATAATGTTATAGAAATTGCACCAACACGATTTATTTGTCCTCGAAGGCTTTCAAAAGCTTCCTCAACAATGTCGTTGCAGATAATTCATATGGGTTGAGCAAAAACAAAGAGAGGTACACTCTCCAATTGTTCACTGGTAGCTAGCTTCAATCAGGTAACTCCCATAGCCTTTTATACTTGCATCTTATTTTATGATGATCGAGGTCAACAAGGACCATTCTACTTGTATCACTTGCTTTTATCGGAATCGAATTTGTTCTTGACTGATATGGACAGAGGGGAAAGGATAAGCGAAGGATCCTCCGTCACCACTTTCCACTTTCTCGGATCCCCAACCAACTACCTACCAAGGTAACTATCTTTCTTAAATCATCGTAGGATCTTTGACCCGAATGGTTTAGAAACTTGGCAAATGAGTCTCCTTAAGCAAGCTAGAGTTATCAAAAGAGGGTTCATTATTAGAAGAAGAGAACAAATATGGGAAATTTGAAAAGGATAACAAGATACCTGCTACCAGAGGTGGTTGTGACTTAGGCTAGGGGGTTCACTCTTGATGAGTTATTTTGTTAGTTTGACCATTTTTCCTTTAATTTATCATATTATACTATTAGTGGGAAGCTCCTAACCTCAAAGTTAAATTACGAAAATATCATTCACTATTTTTTATTAAATAAATAATAAAAAGTTAATTAGACCAAATTATATGGTTACATTTTTCAAGTTTGAAAGACATTGAATAATCAACTCAATTTTTTGGCTATACTTTAAATTGAGCATGTAAGTCTTTTCACATTAAATTTTCTATTTATCATCATACACATATTTTAATATTATCCTTATCTATATATATACTAATTTACACCGGACATAACACTTATTAGAGACATATTTTGATTATCTAGATTGTTATATAAATAATATTATCAATTAAATTAGGATTCACGTGCGTGGCACGTGGCCAAAAACTAGTAAACACCTATATTTGTAAGTCACACTAAAGTCTGTTACTTTTTAAAAATTAAAAATAATATATATTTTTTATTAACATCCTAGTGCAACTTATATTGGACCCTTTTTTGGTTAGAGAAATTTCAATAAATAATAGTGGTGGTTCCATATCAGAGTGCAAAGCGCAAAGTGCAAAGAAAAGAAAGAGACGGTGAAAGCTGTGGTGGGAGAAGAAAGTCAGGTCAAATTAGCTGAAAATCGGCTTAGCAAATCTAGAGTCTCTTGTCAGGTCTATTAGAATAATAATAAATTCATGTATGACCAAAGTTGTATATATAAGGATAATTTGTTTCGACAGGTAGGGCTTATGATTGGGAATTTAAGTGGGAACTCAGATCGAGGATTTATATTTGATTTAATTCCAACATCGCGGAATGACAACGGTGAGCCAGCATGTTCCATAATTGGCGGGTCTAAAGATGATAAAAAAAAGGCGCCCAAAGGGAAGTTGCTCCCTCATTCTTCCACATTGTTTATTGAAAAATATTGGCTTGCTAAACACACACGTAAGGTTCACTTTTTACCCTTCTCTATTTTATAATTACAAATTCACATTCTACAGCACTAGAAATATATTAGGTTATACTTCTCCTATCTCACTTACTTCCACCCATTGCCAAATTGTATGGAAGAATTTGTATGAACTACTCTGGAGATTCATGTATTTTATTTTCTTGATAACCATGATGTCTGGTCAAGCTTGCACACATCTTGACTAATTCCATAATTTCCGGCCTCCTCTCACTAGTGATTTTAAAAGTCAAGATGGATGTGAAATGGTTTCGAAACCTTAGTTTTCGAAGTCGGATCGTAACAGAATGGCAACTCTGCTGAGAATTCATCTAAGTTCTAACCAAAAGGATTTTATTATTTGTCTAATTATTTATTTGTATTAATTGTTATTTTCAATTATATGTTTAAAATTTGAATATGTTAACTGTCATTTGCATTCATGGCACTTCCGTCACCACGACATAAATGCAGTATATTAAAGAACGATTTTGTGAAACCGCAACCGATCTTTTTTATACTTAACCCGGAATGACTGACAATTTATTGGTTCATTATACGTTCAATGGTTGTCATAGTTCAAACCTTAGTTGTCCGCTTGGGTCCCGATCTTTCAAAAGTCACTCTTAGTTAACTAGCGTAAAAAGAAACCAAAACTCTCTTTTAGGTGCACTGACCCAAGATGATCCAATACCAAGGTGTATTGGGCCCATTAAAATACCCCCTTGTGTCTAATTGGCTCATGATCAATATAAGATGATCATCCAACTATTTGTTAAAATTGAAGGATGTATGTTGATTTGTGCGTACCATTGTCCCTTGGGGTTGGGTTTTTATTTTTATAGGTAGTTTCTTTATTAAAGTCAAAGGAAGACCCTCCTCATTTGGAAGAAAGTCAAAAGTATCAAGAAGTTCGGGAATGAAGATTTCAGATAGAATCTTAGCTTAGTTTACCATTGTACTCCTGCATGGGACTGATTTTATTTTCCATTTCCCTCATTATGTATCCCATTTTGGTTTATTCATAAAGGTTTGTATAAATTTTTTTTGGGGGCAATAGAACATTTCACAAATGATATACATATCCTTCAGACGTTAGGCTTACCTTTGGCTTAAAAGGTCACATGTATGTTAGGATGCGTTATATATTGTTGATATGCTAAATGTTACAAATTTTGTTTCGTTTGTGCTTGTTTGACTTACGTGTTATATACATATGTTTTGCTTTAAATATGATTGGTCCATTATTCCATTCCAAAGTCTTAAAACGTTGTTTGGCATATTAACTCAATTTTTTGATCCCTCTCGATATTTGAGTTCATTATCATAATCCGTTAAAATCACTCAAGTTTTGAGTTCATTAAATCCTCAAAAAGATTGTCCGGTCATCACTCAAATTCACGTTGACCTCGTTGTTCTTGAAAATTATTTTCCACACCTACCTAGCTAGTGTTACTAAATATTTCGTCAGTTTCATTTTAATTTTAAGACATCTTTATTCTCAAAAGGGCTTTTCAATTGAACCTTCCAAAAAGTCAACATTTGAATCTTTACTCAAATCATATAGTTTGCTTTGTTCAAATTCCTTTCTTTCGTTAAAATTTTAGTTCACAAATTGATCAAAGTTTTCCCATTTTTGTCACCCTTTTAGAGTCTTTTATTCATAGAATTTTGGACTAATTTGTTTTAAGCAAAACAAATGTTATTTGTTTATATGTTACTTTGGTTGATTATTATGATTAATAGACTAACTCTCTTATTTTTTAAGTTGTTTTAAGAAGGAGAGACTGATTTGTGTTGGTAATCAAACTTGCTCACTTCACCAAAGTATCCGCTGGCAGAACATTCATATTTTACACGGTCTAAGGTCAAGGAAATTTATACAGAATCTTTATTTCTTACTTGGACTACAAAGAAGACTCGTTCAAAATGGATTACAATATCAACATGGTTGCTTCGTCCGAAATAATCCCCACTTCATCTGTCGCGGCCAATCCTAGTGCCTCGATAGCAACAGAATCACCCATAAAAGTCATTGCTCATCTAAAGTGACAAATTGGTGAACTGAATCTCATGGTAACACAATACCAAGCAACTTTTCAAAACTTACCACCTGATGTTCGCCAAAAAGGACCCATGCTCCCTTCTTTCCCTACTTTGAGTGAGCTTAAGCAAGGAGATCATTTCACTACATTTCAGCAAACTCAAGGTGCTTCACTCACTCATTTAACTCAGGATACTCCTCTTGTGTACACATTTGCTCCTTCAAAAGCTCCAATGGTAACACATCATGCTCTACCAGTGTACACTTATGTCAGTGCTCCACCAGTTACCAAGGCCCAGGAGTTTCACTTAATCACTATGTTGAAATTAAAAATGACGCAAAATCAATTGATGTTGTAATGATGAATATGAAGATAAAAATCCTAGAAGATGCTATGAGAGGTCTTCGTGGGTTCGATAGTAGCCAGAGTGTGAGATATGAAGAGTTGTGCACATTCCCCGAAGTTGAGCTTTCACCTGGTTACAAGATTCTGAAGTTTGAAAAGTTTAGTGGATTAGGAAATCCTTTCTTCCATTTGAAAATTTACTGTGAGAAGTTGATTGGCGTTGAAAACAACGAAGGGATAAGAATCAAGCTATTCAATCAAAGTCTGACTGGAAAAGCCTTGGAGTGGTACTCAAAGCAAGATATGACTAAATGGTGTACTTAAGATGATCTTGCTAATGCTTTTGTGGATTACTACAAGTTTCATGTTGAGATCGCTCCTGATAAAATCTCTATTACCAAGCTAAAACCAAATCAACTAAATTCTTTCGAGAATATGCCATTCGTTGGAGGGAAGAAGCTGCTAGGGTGCACCCAACTAGGGAGGAATCAGAAAAGATCACATACTTTATTCAAGTTCAGGACTCAGAATATTATGAATGAATGGTGACAATGAGTGGAAATACATTTTTTGAAGTAACCAAAGATGGAGAAATGATCGAAGATAGTATCAAGTCTGGCAGAATAACAACTTTAACCTCATCTTAGCTCGCTAACAGGGCCTATCAAACTGGTTCTTTTGGAAGTGGAAAGGAAAAAGAGAAAGATGTTATGATATTAATGACTAGGGGAGCTACTTCATATAACCGTCAACCACCTCCAAGCTATCTTGTTTCACAATATCATCTCTACAACAATCAAGCAACATTTTGTTCTCCACGACCAATGCAAAATCCTTGAAACAATGCACCTCGGCCCAATTTCGAGAGAAAGCCTCCCTGAGTCTTCACTCAGTTGTGTGAGACACAAACTCAACTTTTTGAGAGATTGAAAAAGGCAGGAATACTCCATCCAATGGAAGCAAAGACTGTGAATACTTCAGCCGAGTGGTATGACCCAAATAAGCTTGTGTTTATCATTCTGGAGTTGTTGGACATGATACCGAGAAATGTATCACTCTTAAACAAAAAAATCCAAGATCTAATTGATGACAAGGTGGTAAAACTTTCTCAAGCTCCACTAAATGTGCACACCAATCCACTACCCAAGCACAAGGAGTAGTTGTTGGCATAATTAGTTGCAAAAAGAATGAAGTTTCATGGAAAAACCACTTTTGGTGTCTTTTGGTCTTGGATTTAGAATTTGTTTATTTATTTCCATGTAATGGCACTTTATCCTTTTTGTTTTCTTTGTAATCGTATGTTGGTTTGATTTTATTTGTAAGCCCTTTTATCTGTAATGTGGAACTACGTTCAACCTGAGTTCCTTGGTGGAATACGTAGGTGGCCTTCACTGGCATCGGTCACGTTATCAAAAATATTTCAATTTCTCTTTATGTTGGAACTACATTTGACCTAATTCCTACTCACCGGGATACGTAGGCGCCACACTGATTCGGTCATATTCCCCATCAGATTTCCATTTTTCTTTATAATGAAAGCTGGCAGAAATTTGAGAGGATCATAAATTCGTTGAAGAGGACTTTTTCCAACAAACCAGAATCAAGGATCACTTAATAGTTGCAACTAGGGCAGAATTTTTGAGATTCACTCAAAAATTCAACTAAAAACTACATAAAGTTCAAAAATTACGTTATGTTTTCAATCGGGGTAGAATTTTTTAGAAGTGTCCTAAAAAATTCCATCAAATGACATTTCAAGATCATACAAGCTTGTAAACCAGAGGTCAAAGGAGCATCGGGAGGGCAAGGCAAAGCCAACATGAATCAGTCTCTCAAAGCTAAAATTTTTTTGGATGCAGGAACTACAATGTTACAAGGCATCATTAGACCCATAGTTGCCTCGTCATAGCTCAAATGATTTCTACTCTTAATCATCTTCTAAAATTCTTCTTCAAATTTACAGATGAAATAGATTGGCACAATGGTGAAGATCATAAGAAGTTATCCAAACCAATATAAGCCTAACAACTTCATTTGAAAACTTATCTTATACTTCGATAATTTTATTTTGTTACTAATTACATATGAACTCTCCAGGTATCATTTTAATTGGAGTCAAAATTCCAAAAGGTCTTTTCATTTTTCGAAGGATTAGTCCGGATGTTCACCAGAAGTGGGACATGAACCAATACTTTTCAAAGATGTTATTTTGAAGGATTCCCGACACCAAGGATTCAATCCAACAAGCTAACTCTTATCCTTTATTTTATGTTGAAGAACTTTCTCCTCCGTTATTTCAAATCTCTTGTCCTTTTTATGGAAAATCTTATGTTCTTCGAGAAATTTGCTAACTTTTTTAGTTCGAACTACGTCAGACCTGACTTTTTGTTCCAGCAAGATTTGTAGGCAATCCTATATAAGGATTCGGTCTTCCTACTATTTCAAATAACAAACCTTAGAGGAAAATGGGACATGTTTTTGAATAAATCATTCTTTTCTTTTTTACAAATTATTTCAGTTAAGTACCCTTGGACCGGAAATAGGGGCAACTTTTGAAATAGTTCAAAGTCTTCAAAAGCTTCGTTCAACTTAAAGTTTCAAAGATATCCTTTATCAACCAATCATCTCTTTACAAGAGATCCATTTAAAGTAGGGGCATACCTTATGTGAGACCCCTAATCGGTCATTAGCGACTCCTTTCAACATTAAAAGCTCTCAAAGCGTTCTTCCTAAATCCTGCATTCTTTATGGCTACCAGATTGTCATGATGCGTTTAAAAGTCTCGACATTTGTTAATCTCTCGGTTCTCAACTAACAAATTTTCTATGAGCACAGGGACGACAAAGTTTTAATGACAACTAGAGATGTTGCCGATTTCACAAACTACGAGAAGCTAATCAAATTACTATGTTATAACCTTACTCCCTATTTCTAAGATTTGTTCTTTATCATTAGAGAATTATATTGGAGCGTCACTTCCTTCAATATGACACATTAATATATTGGAGCGTCACTTCCTTCAACGTGACACGTTAAATTATTGGAGTGTTACTTTCGTCAACGTGACACGTTATATTATTGGAGCGTCACTTCCTTCAACGTGACATATTATATTATTGGATCATCATTTCCTTTAATGTGATACATTATATTATTGGAACGTCACTTCCTTCAACGTGAAACGTTATATTATTGGAGAGTCACTTCCTTCAATGTGACACGTTAAGTTTTTATTGGAGCGTCACTTCTTTCAACGTGACACGTTATATTATTGGAGCGTTACTTCCTTCAATGTGATACGTTAAATTTTTATTGGAGTGTCACTTCCTTCAACGTGACACGTTATATTATTGAAGTGTCACTTCCTTCAACGTGACACGTTAAATTATTGGAGCATCACTTCCTTCAACGTGACATATTATATTATTGGAGCATCACTTCTTTCAATGTGACACGTTATATTATTGGAGTGTCACTTCCTTCAACGTGACATATTATATTATTGGAGCTTCACTTCCTTCAATGTGATACGTTAGATTATTATTGGAGCGTCCTTTCCTTTAACGTTACACGTTATATTTTTGGAGCATCACTTCCTTCAACGTGATGCGTTAATTTTTTTATTAGAGTGTCACTCATTTCAACTTTATATTATATTGAACAATCACTTCCGTCAAAGTGACGCTTTATTATTATATTGGGACATTACATCCCTTAAGCATAAGGTTATATTATATAGGGAAATTACCTTCCTAAAAAGTGACACATGGGACGTCACCTCCCTAAAAAGTGACATTATATTATGTTATTGAATCATCACCTCGTTTAAATTGACACGTCACTTTAGATCACCACTTCCTTCAAGAGAAATACACTTTCACGCTTAAGATTTGGAGGCACTACTTGTATGGAGTGGAAGTGGGATCGCATTACTATGGATTTTGTGGCTAGCCTACCGTGGACTTCTAGATGTGTTGATAGCATTTGGCTTTCTTCTTGTTCAGTGTTCATTTAGTGTTGAGAGGTTGGCTCGTATCTACATTAGGTAAGAGTGATTCAGGATAGAATCTAGACGGCTCAGAGTAGGTACTAGAGTTATGCGGATCAGAGGTGTCGACCTTTGAGATTCTCTGTTGGTGATCAGGTATTCCTTCGTACGTCGCCCATAAATGGCGTAATGAGGTTTGGGAGACGAGGTAAGCTTTGCCCCAGGTACATTGAGTCTTTTGAGATACTCCGAACAGTTGGGGAGGTTGCTTATAAGTTGGCCCTACCTCCAACATTTTCAGCCATCCACCCGGTTTTCCATGTCTTGATGTTGTACCGGTATGTTCTTGAATCCCATGTGCTCTCTCGCCACCTTCCGACCCGTGGGAGTATATAATGAAAATATCGGGGCATAAGTGACCGATCGTGAGATCTTCTTATAGGGCGTTTAAAAAGCGTGACTCTTTAGTTTAATTAAGTTCCAATTTGGAAAATAAAAACGCCCCATTTAATTCAATTCATGAATTAGCCCTCCAATATGATGCAATTGAGTTGGATGACCATTTGACATTTGTAGAGGAGCCAGTTGCCATTCTAGTTAGAGATATGAAGAGATTGCACTCATGAGTCATTCCTGCTGTTAAGGTCCATTGGGGTCATCGTCCCATCGAGGAGTCTACCTGGGAGACCGAGCAGGAGATGCGAGAGCAGTTTGCCGACATGTTTGAGCCTTCAAGTACTTCTTGACCCTTACTTTCGCAAACGAAAGTCCTTTTTAGTATTGGATGTTGTAATGACCCTCCTGGTCATTCTATGGTTTGCCTTTTATGTGACGTTTAGAGCGTTCCTGTAGCAACCTCAAGTCATTTATGACTAGCTGGGACTGATAGTTCGGTTACCTGGTTGTTCATTTGGTTATTGTGCGAATTTTAGTGTTATTAGAGATTATGAACCTAGAACGATCATTTTCGATCAAAATTTCAAGAATATGACATCTAAATCCAATTCTGACAATTCCATCATCTTTGGAAGGGCCATTTTAGGATAGTTGCATGGTCGTCATGACTCCGAGGTTTTCAGTGTGAGTCGGTGCGGTTAGGCGTTTTAACTTTAAGTTTAAGCCTATATTTGACTTTAGTCAACATTATGAGCAAACACGCTTGGATGAAAATTCTGTCAGCTCCTTTAGCTGCAGAATATTGAGTTTGGTCTAGATTGACCCTCCTTTTTTATCCCAAGGATTCTGAGATTTTTCTGAGCCCTTTTGTGGTTTTAAACTTAAAATGGCGGTTGGGTGTGGGATCCACTTTTTGTCTAGATGACCTCGTATGGAAATTTTGACTGCGTCATTGATCCCGAAATATCAAATTTGATATGATTGCATATCTCGTTTGCGTGCACGGGGCTCCGAACGAGTTTGGAGCGTCCCATCGAAGTTTTTAAGTTTCAAAAAAATGCTGAAAATCTAGTGTATTTAAGCAGAAAAATCAGCACTTTCTCTAAACTTTAAAAGCTCATATATTGCTCATTTCTCAACCAATTAAGGCGATTCAAAGTGCGGGAGCTTCATTGTCTTGGTGGATTTTCTGTAGACTGATCAGAAGTTGTTGGGTGCACGTCGTTCAACATAAAAATCATGATAAAACAGACTGTTGTAAGCTTTTTTCGAGTTTTTATTCTTGGCTTTCTTGAATTGGTGATATCTTTCTCATTTTAGCTCGATTTTGGTGATTCAAACATGTCAAAAATTATCGAGGCTATGTCGTGGAGTATTCATGGACTATAAGGCACCCTTTGATTTTTGTAAATTCTGAGTTTAGCTTGTTGCATGCTTTCTTCTTAAGTTGGTTAAGTGTTGGTTTTCTTGAATGTTGGGTTTTGCTACATTTTAAACCCCGAATTGTGTTCCATTTTGGAACACAAGTTCAGGTTACTGTTTTGGGTCTCTTGGCGGAGTCAAATCCGAACAGTTCGATACGGGTCCCACAATTCCCGTTTCAACTCCAAAATTGACTCGTCTCTATTTGCTGTGATTTTGGTGTCTAAATGACTGTACCAACGTTGTGATCCTATATTTGATAGAGTGACAACATTCAAAGGCCGTTTGGAAAGAAAAAGATATGATAAAGTGATTTGGAGCGCGCGCAGTTGGCCTAAAGGTAGGCTACGACTTTGTTTCTATTAGATTAAGCTTAATTGTGTAAAACCATGTGGATTGGAGTGATTTAGGGGTGGGTACCAGTCACTTACTTTATTTTGATTAGATACCTTGTGCTATGATTGATTGACCATATTTCGGGTGTAGTACCATACTAGACGGGTTAGTAGAATTGCATGCTTAAGTGATAAATGATATTGTATACTTATATGTTATGTGTTGTATGTTTTGTTCATTGTCAACTATAAGAATGATGTCCTTAGTCTAGGTTAGGCTAGCATTGCCTCAAACTTATGACCAGTGTGGGCTAGATAGCCTTGACATTCTGCCGACCTTGTTCGGATGACTTAGCTCCTTGTAGAATGGAGTAGCAAACTTGAGTCTTATAGTTTGAGCCTGAGATTAGGCGCTATCGTTGTTTGTTGCACTTTAGTATCTTTTCCTTCTAATTCTGTGGCTATGTGTTCTCGGAGGTTTGGTGCAACACTAGAGGCGTGGGATTGAGATAGTATAGGCTTGGAGCTTTTTCTGTGATTTCTTGGAGTGGACAGCGTTCCACGATGGATCTTGTTGGATTGGATCCTATTGGAGATACAATCACTCTCGGGGTCGTTATTTCTGGCTGGGCTAAAAGCGTATCGCTAGCTAGGTGACTCGGTGATTTCGGCAATCGCCCCCGAGCCTCTCTTTCTAGCTAAGCTAAGAGTGTGCTGCTGGCTGGGTGTCCTCGGGTCGCTCTTTCTAACTGAGCTGGGAGTTGACTGCATGGTAGGACGACTCGCGATATCTACCTTACCCTCGGGTCTCTCTTTCGAGCTGGGCTGGGAGTGGACTGTATGGTTAGGTGCCCCCTGGGTCACTCTTTCTAGCTGGGCTGAGAGTGCACTGCTGGATGGGTGGAGTCTGATGAGTTATCTTGGTTACTTTGGCATGGGAGCCCGATTTTCTTCTTTCTTAGTAGACTTAGCCATTATGTGTACTTGTCGGGCTTATGGGGGTCCGTTCAGGTTTTATTTAAACTTGCGCACGAGTGTACCTTCTGGGCTTATGGGGTCCAATTAGGTTTAGTTCAGTTGTACTTAGTTTACTTCTGGTATGCTTGCGTGCTTTCTTTTCATATCCGTTTTGACCTCTCAATATTTAGATTCTATCTTTTCTTATTGTTTTTACCCTTTTTTTGCTCAATCGACCTTTGATGCCTACTAAGTACCTGTTTTTTTGGTACTCATGCTACACTCTACATCTATTTTGTGATGCAGGTCCCAACACCAGTTACTAGCGGTGATTAGTTCCAGCCTTCTTTTGTAGCTGTGATTCGGAGATGAGGGTGAGCACTTGGCGTTTTGGGTTTGTCCTGTCTCCTTCTTTTGCTTAGCTAATCTTATTGCTTTTGAGACACACATTGTTGTGGTCCACTTTTGGGACTTGTACTATTTATTAGATAGCTCTGTACTAGTGACTTCCAGGTTTTGGGAGGCATCTATGTATATATTTAATTTGGTTTGCTTCCACCTTATTTTCCTTATTTAGATTATTGTTTTCACTTGTTTCTGTCTTGCACTCATTGCTTGATGTTTTGGATTACGGGTTGGCTTACCCACTGATGGGGTATAGTAGATGCCATCATGACTCGAGAAATCGGATCGTGACAAGTGGATCGTCATCTCCTTCAGTATGACATGTTAAACCAGGTTTGCACGAATTATATTTTTATTTATGTTATATTTTCTACTGACAACTTTTTCCAAACTTTGCAATACACGAAGTGGATTACGTCAAAATAGGATGCAACACAATGTGAAGCTTTTTCTTAGCAACAAACTGGACATAGTCTAAAGAGGACTATCAAACTCTTAGAACGCCAGTTGAGGAGCGATTTCCACCACAATCAAACCACATCCCAATCATTAGGAGTGTAGGTTTTTCTTAGGTTTAATAGTTTCAGTTTCGCCCTCTGTGAAATTTTCAACTCTCACCGGATGCAAATTTTCAAATTCGAGTGACAATACACCTAGAGCTTTGGAAGTTATGTCCATGTAAGTTCTTACCTATGAGTGTAAAGGGCCCCATTTTCATAGTTGAGATATTTGCAAGCCTCTTTTCCATAGTCGTTTCATTTGTCACTCATCCTTAAGCTAAAGGGATTTCTGCATATGAGATTTGCTTTTCAACTGATTGAGTCGAACTACAAGCAGTCTGATTCTAGAGTTTAGGAATATGTAGGCAGGCTCGGTGTTGAAAACTCGACTTTATTCCAATAAACCACTTCTCACTCCATTCTCGAGCTTTTCAATCTCTCCATGCTTCGACACAGAAATAGCTTTTGCAATTCTTTGAATCGTGCTTAAAATCATGCGTTTCGAACTACTAGTAGCCTGAGTTCTCATGTAATCTGAGATAAGTAGGAAACCCAATATTAGGGTCTGGCCACAATTCTTCAAAAAATCCTTACCGTTCACTGTTCTGAAGAGATGAATTAGTGGTCAGACAAAATTGGATTCGTCAATTTCGTTTTCCTCGAATATCTTTCATCGATCCTAAGCAAACGAGGGGCAGTTGTTGACACCCAATTTTGACCTCCCCAATTTAATTAATTTTCAAGCTTCTTCAATTTCAAACAATTTGAAATAATTGTTTTCTAAAATCAAAAATATTTTCAAAAGTATTATTCATGATAATTTTGTCATGTTTCCTATAAAATAATTTCTATATATTTATAATATAAAGTTTCATATATTTATTACTTTGAATAAATATTTAGAAGAGAATTTTTACCTAAAATTATGTTCAAATTAAGTACGCATTTTATTTCCTTTAAGCTGATTACTTCGTTAGGCTTATAAATGATCTTTTCATCTCAAAATAATTATTTTGTGTTGTAAAAGTTAAGAAGTTTAAATATATTAATTAGATTTATAATTTATCTCCTTGCTGTTTTGTCGACTTTCAACTAAAACAATTGGAATTTGGTGAAAATATGAACCAAAGGACCTATTCCCTTTTGAAATTATTTTAAGGGAAAATTACGCGGTTAAGAAAACTTATACTAGTTAATTAGTCATTATAGCTATAGTTCATTTTAAATACCACTCGCCACCAAATTTCAGTCACAATTAGCTAAGGACCCTAATTAAATTTATTGTGAAATTTCCCCTTCTTTTAATTGAATTGGACCCTCTAACTTAGTAAAATCAGCCAATATTTGGCCCATTTTCAATGACCAGCCCACTCTTCTTCTAAAACAGAGGCCCAGACCCATTTTGTTCTTCTTCATTCCAACAAAACAAGATGCGCTCAACGCCGCGAACCCAACGAACAGCCTAATTCCCAATTTTATCTGTCATTTTCCTCTTTTCTCCGCCTTTTCGGCCTCAAGCTTCTCTACGGTAATATCCTTCTGATTTTCGATTTTCCCTTTCCAATTTCGTTCAAAATAGTACGAATTCGTCTATCCTCTAAGATTTTTGAATTTGGGATTCTCCCACATCGGTTCTATCCTAGAAATTCCCCTCAAATCTCTCCTATAAAACCCCCCTCTCTTCACGGAGACGGTTTGGATACCTAAGAGTACCCCTTTAAGGTTTGGGAATTCGGAGTGCCTTCTCAACTCGCTGCCCCGGAAAGAAAGAGGTAAATTCTTCCTTGTATCTTGCAGTAATTCACATCTTATGATTAAAATCGCGAAATGTTATTTTCATTAGATTTGAACCTACCTTGGTTGCTTCTTCTTATTATTTCTTTCTTTGTATGTTAAATCGAAGAGATTCAATGGTCAAGAGTGTCTTATTTTGATTCTTTTATCACTTCTAAGATGATCTCAGGCCTTGTAGTAAAAATTCCAGAAAAAAGAAAAGGGTTTCTGTTCGCATTTTGAGAACTATAGTAGTCTATATTGACTTATTGCTATACTCCCTGTTATGATGGCTAAACAGCCTGAATAGGAATTTGTTTGTTTATTTTCTGTCTTCTTCGTGTATTAGTTTACACCTACCAATGTGTTTCCAAACCATGATTAAGAGAATGATTTGCTTTCTATGTGTTCACATCCATGTGTCACTGTTTTATTTTGTTAAGTCAGTGACCAAAATGTTGAAGCACATACACATTTTAGTCAGGTCAGGTTACCGGCTTAGAGGCAAACATGGAGAAGTCCCACATTTTTATAATAAAGGTAATTGGGGAGACTAAAGAAGGAATACTCAATAGAATTGAATTTACACTTATTTCATTTCAATCAGATACTTGGGATTACCTCTGTTCTCCAAGAAGTGGTCGAAGATGAAATGTCATCAATTGATTGCCAAAATAATCCAACGGATAACTGGCACTTATTCGAAGAAGTTATCATACACCCGAAGATTACAAGTGATAACATCAGTCCTATATTTGTTACATAGTGCTTTTGGGGATTTGTCTTTGAACTACCCCAAAATGTTGTTTAAGAGGTGAATAAAATTTGTAAACACCTATATTTGTAAGTCACACTGAAGTCTATTACTTTTTACAAATTAAAAATAATATTTATTTTTTATCAACACCCTTATTAGGATAGTGCAACTTATATTGGACCCTTTTCCGATTAGAGAAATTTCGATAAATAATAGTGGTGGTTCCATATCAGAGTGCAAAGCTCAAAGTGCAAAGAAAAGAAAGAGATGGTGAAAGTAGTAGTGGGAGAAGAAAGTCAGGTCAAATTAGCTGAAAAACGGCTTAGCAAATCTGGAGTCCCTTGCCAGGTATATTAGAAAAATAATAAATTCATGTATGAATGACCAAAGCTGTATATATATACAAGGATAATTTGTTTCGACAGGTAGGGCTTGTAATTGGGAATTTAAGTGGGAAATTAGATCGAGGGTTCATATTCGATTTAATCCCAACACCGCTGAATGACAACGGTGAGCCGGCATGTTCCATAATTGGCGGGGCTAAAGATGATAGGAAAACTGCATCCAAAGGGAAGTCGCTCCCTCATTCTTCCGCATTATTTATTGACAAAGATTGGCTTGCTGAACACGCTCGTCAGGTTCACTTTTTACCCTTCTCTATTTTATAATTACAAATTCACATTCTACAACACTAGAATTATATTAGGTTGCTACTTCTCCTATCTTACTTACTTCCACCCACTGCCAAATTGTGTGGAAGAATTTGTATGAACTACTTTGGAAATCCATGTATTTTATTTTTTTGATAACCATGATGTCTGGTCAAGCTTGCACACATCTTGACTAATTACATAATTTTTCTGCCTCCTCTCATTAGTTACATGTATTAGGTAATTTTGTCTACCAAGACTAGGCCAGATGAGAAGAAATCACCTAGTGTATTGTATCTAAGGCTAGACCAGATGAGAAGAAATCACCTAGTGTATTGTATCTACTGAGATTTGAACTTGAGACTTTATGGTTCTGAACTCACTTCATTGACCACTAGGCCACACCCTTGGGTGCGGGAGATCCATGTATTTTCCTCAAATGAATCTATGTGAGCATATACTTCTAGCCTGTTATTTGCATATTTCTATGTATTACATAAGGCAAAAAGCATATGAAAGCACCTAGTGTTCGCTAGGGACTTTGCTGCGAAGTGCAATTCAGGTGTGGGATTGGTTTAAAATAGGTGCATATGAAGAGAGAAAAAATGTGATACAACAACTATGACTCAGATCCAAACAAGTTGGGTAGGCTATATGAATCCTGGCAAACCATTTTTCTCCATTTCAATTCATTTTAGGACAACATTGAACAAAAGGACAATATAAAATACGAGTCCACAAATAAGATTTTGTTCATTTCTTCCGCATTTGTTGATGTTTATTCCGTTAAAGGAGATTCGGGAAAGGACGGAATAGGAAGACATGTTTCCAAACGTACCTTCGTTTAAGAGAATATTTTTTTGTGTAGAAAGTCTCAAATTCGGGATCTTCTGCTATGCGAATTTCTTGAGAAATGAAGTCGAATGGTCCTTTGACCTTCGTTTGATTCCGCGAAAGCCGTAGCCCTTTAATTGCTTAGGGGAATTGGCCAAAGGCACTGCAACATGTTGGTGAGCTTTTAGATCCCGCCAATAAAAAGTATTTTCTAATCCTAACTGACATGTATGTTGTAAAGTCCATATTTATTTAGTTCAGAACCATTTTAAAATCTTTGATTCAGATGCTAAAATGTAGTCACAAGTTTCCGGTATAGATTAGTGATTAGTTCTCGAATCCTAGATTTCTAATATTTATTCCTCTTCACAAACACATCATATATGATATCTTTTTTTTGGTGGTATCTAGTCATCTCTTGGGTTGTGTAAAAGAAAGAAACCATAGGTGTTCTGATGGGGCATCAACTCCAACTCAATCCCAAGAAGCTAGATGCTTAGTTGTTTTGTTTAGCTGAAATTTCCTACTCCTGATAGCATTGACAGTTTTTTGGGGCTCTGTTAGCTCCATGGTACTAGTTGAGTTTTTTTGTAATAGAAGCTAACATGTTCTGTTTTTGCTTCAAAACCCTATTGGCTTTTGCATATGTAATTTGATACCTTCCAGTTGTCATATATCAATGACAATATCTTACTTCATCTAAAAAAAATATGATATCTCTATTTGGTAAAAATCACCTATGATATCTTCTAACAGTCAAAATATCATGTACTGGCTGTATATAATGTTTAGTGCTGTCTTTTGCTTGACAGATCTTGTGGGTGTTGAGGCGAATGTAGTAGCAACGTGCCTTTCATTTTCTGTGATGTCCGTAAACTATGCAACAGAAATGCTTCTACCTGCTACACTGTGTGTGCAAATACCTCCTCTATTTGACAAACTACCATATGTTTTCTCAACTCTATAGCCTTGTATATGAACTTTGTTTGGAAGAATATTCAAATGGGTATAGTGGATTTAGAAATATCTCTCGTCCTAACTATCTGTGTGTTGTGCTGGCAACTTGTCTATTGACACTAACTTCAGATTTCGTGGAAAAGGCCATCACAGTGAATCATCAAAAATATTATGAATCATGTAAATCCTCCGTAGAGCTTATGCTTTAATATATGCATCTTTCAGGTTGGGAGAATGCTAGTGGGTGGTGTGAAGGTGGTTGGCATCTATGTGTGGACCAATGAGAGCTCATTCAAAAATTCAACCATCACTCTTTGTCAGGTTTTACTATCATAACTTGAAGTCAACGCTATATTTTCCTCTCTGTACCCGAGGCTCTACCATAACTGCACTATTGTGTTATTTTCTGGAATAGGAGGCTCTCATGTAGTAAGTCTCTGTTGTTATGCCTTTTACGGTGAAGTTAACTTACCTTCCAGAAAATGTTTAATGAAACATGAAACTTATAATTTCCATTACTCATAATTAGTTTTTGATGTTAACTTCTGTCATTATTTGTATTCTTGCTCTCTTTCTCGCTTGCTTATGAAATAACTGTACAGGCTGCAAAAGCAGTTGCTGAAGCGGCCCCTTTATTGGAAGTGGATTGGGATGAAAGATTGCTTGTCCACATTGGTTACAGTCCCTTGAGGTAATCTTGTCTAACTATGTGTTCTTATATTCAAATAGGCCCTTCCTTCTCAAAAACAGATTCGAATCGCCCCTTATAGTTGATTTGAGAGATAAGATGTATTCCAGGTGGACATGTCGAAATTGCTCGTTGGCTCCACATATTACGTCAGGCAATTTACGACCTTGTGATTTCAAAATGGGAAAAATTCTGAGTACTCGTCAGGCATTCCGATGCACATATGACTTTGATTTGAGGTGAACTTTTGTTTTCTAGAATTGCTCATTTTTTAAATCATTCTTTGGTGTATTGGACTGAACATGAGTTTTGATTTCATAGTGCCACATTTCAAACCAAAAAGGAAATTCCAACTATCTCAAGCAACTCATTTGGTCATTATTTTAATTGCATGATTGTTTGTTAGGATATTTCTTTTTTGGCATGACAACATTGATAAGGAGGCAAAAACTTCCTCCCCGTTTTCACTGGCACTAGAGAGGTTGGAGAAGTGCCATATTAATGTCATTGAAGAACGTTAGCCAAAATTGTGAGTGCAAAATGGCTTGTCTCAAATATTGGGCAACTTTCGTTGTTGAGCTATTGGCTTGTATCGCACTATGGCTTTTGGTTTATTTTTCTGCACTAGTATGACCGAAGAAAGAAAGAAATCTGTTTTTTGGGTGGTGGGGACGTGGTGGTGGGTGGTGGGTGGTGGGTGAGTAAGCCTTTTTGATCAAGTGGTATGCAATAAAACTGTTCAACATTTCCTTTGGTTGGTTGCAGCCATTTTATATTAGTTAGGGTCATTTTGTCGTAATAAAGGTGTGATTGGAAAACTATTATCCCTCCATGTTATGATGAACTGGAGGTTGCATCTAGAGTAGATCCTTTCTCTTCTTTGTTTTGTAGCTTTGCACTTCCTTTTCTTGTGATCCCTATATGGTATATCTCCCCACACAAGCTTAGTAAACCCACTGTACCAGTGGAAACAATTCAGTTTTGTGAAATAGAGATATGTCAAATATGATATTTTCTGCCAGAATCATGGCTCTTAATGACTCTTGTACATCCAGGACTTTGTGTTACCATCCCCTCGTTTATGTTCGCAAAAACGATTCATTTCAAACTTGTGCTACCTTGTTAGTACCGCCATATAATTCATGAAGTGTTTTCCCTAGTCCTACTTTTGTTTTTAATTACTCAAATCAATTATGTTTGTTTATTCTTTTTACTGAATTTCTTAGAGATCTCAGAGAAATTCAGAAAAACGTCTCACGATTGAGCAACATGTTTCCAGGTTGCCCATATACCAGTGTTCAAGTAGCAAAAGATTGGTTGACATTCTTCATCATGGCATTTCAATTCATGCCAAAGAGCTTAAAGGTGCCAAAGCATTGGTTGATGGGAAATTGGTAATGAACTCTAGACTTGTGGCATGAGTCTAGATCAACCACTATTTTTAAACTTGAATGGTAGTTTTCCTCTTAAAGCATTCTCATGGCCACTCCTTATGATTTCACTACCTCATGTTGCAACTTGGTTTTTCTGTTTCTTTCATTTTAATTAATAATTGCTAACAGAAAATTTTTACTCTAAACAGTGCTAGCTCTGAGTAGGACATATCAAATGGGCCTTAAAATATGATATAGGCTGCTACTCTATACTTGATTTGCTTGCTTGTCCTCTATCAAAATATGAGCCCGGTCTCTTTCCTTAGTTATTATGTTTGGTAATTTCACCTTTTTTTCTTTCATTTCTAGGCAAATGAGGATGAACAATTTGATTTAGGTGGTGTACATGATGTTGAATTTCTCCTACCTTTCATGGAAGATAAGTATTTGGAAGGTCTGTAAACATTCTCCAATTTACACAATTAGCCTTTCTTTTGAAGTTGATGAAGTGAGTTAGTTTCTATACAGTAATTATTTTCTTTCTGTCATTGATTTCCTTTTTATTGTGAAGTATGCAGCCAAAAAGAGATTACAGGTCTTCTAGTCTTCAGCGGCTCTGTCTGCTCCTATGCTTACTCAAATTCAAAGGAACCATCTTCTCAAGCTTTGGCTGACATAAAGGTATTTTAACTTTGCATTTGATGTTGTTTGTTCCCTACATTAAGAACTAAAAAGTTCAGTAAATCTGTTCTTACTTATCTGTTGCATTCATGGAAGTTAAGATGTTCTATTAGATTTCAGTCCATTTGCTGGGCTTCAAAAAGCCATATTATCAGAGCATATTAGACGGATTACTTGAAGCAGAGAGATTCATTTGTATTTTCTCCATAAGATCACAGGCATCATACATCTGATTCTGGATTTAACAGTGATTTTTATATCAAAAAGGGAATATTTTACTATTTGGGTTAGAGTGAACTTGGTTTTAGCTTACATTTGTTCTGCATAATGCTAGAACGTAGATCCTGATTGTCTTAAGGATTTTTTTCTCCAGCATTTAACATCTGGTCTTCTTGGTGTTAGGAAGACATAATTAAGAGTCTAAGAAGTAGGTTAGATATCATGTGTGATGAGGCAGACAGGAAATCAGATTCTAAAGAGGACAGAACTGAAGAGAGCAACCAGATATTAAGTGGGAGTGCAGTTCTGCAACTTGATTTACAGTTACAGAGGTATAACACAGTGTAATGGTATCTATTCTCTCCTCTAGATGTCCAGATTTAACCCTGCAAACACTTATTTTTCACAGTAGCATCGACATCTGTTTGCAAAATTCTCTAGTTCTTTATTTTTTTTTTCCTGGTACGGACTTAGTATTTTAATGAGATTTAATTGTGTCTTTATAAACTTTATTCAAAGAGGATTTGATACTTCCTCCATTTTTCTGATGAAATTTGATACTTCCTCTACCATATTCTTATTGAGAACTACAAGAGTAATTTTGTCACTGGTCTTATGACTAAGGGTGCTTATGGCTCGGTTCGGCCCGGTTTATCAGTTTGTAAATATGCTAAATGTATTTCATTTTGCTAAACAACTTTGTAGTTATTACACTTTGACCTTTATCGTTAACTAGACGGTAGCAGTTGGCTTGTTAGCGATGCTGAAATGGTTTACTTTCTTTTTAAACAGAAAACATTGCAGTATGTCATTTCCTCGAAGAGTATTTTTACCCTGGCTGGCTGATACATTCCTCTGTGACTATATACAACCATCTGAATCAGTTGAGGTGAGTTAGTTGCACCCTTTATATTCTTTGGTGAAGCAAATTATACTACACTCAGCCGTATTTCTTTTATTTGTCTTCCATTAAACATAAATGACATTTTTTCCTTATATTATGTTGTTTTCTTGCCTTAAAGCAAAAGAAGTCACGCCTTTGATGTAGAAAGGTTGTTGGAATAGGCACTACTTCAAAGTCCTGTAACTATACTGAAGCTGCAGGCACTTTTGTCTTTGCGTGTTTGCAGCTCTAAAAAACAAACACACGAGAGTGGTTATAGAATACATGATTCTTGTACATTTTTTCAGTAGGTGTTTCACCTCAAGGAATGTGTTTCTTGTGACAATTTATTCATTTTTAGGATTAAAAGTTGTCAAGAAAATCTAATACCTCTTTATAATGGTTGTCGTACTGAAGGAAGCTCCTTCCTTGATCTCACTTGCTGAGTTCTTTAATGGAACATTTTGTTGTCTCTCTGTGATAATTGTACATTCAAGATGCAGCTGATCTGCCTTGGCAATGAAGTTGTCTATTTGGTTCAGAAGTGGTTTGAGCAGTATTTGTTGCCAAATTGCTCAATGCAACTAAATATGTTGATAATTTTGAGATTATGATTTCAACTCAACTCTGATGTGCTGTACTTTGAGTTAGGTTCTCGTGGATCATTTTGCCGAGCTCATGTCTCTAGAGTTCCCAAGTATTTCTTCAAAAATCTTGGAGCCTGAAGCTGAAGATCCTGCATTGGTATTATCCACCACAAAATCATTTCGGGAGGTGTCAACCCCATATGCTTTACTACCTAAGTCAGACGATTCACTCTCAAATCAAAATAGAGTTGCTACAATCTTGAGAAGTGACCAGAAATCGACAAACCCAGCTGGTTTTGACTTCATGATAGCTGTTTTAGTTCTTGTTGTATCAGTTGTGGTAGGGTTTGTGGTATTTTTTGTTAGGTCATCATCCTAGGGAACACGGATGGTGCGAACAAAAAATATGTTTAGATCAAATCTGATGATACTGTCTCATGCATATACTAACTACTAAGGCTATCATTTACAATTCTACACCGACTCCAAATAATTTATTTTGGTGATAAATTCTACCATAGTACAAGTGTGGGTATACTATGTGTTATCAACATGTCTGTTTTTGATAATTATTTTATTTATCTATGGCGACATGTTTTTGATAATTATTTTATTTATCTATGGCATTTTGGTCATTTCAACTCGCAGCATTCCTTCCATTTTAATTTTATATATATGGATTTTTCTAAGTTGTAAAGAGCTATGCAATGTTTCCATGCTCTTTTTTAACTTGATGCAAGTGATATTGTATATGTTTTATTTTCTAAACACCTGTTTATTTATATTTATAAAGATTTTAAAACATAAATATTTTTATTCCCTATAGGTACTAGGTATTTCCTTTTTAAGTCTATAAATATGATAAAATATGAATATAATTTGTATTTAAAGACAAAGATTATGAAATATAGAGTTTTGATGTATATACCTTTCTCTCTTTTTTTCACTGAACAGTTTCTATCACCACCGTAACAGTCTCCTTTTCGATTATGAACAGTTTTTTGCCTTCACGACCTCAGTTTTAATCGGCTACTTTCCTACTGTTCCTCCGTCAGGTGGAAGATTGCAACCTTCACTTAAAACTATTTTGGAAATATAGAGAAGAGAGGTAATCAAACCAAACTTTTTATTTCATAATTTTTATCTTGACATGCAAATCATACATATTTTACATATCAAAACTTATAAGAAAATACTTTTTCCTGGCTGGAGAAGTTCTTACTCACTTACAGAGGTACCTAACATTTTTCTTTAGAGGAAAATATAAGGAAGATGTAGTCTGCCTTTAGTGTGTTTTTCCTCTCCTTTTATAGATGTAAGGAGGGACTAATATTACAATTTTCTTTTTTTTTGCAGGGATGAGCCCGCAAAACATCTTTATTTCTTCTTTCGTCCTTCAATCATCGTTGGTGAAGATGTTGATGGCCGACAAGTGTGGATATCTCTTTTGACTAAAGAGATAGGATTGGGAAGAGATAAGATTCCTTCTTTCCGTCTCTTTTTTCATGACGTAAGTGCTTACGTCTTCTTCTGACGGTTACATTAATGCTTCTTTACAGCTGTGTATTCTCCTTTGAGATTCTATTCAAATGATTCTTCTCCGGGTACTGAGTATTTGTGTTCTAGAAACTTGCAAGCAAGTTTCCAGGTTTCTTTTGTGGCTTCAAGTCTGTGAAGCTCAATATCAAGAATCTTCTCTTTTAGTATTGAAGATTTAGTTTTTCCTTTAGTCATTAGGACCCAATCATGATCATGGTCGATGACTTTGTAATTTTCATTATAGAATCATTTAAGAATAAAATATATTGCTTTTATTCCTAAGGTTCTTTTAGTCTATATTCATTTTTTATTAAGGTGTGGGAGTTTTTGTATCAACTCTTGTTGCCTTGATGTTAAAATCTTTTAATTTTTCCACCGTAATAAATTAATGGTAGGAAAATATAATTGTAAGTCCTTGCTTTCCATGGCAATACTGAAGAATATGCAATAGACTCCATCACCTTGGGCATAATTTTTTACTGAATCCCTCAATTGTTCAGGTAATTTAGACAATTCCTGTAGATCTGATTTTGTGTAAACCCTGTTCAGGTATCTAAATTCAAATAGTTGAACTGTAAAGCCCGGTGATCCATTAGGAAATATGGAAATCCTTGGAAACAAGCTAGTTGTTCCTAATACTCCGAATGTTTCTCCGCTTTCTTCAGGGAGACCATAAATATATCTTGTGAATGCAAGATACTCTTCTTCCTTAGGATGTTGTTTTTCCACCTGAAAAGAAGAAAAAACTTTTGTTCCAAATGGAACTTTGTTAGTGCTGCTTTCTTGTTCCCCAGAAATAATCTTTTTTACAGTATTTTTTTCTTCTTTCGAAGAATTAGCTTCTTTTTGTATTACTTGGCTTTTACCTTTGTCCTTAGACTCAGGTTTCGGCATATCCAAGTCTACTGATGAGATGTTTTTGGCACTAGGTGCTAGAGGGACATCTCCTACCACTTTGTTTGGAGTAATAGAAATGCATTCATATTTTCAACTTGGTCCTCGCTAAGCTAATTGATTTCGTATTACATCTTTCTGGCTTGTTCGGATAAATTTGTCAATTCACCCGTGATGCTGAATAATTTGTGGCTTTTGTCATCTATGGACTTTTCCACATTTAACATTTTTTCATAAATCTTGTTAATTAGGATCTGGGTGCGATTGTCCATATTGGACATTTTTGGAGAGAAAATTTGCAAAAGAATTGTCAACTCCTTTAATATGTTCTATTTTAAATGAATAAAAAGATAATAAAACCTGCCACCTATGCAATCTCCTGTTTTTGCGGTTCTGATGAAAGTTTGTTTGAAATTAGTCCTGACACCTGTGTATTATCAGTTCTAATAATAAATTATTTTGGTAAAAGGAAAGTTGAAAATTTCCTAATTCCTCTAACAATGGCTAATAATTCTTTTTCATTTGTGAAATATCTGGTTTCCACTTCATTGAAAGTACTACTTGTGTACCTGCAAATTTCATTTAAATCGGTTTGCAATAATGCTCCCCAGTGATAGTCAGAAGCATCTGTTTGTAATACCAAATTATCGCTTTCTTCTGGTAATCTAAGTTTGGATAGTTTTGAACATTCTTCTTTTAATTGTTTGATTCACTGTGTGCGTTATTCAGTCATCCAAGTCTATTGGATTTTCTTATTAATTTTTGCAGAATATTCCTTTTCTTTGTTAGATCCGGAATAAATTCACCTACATAATTTAGACATTCAAGAAATATTTGTATTTCTTCTTTGGTTGTCAATTTATCAGGAAATTCTATAATCTTCCCTGATATATGGGATTGTAATTCTATTCCGTTTTTAGAAATAATCATTCCTAGGAATTCTTTTAGATGTTTTAGATGTTCTTGATATGTCTTAGAACATATTAATATATCATCTATATATACGATTAGATATTCCTTTTCGAAAAATATTTTGTCCATCTTTCTTTGAAAGATTTGTGGAGCATTTTTTAATCCGAAAAGCATGACTAACCATTCGTAATGTCCATTTGGTGTACTTAAAGTTGTTAATGGGATTGATTCTTCTGTTAGTTTTATTTGCCAAAATCCACTTTTACAATCGAATTTTGAAAAATAAGTTTTTTCTTTTGCAAGGTTTATTGAATTATTCTTATTTGGAATAAAATATCCATCAAATATACAATTTTTATTTAGCTCTTTGTAGTTTATTACCTTTCGAGTTTTTCCTCTTTTTATTTCAGCATGATTTTTAATCATAAATGCTAGACTACTGTGAGAGCTTCTACTCATCCTAATCAGTTTTAGGTTGATTAATTCTTTGAGTTGAATTTTAAACTCATTTTTATCATCTTCATTATAGAGCATAGGTTTTACTCTAATAATGATAATTGAATCTTTAAGCACTAAAATGGTTTTTTCTTGATTCTTTTCCCATTTTTCTAAGGGATTTTCGCCAAAAGATTTTTGTAAGTTTTCTTTAATCTGTTTTAGATTAAGGCCTTTACAAGAGATTTTCCTTAAATTTTCTAAGTACTTTCTCGTGTCCATTTTCTTTTTCAAGAATATATGGATTTTGTTTCCTTGGTACTTTGATAAAATGTCCACAAGGAGTTTTAAGACTTATCATATATATTGTCTGATGATAGTCTTGGAATTGTTGAAGAAAATCATTTCCTAATAATAAATCAATTTCCAATTTATCATAAGCAAATATTTTATTTATAGAAACAATTTTTGATCCCAAAATTATTTCTACATTTTCTTTTGATTGTGTTAGTTTTTCTTTTACTCCTGTAATCTCTATCATAGAGATGTTGTTTTTATTAATATCCCATCTTTTTATTAAAAAGAATTTTGCTATACTAGCTTCAGATCCATTATCTATTTGATAACAGGTTGTTAATTTTGTATCATAGAAAGTTAATTCTATGAAAACTGATACTCTAAAAGATATTTCTTTAGGTATTTTAAATTTTTTGGTATAAAACAAGTTTCATTTTTGTAACTCATTTCTATCCCCTTTTTTTCTATACTATAGTCATTTAGACTATTAAGGAACATATTTTCTAAAATTAGGTTATGATTACTTTCGTGATTTGTAATATATAACACGGAACAATTATCCTTGTATTGTCTAACTGTATAGGTAAATCTACCATGTTTATACAACTAAAGTTATTTCCTACAAAGGTTTTGTAAATATAAGGAATACCTTCGTATATTGGTAGTCCGTCCAATAAAATACCTTTGATATGATTGGCTATTGCACCTGTTTGTATCAAGATTTATTGATTTTTTCATTCAACTCCGTTAAAAATTCTTCCTAAAATTCTAGAAATATTAGTAATTTCATAAAGCTTTTTAAAATATTTGTTGGAAATACTATTCTTGATGGGATTTCTTCCATTTTCTAATGAAAGTCTATGATTGTTGCTAGAACTTTCTATTTCTTTTGTTTTCCCAAAATGGATTTCATATTCTTCTGAGATGATTGCTTGTTGAATTTCTGCTTCAACTATTCTTGCAATTCCTGTGCATTCTTGATCTATTTCAATCATTTCTTTATTTTTGCATACACTATCATAATTAGAATTCGTGACTGTATACAAGGCCTGGTAATATATACTCATTATATGATTACCTGATTTGAATATGTCATTTCTCTTAACCTGAAAATGTAAGCTTAGTGCATCATTAAAGTTTGCATCTTTTAGTGAAATACAGTACTTTGGATAATAGGTAACTAAAAGTTTGGTGTAGGCTAAGTTTCCTTCTACTATACCAAGATTTCCTTCTCTGGCATTGATAAATTTTTTGTCTAAAAGATTGATTACAATAGGGCAGTTGATCCCTTCTTTAAATGTTGATTTAACCAAGATTTGAATTCCTCCTAGATGTACATTGTTCATTTTCTTCCTTTTCCTTTTAGGAATTTTTCTTAAGATTTGTTCAATCATAGGTTTTGTCAAAAGATTTAATTTATGTTTTCCTGTAGTTTGGGTAATTTCTATTACCTTTTCTACTTCTTGATATTCATGATATGATATTTTATTTCTTGCAAACATTCTTTGCATTTTACTGAATATATTATCTTCAATTTTTAATCTAAGTTGTAATCTTTGTAGTTTCTTAACAATTCTCCATCAAATGTTGCTTTTAAGGCATAACCTCTTTGATCTTCTTCTGTCTCAATAAATTGTACTGAATTATCTGTTTCTTCTTATATTTCTTTATTCATTTAATTCGACTTTTCTGAGCTAGTTGAATATTCCTCGTATAATACTTCATAGAACTCATCATTTTTTATCTATGTTACTGATTCTAAGTCGGAATCAATTTCTTGTCTATCTATTTTTGATATTTTACATGTTTTTTATTACATTCGTAGCTTTTATGTCCTTCTTCACCACAATTATAACATTTACATTTTTCTCTTGTTGGTTTGAAATTATTTTTCTTTTTATAATATCTTTTTTTAGGTATATAATTTTTCTTAGAACTATTTTTTCTTCTTTTTATTAAGCTTTTCTTAAGCTTTCTTCTCTTTTTATATGCTCTTTCGTTGCATCCCCATTGGGTTGCTGCATTTGTATCCAAACAATAAATTTGGGTATTAATTCTTTTTGCTTTTCTTTGAACATTATGTGCCATACATAATTGTCCAAGTATGTTATTTAAAAAAGATATTCTTTGTCCAAGAGTATCTTCTTCTTTACTTTTCTTTTCATATTCTTCTCTGAAATATTTGACCCAAAAACCTGGTAACTTTTGATAATATTTTTCAAGATATGACAGCATTTCCTTGCTGCTATCAAATATTTTATAATAATATTCTTCGAACTCACATGTGTATTCTTGAATATAGCTCATTTTGCATATTTACAATTTTTCTAATTGCTCTTTAGCAATTATTCTTAATTTTTCTATATTTAGAGAGGAACTTCCTTCTCCACCTAAGAATTTGTTTCCTATAAATTGTACAAGTTTTTCTATTCCTTCTTGAAGGGAATTTTTTAAACATTCTATTGTATTATTTTTTATGATTCCTTTTGCATAATTTGATAATCCTGTATACTAGTTGCTGACTTTACCAGTAAATGTATTTATCATAATGATATATTTTTTCTTCATCAGTATAATTTACTCCTTTTCCTAATAGAAAGAAAAGAAATATGTTTTGTGCCCATAAATCTAGACCTAAGTGTGGTTCTCTTTTGCAGTCTAGATTTAAAAACTGGGTTGTTCCTACATCTCCTGTTGGGAGTTTGTTAGGCATATATTTGGATTTGTTATTATTATGATACTGACTTATAAAATCCTTATTTCTTTTTGCTTTGGAAGCAAAATTTTGTTCAGAATTATATTCTGGTTCTTGTTCTCTTTTTAAGGTGTTAGAGCTTTCCCCTTTAACAAAGTTTCCTTGGGGTCCACCTGTATCACTTTTATTCATAATAACTTGAAATTTTTTATCTTAAAGATCAAGATCTTCTAATGCATAAACTAGTTCATCTATATCATTCAATTTTTTGTTCAAGGTTTTCATCTTTTTCATAATTTTCTTGTTCTTCTTCTAGCTTCTTTTTACTAGATTGTTCTAATTCTTGAATTTTCTGTTTTTTCAAAAATTCTTCAATTAGCTTTTCATTTAAGCTACCTTTTTTATATGAACTTCTACCAGCGAATTTTTATGAGTTCATTTATATATTTTTAACTTACTTTTTTGTCAATTTTTCTGCTTTTTCTATTATATTGGTAATTCTTCCAGGAAGATTTTCTTTAATAGTTTTAATTTCTATTTCTATTAATTTTAACCTTAAGGCAATTTGTTTATGACTTTCTAATAAGCCATTTAGTATATCAATAGCTTCTTTTAGACTCATTTGGATATGTTCCTTATTCTAATAAATAATAATCAGATGTATCCATAATACTTGTTATTTCTTTATAACCATGTACTATGAATTCTAATGGAAATTCTTCTTGAAAATCTTCTTCAAATAGTTCATAAACTATGTTTTGTATGATTTTTTGTTTTAAATCTTTATTCCAAATGTCAATTACTTTTAGTATAGTTACTAAATTGTTTTCATCTAATTACCATAAAGGACTAATCATTGCCTTTTTATTTTTTTTAAACTTATTTTAATTTAAGTTAATTTGATTTAGTTAATTAACTATCTTGCTTTGATACCAATAGAGGGGCTTTGATGTATTTAAATCTCTTTAAGTAGCTAAATACATGGTATGCGGAATTATGTTGTATAAAGGACATAATTTTTTTAAAATCCTTTTAGCATTTTTGTATTCAAAATATTCTTGTGTTATGATCATTTTTATCTCATGGATATAAACTAATCTTATTGATCTATTGTTTACAGTTAAAACTTATCTTGACATGAAAATTTTAAGTGAAGGTTGTGATCTTCCGCTTGACGGAGGAACAGTAGGAAAGTAGCCGATTAAGACTGAGGTCGTAAAGGCAAAAAATTGTTTATAGCTGAAAAGGAGAACTTTTGCGGTGGTGATAGGAACTGTTCAGTGAAAGAAACAGAGAAAGGTATATACATCAAAACTCTATATTTCATAATTTTTATCTTTAGATACAAATTATATTCATATTTTATCATATTAATAGACTTAAAAGAAAATACCTAGTACCTATAGGGAATAAAAATATTTATGTTTAAAATCTTTATAAATATAAATAAACAAATTTTTAGAAAATGAAACATAGACAATATCACTTGCATCAAGTTAGAAAAAGAGCATGGAAACATCGCATATCTCTTTACAACTTAGATAAATTCATACAGGATTTGGAAAAAACTTATTTAACTATAAGCAATAGATCAATAAGATTAATAGTTTATATCCATGAGATAAAAATGATCAGAATACAAGAATATTTTAAATACAAAAATGCTAAAAGAATTTTTAAAATTTTTGTCCTTTATACAACATAATTCCGCATACCATGTATTTAGCTACTTAAAGAAATTTAAATACATCACAGCCCCTCTATTGGTATTTAAATCCTTTTAAGTCTATAAATATGATAAAATATGAATATAATTTGTATTTAAAGATAAAGATTATGAAATACAGAGTTTTGATGTATATACCTTTCTCTCTTTCTTTCACTGAACAGTTTCTATCACCACCGCAACAGTTCTCCTTTTCGGTTATGAACAGTTTTTCGCCTTCACGACCTCAGTCTTAATCGGTTACTTTTCTACTATTCCTCCGTTAGGGTGAAGATCACAACCTTCACTTAAAACTATTTTGGAAATATAGAGAAGAGAGGCATACAAACCAAACTTTTTATTTCATAATTTTTATCTTGACATGCGAATCATACATATTTTACATATCAAAACTTATAAGAAAATACTTTTCCCTGGCGGGAGAAGTTTTAACTCACTTACAGAGGTACCTAACATTTTTCTTTAGAGGAAAATCTAAGGAAGATGTAATTTGCCTCTTTAGTGTGTTTTTCCTCTCCTTTTATAGATGTAAGGAGGGACTAATATTACAATTTTCTTTTTTTCAAGGGATGAGCCCGCAAAACATCTTTATTTCTTCTTTCGTCCTTCAATCATCGTTGGAAAAGATGTTGATGGCCGACAAGTGTGGATATCTCTTTTGACTAAAGAGATAGAATTGGGAAGAGATAAGATTCCTTCTTTCCGTCTCTTTCTTCATGACGTAAGTGCTTACGTATTCTTCTTTGTCTTCTTCTGACGGTTACATTATTGCTTCTTTACAGTTGTGTATTCTCCTTTGAGATTCTATTCAGATGATTCTTCTCCGGGTGCTGAGTGTTTGTGTTCTAGAAACTTGCAAGCAAGCTTTCAGGTTTCTTTAGTGGATGAACTCCTAGCTTAAATGTTAAATTATTAAAATATTTCTAATTTAGGTTGTGACTTTTTCGATAAGTTGTGATTTTTTTCAAAGGGTTGTGATTTTTCAATGAGTTGGGACTTTTTCAAAGAATTGAGACTTTTCCAAAGAGTTGGGACATTTTCAATAAGTTGTGACTTTTCCAAAGGCTTCCGACTTCTTGGAAAGATCATGACTTTTCAGATAAGATACAAAAAACACTTGTTCATACTATCCTTTGTCGACTATAAATAGAGGGGGTTTGTCTCATTTTTCAACCATATATTTTTTTTTAAACTTCTATTCTTCTTCTTCTTGCATTTTAAAAAATTTTGTGATTTATTGTCGTTGAGTGAGTTCGAAGTTTAGCGGAATATGAGGTAGCACTATTTTGATGAAGTAAATTGTATTATCCTAAGAGAGTATATTCTTTTAACCTCGAGTACTTGAGGATAATAATTTTGATGATATACTAATTATCTTTTTCTTAGTATATACATTAATATGTAAGGTTCCAATATATGAAGTTAACATGATGTAGTCTAAATTCATTTGTTTTTGTTAACAATTTCTCTTGTGATGTAGATATATGCTTCTGAATATATTTTTCAAAAATTATTAAACTTCTCAAAAGTTAGAGAATTGTCACGATTTGTTTTTTGATGCTCAATACAAAAGAATAACTTTATTTATCAATGCTACTTCTGTGATTTAGATTGTCACGAAGTTTGCTTCAAAATAGTTACTACTATATAAACATTACCCTTTTGTTTTATTGATTTACTATTTCTTAATATCTAAGTATTTTTTACAAAGAAAAGTTTATATGACTTGTAATGACGCCAGTTGAAATTTGTATTAGTTTAATTTTTATTGTAGTCTAAATTCATTTGTTTTTGTTAACAATGTCTCTTGTGATGTAGATACATGCTTCTGGATGTCTTTTTCCAAAATTATTAAACTTCTCAAGAGTTAGAAAATTGTCACGATTTATTTTTTTGATGCCCAAGACAAAAAATTTACTTTATTTATCAATGCTACTTATGTGATTTAGATTATTAGGAAGTTTGCTTCAAAATATTTATTACTATATAAACATTGCCTTTTTGTTTTACTGATTTACTATTTCTTAATATTTCAGTATTTTCGACGAAGAAAAGTTCATATGACTTGTAATAACGCAATTAAAGTTTGTATAAGTTTACTTTTTATTGTAGTATAAATTCATTTGATTTTGTTAACAATTTTCATTTGTGATGTAGATATATGTTTCTAAATATCTTTTCCCAAAATTATTAAACTTCTAAAGAGCTAGAGAATTGTCACAATTTTTATTTTTTTTATGCTCAAGACAAAAGAATGACTTTATTTATAAATGCTACTTATGTGATTTAGATTGTCAGAAAAAATATGTGAATATATATGATTTAGTTAAAATTTATCATTGACAAAATAAATTTTATATTCAGTAATATGGAATAAACATTTCATTTTGTCCCTATACTAAATAAAAATCTAATACCTATAAAAAGAATAGTAACATTAATTAAAAGTGCTATTTATTTATGTAAGTATAAAATTTATTAGAAATTCATCTATTGCACTTTAATTCTTTAGTTATAACATTATAAATTCTGTTAGTTATTACAAATTATTGCAAATGTTACTCACACTCTTTTACACTCTTTAGTTATAATATTAAGAATTATCATAGTTATTATATTAATTATTTCTATCTTTCATCTTTTCTTATATTAACTTTTGACCAATAATTTTTTATATTATTATACCGCCCCTATATATGTGATAACATGGTGTTGTTATTTTTCCTTAAACAAATCATGCTTGGTTGAATAAATTGAAAATTATTTACAAGTATATGAACTATATCTTTTTTGGTTGATTATATATATAATTTCACAGATAAAATATATTTTTTAATTTTAATTTTTAGTTTTTTCGTTAAAAAAAAAAAAGAAGAAGGAAACCTTTCTCAGTTAACTATGGACAGTCATATAATTATCTTTGATTTATGTACAAAGTTAATCGGGAAGTCAAATATGAGAGCTAACAAAAAGAACGTCATCTATTATGTCATAACTTACAAAATAAAAATTAATATACAAAAATAGTTCTAAAAAAAATAAAATACAGGATAAATAATTAAGTGGAATACACGTGCAAAGCACATCTGGTTAGATGACAAGAAAAATACACAAGTGTCGTCTATAAGTAATATTAGTGAGATACGACTAATTACATGTTTGAACCTCATCAAATAGAAATAAATATATACATTATTGCATTTAACTAATAAATTTTTTCATTGACCCTCTTTATAGGTTCGTGTGAATAAGAAATATATACGATGATCCACATTAAACATTCACAAAAGAATCTGCAATATTATTTTGTGCAAAACTTATTATTCAAATCTTCACTTAAATTTTCTAAATTAATAATCACGTGCAACGCACGTGTCAAAAAACTAGTATATATATATACTAAGCTAAGAAGGAAGACAATCCCAGTATTTCCTTCTTCTCGGAAGAATATAAAAGTAAAACGAACTCAAGTAGTCGAAATATATAGTTTTCTTAGAAAATGATAGACGATCCGTAATAAAAAGAACAGACTGAAGGACAAAATAATTTATTTTGCTTTACTAAGATTTGATGAAGCTTTATCTCCCATTATAAGTCTGGTATGTTTTCTAGAGCCTCTATATTACCAACCGACTAAAATTAATGTTCTCTTCACACAAAATATATAATTAGTACTTACATTTAATTGAGTTGAATAATTTCATCCATCAGAGCAGCTGATAGTTGAAACTAATTTCTGATACAAGTATTGTGCTTTATTAACAAAAAAAAACTCATTGTGCGTTCGTTAGGAAGGACTTGTTGAATTTTGATGACCGAATCAAGTACTATCTCAAAACATCTCTATGAGGGCATCAAGCTCAAGAGGTGGGGGTGATTTTTTTCGAAACATGTTGCTTAGTTAGACTAACTAGGGTTATAACCAACCGAATCCACTTCTTGAACTCGATGCTCTTATTGAGATAGTTCTCGATTCGATAGTTATCAAACTTCCACAAGTCCTTGGCCCTCACCCAAATAACATTTTTGCCCTTCAAGTGAACTAAGAATTCTGTCTTTAGTATTTTTCTTGTTTCTTCCTATCTCTTTTATAACTGCATCAAACTGCATTGGTAAAGAAGGAGGAGCCCCCTTCGATGGTTTCTTGTTTGGATCATCATCATCTGCAAATAAGGTTTCTTATTTAACCACATTTATGTAAAATAAGTCAATAGCTATTTCCGATGAACACAAGTTAGGTGCAGCAATAAAGATTGAATACTTTGAAAACCTGTCTACCATCACTATTATCGATGTTTTACCCTCAACCATAGGAAAACCCTAAATGAAATCCATGCTTACCAACAACCATGGCCGTTCTAAAAGAGGCAAAGGCTACAATAACCCTACCTCTTTCTCACGCTTAGTCTTGTCTACTTGGCAGATATGACAGTATAGATGATTAATCTATGATTGGGTGTTGCTTAATTGCTTATTAAATGTTGAGTTGATTTGGATTCAGCTATCTCTTTATGTTTTCATATATAATTTGAGGATGCAAGTTCTAATTTACTTTAGATCTCTAATGTTGCTTGTGAAAGGTCGTTAGAGTGATAAGAGATGGTTGATAATGATTCAATTTGATTCATTTTATAGGTGAAGCTTGAAATAGTTTGGCAAAAATAAAGTATTATATTGGTTTGTGTATTACGTGTTGGAGTTTGATAAAAACCCATATGAATTGTGATAGTTGATTGAAAAATAACTGTCATTCCGTATATTCTAGATTACCCGGTGATATTCAACTGATTCTAGCAATTATCAGTGCCCAAGTTGCTAGTTTATAGTCCATACTATCACATTCTGAAGAGTCTCCAATTACTTGTGATAAACCCTATTTTATCATTTGCAATTGTGAAATTATTGTGAGCAAGTAATTATTCAGATTTTGTGTTCAAATTTTTACTCAACCCCTCAAATTTACTTTCATGCATGAATTGTATCAACGTACGGACTTCTAATGAGATAAAAGACATTATAATCTGAATTATATTCATTCATTCCCTGTGGGATAGACCCCAACTATTATTTGGGTTATATATTGCAAATAATTGTTTATACATTGAATTTACATATGTAGTTGAACGTTATCATGGAAACAATTCTTGTTTTGGCGAGACATGTCATGTGGTTGCGCTCGAAAGAGATTCCTATTGTTAAGGTCTGTGGTGGCATCATCCATTCGAGGAGGCTACCTAAAGACCAAGCATGACTTGCGATTCCAATATCCTCACATATTTGACTCTTCAAGTACTTTTTGACTCCTTACTTTTGAGGATGAAATTTCTATAAGTAGTTGATGTTGTAATGACCCTCTAGGTCATTTTTCCCGTTTTCCTATATTTTTAGCATTTAGAGCCTTCAAATAGTACCCCCAAGTTATTTATGACTTGTTGAGTCCGATAATCCGATCACAGGGTCAGTTGTTTGGTTTTCACGCAAGTTTTCCTGTTTTGGACCTTTCGAAGTTTCAAAGGTTAACTTCAATCAAAATATCAGGTAAAGAACCTTGTAATGTGATTCTAATGGTTTTGTTAGCTCGTTAACATCAATTTTGGTCTAGATGGACATTTGGTTAGGGTGTCGAGACGTGTAGGCTCATTTCAAGTTGGTCCTTTTGAAGTTTCAAAGGTTAACTTCAATCAAAATATCAGGTAAAGAACCTTGTAATGTGATTCTAATGGTTTTGTTAGCTCGTTAACATCGATTTTGGTCTAGATGGACATTTGGTTCGGGTGTCGAGACTTGTAGGCTCATTTCAAGCTATCTTATGGTATTTTCCTAGAAGGAAGTATTGGGTGTGAGACTCACTTTTCATCGACATGACCTCTATTGGAAGTTTCGATAACCCATTGAGTCCAACATGTCAAATTTTGTAGGGTAGCATAGTTCTTTTATGTACACAGGGTTTTGAATGAATCTCGACCATCCATCGGGGCATTTGTCTCAACTTAAAGTTGAGCTTGTGTAGTCTTTGTTGATGCATCAAGCTTTTCTCCTTATGTCTATGTGCTTGGAGCTGCATTCGCTGGCTTGGCGTCACATTCATGAAGATCAGTTTCATGGTCTTCACATTTTGGAGAATTGACTCTCGCGACCATGATGAAGGGTCAATGGACCCAAACAAAGATTGACCATCACGACCATGACCGTACGGGCCCTGTGATCATGAGTTCCTCCAAAGAAACTTATTGAAAGCTCAAATAAAGGGGGAATCTACGGAATTGTTGGGTGTTGTTTGTAGATACTTTGAGGATGTTACAAGGGTCGTTATCTTACGTTTAATCCATAATATATGGTGTAATTCATCATTTTAGGCTTGCATCGGCTCTTGTTGATCTTATTTTTTGTTAAATTATTTTTAGCTTCCAAGTGCTCAGATTGTGTCCATTTTTGGATCAGAAGTTGCTTGAGCTGGATGGACCTAGAAATGGAGTCAATGTTTCAAACCTCGTGTGGGTCCCACAATATCGTTTAGACCATATTTTTTGTCAGGTTGGATTGTTGTGATTTGGGTGTCAAAATGACGTATTGATGTCGGGATCACTATTTTGATAGTGTAGCATCGTTTTGTGGATGCTCAAAAGAGAAAAGTCCAGAGTTTAGAGATTTAGAGTCCTCATGTTCATGTTCTGTTTTGAGGTAGGCGACAACTTAATATTCTTAGACCTTGCTTGTTGGTTGTTCTAGCATGATGATTTGCTATGTGTTGGACTGGTTTTTAGCATGATTACTTCTTATTATCTTTATTGAATTGATTTAGTCTTATTTTTATTATTTCGGGTAATGTTTTTATTGAGCTTGATTAGTGTGATGTTATGATTGTTCTCATGAGTTGGAAATATGCTAGGTTGGCCTTAATATTGATATTGTCGAGCCTTACGCTAGGTTTGGCTAGTGCATTCCTTAGATTTGACCTCAGTGGTCTGTGGCGCATGATTTTGGGAATGAGTTGGTAGATATGACCTTCCAAGCTAGGTTGTGTCCTTCGAGTAGCCCTATTAGTATGTGTGATTGGCTAGATGTGGTGAGATGATTACCTAGCCTTGTTGAGGACCCTACTGCTTTTAGTTTCACAGTTGACTCGGGGTTAGATTCTGAGACAAGCAATATAGTGACATTATTATTTCGATTTAAGATTCCGGAATATGCTAAGATTCTGTAGGTTGATCCAATATGAGATTTTGAGAGCTGCTAGGTCTCTCCATAGTCATCAGATGTTAGATTTTGGGATTGACTTGGTTTTGTAGCTACTTTGATGTCAGATTTCGGAGGATGCTATACCTATTCCGTGGTTATTTCAATGTAAGATTCATGCCGGTTTTCTTATGGCAATTTCGACATAAGATTCCAGGGTGGGATTGGATTCTCTTATGTCAGATTTTGGAGGATGCTAGGTTTTGTATATATAGTTATTCCGATGTAAGATTCAAGAATATGCTAGATAATGTGTGGCTTTTCTAATGTAAGATTCTGGTAGAAGCCTATTTTGGTGTGACCGACTCGATGTAAGATTTTGAGAAGGCGTGTGTGTTTTTCACTAAGTTGTTCCTTGTAGTGTAGCTCTTGCATGCACCAATTGGTCTTAAGGGGATTCAAACAGATTATATTTTGTGTGATTATCACTGATCTACCTTTGTTTGTGCCTTCTAGGCTTATGGGCGTCCGATTAGGTTTTAGATAGTTTTACTGCTTCATCATATTTCTTAGTATCTCTACTGCGATTCATGTCTATCTATATCTTTACTACTGCCTATTACCATGTTATTAACTCGCTTATTATTGTGCTATTGCAATCATGATCTCAATCGGCCTATGATGCCTACTGAGTACCCGTTATTTTGGTACTCATACTCCACTTTGCATATTTTTCCCTAATGCAGATCCAAGTTCTAGTTGACCACGTTGATTCTCGTGTTGTTGTAGCTAGTGTTTCGGAGGTTAAGGGTGAGCTTATTGGCATTCGTGGTTGACTCAAATCCTTTTGTACACTTATGACTAGTTTTTTTTGTATTCTGAGATAGTGTGTGTTTTCTGTATATGTGTAGTCATGTACTTGATCTTTTGTAGTAACTTTGTACTAGCATCCACTAGGTTTTGGGATGGACCATATATTGTATTTTGTCCTCGTTTGGGGGTTGTTTATATGATTTGGTCTTATTTCCACTATTTTCCCTTAAATCTACTTTGTTCTGTTTTTTTCCGTTTCCTTCCTCTCCCTTGGCCCGTTATCCTTGGGTTCCGGGCTAAGAGTTGGCTTCAGGGGTACACCTAGAGGTAGTCGATGGGGTTCATCTAAACCCCTTCGGCAAAAAATTACATTGTATATATAAGGTAATTTAAAGAATTTTTATGTCTATATATTGATTTTGAACCTCCTGAATGTAATTTTAGAGGTTGGCTTAGTGGTTGAGCTGTTCAAAACTCACTTTGAGGTTCCAAGTTGAAATCTTAGGTATTACATTTTGATTTTTGACCAAAATAAGTTATTTATCAAAATCAATTCACTAGAATAATACACTTTTTTGAAATTTTACTAAACTAGTATAAATGTAGTTCTTATTTTAGACAACAAAAATTCAATGACAAAAAGACAAATCTGACATAGTAAACAACAACTAATTCAAAGAGAAATCAGACACAAGTGACAACAGCAAAACAGAATGATGAGGCAGTTTGGGTAACACCACAAAAAGCAGGGAAGAGTACGAATATAGAGGGCAAGCACATAAGCAAATAGAAAACTCAAATTCATTTCAGGTGTTGGAAGGCAGTGGGGGAAATATTAATAATAATAAGAGACTGAATCTATCAGGACAGGTTGGAAATGTTGGCACTGAATCCATACCCTATTATGGGGATGGTTAACATGTTAAGATGGAATGTAAAATGGCTGAATGGCCCTAATAAGCAAAAGGAGGTGAAGCTCCTTTGCAGTGAAGAATATGTTGGTTTAGTGGGATTGTTAGAAACAAAGATAAAAAGTAATAAGATAGATCAAGTTGCGGATAAGTTGTTTGGAGAATGGAGTTATACTACAAATTTGGTGGAGCATTATAATGGAAGAATATGGATTGTATGGAGGCCAGACTACTATAAAGTGAACACAATAGACATGACAACTCAACATATCACCTGTGAGGTATTCTATATTCCATTACAATTATCATTTGCACTAACATTTGTGTATGCATTTAACACAAGGGAGGAGAGAAGAGGTCTTTGGAGCAACTTAGTGACATATCATAGAGGTTGTCAGAAGCCATGGATGATCCTATGTGACTTTAACTCAGTCCCAAGGGCAGAAGACAGAATTGGGGGCAATCCTATAACATGGGCAGACGTGTGGACTTTCATACCTGTATTGAGGAGTGCGAGTTGATTGAATTTCCACATGCTGGAAGTAAGTATACATGGAATGACAAAGGTAGTAATTAAAGGATATTTTCAAAGTTAGATTGGATTTTCATAAATAACAAGTGGTTGGATACTATGCCTTCTTGTAGAGCCATGTACTTACCTGAAGGTATTAGTGATCATTGTCCAGCTAAAATAACATGGATGACAGAGGAACTAAGAGAGAAGAAACAATTCCATTATTGCAATGTATGGGCTCAACATCCAAATTTTACTAGAGTGGTTCAGGAAGTGTGGAGTGAATATGTAGAAGGGTGCAAGATGTTTTAGATTGCAAAGAAGCTGAAATTAATGAAGCAGAAGATTAGGAAACTCAACTCCCAACATTTCAAGAACATTGTTACAGTGGCAAGTGATGATCGAAAATCATTAAAAGAAGTACATGGGAGACTTCAAGCTGATCCTTCAAATGTGCAGATCCAAATGGAAGAAAATATAGTGTACCAGAAGTATAGGAGATCCTCTTACATGACTGAGATGTATTTGCCACAGAATAGTAAAGCTACATGGATCAAATTAGGTGACGACAATACAAAGTATTTTCATTCAGTAATCAAGCATAGGAGACTGCAGCAGGGCACTACTCAACTGAAGGATGATCAGGGGGCTTGCCAGACTGATCCTACACAAAAGCCAACATATTTGTTAAGTACTACACTGAGCTTTTGGGTTACCAGAACTGATAGGAGTAGAGCTTCAATGAGGATCATTCAGAATGGTCCGTGTTGGTCTGTAGACCATCAGATGGAGTTGTTGAGACCATTTTCTGGGAAAGTAGTCAAGGAAGCAATGTTCAAGATAGATAGCAACAGGAGCCCTGGGCCTGATGGGTTTGGTAGTGGTTTCTACAAAGCAGCTTGGCCAATTATAGGGGATGATATCACAAGAGCTAAAATGGATTTTTTTCAGAATGGGAGGTTATTGAAACAACTGAATGCCACCATCATTGCACTAATACCTAAAGTGGACAATCCAGAATTTGTGAGTCAGTATAGACCCATTTCATGTTGTAATGTAGTACACAAATGCATTTCGAAATTACTATGCACTAGATTGCAGGTTGCAGTGACACATCTGGTGGCTGAGAACCAAGCAGCGTTTGTACAAGGTCGATCTATGGTGCATAATGTGTTGATTTGTCATGATATTTTAAAGCACTATAATAGAAAATCAGTATCTCCTAGGTGTTTTAATGAAAATAGACTTGAAGAAGACCTATGATATAGTAAATTGGCAGTTTCTGCAGGAAGTAATGGAGGGATATGGCTTTCCAGCTCAGTTTGTTCAACAGATGCTCACTTGTGTAAAAACTCCCAAGTTCTCAGTAAAAGTTAATGGCCAGAGTTATGGTTTTTTTAAAGGGCAAAGAGGGTTAAGGCAAGGTGACCCTGTTTCACCACTTCTGTTCGTACTTGTGATGGAATATTTGTCTAGAACATTGAAGACCATGAGCATACTGCCTGATTTCTGGTTCCATCCAATGTGTAAAGGACTAAAGCTTACACACTTGACATTTGCCGATGACCTGATGATATTTTGTAAAGCAAATGGTGATTCTGTTAATAGAGTAATGGAGGCCCTTGCACACTTTAGCAATATTTCTGGACTAGTTGTTAACATGGAGAAATCGAGTAGTTTTGTAGCTGGAGTGAAAGATCAGGTGAAAAATGAGCTACTGTTAAGGACTGGGTTTACACTCGGAGAATTCCCTATTAGATACTTGGGACTGTCGCTATCATCTAAGAGATGGAGTAAATTAGAATGTCAACAGTTAGTGGACAAAATAACATCCAGAATCAGATTGACATATACCAAGCAACAATCATATGCTGGAAGGCTTCAAGTCATAAACTCAGGTTTTTTTCAATTCATAGTTTTTGGGGATCAGTCTTCGTCCTTCCACAAAGTATAACAAAACTGGTAGACAGGAGATGTAGAGAGTACCTATGGGACGGGTCTGATGAAAAGAAGAACGTGTCATTAGTCTCATGGAGTAAAGTGTGTCTGCCTAAGAAGCTTGGAGGGTTGAATATCAAAGATTGCAGCTTATGGAACCTTGCCTCTGTTGGGAAGTTGCTATGGCATTTGATTGTCAAGGACTCACTATGAGTCAAGTGGGTGCATGGTGTATATATGAAAGCAGGAGAGAATGTCTGGAACCACAAAGCTCCTGTAGATAGCAGCGGGTACATGAGGAAGATTCACACAATGAAAGGAAAAATGCAAAGTTGGTATATGCAAGATAGGTACAAGCTGACTAAGGGAGGTGAATACTCAATCACAAGGAGCTATATTGATCTTAGAGGGCACCACAACAGTTTACATATTGCTGAATGTATTTGGAGTGCAGTAACTCAACCTAAACATAGATTTATTCTCTGGTTAGATGTCCAAGATAGATTGATAACTAAGGAAAGGCAGCTGAAGATGAACATCTCAGTGGAGGAAGCTAATTGTTGTTTATGTGATGCTCAGAAGCTGGAGACAGCCAAACACTTGTTCAATAAATGCCCATGGTTCATTGAGGTCAAGAGGAATGTTGAACAATGGACATGTTTGCCAATACAATTGGGGGAGGTGAAGGAAGTAATGCTGAAAATTAAAAGGAAGAAATGGAAGCAATTTCAGAAACAAGTGATAGCTGCGAGTTGGGGGGCAATGATCTACCATACTTGGAGAGCCCGGAACTGAAAAATTTTCAAAGGAGTACAAATACAAACAGCTGAGATACACACACAAATTAAGAGGGAGATTTTACATAGCATAGACATACTTAGTTCATCTAAGAGAGCCAGCTGTAGTGTTTTTTTGCAAAAGCTGAAAATGTAACTAGTTTTTGTGTTTTGTTGGAGGCTTGAGCCACTGTTGTTGTGCTCAAGGGCTCTTTAGGTGTATGTTTTTTCTTTAGTAATCGTAATGTTTACATGGTTACCAAAAAAAAAGACATAAAACGTTATTGTCAGTGACGTTTTATAATTCGTTACATTGAGGCATGTTTTACAGTTAAAACATGATTCACAGTAACGTTTCTCTGGAATGACTTCAATCTTGTACATGCCTCATTCATTATTCAAATTTCCACTATTAGAATGGATTTATACATATTATATATATATATATATATATATATATATTTCTATTCTATTATATAGAAGAGTGAAGTGGTAGGACGAAAAATGTAATTTCATTATAACAAAAATCTATTAAGAAAGATGGTAAATAATTCTAGAAACATCTTTTTATGTATGAAGTGAATTATGTTCAAGGGTAAAAATATAATTTTACGCTAACAAAAATCTACCAAGAATGATATCAAGAAAATTAAATAGTTCTAGAAACATCTTTGTTATGGTTTTTACCATTAACTTATTTTGTTATAACTTCACTTTCTTTTCTTTTGTGCATTATTGTAATATATATTCATTACTCTATTTTACTATTACTTTTAATTTAATTCTTAAATTTCTTTTCTATTAATTATGCTTATAAAAAATGTCTACTTTAATATAAAAATTCATTATGAATTAATTATTTTCACCTTTATTTTGGCTCTAATTAATATACTTGAAAAGAAACAAGTGTGATAAAAATTAATAATAAATATTAGATTGAAATTAAAGAAAAAGATGTTAAAAAGTAATTTTACAAATAAAAATGAATAGGATGATATATTTGCATTTAAGACAACCAAGAATAAAATGTAATTTCATTATAACGAAAATCTATTAAGAAAGATAGTAAGAAAAATAAATAATTCTAGAAACATCTTTCATTATGAAGTGAATGATGATCAAAGTTAAAAATGTAACTTCACGCAAACAAAAATCTATCAAGAATGCTTACAAGAAAACTAAATAGTTCTAGACATATCTTTAGTTATTGTTGTTACTATTAACTCATTTTGTTATTACTTCACTTTTTTATAAGTTATTGTGATATCTACTCATTACTCTATTTTACTGTTACTTTAATTTAATTTTTAATATTTTTTCTATTCATTATACTTAATAAAAACGCCTACTTTAATAAAAAAAAATTCATTATTTAAAAATATAATTAATTACTTTCACTTTTATTTTGGCTCTATTTAATATACCTAAAAAGAAATAAGTGTTATAAATTAATAATATATATTAGATTGAAATTAAAGAATAAATAAAATTAGTTTCAATATTAAAAAAAAATATGTTTTAAAAGATGTTAAAAAATAACTTTACAAGTAAAATGAATACGATGGTATATTTGCATTTAAAGTAAACTAAAAATGTTTACTAGATTATAAAAGAGTAGTTCTTCATCAAAATATATAATTAAATTTTTACTTTTATTTGATTTCAAACATATTAATTTGAATAGTGAAGTAATGTAAGTTTGATTTAAATTTAAAGTTGTCGGGCCAAAATTTGGTATTTTACTATTATATAGAAATATGAGGTTGAGGACGATCAAGGATAATATGGTCATTTCATATATATTGCATTTTAAAATTCTATAAATTCTATTTTTAAATCTGTCAAAATAGTTTTTCAAGTGGCTAAATTTCCTCCATAAGCTACATGATTATTGTAGAAACTATAAATTATAAGATTTTTCTAGAACTAAGTCTATGACACAAATAAATAAACACTAACTCATTCTTACTTTCATTCACTCCTCAATTCTCTCCCCTCTCATGTCTTATACCAATAAATTTCTCGCCCTTTATTTCTAATTTGCATCCTAAATATTACACACTTCAGTATAGATCTCTTATTATGAAGACCAATACCGCCGTTTTTTCAACATTAAGAACTTCATTTTTCATCAATTTCCTACATAATGGCCCTACTTTTGTAAAACAATTATAAGACAGAAGTAAAATTCACTATTTCTTAGTGAACACATCACTTCTGGGACTTGTCCATATAACAAATTTTCAATAAAATTCAATTGATCCACATTTTTCAAACATTCTAATGAATATGATAATGAACCATTTAACATGTTAAATCCAATATCGATCACAATTGCAATTCTCAAAAGGTGTAATTCATAAGGAATGCAATCAATGAGCAAATCATGTCGTTAAGTATCACATAGACCTAGCACCTAAGACGTAGAACAATAACAACTTGGCGGCGTAATCTTTGGCTGCAAAATGTACACTATGAATGAGTGTATACTAAATCAGTTGTTTGGTTAGTTATTTCGTTGCTAAGGCGTCTATATATTTAATTTGCTAAATAGTTTTAGATGTCCTTTTGTCTATTCTATGTGAGTTGAATTTTGTTTTACTTTCCTTGTTTTGCATAGGTTTGCCTGCTCCACATCTTTCATATGTGAAGAACATAGATCCAGGTCTACCGCTGTTTGTGTTCAACTACAACAATCAGAAGTTTCATGGTATCTATGAAGCTACAAGCTCGGGAAAAATGAATATCAATCCATATGGTTGGACGTTAGACGGTTCTGGAAGAACTGAATATCCTACACAGGTTTTACGTCATGTTTTCTTCATATGTGATTTATTTGGTTGTGTTGGTGCTTTTCTTTTTATGCTTTCTCTTGTTTATAAATGAAGGTTTAGAAACGTCTGTGTCTACACTGCAAACCATTGGCGGAAACTTTGTTTAAGCCTATAATTTAGGATAACTATTACAATGGTCAATATTATTTCATGTTTGAGCTAGATCGTGTTCCAGCGGCTATCTGATCTTCAAGTTCCATCTTGTGTATTAACTCCACTTTTCTAGTGTCAATACACAAGAAGAGAACTATTTCACAAAATCAATTTTAGTTCATCGGTGACTTCTATACGCGGTGAGCATGTGAAAAAATCAATTTTAGTTCTAGAAAATGAAAAAAATAAATAGAATTTGACTCTATTTCACAAAGAAAGAAAGGAAAATAATTAAAAATATATCAACGTAAGTTTTAATGTTAATTAATTAAGTATCAAAAGAAATCATATTTTAACTTTTTTTCACCCCTAACATGCCTCCAAGTGAGTGAGCACACTCTTTGTACCACCTCAGCACCGAAGGGTGTATTTATAACACTTTAAAATGATTCAAAGGGGGTAATAGTCCCCCAAAAAGGAAAGGTGTGTTCCTGGAACTTCGGTCATAGTTTGTTTTGTGTTGTGGTTACGGAAGAAAAAAAAAAGTCAAGTGAATCTAATTTGAGAAGCTAAAATAAATAATATTACCTATTATATGACACTAATTTTGTATTTCCTAAATATAACAAAATGGGAAAAAAAAATTTCAGCGGGAAGAGGCGAGTTGAAAATTATGTGGGTTAAAGGTTCAACCCCCCACCCCATTGCCACCCCTAGTTGTACAACACCAAAAGCCATGTATGGGAAGGGAGACATTCATCAAAATGAAGACAAGTCAAGAGTAGCAAAAGAACTTAATTCATGCAAAAGTTCAAAAAAAGACATGGTGTTTTTGAAAGATCAGTACACTTCAAACTAATTTGATGGAATCTTATACTAACTCCAACTGGAAGGGGAATAGGAACCAGATGCTACTCTGTTTTAGGTCCCCCTTCATGCCTCTTTTTGGCCTATCTCATCATGAAACTTCAAATATCAAATCAACTCAATGATTTATTCTACATCCATGTAAAAAAAATACTTTAATGAAGATTCACAATTGCAAAATCAATGTCAAATTATTTTAGCTTCAACAGTGCATATCTAAGGAAAGTATTGGACAGTAAAGATGATGGTAATAGAAATTCAACATAACTAGGAGACACAAAAGGATAAAGATCTTACAATGCAAGATGTTAGAATATAAATAAGTATTTCCTACTTAGAATAGGAATAGGAATAGGAATAAGAATAGGAATCCTAGTTGGAAAAGGATTCTAATGTAGTGTCTATAAGTAGGGTCTCAATGTAACAATTTACAACAACAATTCAATAATATTCTTTTCCTATATTTCTCACATGGTATCAGAGAATTGGTGAGAACAAACAAGTCACCGTATGTCTATGTCAATTTCCGGTGACTGTTGGATCTGATTTTGTTATTCTTTTTTCTTTCTGTGGGTGTTGTGCGAAAATTAACACCACCACGAGGCTCGGAAGGCTCCGGCGACCAAACCCCAGCCAGAACCACCGGAAAATACCACCCCACGCGCCCTCACGCGCCGATCGGAGGTGGCAGTTTCCGGCGAGTTCTGTCTCACGCGCCGGCGCGTGAGTGATTTTCCGATCAGATTTTTGGAGAAATTTTTTGACAGTTAGGGTCGTCCAGCCATTCCGACCAGGCCCATACTGTTTTTGACCAGATTCGATCGCCGGAATTAGTTTCCGGCAATTTCCAGGCTGTTTCCGGCAGCTTTTCCGATAATCAGATCTCAATAATCAAGTTTTTTTTTATTTTTTTGTTGTTTCCAAGACAAATTTAGCATAATGTCTTTTGGGTGTGATGTTTTTGGTTCTAAAAATATAGGGATTGGAAGTTCTAGCCCTATAATCACTTCAGAACTATTATTGGGAAGTTCAAACTACTTATCTTGGGCTTCCTCGGTTGAGCTGTGGTGCAAGGGTCAAGGTGTGCAAGATCACTTAACGAACAAGACTTATGTGGTAGATGTAAAGACAAAGACTAGTGAGGAAGATGCAAAAGCCAAAGCACAATGGGAGAAAGTAGATGCTCAATTATGTAGTCTCCTATGGCGTTCTATTGATTCCAAATTGATGCCCTTGTTTCGCCCATTCCAGACGTGTTATGCAGTTTGGGAAAAGGCTCGTGCTTTATACACTAATGACATATCTCGATTCTATGATGTGATATCTCGATTGACCAATTTAAAGAAACAAGAATCCGATATGTCTACTTACTTGGGACAGGTACAGGCAGTCATGGAGGAATTCGACACGTTGATGCCAGTTACTACGAATGTGGAACAACAACAAGAACACAGACAAACATTGTTTCTAGTTCTTACTCTTGCAGGACTTCCTCCTGATCATGATTCTGTGCGTGATCAGATTTTAGCTAGCCCTACAGTTCCTACAATCGATGAATTATTCTCTCGTCTCCTTCGTCTTGCGGCACCTCCCAGTCATAAAGTAGTTTCATCACCCACTGTTGACTCCTCTATTCTCGCATCTCAAACCTTTGAAAAGCGTACATATCAGTCTATGGAGAATCGGCGAGGGGGAGGGCGTTTTGGGAAACCTCGATCCAAGTGTAGTCATTGTCATAAGCCTGGACACACTCGTGACATATGTTATATTTTGCATGGTCCACCACCCAGTTATGATCCTATTGTTCTAAAGGAATATAATGAGTTTCTTCGAAATCGCGCAAGTAAACAGACACCTCCACCAGTAGCATATGGTGCTCAACCTAATCAACCATCCAATAATGCTCATATTGCTCAGACAGAATATGATGAGTTCCTTCAGTATCGTGCAAATAAGCAAACGTCTCCACAAGTAGCTTCAGTTGCACAACCTGATGTGTCTGTTGCGGGTAATTCTTTTGCTTGTGTGTCGCAATCTAGTACTCTTGGAACATGGGTCATGGACTCTGGGGCTTCTGATCATATCTCTGGTAACAAATCACTTTTATCTGATATTGTTTATTCACAATCTCTTCCATGTATTACTTTAGCCAATGGGATCCAAACAAAACCAAAAGGGGTTGGAAAAGCCAAACCCCTATCTTCTGTCACCCTAGACTCTGTTCTTTATGTCCCTGGTTCTCCTTTTAATCTAGCATCTGTTAGTCGTTTAACGAAAGCCCTACATTGTAGCATAACCTTTTTCGATGATTTTTTTCTCATGCAGGACCGCAGTACGGGACAGATGATTGGAACAGGACATGAATCACAAGGCCTTTACTATCTTACCTCTTCAAATTCCTTAACAGCATGCTCCGTTACAGATTCTCCAGATATAATTCACAAACGTTTGGGACATCCGAGTCTATCCAAACTGCAAAAGATGGTGCCTAGTTTGTCTAGTTTATCCACATTAGATTGTGAGTCGTGTCAACTTGGGAAACACACTCGTGCTACGTTTTCTCGTAGTACTGAGGGTCGTTCAGAGTCTATTTTTTCATTAGTTCATTCTGATATTTGGGGTCCTAGTAGAGTCAGTTCCACCTTAGGATTTCGTTATTTTGTTAGTTTCATTGATGATTATTCAAGATGTACTTGGGTTTTCTTAATGAAAGATCGTTCTGAGTTATTTGCTATTTTCAAAAGTTTCTTTGCTGAAATACAAAATCAATTTGGTGTTTCTATTCGTACTTTTCGTAGTGATAATGCATTAGAATACTTATCCTCCCAATTTCAGGAGTTTATGACTCACAAAGGCATTATTCACCAGACTACTTGTCCATACACCCCTCAACAAAATGGTGTAGCTGAAAGAAAAAATCGGCATCTTATTGAGACCGCTCGTACTCTTCTCCTTGAATCCAATGTTCCGCTGCGTTTTTGGGGAGATGCAATTCTGACATCTTGTTATTTGATAAATAGAATGCCCTCTTCTTCTATTCAGAATCAGGTTCCACATTCCATACTGTTTCCTCAGTCACATCTTTATCCTATCCCCCCTCGTGTCTTTGGGAGCACATGCTTTGTTCATAACTTAGCCCCAGGAAAAGATAAATTAGCTCCTCGTGCCCTCAAATGTGTCTTTCTTGGTTACTCTCGAGTCCAAAAAGGGTATCGTTGTTATTCACATGATCTTCATCGATATCTTATGTCTGCTGATGTTACATTTTTTGAGTCTCAGCCTTACTATACATCCTCTGATCATCCTGATGTATCTATGGTCTTACCCATACCTCAGGTTTTACCTGTGCCAACCTTTGAGGAATCTATGGTTACTTCTACATCTCCAGTTGTAGTGCCACCATTACTAACTTATCATCGTCGTCCACGTCCAAACCCAGTTCCAGATGATTCATGTCATGCGCCGGACCCTGCTCCTACTGCGGACTTGCCTCCTCCTAGCCAACCGCTTGCACTTCAAAAAGGTATACGATCCACTCGAAATACTAACCCACATTATACCTTCTTAAGTTATCATCGTCTATCATCACCCCATTATGCCTTTGTGTCGTCTTTGTCCTCTATTTCCATTCCTAAGACTACAGGTGAAGCACTTTCTCATTCTGGATGGAGGCAGGCTATGGTTGATGAGATGTCTGCTTTACATAAGAGTGGTACTTGGGAACTTGTCTCCCTTCCTGCAGGTAAATCTACTGTTGGTTGTCGTTGGGTTTATGCAGTCAAAATTGGTCCAGACGGTCAGGTTGATCGACTTAAGGCTCGCCTTGTTGCCAAAGGGTATACTCAGATCTTTGGGCTAGATTATAGTGACACTTTCGCTCCTGTGGCTAAAATAGCTTCTGTTCGTCTTTTTCTATCTATGGCTGCTGTTCGTCATTGGCCTCTTCATCAGTTGGACATTAAGAATGCTTTTCTACATGGTGATCTTGCGGAAGAAGTCTATATGGAGCAACCACCTGGTTTTGTTGCTCAGGGGGAGTCTAGTAGCCTTGTATGTCGATTGCGTAGGTCACTCTATGGTCTGAAACAATCTCCTCGAGCTTGGTTTGGAAAGTTCAGCACAGTTATTCAGGAGTTTGGCATGACTCGTAGTGGAGCTGATCACTCTGTATTTTATCGGCATTCTGCACCAAGTCGATGTATCTATTTGGTTGTTTACGTTGATGATATTGTTATCACCGGTAATGATCAAGATGGTATCACCGATTTGAAGCAACATCTCTTTAAGCACTTCCAGACTAAAGACCTTGGCAGATTGAAGTATTTTCTAGGTATTGAGGTTGCTCAGTCTAGATCAGGTATTGTTATTTCTCAACGCAAGTATGCCTTAGACATTCTTGAGGAGACAGGAATGATGGGATGTAGACCTATTGACACTCCTATGGATCCGAATGTTAAACTCCTTCCAGGACAGGGGGAGCCGCTTAGTAATCCTGAAAGGTATAGACGGCTTGTTGGAAAGTTGAATTATCTCACAGTGACTAGACCTGACATATCTTTTCCTGTGAGTGTTGTAAGTCAATTTATGACTTCCCCTTGTGATAGTCATTGGGAAGCAGTTGTTCGTATTCTGCGATATATAAAGTCAGCTCCCGGTAAAGGACTACTCTTTGAGGATCAAGGCCATGAGAATATCATTGGATATACAGACGCTGATTGGGCAGGATCACCTTCTGACAGACGTTCGACATCCGGATATTGTGTTTTAGTAGGAGGTAATTTGGTGTCGTGGAAGAGTAAGAAACAGAATGTGGTTGCTCGATCAAGTGCAGAATCAGAATATCGAGCAATGGCGACAGCAACTTGTGAACTAGTTTGGATCAAACAGTTGCTGGGAGAACTAAAATTTGGCAAAATTGATCAGATGGAACTTGTGTGTGATAACCAAGCAGCTCTTCATATCGCATCAAATCCAGTGTTTCATGAAAGAACTAAGCACATTGAGATTGACTGTCACTTTGTCAGAGAAAAGATACTCTCAGGAGATATTGTTACGAAATTTGTGAAGTCAAATGATCAGCTTGCAGATATGTTCACCAAGTCTCTCACATGTCCTCGTATTAATTACATCTGTAACAAGCTAGGTACATATGATTTATATGCACCAGCTTGAGGGGGAGTGTTAGAATATAAATAAGTATTTCCTACTTAGAATAGGAATAGGAATAGGAATAAGAATAGGAATCCTAGTTGGAAAAGGATTCTAATGTAGTGTCTATAAGTAGGGTCTCAATGTAACAATTTACAACAACAATTCAATAATATTCTTTTCCTATATTTCTCACACAAGATATTTCCCATCCAAACTAATTGTCACAATGGAAGCTGGCTTATTATACAGGCTTTTATGTCCAATTTTCTTCCATGTACTGATGTCCCAAACCGCAATCAATGTCTTATTGCCTGTTTTATTGACACAAGTTTGGATAGTTACACAATGTTTTCAATAAGAAAAATTACACAAACTCAATTTGATAATTTCATTAACTAAAGCCAGACTTTAGAATACCTTTTTGAACAGTAGTGAACAAAAACAGTTTTGTCCCATCTTTAGAGAACCTGCAGAGCTCAATATTCTCATCCTGAAATGTGGAAGACAGGATATTATAAAATCAACATAAAAATGGATAACCAATTGTCTAACAGGCAAGACGTCATATTATTCAGAACTTACTGCATTTCGTGACAAAGTTACTGGAACACCGTCCCTATGCGTTCCATATTCTGGCGGCACCATCTGTGGACGTGGAAGCTAAGAACTCTGAATCTAAGCTCTATATATATATATATATATATATATAGGAAAAGACATTAAAATCTTGATCAAGGAAATCATAGGAACAATATTTCTTAAGATTCCATAATCCATGGATTAAGTATCATTTCTGCAACTGCAATAAGAGGGACAGTAAATTCAAGACTCTTAAATCTTTTGAAACTTTTTTCCTAGGAAGATTTCATGTTCATATTCAAAAATCAGATTCACACTTCAAAACTCAAAGAGTATTGCATGAATGCAAATCCATGCATAAATGCATGTATTAGGGTTTCTTGATCGAGAATGTATCGTTCTTGAAATATCACCATGTTTAGTTCTTCTATGACACTTTCACTTCTTAAATATAACCAATAATGGATAAAGTATAATTCTGAATCCAAATTCAGTTAATGTGGCTTTACATCCCATAATATTTACCTCCAAGATATAACCCTGCAAATTAGGTCACCGTTCGTCTCCTTATTCACTTTCAATTCCACATGAGAACAAACTACTTTAAACACTCAGATAACAATTTGACAACCTAGTGTGATGCATAACAGATGAACCAAAAAGATAAAATCCACATGGGACTATAATTGGATGAAAAAAGCACTTCATTCTGATCTTTAAAGTGAAAAATCTACATCAGAATTGTTAAAAGACACAAGACTAAGATCCTTCACTTCATTTTTACATCACTTAGTTTCTTTAGAATATAATCGACGCTTTCAACACTAAAGTGTGAGAAAAGTAAGAGAACAAGATGTATCACTAATCAACGCAAGTGCACAGACACTAAAGATTATAGGTCCCAGAGCTCATATCAGGTAAATTCTCACATATAATAAATAACGGAGGATTATGTACAACTATAATCTGAGTAAAGCTAACTATACCTGAAATCCATGTCTCTGAAAGACTTGTGAGCTTTAGGTTCATCCACAATAATGCGAATGGTTGGCCACTCAAAAAGTCTAAAATGTCCATCCTTCAAGATTCAAAGTAATACAAAGTCAGGACAACAAGGCAATATACTCATGAAATATAAGAGACATAATTTTTCACAAAATTGCTTACAACTCTGCCTGTGGCTAAGTTATAAATAAACAGCAAGACAATAATCATGTTAAAAACTCAGACTAGTCATCTGTATGTCCTTTGTTGGGTGACAAACTTAATCAGTAATGTGAAAAGATAACTGTCAGCCAAAACAAGACCTGGACCAGAATAACCTTTGCTTCAAAAGCGGGTCAGCACAACTGAAAGCTGCAAAGACACATGTCCACGCAGGAACATAGTACTGTGTTGAATTTATATGAAAATATATACACAATGGAATTTTTTCTTTTATCAATAGATGAAAAATCATGAATGCAACATTTAGGATCGTCCAACCATTGCTACTCGCATCACTAGCAATCAGGTCCCGAGATGTTCTTACCAACATATACTAATGATGCCAAATTAAAATCTTCCCCTATCACATATCATGCTCACGTTCAGTGACCTTCACTGAAGTTTCTGATCTAACCTCCGAAACCTAAATCCATCTTTTTAAATGGCTAATGCCTAGATTAGGTCTTAAAAAGGGTCTGTCCACAAGAAAAAATTAACTCCAGGCTGGCATGACCTTGAGGTTTACTCAAGATCCGGATTCCCTCTGGGCTAATTAATTACTTACACAAGGAATATTTAACAGAGCAGACCAGCACATTTTAGGTCAAGAAAACTAACTCACAAGGTTTCTACATGAAACATATCATAATAATACTCATCGACTAACAGTACTCGTCCTGTTTACCTACCGCGCAGTAACACAATCACCAATCATCCATTTCATGAATCACAACAGCAAAATCATGCATTAATAATCTTCTATCAATATACAAACAAAGCCAAAATCAACAATTCGAAATCACAAGGCATTAAACTCATTCACATCTTGCTTAACAAACTACCAACTACCAAAAAAATCAAATCTTTTTCACAACAAAAAAAGTAAAAACCCAACTTCCAGAATAGCTAAGAATTAAAATCGAAAAGGGTTTCAATATTTAATTGCAACCAGTAGTGGTGGAGCACACAAAATACGTCGCCTAATAACCAATCCTCACTGACTCTCCACCTTCCTCGAACAAATACGTCGCCTAATAACCAACAACCACAAAAAAAAAAAAAAGTTCAAATTTCACCACAATCAGCAAAAAATCACAGAAATCATAGTAAATGCAGCACCCCCACAACTAAAAAACTCATCTATTTATACTAATTCCAACTTATAAGTACTGGGTTCCGTAAACAACAAATTCAAAAATTATTTAATGAAAACAAGAAAAGGGTACCTTGGGAGAAGAAGAAAGAGAAGTATTCTCGGAATTAAAGGAGAAAATCTCGAGCGAAGAACAAGTTCCCGCCGACTTTCCAATCACTACCAGATGCGCGTTTTCCGGCCGTTTGATCCACGATGCACACGTCACTTTCCCTTCCACAGATACATCATCACCGTCCATTTTTCTAATCTTCCAAAACTCTACAAAACCCAAAAACCTCAAGGTAACAACAATGGCGGAAAAAAGTTGAGGTTTTTGAGTTTCAGTGAAAATTGATAATTTATAGAATTTTTATTATTATTATTATTTTGGTGTTTTTTTAATATAAAGTGTGACAATATATAAGGATATATGGTGGGGGCCACAATTAAATATAGTCAACGGAGTTTTGGATATTCCAAATTAGGAGTATTAAATATGTGGGAATACTTTAGAATTACCAAATTATAATAAATTTTGCACATCTGTTTATAGTTCTGGCAAAAAAAAATTTATTGTTTTGTTGACTGATTTAACAAGAGGAAAATCCAAAAAAAAAAAAATGGAAAACACCTTTAAATTCGATTGAAATTATTACTATCTCAGTCCACTTTTAATTGTTATAATTTTTTATTTTTTTAGAGTCAAACTATAAAAATTTTGACTTACATTAATGATGTATTTTTTCATCATTTTAATATGAAAAAAATGCAATTTATGGTACTTTTCATATAGTTTTTGAATATCTAAATTTTTGTTAAAAATATCAAATTAATGTAATCTAATTTAACTTAAAAAATTAATCAAATTGACTTTCGAAAACTGCAACATGACAAATAAAAGTGGACGGAGGGAGGGAGTAGTTTCATTCTTGAATTAATGACAGTCTTAAAAATACGCTTTTACTTGACTAATTGAATTTCAATACAAACTTGATTTTATAAAATGACTGAAATATACCCCTAAATTTTCATAAAGTTTAAAAGCGTTTTCAACACTTTTTTTGGCTTATTATTAAGTGTTGCATGCTTCTACAAGAGTTTGAGACCGTTTCTTATGTCATATGGCAGATTGGGGTGTATGCAAGTTTAGTTAGTCAAGTACATGGTAGGTGTTTTTGAGCTTGTTAATAGTTCGGAGACGAAACTAATAATTTTCGTCAAGTTTAGGGATATCTTCACAACGTCTCTCAGAAAAGGAAAAAAAAAAGAGTCAAAAATTAAACACACGTGAACTATCATTTTTTTTGTAAAGTTTAACATTTTGATTATTAGTTGTTTCATTTTTCTACCTTTATTATCACTTATATATGTATTAAAACACATCTAGTTGAATAAATAACGACAGTTAAAATAGAAAAAGAAAATAAATCATAGTTTATGACATAGACAATGCTAATATGTGTTTTAATGTATAGAATGTAATAGTCCATATAAAAAAAGACAACATTGATGATTGAGATGTGAAACTCGTAAGAACATGATAGTTTCAACATGAATTTGATCGTTAACGCAAATAATAAGATAATGTATTTATTCAAAAGTTTCAATAGCTAGTTTTTAGAGTTTGCTTCATCTTAGATTGTAGTTTGAGACTAACAATGTATATAATGCAAAATCAATTGTGAATGTCCGAGTACCTAAATAAAAATTTGTTATATGAGAAATAGCTACATACTTGTGATAGAGTAAACATGTATATTTATTCTAGGATTTTCTTTTACTTCTACTGGCATTAAAGTGTTATCTTTTTTCAAGAGTGAATATCTAATGTACAGTCAAAATCGTTTCATTAGCGATTGGCGAGGTCTGATCACGAACTTTTGCCTCTCTTTTTTTTTTTTTACTACTAGTATATCTTGCATCTTCTTTACAATAATACATTACTTCATTACATGAAGTTAATGTCTAAAAAATTTATCATATGCTTTACAATTGATTGTGCATTTATCATTGGCTCATGCTTCACCCTCAAAGATCGAAAGAATCAATTTACACACACATTTATTTAACAAATCGCAATATTACATTCTTTTACCTCTAACTTTCCCTTGCATAGAGTCTATTAAATATTCAATATTCTTAATAAAAAAATTTGTAACATGCATTAGTTTTAGGGACTAAAATAACACATTTTAATTTATTAGAAATCGAATGTGCTAAGTCATATAACACAAAAATCGAATTCACAAAAAGATAATAACTTTGACGGTTGAAATTATCATTTCCTTTTTTTAAAAAAAAACAAGTACAAGTTAAATGGCGATACCAAAACTGACATATGTACACTTTGCCCCCTTTATTTTTCATCTTTTTTTTAAAAAAAAAAAAAAAGTGGGCCAAAGTGAATGATGACATTGCTTTTATGGGCGGCCCAACAAGCCCATATAATCAAGAAGCTCAATTCTAAAAGTGTTGTCTATGTTTGTAAATTCTTAATTTTCAAAATTATAAAGATTAATATTAGTTAAAATCTAGTAATATCATCTTACTAAAAATAGTTGTTTGATATTAGTTGTCTACCTTACTAAATCAAGAAAAAATTAAATTAAATTTTCCTGTATTACCATTACAATTAATTCTTTTTTAAAGTGTTCACATTTGTTTGTAAAATCTCAAAAAAAAATAATTAAAGGGTAAATTAATAAAATTATCTTCTTATTTATGATTTCTCAATATGCGGGTAAAAAGGAAATTGATCCATTAATATGGACATAAAGAGTAATATTTTGAGACAAATGGAGTAGGTTTTGGTTTAATTAATCTTAAATGTAACATCATTGAGCTTTTTAATTAAGAAGATAAACGTAAGTGGATAAAGAACCAAAACTTATACCCTAAAAAGGGGGAAATTATACCTCATTCTAAAGTATAGAATTAATCGACAATGACATATAATTTAGTATATGTCAAACTTGATGAAGTTTATAATAATAATAATATAAAAATTTAAATAAACGTTATCCAGTTTTATAAAATTTAAATAAAATTTATGGAAAATTTTCAAAGCGTATATAATATTGTAGGATGTTTCATCAATAACTTGATTGTTTATTCGTGTCTCTTTTCCTCTTTCTGATGTCTATTTATTTCCCCTATTAAAGGGCTTCTCAATTTCCCTTCAAAATTATATTACTCCCTTCTCTAAAATTGACATAGGAGCCTTTATCTAGTTTGAACACTGATTATGATTAGTTTTGTCATTTTATATGTTCAAGTTTGCTCGTTTTATTATGCTTCAGAATACATATATGAATGTCGTGAACATGTTTTTTAGCTTATCACAACTTTTTCTAGTTCTTGTTTTTCCTTTCAGAGTTGTCACCTGTTCATATTCTTCATACATTTAAGTCTTCTGAAGTTGAGTCTCGTAGAAAGTGTAGAGTTCTTATAGCCGTATACATGTGTGATATCTGCTCTTATCTTAGTTATTTGTTATAATTGTTGAGAAAAGCTCTTTATATGGTGTGTTTATTATTCTGAAGTGATATCTTGATCACTGTTTCTTTATAAGTTATGTGAGATGTATCTTTGTTACTAAGTGCTTATGTTTTTGTGTTCAATTTATATGTCCAGTGAATAGTTTTCTCATGTTAAGCTGATTAGCTTGAATGTGCGAGAGATTCATTTGTTTGGGCTTGTTCATTAATGAAAATCTGGAAATCTCAATCGATATTGTAGTCATCCTATAATTTTTTGTATCCATTTTCACTTTGGTATACTCATTTATAATTTTTGGCTTGTTGTAGTGTCATGTGAATATAATTTCATTTTGACTTAAGCTAAACAATGTTCTTAGCATATCTTTTCACATGTCTTTTAATTTAGTCGTTATATACTTTCGTCTACTATTCTTGAACGCTATCTGATGCTATGAGCTTTCAAGTTTTAATATTTAGTTTGGTCAAGTTAGCTTGTTTAGCTCCTGGTTGGATTGAAAATATTTTGGTATAACTATGGTAAGTCTCAATGTTAAAAATCAGTAGCATCATCTTGGTGTATACATGTGCAGTGACCTCATTTTGCTTAAATATCTTTTGTTCTCAATCTCCTTTCCTTTGGTTCTATTTAGACTTTTCAATTTCATGGTGTTGCTTTTCTTTCTTGATTGTAAAAATAATTTTTGAAGTATCTAATTTACTTGATTTCTCTTTTTATTTATAATCCCAAAACTTCACGTAACATATATGTCATTATATAATTTATTGAGAAACATATATTTATTTATTAATATTATTTTATCATCAGTTAAAATTATTTAAAACAAGTTATATAAATTATTATTTTAACTACCTCATGTTAAATTACTGCAATATATATTATATTAACTTTTATTAATATTTTTAAATTCTCATTATTTGAGGTAAAACATTCATTCATCAGGTATATAAATTACTTAAGAAAAAAAATTTGTTACTATACTAGATTGTTCTCCTAATTTAATGAATATAAAGACAAGATATAAAGTCATAACTTTTTTTCATCCTTTTATCACTTTGTAAATATTGAAATGATTCATTTTAATTTTCATCAAGTAGGTCATTGTTTTTGTTTGTTAAACACCTTTAAAACAAATTTATAAGTGTGTTCAAAATTAATCTATAAATAGATCAGTGGACTTTATTGCTTCATATATTTTATGAAAATTGTTAATATATTGGAGACTCATAAATTTAATCTATTCTCTTGAATAATTTTCAAATAAAATAGAAAAAGAATACCGTAAAATTAATTATTTAATTTGAATATATATATGTTTGACATGATGTTATAATAATCACTGGAACATCTGATATTTTATTATTATTTTTTATCTTGTTTATTTGAAAATGTCATAATAATTTATATTTTTTGAAAACTAATTAAATTTCTATTATAAATATATATAATATTATATTGTTGGGCCCGTAAACGCGCCTTTCATTTTATTGGGCCCGTATCAGGAGCCTATATATATATATATATATATATATATATATATATATATATATTTATTTATTTATTTATTTATTGTACATCTTCACTTAAAATATATCTATATATATATATATATATATTTATTTATTGTACATCTTCACTTGAAATATATCTATATATATATATATATTTATTTATTTATTTATTTATTGTACATCTTCACTTGAAATATATATATATATATATATATATATATATATATATATATATATATATATATATAATTTTTTCTTATATATATAATTTTTTCTTTTCATACTTTTTATAACAAAAGAAAAAAAAAGTGAGGAAGGTTTTGCACAGATTAGAACTTGTCGTGTATCCTTTCAATTTCAAAATTTATAAATGAATCATATGGAGATTTTCTTCTAGCCTAAGGTACCATCTTTTCCAAATATTAGACCAATCAGCTTTTTTATTTATTTATTAAATATTAGACTATCAATAAAGAAGCTATTGAATTAAAATTGATGTGATAAGTAAGCAAACAACCATTAAGAAAAGCATAATGACTATATCATAATAGAAGAGACAAAGAAATTAATTGATATTGTAGTAGAACTTTCCTCACTCTCTTTTTCCTTGCAAAAGTATTATCCATGTATGAAAAGAGAATAAAAGAGAAAATCATATATATATTCATTTTAATAATGAAAAGTTGAATGAGACGTGTATAAGATTAAATTTTAATTTTCAGTTTTTCTAGAGAAACGTTATTGTGATCACGTTTTAACTATAAAACGTGCCTCAGAATAACAAATTATAAAACGTTACTGACAATAACGTTTTCTTTCTGTTTACTCTGTCAGGTCTTTGTCTTTTTGTCACTGAATTTTTTTGAATAAAATATAACCTAAAACATTACTGAGAAACACATTTATACTAGTTTTGTAAATTTTCAAAAAAACGTATTATTCTGGTGAATTGATTTTAATAATGACTTATTTTGGTAAAAACTTCTTCAAACCCTCTCAATGAAAATCTTGGATCCGTCACTGGTTGACTTACATACTAGTGGGAGTTAGTATGTGTCATGATGACCTGAGTTTTTGAGTCATGACGTAAAATAAAATTTCAATTGATTGTCGGTAGAGTAAAAGTAATGAACTATGAAAAATGCTAGGTTGGTTAAGTGCAAATTTGTTATACAATAAAGCACTTTCTCTGAGTATGTTGTTGTAGTAAACCTCTTCTAGAGTAAATATTTTTAGCTTTGCTAAAACTCTTTAGTGATAATCCAGACTTTTATTCGTGCATTTGTTGTATATAATTATATTCAGTCCTTGAGAAAATATTGATGATCAAGTAAACTAATTAATTACATCTTTGTGAAGAAAATATTGATGATCAAGTAAACTATAGCTTCAAAAAAGTTGTAATTTGATGTAAAAAGAGAACATCATATAAAACTCTTAATGCTAAAGCTGAGAGGACATATATATACATTGAATGAAATTAGATAAACATTCCAAATTTTGGAAAGTAGCTAAAATGGATGGTTTACCAACCTTTGCCTATAAGCCACAACCAATCTAGAGTTACACCAGCAAATATACCTCCTAAAAGAAACAAAACTAGAAGATTTCCTAGTGCATTTTGCTCTGGTCCCTGTAGGATAAACCCAAAATCAATTTTCACATACATGTATGTAGTCATGACTTTGAATATAAGTGATTAATAAGGGAAAAACATCAACTAACCTTGTAACCTTTTGGTGCACAAGTGAGGACACACACTGTGAGGTGGCCATTACTTAGTCCCAACAAGGATGTTAGCATAATCATCCATCCTTGATCACCATATTTGGCTGTGAAGTAGAAAGCTGGGACAAATAGAGAACGCAAAAGAATCACTACTATCAGCCCTTTCCGCGATTCCAGCTTTAAGCATTTGATTAGTGGGATGTATCTCCCTATGAGATCCCACAGATTGTAGATAGCGATAAGGACAAGTGCATACCTATAAATCACAATGAATTTGTACTAACGTAAGAATGAGTTATTGCACGTTTATAAAGTTAACGAAAAATGAGAAGAGAAATCAACCATGATCCTAAACTGTGAGATCCAGTATCCTCAGACAAGAATCCAGGGAAAATCGACAATGTTAGAGCATATATCAGAAACAAATCTATTGCATAGTCTATGTTCTGCAATAACAATTCTTTGTTGTTAAGTCGCTCAACTTGTTGAGGATCATGCTCATTCTGCAACAAAATTAACACAAGAGCAACAGCATTAGCACCATGTTGTGCTAGCTAGTAACAATACAAGTTACAATGACCCATCAATTTAAGAAAAAATTGCAATGACCTTTGTTTCTGGTCCTTGTTTGTAAACTCCTGCTGCAGCAAGGTCACTAGCAACTGTCTTTGATCCCTCTGAAGCTGCTTTTGCACGATAGTACTTCACTATTGGTAGCTTTGGGAAGACAAATGCATATAGGAGGACACAAAGAAGCTCAAAGAGTGTGGATACCGCGAAGAACAAAACTGCATTAGGGAGTTTCAACAAATTATTGGGGGATAAAAATGGAATAGCATTTTAAGATATAAAATCTTTACAAAAATAAACTCCACTCGTAAATCAATTTTATGCAGAAATAAAACAGCAACATGTTATGACACATACTTGCACCCTTTCGAAGACCGTCCTGTGAATTGTCAAATGCTGCTTTCGTAATTAGTCTTAACGAAGATGTTAGAGCACCAGAGGCAGCCAGCCCAGCAAGAAAAGACTGACAATAACGTTTTATTAAAACGAGAAATGTATAGAAGGTGAAACAAATTAGAAAGAGATGTAGATTAATTAACCTGCAAAAATTCAGGTAACATGAATGAAAGGTCTCCAATCATTCCACCTTGCACATGAGCATCTGCAACTCCAAAGGCACCACTAATAACACATATCCCAATAAAACATCCTAACCCTCCCTTACCAGATGTAGCTAAATCCAACTGTTAATTAGTTAATGAAACATAGAAAACCAAATTAGATGAACAATAAAGAAACTATGGAAATGTGAAAGAGAAAAATGCAAATTACTTACAACAAGAACTATGAATGTAGCGATGAAGAAAAGAGTATATCCAAAAAGATTCCTTTTCCTGGTGTTGATTTTTGCTTCATTGTAAGCCAATAATGCAAGTGTTCCCAATGCAAATGGTTGATAAATGAGTGTAAGGACCCTTGAGGGATGGTAATTCTGTGCAAACACCAAATTTCAAACATTATTGTTTGCTCGCAATATTTCATAATATTCAGCTGATCAAGTAAAACGTGAATAAATTGAAGTTACCGGAAAGAGGGCGACATAGTAGTCCTGAATAGTTAACATACTGTTCCAAGAGAAGAGGCAGCCATTACCCAAAACCCAACAAACAAGCATTGCACCATACTTGCCCTGCAAAAGTTGAAACGAATTAGAATAGAGTATTTATATATATAGTAATCGATCACATGTATGTTACGAAATACGAACCTCAAGTCTAACTGGAGCTCTAGTATTACCCTCAGCCATGGATTACTTATTATAGATTGATTCCAGCACCAGTATGCATTTATCAATATATTACTACTCTATTTTAGTTATCAAATTTCATTTTGCATTGGGAGATGATTTACAAGGAAAAAAGAACCCTAAAAAGACTTGGAGCAAATCAAAACAAAATAATAGTAAGCCCAAATAAAGCGGATCGATCACATCTCCTAATCCCATTATTAATAAATAAATAAAAACCTAACTACTTATTCCTATCAATATTTGTATCTAATCAAACCTTACTTTTAATTTATTTATCCTATATAATTCACATAAATTTATAAAATATAAATAACACTTTTGAAACTTTTAATATAATTAATGATATATCTTAATCTTGTCATGTGAAAAATTTAAACTAAAGAGTAGTTAAAAACAGGAAAAAGATATATTGTTTTAAATACACTTAAAAGGAGAACAAATAAATTGAATAGAATATAGTAAAAGAATACACTATATGAAAAAAAACATAGTACTATATATTAAATGGACCTAAACAACTGATGCATCTAACTCTTTACCAATAAAAGGATTGTTTTTTTTTTTAATTATAAACTAGTTGAATGAATGTACATGTTTTGTTCTTGTATCACATGTTAGTTAATAAGATTATTAAAATATATGTTATATCTATTCAAATGACATAAATAAATATTAATCTCAAATATGTTAATATCGGTTGGGTGTATATTTATTTTTGTCTCTTTGGCTGTTTTATCATAGTAAATTTTTTATTGTCGACATTGATAATTTTTTTAAAGTGCAACATATTCATTCATGTGAAATATAATATTGCGAAAAAGTACACTTCAACCTTTAATATAGTTTGACATTATAATTTGTTTATTATAATTACAAATCACAACTATATTTGAATCAATGAATAATTCTTCTAAATTATGATTAAAATATAATTTTCATTTTCTTACAATAGTTTTTTATTTTATAAAAATATGATTTTCACAAAAGAAGTATTAACTGGAATATATTATGGACAAATATATAATAAACACCTTAATAACATAATAATGTCAACATGAATGAGAAATAAAATTCTGAAAAAAAAGAAGCATGCCTTAAATTCTACTCTTAATCGGCACGAGGTCTCATTGACAAGCTCTACATAAATCTCCCTTAACCTGCATGAAAATTATTGAACAATCAATAACTTTATAAAGTCAAAGAAACATATTGATGAGCGATTTTTTTTTTTTAAAAAAACAATAATCTTATTGAAATATTATGTCTTTAAGAATTAGCTTTTGTTTTTGTTGGGTTTTAAAGGTGTGAACAAGAAATGAAGGGTTGTGACTATGCCGCAGGTTTGTGACCTTAATGAAAGGTTGTGTCCTTTCTAAAGGGTTGTGACCGTTTGAAAGGTTGTGTCTTTTCCAAAGTGTTTTGACCTTTTTGAAAGGTTGTCTTCTTTCGAAAAGGGTTGTGACTTGTGACATTTACCCTTCGTTGGCTATAAATAGAGAAGCTTTCTCTCATTTTTCTGTATCAAATTCTTCCCTTCTCTTGCATACATTTCTTACAAAACAAAATCGATCGATCGTGTCTCTGTGTGAGATTCGTTGCTGTCATTTTGAGTTCGTTGAAATTATTGAAGTTTAAGATACCACTACTTCTTTAATGATTAATCCGTTTTATCTTGGGAGGAATTAATCTACAACCTCGGGTACTTGAGGGGATTAAATTTCTTAAGGAAACACAGTGGGTTCTGTGGACTCGGATAGTTCTTTTGTTTTTTTCATCTTTTATTATTTCTTGTTTGTTAATCTGAATACAGGAGATAACAATTTTCACCTTGGATACATGTTGATCAGGGGTGGAGCTAGTAAAGTCCAGGGGTTCATCCGAACCTCCTTCAACGAAAAATTACATTGTTTATATATGATTAAAATTATTTTATATTGTAAATGTTGAATCCCTTTAACTTTTTTGTGTGTGTACTTCTTCATATTTTAAACCATCTTAGTGCAAATTCTAATTTCGCCACTAATGTTGATATATGTAACTAAAATTAGGAAGAGATATTCCTAGCAACTCAAAATAGAAAAAGAGTTCCGAACTATTCCAAGTAAAACAAAAGAATTTAACTCCAAAGCTAATATTTTATAACCCAAAAAGTAATCTTTAACCTAAAGTAAGTTGAAAGTGCTAAAAAATTTGACCTACAATATTAGGACTCTATGTTTAATTTATAAACTAGTCTCTAGACACGCGCGTTGCGCACGTGTCCCATACATTAATAATTAAAAACTCTTATAAAGTTAAATAAATATTTATATTTTAAAATGTAATACCAACTTAACCTCAATCAATTCATCTTACTATTTGCTTCCTTTAAAAATAAGGGTGGAATTATAACATTATAATACTAGATCGATCCTATGCATAACTTTAAAGCAATGAACCAAACCTTGCACGTATAATTTATAAAAAAAACACGAAAATGTCGAATCAAATGAATTTGGTTCATGTAAATATAAGGTAATCAAACTTAGTCATTGTAGGACAATGTAGAAGTCATACTTGATATTTCTAACTTTATGAATTCATCTTCCTCCAAATTCTTTTAGGTGTTTCTAAATAAAGTGAAGATGACAAACTTGCTATAGGTTTTATTGTTACTCTCAAATCATAAATTGATTGAGTTGGTTTATAAGAAAAATTTTCATACCAGCTTCAAAAATTAAATGCAAAGAATAACATCATTAATTTTAAAAGCAAAACAATCATTTACATGAATAAAATAAAATAGTTCAGAGTATTAGAGAATGTTTTTTTTTAAAAAATATTCAATTAGTATGCATGAAGTAAAAACGGTTTATTTTAATTCACCGAATAATTTCATAGCACTGAAAGAGATTATGTAGTTGTTTGTACCTAGAACTCCATCCTAATTTTTTCTATTTTTATCTATTTTATCTTCATTTGAATTCATGAATACAGACACCTCAACTATTGATTAATTTAAGGAGAAAAGACATAAAGTGACACCTAAAGTTGTCTCGAATTTTCAAAAAGACACTTTAACTATGCGAGTGTCCTATTACCCCACAAAACTTTTAAATACCTTTGTAAATAGACCAGTTTAACCGATTTTCTCATCAATCTCAAATTTTGAATATGTGTGTGATGCACACTCTCTCTTTAATTAATTATTTTAATTTAATATTAATAAAATACGTGTTTAACCCGACCCGAAATATTGAGCTTGCAACTTCAATGGTTATGAACTTGATTCAAATTTTCGTTGGATAATTTTTTAGAATTGTCCAAAAATTGAATCTAAATTTCTTCACATAAGACTTCACCAATTTGCTTATTCTTAACCCTAATTTGCAAATTCGAATTGTTAGGAAGCTTACCGATTGGGATTTTTGTTGTGTTAAGTTCATTATGGTGCTCATTTTAGCATTGCTTGTTGCTTGGAAATTTCGCCGGAGCTCCATCACCGGTATTATGATTCTTTCGTCCATTTTGAATGAGCTTTTACCATTAGGTATATTAGGACGTGGGGAACTTGATTTATTTGACAATTTTTTGGTACAAAGTTAAAAAACTTCGTAAGGGATACATTTCATCATCCTTAAGAGCTTAAGGCTACTCATCTATCAACAAAATGTGTGAATGAACGGAAAACAACTCATCTCCCTATAGTAGAAGTAAAACTTCATTATCAATTTTTAGTGAGCTCATTGGGATTGTTGTTTGTTGATTCCCCTAACCTGCATAAGGGAGTGTTAATTAAGCCACAACAAGAAAAAAAAGAGGCAGAATTGGGGAAGATTATGTATTTAAAGTATAAGTAACTAAATAATAAAGAAAGATTTGACACAATTGGTGTTTTTAATTCATTTCTGGAAGTTAAGGTTGTCACGCCCCGAGCCTACACCTTGGACGTGGCCGACACTCGAGAACCATTGTTGACCCCAAGCGAACCCTTGGCCTAGCTTACTTAACTCAATGGAAGACTCTAAGCATGATTACAATGATCAAATGAACTCACTCAAATAGCTTAATAATATAACTTAGAATGTTAAAGGAATTAAACATTCAACTTGGCCAAAAATGGCAACCCAAGTCTTAACATAAAATAAAATGAGAAAACTAAAAACTAATAACTAATTGTCTATGAAACCTCTAAAACAACTAGGATGGATGTTGGGACAAACCCCTCAACATCCTAGTGAACTAAACTAGAAAGCAAATAAAGGAGTCCTCCGAATGCAATGAGGCTCACCACAGACTCTGAGTGCTCAAGCTGGATCAACGAGGCACTGGATGCTGATCCTGGTTACCTATGTCTGCATCATAAGACGATGCAGGCCAATTGACATCAATACGTTGAATGTACGAGTATGCGAGTTGGAATGCTAAACAATACATAGGCTTGAAAAGATTCTGAAAGAAACAGTTACCTTGGATCTTCTCAGCTCATGAATGACTTAACTCAAAATAGAGCAATGAAACACATGCAATATATGAAAATCTTTGTAAAATAGTAAAAACAACTTAGTTCGTTAAAGAAAATGAAATAACAAAATCAACTTTACTCATATAATAAAGTAATATAGTTTATGTGGGAGATTCTCTAACCGACAACCCCACTATAAGCCTAAGTGGTGATACAACGTCTTGTCCATGCTGCTAGAACTGTCCTATACTTTGCCGTCATATAGAACGCTTAACTTAGTGGATCCAGTAGCTTAACTTATGTGATCATCTAAAAAGTAGGACCCATTAATACCTATGATGGCTACATGGTGTATGGAGACTTGAGTTAATATAAACTTGCATCCCCATATCGGTGTTCAATACTACTCTCAAAATATACTTAGCTCATATGTTTTAAAGCAACTTCTTTCTTGGGTTTGAGATAATTACTCAAAACTTAGCTTAAAAGATCTCTTGGAATCGATGTTCCCTTTTCTTGCTAAAATGTGAAAACATTTATAAACTCTTTGGGAATACTTAGTCCCATTATAGCTTTTTGAGAAATGAACTCAACTCTTTACTCTTTGCTTAACTTGAAACTTAAGTCTTAAAACAAAGTTAAAACGTTTGTTAAGGACTTTTTGGAAACTTCAAAAACTTTGGTTGACTTGCTTTTAAACTTCTAGACTTGACTCTTAACTTCTCTTGACTTTGATCTTAACTTTCCATGAATTGGATTATGGATTCAAGGTTCATGATCTCATTTTTATGGATGATTTCATGATGTTTAGATGTACCTTAGAGTATTGGAATCAACTAGAAAATATAGGTACATTGCTAAGGAACAAGTACGAGAAGGTGGGGAACGAATAGCCTTTGTTCTTAACAACTTCGTCTTTAACCACACCCCGGATCTAAAACTGGCAACAAATTCGTCCTTTCATTAATCGGACTATAAAGCCAAGAGTCCTAGGAATTTACAGGTTAATCCATAGTCGTTATTAAGAAGTTAAGAAGTTAACCATATACTAAGGGTAATTTTTAAACATATGTACAATAATTACATTAAAACTAACAAATTAAATAACATATTTTTGAGGGGAATTTTCGGAAAGTAAACATAGTAAAACTTACATGATAAACTGAGAGAGGTTTCCCTTTCGGGAACCCCCGAAGGACCTTGGAAAAGCTTTTAGCAACTTTAACACACAAACAAACTTATTTTTATTTCACAAACTTTAATATACAAAGGAGGATTTTTGATACATAAAGGAATATGGAAGTAGGATGGAGGAAGTATGGAGAGAGTGTCTAACTTCTATTCTTTCCACTCTCTTTTCACACCTTTCTCAACTTTTACTACTCTCCTTATATAGGCAAAATAAGAAACTTAAAAAGACCAAAATGACCCTACTAAGTGGTCTTAATTATGAAAAGACCAAAATGACACTACTAAATGGCCTTAATTATTTTTTGGCAGACAACTTGATAAGATTCGTTTAATAATGCAAGTTGGGTACTCATTAGGCCCCATAGTCACATGCATTATCAAGTTCATCCTATTGGACTTATTTTTTCAGAATGACATAATTATTAGACTCGTGTTTTGTCAACAATTTTTCCCTTTTTTGGAGGGTAGTGATAAAGTGACAACACACCTATTTTTTACAAGACACATAGTGGGCATTTTCACCTACTAATAAATATTTACACGACACGTAGTGGGCATCCCCACCGAACTTTCATAATATATATAGATATATGTATGTGTGTGTATATATATATATATATATATGTATATTATTTTTGGAAGATTGATACTTAACATATATTTTAACATATATAAAAATATATGTTAGTCTTCTTTTTCAATACTTGCTACATGCCACTTTCTTTGGCCATTTCATCCTTGCCAAACTTTGTTGACTATATATTTATTTATTAATTAATTTTTCAATTTTTTTTTGTAATAAGTAATGAAGTCTTCTGTAATATAATTAAGTATCTAAGTTGTGTAAAGCAATAGTATCAAAACTCATGCCTGAATCATCGTCTTCATAAGGATCTTGAGTATCTTAAATATTATTTATCAGTTCTTCGTCCGATAAAGAAGGGCTGTTAATGTTGTCTTCTGAACCATTACTTGGACTGGAACTGTCTTTGATAATATGTTTGTCTTGGACAAATTTTTCTAAAGTTTTTTGAATTATTTTTTCTAATTTTTTATTTTTTTTCTTTTTTAAAACATCATTTTTTCTTAAAGAGTCTTTTTGAAAATATTTCGGAAGTCTTCTTCGTGAGGAAGTAGACCCCTCTTCTTCATTTTTTGGCAAAGTGACAGCCTTTAACGGATTTGATAAGTCTTTATCGGTTACTGTTTGGACCGGACTAGCTGTATCATGCTCTGATACAGTAGAGTTCTTAGCATTCAGAGGGGAATGCACACCCTTCTCATCCATTTTTAAAAGAGATGGGGAACTCATTTCTTGCGTCTGAGTACTGTTTGTTCTTGGAACATATTTATTCTGAAAAGTCTCAAGCTGTTTCATCAGTCTCATATTTTCTTGGATAAAGATTTTATTTTTTGTATTGAGTCTTTTGAAACCCTTTGTCATGGCTGAACAATGGTCACAAAAAATTATTTTATCTGAGTCTTTTTGGATATTATATTGTGGTATTTGGGTTGGGTTTGTCTGAGAGCTGGTGAAATATAATAGTTAGGCCCAAGTATCCCTCTTGCATAGTCTAAAGCTTCAGTAAAATCATTAAATTCTTTAAAAAGTGGGTTTTTAACCCCATTTATAGAATCAACTACTTCTATCCATGTCTGAAAAATTCCTTTAGTTTTTCCATGTATAACTACATAATATTTAAATTTATTGTCTCTATTTTTATCTGAAAAGTATTGAAACAAAGCATTAGATGTAGCAATAAAGTATTTTGTGTCTTGTTTATTATATGCTATCCATAAATTATCTATTAAACATTGTTGAGGCTTATTTAAATTACAGTCTGAATTTATTCTAAAAGATAAATTACACTTAGGATATGAAATTAAATTATACTTACCAAAATAAATTCTCTCCATTAAGTTGTCTGTTGTACTTAGTGGTCTGAAATTTTGTCTTCCTAATAATGTTTGAGCATAAGTATCTGGCTGGGCAATGCCCTTGCCTTTGTCTGCTGGCTGTTGGCCAGTTGGTCTCATGCTGAAATAAAATTTAATTAGTATTTAATTGTAGTCTACTTAATTTATCTGCTAAATCATTGTCTTTTCCTTTAACATATTCAAAAACAATGTTATTATATATAGATATTATATCTATAAAGTTTAACCATCTTCTTTTACTACTAGTCTTACTATTTATTTTTTCATGAAATTTTACTATTGCTTCGCAATCTGTTCTAACTAATACTTCTTGTTTATTTAGGATGTATAATTTAAAACTATTTAGTCCATATATTACTGCTAATACTTCTGCGTCTATATTACTCATATTACCTTTTTCTTTATATTGTCCACTTTGATAGACACATAATTTTTCTTCATTTTTTGGACTATATTTATTAGGTCTAGATTTTAATGTAGCACCCCATCCTAATTTACTTCCGTCTGTTTGAACTATTAAATAATCAGATTCTAAAGATATTTGTAAGTCTGGTATATTTTTAACTTTTTCTTTTATTTGTTGGACTAATTTTATACCTTCTATGTTAAAATGTTTTTGTCCCTTACTACTTGTCTTAGCATACAATGGTCCTGCTATTTTTCCTAAGTCTTTGATAAAGTTTCTAGCATAATTTACTAAACCTAAGAATTTTTGTAATTCTTTCGTATTATCTAACTTGTCTGGCATTTCTAATACTTTTTAGCTATATGTGGTTGTAATTTTACTTTTCTTTCTCCTAAAGTTACTCCTAAGAAATTTATATGTGTCTTACATAGTTCCATTTTCTTTTTACTAATTATTATTCCGTATTTTACAAATAATCTAAATACTGTTTGTAGGTGTCCTAAATGTTCTTGTATATTTTTACTAAATACTAGAATATCATCTACATATGCTAACACAAAATTCTTATAGTCTCCAAACATTTCATCCATCTTTCTTTGAAAGATAGGAGGGGCTGTCTTTAAACCAAAAGGCATAGCAAGCCATTCAAAATGTCCTTTTGGACAAGTGAAGGCTGTCCATTCTATACTTTTCGGGTGCATTTTTACCTATCAGTATCCGGATTTACAGTCAAATTTACTAAATATCTTTTTACCTTGTATTCTATTAATTAACTCACTTTTATCTGGTAATTTATATGCATCTGTTCTAGTATTATCATTTAATCTTTTATAATTTATTACCATGCGAGCTTTTCCTCGCACTTGTTCACTATGATTTCTAACCATAAAAGCTGCTGATCTATGTCTAGATGTAGATCTTCTTATTACTTCTAGTTTTAGTAATTCTTTAATCTGTTTAGTAAATTCTTCAGTATCTTCGTTATTTGCTTCTATTGTTGCTATTTTTATAGTATACTCGAAATTTATTATGTCTAATTTACACATAATTTTATTACTTCCCCAATGTATTAAAGGTTTTTCTCCTATTATTTCCATTTCATCTAATATTGCTACTATATTTTCTAGGTATTTATGATTGTTTATTTTTCCTATAGTATTTATTCCTTTTTGAAAATTGTAAAATTTTGTTTCTATATTTATTAAAGTATAATCTTTTTCTATATCTTCTAAGTATATATCTTCTATATAAGTTTCTTCTTGTTTTTCTTCATATAGATTATTTGAACAACTACCATTATTGCCACAATCGTCACAACATGAAGTAGTATTTTTTATATTTATTTTATTATCTTTATTTAATTCTTTGGTTGGGATTTTTCTAGTTTGTACAGGGATATATGTGGTATTTCTAAACAGCATTATTCCATCTCTGGAAACTAAACAACTTCCATTATTTTGTATAAGAAATTGTAAACCTAAGACTAAATTAGTTTTAATATTAAGATCTCTGACTAATATCTTATGCATATTATATGTAGGTTTATAGAATTCACTACATGTATTTATAAAACTTATTTGTGGTTTTTCTATGTACTGGTCATAAAGATTATATGTTCCATCCATTTGTGTTGCTTGTATAGGTTCCTTAAAATTTTTTAAAGTTGATAGTAAATTATGAGGTAGTATCTTTTTATTAAGTAAGCAACTTGTACAACCCGTATCTACTAAGGCTAAAGTCTCTATTTCTATATCTTTTATTGTTATTCTCACTAGTATTTTTATTGTTCCAAACTTTTTATCTTCATTGCATATGAAACTAGTATTATTTTCTTCTATGTTCATTAATTCACTTTCTTCTATTTGGTCTATATGTATTGTACCTTGAGATTGTGTAGTATCTATGTCTATTTTTTGTTTACCTTTTTCTAACTTAGTTATTCTTTGTTCTAAGTCATTTATTCTTTTTTCTAAAGTTATTAGTCTTAGATTAGTAGCCTGGTCTTTTATATGAACTTGTTCATCATTTTTATTTACCTTTTGTTTTAATTTATTTTCTATACAACTAATACAGGCTTCCATGTAACAGTATTTACATTTAGCCCTGTTAATTTACTAGGATACCATTTACATATATTACATTGGTTACTATCTATTCCTTTTAGTCTTTCGAACTCATGACTACATTCTTGAGAAATATTCATCATAGTATTTATTATGATATTATCTAGAAAATCTTGATTTCTTTCTGCTCCTATTTCATTAATTAAATTATCATCTTCTGAGTCAGAAGTTTCTGATTGGGTATTTATTTCTACTGTTTCTATACTTACTACTGAGTATATGCTTTCTGTATCTGACATGTATTCATCTACATTTAATAAGGTTTCTTGGAAGTCTTCTATTAACTGAGAATTCCTAGTTTTCATATTATTCTTTTTAGGGCATGTATTTGCTAAGTGTTCTATACTTCCACAAGTATAACATTCTAATTTATTTTTATAATTTCTATCATTTCTATATTTCCTAACATGTCTATCTCTATTTAAGTAAGGTTTTCTAGCTAAAGATTTTCTTAAGAAGTATTTTTTACGTCTATAAGGTTTTTGGTTATAGACTGGTCTTCTTTTATATTTTCTTATTTTATTAGGTTCTTTATCATAACTTTGGATAGTATATATCATTGCTTTGCAAAAGTTCATTTCATTTTGTTTTAATTGTTTTTGTATTTGTATATTTGCACATTTTTCCGTTAGTATTTCCATTATGTGATTTATTTTTTGTCCTATAGGCCATAATAGTGTGGGGTTTTGCACCACTCCTTCTCTTTTATACCATCTTTCTTCTATTTCTCTTCCTAGAGCTCCTGGTAATTTATTGAATAATTTTCTACCTAATTCTTCATTAAATGTATTTCCACTAATAGTACAATAATTAAAATAGTCTTTAAGAAAATTCTTTATGTTTAGCCAGTTAGATATACTTAATTGTTCTAATTTTATTACAACATTTCTTTGTAGTGCTACTAGGCCACTATTTGGGTCTTCTCCTATTAATAATACATGTATTTTATTTGTAAAGTTATATGGGTTTGGTCCTAATTCTATTAAACTTTGAAATTCCTGTGGGTAAGTTTGTTTATAAGATTCCCATAATGCTTTACAAGATTCTCCTAAAAATGTCTCTAAGTATCTATACGTAGTTTCAGCGTCAGTTTCTTGATAATTTTTAATAAAGTCTGCTACTACTATTCCTTTCCATAAGTCTATTACTGTATTCCACATTTGTGGATCATGTGCTAATATGTTTAATATTTTTCCTTTATTTCCTCCTTCTTGTAGTCTAATAGGTTCTTCTATAGGCATTCTTTTTCCTATCGGTTTAATATTATCTTTTATTTCTTGATCAGGTCTTGTCCATGGTTTTCTAGGTAGATTACCAGTATTATAGCTAATACTTGGGGCTGCACTAGTTCTTTGAAACGGACTAGCACTATATGAACTAGTTGCTTCTTCCATTAGTTCGGTATAACTAGTTATGGATAAAATATCTATTTTATCTTCCTTTATGTCTTTAGGTTCTTCTATTCTATATGTTAAATTATCTTCTCTGTCTTGGCATATTCTAAAATGTTCTATTGTTTCCATTATATCCATTTTACCTTTTTTACATCCTTTACACTTAAAAACTGTAAGACTATTTTCTTGGCATTGTCTTTTTGCTTCTTCTGTAGCTCTTTCTACCTCATACCCTTCTTCTATTAATTCTATATTCATGAATTCCTCTTGTTCTGGTTCTATAGTACTTTCTGTTTCAGTATCATCTAAGTTTCTTGGACTTGTATAATTATAGTCTGTAAACCTAATTGATGTTTCTCCTTTTGAGCTAGTATACATGAAATGTTGCTCAGGAGCAAAAACTTTTGGTGTACTTAATTTATCTAGATTCCATTCTAATCCTGCGTATTCTTCTGGATTTATTTTTATTGGTTTTATTAGTCTTATTCCTTTATTACCCATTATTTCTACTACATCATTTACTTGGAGTTTAAATTTTGTATTACTACTTAAAGTCATTTTTCCAATAAAACCTACACACATTAATAAATTATTTCCATTATTCATTTCTTCATATCCTTTAGTCTGAATTCCTATTTTAATATTTTTGCCAAATTCTTTTAAATTTATTAAAAAGTTTGGGCAAATATAAAATATTCCACCATTATTTGTCATGTCTACTTCAGTTAATCCTATTATAGATTTCTTTAAGTCTGACCATCTATCATCATATAATACAATTAAAACTTTAGATCCTAGATTCTTTCTAGTTAATCCTTTTATTCCTATGACTATTAGACCCATATGCATTAACATTAGTTTGGAATTTTTTACAGTTTGAATGGCAGCTGGGTTTACTAAGTCTAATATTGCAAATTCTTTTTCTATTGCTGATATCTGTTCTTCTCTATAGTGTCTATATAACTTATTATTCCTAGAGAAATTTTTTACGTTATATAATGTTTTTGGATTTAACAATCTTAGTTGATTTTGTTGAAAAATTTGTAGATCTCTATCTATATCTATAATATCATTTAATTCTTGATTTTCGTCTGTATTTGAGGATCTTCTAGACAGTATTCTAGAAATTAAATTATTTCCTATTCTGTTTTCTGAGAAACTTGGTCTACTATTTTCTTGGGTTGTTCGTTTGTTTGAAAGAAAGTCCATTTTGGAGATTTTCTGGTTAACTTTTGTTTTTCTTGTTTAGGTGTTATTTCTACTTGCTTAAGTTGGGATATTAATTCGTCTATATCTGTATTTTTATGAATTTGTTCAGGTTGTTTTTCTTTTAATATTTTGTCTACTTTTGTGTTTAATTCTATTAGTAATGCTATTATAGTATTATTTTGTTTTAGAAGTATTTTGTCTGTTAGACTAGAGGGAACGTGGTTAGAATATCCTACTACTTCTTGATGGAATTTTGTTGTATATTCTACTGTTTTTTTATAATTTATATCTTCTTCACTCATGAAAGTGATATCTGTTCAAGTCTTATTATTATTTCTTTTAACTGACTAATTTCAGTGTTTATTTTTTCTACTTTTTCTATGATTTTTGTTACTACTTGAGTATTTTTATTTTCTAATTCTTTTGGTTTTTCTATTATAGTTTTTACCAGTTTTTCTATTTCTATTTTAGTAGGTATGTTTTCTAAGTTAAATTTTGTATTTAAATATTGAATTTTTCTATCTATCTCTATCTCTTGTGCTTTTAGGAAGTCTATATTCTTTTCTAATTTATCTACTGTTTTGAATTGTTTATTATGTACTTCGGCTATTTCTTCTAAAAATTTTATTATAATTTTGTCTTGTTGTTTAATTTTTTCACTAAGATTTATTGTTAAGTCTATTAATGTATTAAATTGTTTATCTTCAGAATGTAGTATATGTTCTCCTTCAAGAAAATTACACTTTAAAATATTATTTTTATGTAATGATCTATATTTTTTCTCCGGGTGTATTTTTAAATATAAGTATTCTAAATGAGTTAATGAATCTATTTTTCTATCCTAGGGAACTTCTAACTTGACTAATTTTTGTATAGTATTGTATTCTATTAGTAGTATATTTTATATTTAATTTAATGTTACTAATTTCTTTAACTATGTTATCTTTATGTTGTAGTAACAAGTCTATAGTATAAGTTTTAGGTATATCTTTGTTAGCTAAATCTTCTTTTGACCAAATTAAAAATTCGCTTATCTGTTCTTTTTCTAATTCTTCTTCTACCCACCTTAAAAATTCTAGTAATCTTTTATGATTATGTCTGAGCTCACTCCTAAATTGTATTTCTTTATGAAGCCAACTATATCTTTGTTTAATTCTCTTTATATATTCTAGAGGCATGTATTTTATCCAAAATGTAAAGATGCAAGTTTTTGTTCGTATATTCTTATTCTTCTTTTAGAATTTTCTATTTGTCTTTCAATATAGTTTAATTCTCTTTGAAAGTATGGTATATTTAGGTTTGATTCTTCTAAAGATAAAAGTTGTCTTATTCTTAATTCTCTGTCTAAAAGAGATGTTTTATGGTATTTTTCTTCTATAAGCCACTCTTCTAATTGCTTATGTCTTTTAATTATAGCTTGCATTTACTATCCTAATAAAATTGCTTCTCTTTTTAAATTTCTATTTATACTATCTATTCTATTATTACACCAATCTATGTCAATATAGTAACCTTGTATTTCCCACCTTAGATTATTAATGAATTCCGAATTTAGTATTTTGTCTAAATCTTCTGTAGTTTTAATATTATATGTATTTTCTATATGTCTTTTTCTGGCTACAGCTACTCTTTTTAGATTATATTCTCTATATAAGTTCCAGTATATAAATCTTATTTTTCTAAATGAAGGATAGGATAGCATTGATTCTTCATGCGACTCCTCGCTGCCTCTAAGAAGGCCAATTAGATTGATCCATAGTCATGATAACATCCTATATCTCGACAAAGTATAATATGGCCCTGGTAACGTGTGGTGACACGTTGTATCATTGCTAGGCTCATGGTAATGGTTGTCGGTTAGAGAAACTCCCTACAAAGTACACTATGTTATTTTCATGTTGCTTTTATTGTGTATTATATTGTAAAGTTTAAATGGTTTTCACTTCATATTCATGTATTGATCCAGTAATGTCGCGTTCAGTCATTCAAGATGATTTATTGTTTACTCTAATATTTTTACTTACCAGTACATTCAATGTAGTGACGTCATTCGATCTGCATCATTTTATGATGCAGATACATGTGCTCATAATCATCAATAGGCGTTTCATTGAGATCACTATTCACTCGCAGATAGTTTTGATGAGGCCTCCTTACTTCTGGGAGACTCCATTTTCATTCAGCTTAGTAGTATTGGAGGTGTTGTGGGTCTTGTCCTGACATCTATCTTATGTTGTTAATTAGAGGCTTCATAGACAGAAAGAATTAGATGCTTCCATTGTTTTTTTAAGAAGTTATATTTAACTTATGACTCATGTTAAGTATTTTTACAAAACAGTATTTTATGACTTCCTTAAATGTCTACGTGTTCACCTATTTTAAAGCTTTTGCATATTGTCTAGTCTCATGTAAGTCATATAGCTGATGAGTCTGGGATTTCGACTCATTTAGGGCTTAATATTTTAGGAATTATTGTCCTCAATGCCTATTTTATGCTTATAACTGATGTTGAAATGTTAATTTGAAGCAATGAAGTCAAAAGAGCAATACAAGGACATTACAAGGCCTATCGGAGCGAAAAAAATAGAAAAAGTTGAAGGAAAGCAAGGCTGGTACTCGCCAAAGCCACTCGACGAGTCACCGAGTGGGCCTTCAACTCACCCAAAGTTACAGCAGGCCAGCCCATGGACAAGACCAACTTGGCAATGGTTCGGTGATGCGTTGAATGGATCAGCGAGGTCGATCTCGATCGCCTAAAGCAACAGAAAAGAGGTGGTGAAAGTCTAAGACAGGAAGACGATGAAAAATAGCACTCGAGGTATTATCGACCAGGTCGGTGAAGCCTAACTTACTTCACCGAGTGACTTATAAGCTAAAATTCTAGGAATGTATAAATACGATTTTAAAAGAAGAAAAGAAGTTACCACATTGTCCAGTTCTGGGTTTTTAATCTTCAACATTCTAAACATTGTTCTTACACTTTATGAGTGGAGACTTAGGGTTTATTTTATTTTTAGCTTTAATTTGAGCATTTGGAAACTTGTGGAGTGTTGCCCAAATGATGGAAAGCATAGTTGGTGACAATTTCTTGTTCTTTATTATTTGTGGCTAAAACCCCCATTCTTGGGGGTGTGATTATGTAGTTGAATGTCTCAAATAGCTTATGGGTGTCCATATTTACTGATTTTTTTGTTGATTTGAAGTGGGTTCAATTAATAGTTTGTGTTTTAATTAATGAATTGTGGTTGCAAATACAATTCTAGTTCACTACTCTAAGCTTGCTTGAGAAAGACGTATTAGAGTTAAAACTATTAGTTGATGATTATAGTGATTGTATTGTTACATATTTAGCTTGAGAAAGTGGGTCTGAATGCAATCCTACAAATCTAGCTCGAAAAAGTTGATTGATTATGGTATTGGGTTGCTAATATGTGTTGTGCTTGTCGATGTTCGAAATAACTCGCTTGATTCATGATAGTTGATTGATAAATGGCTATTGCACCTAAGTCTAACCTACCCATTGAGATTCAATGACCTTTAGTAAATAATAATCACCCATTTTGTGAAATTGGCATTCAATTTATCACACTCCCAAGAAACCCTCTCTACTTGCTTAGTCCCGGTTAATTGTAGTTGTTAATTGGTTACTCAAACCCCCCTATTATACATTAATTGTCAAAGCCTTGTGATTTAATTAATTGTTGCAAAATTTCTACTTCTACAAATTATTAGAATACCATTTTACTTCTTAATCGAATTCTTTATCATATCAGTCCCTATGGGATTGACCCCAATTCTTAGTTGGGTTTATACTTGTTAGTGACTGCCTACATTTAGGATCAGATGAAGTGTAGTTGAGCGTTATCAAAAATGGTGTTGCTGCTAGGAGTGGTGTTTAGAATTCTTTTATTGAAGTTTATTTGTGAACTAATTTTGTTGTAGTTGAATCAACTTACTTGTGTTCTTTGTTGGCTGCTCGTAAGAAGGTAAAGAGATAATGTTAATAGGAGCAATGCTAGCCAACTTGGGAACAACGATGACATCGGTAATTTGCATGATGTCAATGTAGATTAGTTGGGAAGTGCGGGTGCTTTTTGATTGCCTCTAACTATGGGCAATGCGGTCTTTCATGTGACCAACACTGTGTTGAAACTGCTACAAATGAAGGGTCTCTTTGGAGAACTTGCCCAAGAGGACCCTCATGACCATATTCGAAACTTTGTAGATGTGTGTGTGCCATTTTCCTTCAAGAATATCATGCAAGAGTCGGTGCGACCTGTTTCCCTCTTTCTTATGGGGGACACAACAAAGTGGTTGGCCAATTTACTAAGGGAATCAATTACTTCTTAGGAGGAGCTCACTGAGGCATTCTATGAAGGCTTTTCCCTCCTTCAAAGATGGTTAAATTGAGGGATGGTATTCAGAACTTCAAGCACATTGATAGTGAACCTATCCATGAGACATAGTTGAGGTTCCAAAAGTTGTTGCTTCAATGTCCAACTCATGGGCTACCCGATAATGTGTTGTTGCAATATTTTTACTAGAGTCTTGACACATTCAACAAAGGTGTTGCAGACCAGCTCATTCGAGGAGGAATCATGCAACAACCATTTGACATAGCATCTACCCTCCTTGATGAAATGAAAAAAATTAATTGTGCATGGTACACGAGAGAAGATCAGGTGTCTCCTTTGAATTTTGGAATGACAAAGGAGCTGTTGGAGAAGAATCAAGAGCGAGATGAAAATATGGCCAAAATGATGACCCAAATGGACCTATTGACGAAACATGTCATGGGAAGTGGTACTAAGGCTGTTAATGCGGTTGAAATTAGTGGAGTTAATCTTGATGAAGCACACTTTGAGGCTATGTACAATGAAGAAGTGCATTTCTTAGCAAACCAGGTAGGGGTGCTCGTCCGAACTACCTAAGACAGGATGGAAATCAAAGTTGGGATAGGGACCGCGATGATGGTTGGAGAGATTGAGATAGGGAATGGTGTGATCGTGGTTCAAATTGAAGGGAGAAGGATGGTGACAAAGATCGCTATGTTCCCCCGTATGAGCGTCAAAGGCCAAAAGAGCCAATGGCTGATCCTTAAAATTTCCACACGGAAGATATGCTTACTCATATTCTCAACAAACTGAAAGGATCGGACAAGGTGCTAAAGGAAATGAAAGATGACATCTCTTCCCTAAACAAAATGGTTACTTCACACTTGGTGTCTATTAAGAAGCTGGAAACACAGATGGGTCAAATCTTGGTCATTTGAACCCAAGGCCAAAAGGGGGTTTACCGAGCGATACCATGGTTAACTTAAAGAATGAAGCTTAAAAGTATATCTCTGTCATTCCACGACATTAAATAAGTGCTTTTTGGAGGGCAACCATAGTTTTAGTTTTAGTTTTTGTTATTTGAATAACGGTTGTTAGATGTACAGGTTGAAAATTCAAAATTTGGTAGAAATAGGCAATTGGGCGAGCTCGAGTACCATTTGGGGAATCGCCGAAACGGTTAGCGAGCCCAATTTAGATTACCTTTTTGATCGACCTAAGGGTTGGAGTTCTGGTTATTTCGACGGACAAAAGATCCATTTTGTGCTTCGCCAAATGGGTCGGTGACATAAGTGGAGACCGCCAATCGAGGAACGAACTGAAGGGTCAAAGGGGTTTCCAACCGTTTTAAATTCAAAATTCTCCTTTACTTTGTATTTTATGACTCTTGCAATCTTATACTTCCAATTCATATCATGTTTTTCTTGATATTTTCGTGTGGGTGTCATTGCGTGGTTGGAATTTGCGTTTGCTTTCTTTTTTTCTTGCCTAAGTTTTGAGTCTTACTACTTCTGAGGTTGGTGTCTTGACTCGTTTTGATTTATTGCCATTTCCTATGCATGCTTGTATAATTTTTAGATATATTATATGAACTTATGAATTTGGATTATTTTGACTGTGGGCTATTATTTATCGTGTTAAATTTCTTGTTTAACCTATTATATTTTGATTTTCGTGTCTTAGTTTCTTGAAATTTTGGGCGTGTGGTTTTAGCATGTTAGGTCTTGTGTGGGTGAAGTCTAAGTAACCCTAATCGCATTGATTGACTAATTTTGCCCAATAATAGATTGGGTGACGTCATTCTTAAGGGCATAAGATGTTGATTGGTTGATTTTAGATAAAATGGGGGAAATATGAGTACATAGGGGTTGGTGGTGATATCGGCTAGATGTTAATTGCATACAATACGACTTTAATTTCATTATCGTGGGTTGTGCATTGAAAAAGGTTGGGGTCAAAATTTGGCACGAAAGACTAGTCGATGACTTGACGAATGACTCCGCAATTTTCCAACTAACCCCTCACATTACCTTATTTCTTTGAATTTCAACTGTTGGATTCAGTAACATTCGGCGATACGCTCGTCGAATGCCCTTATGATCGCCCTTTCTCAGCCCTTTTTTTTTGAAAATCTTTCTATGAAATTTGGTGAGCTACTTTTAGCTCGCTGATCTTGTTCGGTGACTCGTCGATTAACCTTGAACCTCGCCGACTTGTGTTGATTCCTGTTCATTTTAATTCCGTGACTTTCAGTGAGCCTCCCAAGGCTCGTCGAATGAGTTCGACAAATTGCCGAGCTAGTCGGTGAGTTTTTCTGCAAAATTTTAAATTGATGTTTCACTAACCTATTTTTTGATACGTTTGTTTGATATGTGTTGTCTTGCAGACATGGCTAGACCCAAAGTGCCTTAAAAGAATGAACTACCAAGGAAGAGAGCACAAGGAGTGGTTATTGCTGAGGAGGCTACCTCTCAATAATCAACGCGGCCTAAACTTCTCCTGACCGGGGGAAAGGTCACAGATAAAGGGAAGCAACATATGGTGTCCAATTCAAGTAGGGATAGATCTAACAACATGGGTATAAACTCTACCTACCTCACCACTTCGGAGTCTAAGTGTAAGGACAATTCTAGGTTGAGATCACCTGCCTATGTATCTGATCCAGATGATGTTCAAAACCATCAGCGGAGGAGGGCTGAGTAGCGCTCCAAGGTGCTTCATGATCCAGCTAGACTCCCGGCTACCCCGACACTTCCTCCACTTACAGTACACACAGCTGAGCAGGCACCACTGATGCCCCCAGTATAGGCACCTCTACCACGCTCGATTAATAGATTGAAGGTTGTCGTGTTGCGTACAATTTTGGTGGAGAATAGGTTGTCCACTGATGGAGTAGTGGATAGGTATCCAGATGTGTGGGACACCATGAGGTTCCACAAATTCAAGCGATTTACACAGCCTTGAGGCTCATACATACCTTTTGGGTTTGGGAGTTCTATACAGAGTATGAGAAGCTGGTCCTAAAGGGAAAAATGAAAGCCAGATTGTTACACCGTTTGACCATGTAGTCACTACGTAAAAAATGATTTTTAGTGGAAATTAATTAATGGCAATAGCTCAATTGCCGCTAAATATGTGTTTTTAGTGGCAATTAGCACTCTTTATATTTGTCCCTAAAGCCTTAAGCGATATTGGATCTAATGACACTTAACTAATGCCGGTGATGACTTTAGCTCTCTTAAATAATATGACTATTCATTGCCGCTAAAAGTTGTTTTTGTTGTAGTAGGTAGTCCAATGAAAGAGGGTGAAATGGAGCAGTTCAGACATCAATGAGGTGTTAGGGTGTACCATGAATGTGATCTATTTCTTAGTGGACCGGATATAGAAGAAGACCCTCGATGACCTTAAGGGGTAGTTGCCCCCTTTGATTTCTAACATTACACCGCCATGGATTGCTCCAGGGATCCAGATTAAGAAGAGTATTTGATTGTAGTTGCGCTGTACTAGTTCGGATTCATTAGCAGGACACTGATGCCATCGCAGAATGAGTCCATCCTTCGGCATTCGAAGGCAGCTTTGTTGGGTTCCATTATTGACCAGGATAGACTAAATCTCGGGTTAATCATTGAGTAGGAGATGGAAACGAGGGCCAAGCAGAGCTAGACATCGCTTCCCTTCCTGGTGCTGATTTCAGAGTTGTGCAGGCGTGCTAGAGTGCATTTTGTGGCAAAGAACATACATAACTCTTTCCACTCAGGCCATTGAGACTTCAGGTAATCTTAGTTCATATGCTCCTTCTACAACCTCTCCCACTGTTTTTGTTGTTGCTTCCCGTCCCCCATTGACACAGTTGATGCTTTATAAGATGGGTCATCTAGCCCAATCTGCTGATGTACGTGCTTCTTGGGTCGAGGCGGTTGCCTCTAGATTGATTGAGCGGCCTATTGCTATTGCCCTAGCCCTTATTCGAGCTGAGTTGTGAGAGCACTGGGAGTTGATCACCACACATGACCTAGCCTTAGACGCCCTCCCTATAAGAGTTGAGGCATGTGAGCAGGGAGGTTGCCAGTGTGAGGATGTTGAGACCTTGAGAATCAATGTTGCTGGTTTGAGGAGTGACGTGGATGAGCTTAAATCCACTGATTTTTCTATGTTGTTCGACACTTTGGACCTTTCTGAGGTTCAGAGTACAGAGATGCCATCTATTTTTGAGATCTCTTTAGCTACTGCGACCAGATATGTTGCTTTAGCTGATGAGGGTGATGAGTCAGATGCTCCAAAGAACGATGAGAAGGAGCTTGGGACCCATGATACGACTGTTTGTGATAATCTTAAGGATATGGAGGGTGCGATGGTGAAGACGGCTATGGAGGATTCTCTTCAGGACGCCTCAATGATTGGATCCAGTAAAGCAGAGGCTGCTGGTGGAGATGAGCCGGGCATTGATGCCCAGATTGAGAGCGCCCTAGACGTGCAACATTCACCTCAGGCTTAGCCTGACTGGGGATCTTGACTCTCTTCATGTTTTACTTTTGAGACAATTATTTTATTTTACATTGTGGAAAATGTTTGGTTTTGTTTAGTGAGGTGAGGTATCTTTATACCTATCCCCTTAGGTTTTATTTATCTTGTTTCGTTCTATCTTGTTTTGGATGTTTCTTATTGTGACTGTTTGTTTTTAATGTGAATGATGGTTTTTGATCCAAATTATTTCGCCTCCTAATTTTGGTATTTGTGAATATGTGGATGCTCTCTTGCATATTTGAGTATCAGTTACGATCAGTACCGACGACTTGAATAATGCTCTTGGCTGAACGATATGTTTGTGCAATTTCAATGAGGCAAATTTGAGTTGCATAAGTCATGTGTGAACTCTTAGCATATCATTTTGACTAGCTGATTATCGAAATGAGTCTTGTGATGGTTGTTGCACGCGAACGTAATTTGTACAGACTTGATCAATGATTGTGTTGAATGTCATGTGTGGTGAGACTTCCTTGAAATATGTGCTTGGTAATACCTAGAACTTTCCCCTTTGGTCCAATTGATTAACATTGGTGAATTAAATAAATTATCTTAGGCACAAATTTTTGAGAGTGAACCAAATTGCTATTATACTTTTTTGTGACCAATTTGTGAGAGTGTGAACCTAGCTTGACACTTTTTGAGCCTACTTTTTTCTTTGGATGAAACATGAACATATTTGTCCCTTGTTCCTCCCCACTTAAAACCTTCATGAAGCTTTGATCCGTTTGAATAGACAACTTATGCCAAAAGCCTAAGTTGGGGGTGTGGTGAAAAATGAAGAGAGTCAAGAAGTTCATGAAACTCAGCCTTGAAGGATTGTGTTGAGAAAAATGGAACCCCATCCAGATAAAAAAAGAGGGAAAAGCAAAAGAAGAATAGATTGAAAAGAATGAATATTGCAATGCAATTTGTGCATGGATAAAAGAAAAGGGGTGTCCAATGAGTCATACAAGAATCTTTGTGCTTGAAAGATGGATTGTGAAAATCAGGAGTAGAAGAAAAGGAGAAGAAGTGAAATACAAGTCATGCTTCATGAAAGTAGAAGTCACTAAGCCAAAATAATCATACCTTTACCCTCAACCCCGTTACAAGCCTTGAAAGACCTTGGTGATCTTGATTGAGTTGAATGACATGTTGTTTGGAAAATACAGGCAAACCTATGGGAAAAATCATACAGGTGTTTATATTTGAGAGCGTGAGAGTTGATGTTGATTCCTTAATTCTTAAATTTTGATGAGCTTTGTGTGGGCATGGAATCATTCTTGAGGTGAAGGCATTCAAATACTTTTGTTGAGCTTGAATTTGCATTTGAAGCAAGCATTTTGAACTTGATTTCTATTTGATAATGACTAGTCACAATTTGAAACTTGTAGTGCACAATTGAACATTGCATGGGTAGATTGAACCTCCTGTTCATTCATGTTGAGTCTCAAGTAACACTATTTGTAGACATCCCTATTGACACGATTGATCTTATGTTTTACTTGAGGACAAGCAAAAGATTATGTTGGGGGTATTGATGAGTCGGGTATTCAACTCATTTAGGGCTTAATATTTAAGGAATTAGTGTCCTCAAAACCTATTTTATGCTCATAACTAATGTTGAAATTTTAATTTGCAGCAATGAAGGCAAAAGAGCAAGGTAAGGACATTACAAAGCAAATTAGAGCAAAAAAAGCTGAAAAAGTTGAAGGAAAGTAAGGATGCTACTCGCCAAACCCACTTGGTGAGTCACCGAGTGGACATTCAACTCTCCCAAAGTTTGAGCAGGCCAGCCCATGGACAAGACCAACTTGGCGATTAGATTTATGGTTCGGCGATGTGCCGAATGGATCAGCAAGGTTGATCTCAATCACCTAAAGTTATAGAAAAGAGATGGTGAAAGGCCAAGACAATAAGGCAATGGAAAGGAGCACTCGGCGTATCACCAACCACATCGGTGAAGCCCGACTTACTTCACCGAGTGACTCCGATGCTGAAATTCTAGGAACATATAAATACTATTTTTAAAAGGAGAAAAGGAGTCCCCACATTGTCCAGTTATGGGGTTTTGATCTTCAACATTCTAAACATTGTTCTTAAACTTTTTGAGTAGATACTTAGGGTTTATTTGATTTTTAGCTTCAATTTGAGCATTTGGAAACTTGTGGATTGTTGCCCAAACTGATGGAAAAGATAGTTGGTAACGATTTCTTCTTTTTTATTATGTGTGGCTAAAACCACCATTCATAGGGGTGTGATTATGTAATTGAATATTTCAATTAGCTTATGAGTGTTAATATTTACTAATTTTATTGTTGAATAGAAGTGGGTTAAATTAATAGTTTGTGACAGTTGATTGAGAAATGACTATTGCACCTAAAGCCTAACCTACCCACTGAGATTCAACGACTTTTAGTAAATAATAATCACCAATTTTGTGAAATTGGCATTTAATTTATCACACTCCCCAGAAACCCTCTCTACTTGCTTACTCCCGGTTATTTGTAGTTGTTAATTGGTTTTTCAAACCCCTCTATTTGACATTAATTGTCAAAACCTTGTGATTTTATTAATTGTTGCAAAATTTCTACTTCTACAAACGATTAGAACATCATTTTACTTTTTAATCGAATTCTTTATCGTATCACTCCCTGTGGGATCGACCCCAACTTTTAGTTAGGCTTATACTTTTTAGCTACCGCCTACACTTAGAATCGGGTGAAGTGTAGTTGAGCGTTATCACTAGCCAGCCCAAGGGTTCGCTTTGGGATCATAAATGGTTCTTGAGTGCCAGTTACATCTACAGTGTAGGCCTGGGTCGTGACACCATAATACAGGAGACCCCTACTATACTAAGTATCATTATCCAAGAGTGTCCTGCTTTACTAAGTCTCACTATTCTGGAGGATCTTTTTAAATAGAATAATCAAAATGAATCACCATACCATATATTTTTTTTCCCTCTTTATACCAGAAAATATATTTCATGATTTATTAGCATGAATGAGAAATATTTGTACCAAAATAAAAATACAAGACATATATGCAATTAGGGTGTTCATTCCCTTAAAGTGAAATATGATACAGTGTTTGTTCCTTAAAAATGCCTCTATCTAGTTTGTTCCCTAAGATCAAAATGCAACTAGGGTGTTTGCTCTCTAGAAATTAAAGATAATAGGGTGTTTGTTTCTTGAAATACCACTAGGGTGTTTATTCCCTAAGGTCAAAATGCAACTAGGGTGTTTGTTTCCTGTGTTGAAAAATAAAAAATAAAAATAGGGTGTTTGTTCCCTAGAACTAAAAGATAAAAAGGTATTTGTTCCCTAAACTACCGGGTGTTTGTTCCCTAAGGTAAAAAATGCAACTAGGGTATTTGTTCCCTGGAAATGAAAGATAATAGGGTGTTTGTTCCCTAAAATACCACTAGGGTGTTTGTTTCCTAATGTCAAAATGCAACTTGGCTATTTGTTCCCTAGAAATAAAAGATAAAAGGGTGTTTGTTCCCTAAACTACTGTTACCCTAGAAATAAAAGATAAAAGGGTGTTTGTTCCCTAAACTACTGTTAGGGTGTTTGTTCCTTAATGTCAAAATGCAACTAGGGTGTTTGTTGATGAGTGGTAGATTTACGCTCATTTGAGGCCTTCTTACTTCAACATTCAGTATCCTCAATGCCTAATTATGTCCTATTTTGATGATATTTTGATGATTTTCAAGTATGAAGTCTAAGTGACAAAGCAATGATGAATACTTGAAACAAAGGCCTAAAACAGTGAAAGAAATATAAACTCCATACCTGCAGTTTCCTAACCAAAAGGGTGGATCACCCAAATGGCCTGACCTCGCCTAAAGTGTTATTTCTCACAATTAAATATGTTCAGGGCAGGCCAGTGAACTGACAAGCGAAACAACGACTCGCCAAAAATGAAGGGCAAACAAGATGACCATCACCGAAAGTGATAGGACATTGATGAAAAATGAAGGCTTGAAAGGTGAAAGAAGGTGGTAATTGGTGATCTGCTGAATGTGAAAGGCAGACACAAATGAGTTTGTCGATTGAGGTTAAAACACATGAAGCCTAAAGCAAAAGAAAGGCAAGCTAAGGAATAGATAATGATCTACTGAGTCTGCTTGGCAATCCCCATTAATGTCGTCGAGTTGGTCACATAGTGAATTTTGGGCCAAATTTGGGGAAACAATAAATAGCCCAAAGGAGAGATAAAATATATGAGATTTTGGAAAAGAATTTTAGTTCCTAACTTTGGATGAGTTTTGAAGAGTAACTTTTGAACTCTTGGAGAATATTCTTAGTTTTGGGGTTTTAAATTTCACTTTTGAATCTGATAATTGGAAGTTGAAATCGAAGTGGTTGTTGATTATAATTGCTTAACTTCATCACATCCATGGATGCTATCATGATAGGTATAATTTCTTTATTTTTTTATGTCTGGCTAAAATCCCAATTCTAGGGGTGCAATTATGGGGTTAGGTGTTGATTTAATGTAGTGGTATTGTGTTTTGCTTTATTTTACTGTTGTTCATTCATGGATTTAGGCTAAGTATCATGGGGTTAACTTATGGGTTAAGTTTGCAAGCTAATCATATTATCGATCTTTGATTAATACTCAAAAGAGATCAATTGAAATGTATAATTATTTTAATACATGCAATTTACGTTTGATATATATGGTTTGCATGCTCGAAAGAGAGATTATGGGTCAGAACTATTTGCTCAAATCTGCTCGAAGGAGAGGTTTTGTAAGGTAATGGGTTGATTTGTAATTCGCATAAATGAGACCAAGAAGAGATTATGTGAACTGGTACTATGAGATCGAAAGAAGATTAGTGTCATTGAGGATGACCTAGCCTATCCATGATTGCTTAGCACTATTGAGCAACACAACTATCCCTATGTGACATCAGTACCAATCCTCGCACCCCTAGATTACTTCATAATTGCTTGAGTTTTGGATGTTTTAGTTTAATTGTGACACTTGATATAAACAAAAAATCTTAAATTTGGTGGAATCATCCATTCTTCTCTTTTAATTGCTACAAATGAATTGATTTACAATCTAAATTTCCTAATTAAATTCTTTTTATTATATCACTCTCTGTGAGATTTGACCCGAGGTCTTAGTTGGGTATTTTTATTGATGACGACCGCTTATTCTCCTACTTGTCTTGAGGATAATTTGAGCGTTATAAAAAATGGCCCCATTACTGGGTCGCGATGACTAAGAAGTTTATTTGCATTGTTTGTAAATTTGTTTAGTTGTAGTAGATTGTTGTTTTGTGTTGTTATTTTGTCTCAATTGAAAGTGGAACAATGAGTGATGATGGAAGTGACAACGCCGGCGACTTTGGGTAAAACAATCACATGCGCGATATGAATGATATGCATGTGAACATTTTCCAAAGCATGGTGAGCTATTTGGTTGCCTCCTACCATCGAGAGGTCAGTGTTCCAAGAGACCGCGGCCATGCTAAAATTACTTCATATGCGAGGAATGCTCGAGGGCCTTGCTCATGAAAATCCCAATGAACACCTCAAAAATTTTATGGATGTCTGTGAGTCTTTCACCTTTAAGAATATTTTGCAATAGTTTATTCGCTTAAGGCTATTTCCATTCTCCTTAAGGGGAGAAGCTACTAGATGGTTAGCCGATCTACTTAATGGTTCTATCACCTTGTGGGAAGAGTTGACCGGTTCATTCTTTAAGAGATTTTTCCCTCTCTCAAAGATGATAAAGCTTAGGGAAAACATCCAAAACTTGTAAAGGGAACTTGGTGAACCTCTTTATGAGACATTGCTACGATTTCAGAAGTTATTACTGTAGTGTCCAACACATGGTGCCCCAAACAACTTGTTGTTGTAATACTTCTATTGTAGCTTGGATTCTATTAACAAATGGATAGCCAACAACCTTGTTCAAGATGGGTTGATGAGGCAACCATATGAAGTAGCAATATTGTTTCTTTATGACATAACAAAAATCAACCGAGGATGGCAACTAGAGAGGATCAAGTATCTATGGCTAAGAAGATGACCCGACTTGACTTGCTATAGAAACATGTCATGGGAAGTAGACTAAAGTTTGTGAATGTGGTTGGTACAAGCAATGACCAATGCCCAAATGATTCCAAATTTAAGTCATTCTACAATGAAGAGTTATAATTCTTGGGAAATCAAATGGGGGGTTATCATCTAAACTATCCAAGATAGGGTGGGAACCAAGATTGGAACAGTAAGTGAGATAATAGTTGGAGAGATCAAGGGTGGCAATTGGAGAGAGCGTGAGTTTGAAAAATATAGGTATGTCCCACCTCATGATTGCCCCAAACCAAAAGAGCAAGTTGGATCGGAGGTAAACCGAACGTATGAAATGCTAACAAGGATCTTCAACAAGGTTGAAGGGTCAAATAAGGTGTTGAAAGATTTTAAAAATAACTTCTCCACCTTAACTCAAACGGTTGCTTCTCATTCCATGTCAATCAAATAGCTCGAGAATCAGTTGTGTCAACGCTCCACCCATCTCAATAAAAAGGCAAAAGGAACATTGCCTAGTGACATGTCCCGAATCCCAAGAATGATGGTTGGTGAGTAAGAGTTGTGTTGTGCCATGACGTTAACTAAGGCACTTTTTGGGAGGCAACCCAACGTTATATTATTGTTTTCAATAAAGTGTATTTTCAGTATAGGTTAAAAAAAGTCAAAAAGTTGAAAAGAATGTGAATGTGATGCAAAGTACCCAGTCCGCAATGCACCAAAATGATTGGGTAGACTTCTACTTGTTCACCCTTTGAGTAAAGAATTTTGAAAAATGGTACTGTCAACTTTGGCTATCAAGGACCGAATCGGTGATTCACCCAATCATAGTCAGTGAACTAGATAAGGTCCACCAAGTTGAACATCATGTTTGGTGTTTGTTCAGGCCTCATCAATAAGCTTAAGCTCTTTCGGTGATTCACCGAATGCATTCGGCGATGTTAGTCGTAGGTCACTGAGTGTGCTTGACATAAAAAGGCAAAGAGTCTTTTAAAGTTTTAAAAGAAACCTTTAATCTTTTTTAGCTCCTTTTTATCCCAAACTCCCCTACACTCTTGTTTATTTGATTTCATGACCTTAATTGCTTGGATTCACTTTGTTGGAGTGCATTGTGTGTTTGCTTCTCAATCTCAAATCCCTTTACCCTCGATTTTGTGCTTAGTTATCATCTTTGAGGTTGGTTTCTGAGTTCTATACTTATATTTATGCTATATCTTGATGTTTCTGATATGGGCTTTGTATTGGATTTAATATATTGTTGTCTAATTTGTGTGGGTAGTGCTAAATGTATCATATTAAACTGTGCCCATGAGTTAGAATGGTTGAGTTAGTTCCTAAAAATTTTAAAATTAGTAGTGAATGTTAAAATTTGAAATTGAATCCTTGAATGTGCAGCTACTTGCTTAATTTGAACATGGGTGAAGTCTGATTAGCCAATAATGTCTTGAAGACTTGTATTTTGCCAATGATAGATAGAGTGATGACTTTTTTAAGGGCATATCGTCAATTTGGGCAATGCTTTGTGAAATCTGGGGGAAGTCTTAGTACCCATGGGTAGAATAGCATGTGGGTAAATTGTAAAACTGATTGGGTAATGGGTATTGTTGCGTCTTAATGCTGAACTTGTGAAAGTTTAGCATAGGGCTAAAATATATGTTCGGTGGGCTTGTCTTAGCTCGCTAAGGTGATTAGGTAAATCATTGAGTAAGTCCTAAATCTCCTTCTATGCTTGAATTTTTGAATTGGATCCTATCAAATTCGGCGACCTTGTCTTAGCTCGCTAAGGTGATTAGGTAAATCATTGAGTAAGTCCTAAATCTCCTTCTATGCTTGAATTTTTGAATTGGATCCTATCAAATTTGGCGACCTTGTCTTATCTCACCGAACCCAACTTAGCGGATCACCAAGTTGGAGTAGACATCGCCCTTTGTGCTTGTCTTTTAGTTGAACTCTGTCACCTTCAGTTGACTTGTCTTAATCCACCGAAACCAACTCGGTGAATTGCCGAGTTGGAGATGACTTTGCCTTTCATGCCCAAGTAAAATTAAGTTGTGGTCTATCAACTTCAGCGAGCTTTCCTAAGCTCATCTAACCTATTAGGCGAATAGCCTTCCCAGTCGGCGAGCCTCAGAAATCATTTTTGAACTGTGTTTGTGCTTGAACTTATTTCAACTAACCTTCACCCGATCTGTGTTATCAGTTGTTGTGCATTACAGGAAATGACCGAAATCAAAAGCAAAAAAGCTGTGTCCTCAGACTCAAAGCCTGAAAGGGAATCTCCTCCTCCTCCCTTTTTGAAAAGAAACAAGATGATCTCTACCAATAAGCCGTCTAAGGATCCCCAATAATAAGCCACTTTGTATTCCTCTACGTGCGTGGGAGAGAAGCCTAAGAAAGGGATTCCCAAGAAAGAAATGGGCATCTGGTCCAAGTAGGTACCAAACCCTATCTCTACTGTGAGTGCTTCACGAATTCTCCCGATTATTGCTCCAAGGGTTCTTAATAGTCTCAAAGCAGCGAGAGAACATACGATCCTAGAAGGAAGACGACTCTCAATTGATGGGGTAATGAGTGATTATCCATCTATTTGGGTCACTATCAAGTTTCAAAGATTCAAAAGTTTCACAAGAGCCTGACCTCCTTATGACCCAGCATAGGTGAGCGAGTTCTACAAGGCCTATGCAAAGGCCTTACTAAAGGAGAGAAAGAGCACTGTTTGGAAGCCTTTGGAAGAGGTAGAAGTTTGCGGTAAGATGATACAATGCCACATATGTGCCATTAACGATATTTTGGGTTACAAAGGCACTAGGGCTGATTACTATAAACATCGGATGAAATAGGGCCTAGATGCACTAAAGGGGCTGGCACCCCTCATTTCTAATATCTCTTTTCCATGGATGGTTGATGGAGAACGAATAGAAAAGAAAAATATGAATATTCTTTCCAGATATTGGTTTGACTTAATTAGCAGCAATCTTATGTCGTCCCAGAATGATTTAATCCTATTTAAAGGTCATCTTTTTTGGTAGCATCATTGACTAGATAAAGATCCATACCGGTGGGATTATTATTGAGAAGATGCTGATGCGAGCTCGTCGGGAGAAAATGTCTCTCTACTTCCCAGTCTTGATCACACAGTTGTGTGAGGCTGTGGGATTCCCTTTTCAGGATATGATAGATGTGAGGATTACCCTTGCCTCCTCTGGTGATATTTGGAGGATTATGGTATATTATTTGAGAGACGATGCAGCTCGGAGGATGCCACCACCACCAGATACTACTCCTATTATTGACCATTCTAGGCATGAGGCTAATGCCACTCAGCCCGTTCCTTATGTGGAGCAATTATGTACCCCTCAAACCTCCTTTGTGACTTCTACTTCCACATCTGCCTATGTCCAGGACTTACTTGACCCAAGACTTGATCTATCAAATGGGCAACTTTGACCATTCTACGGATGCTAGGGCAGATAGGGTTGAAAAATAAATACCCAAGTTGATTGAGAGGGCGATTGAGGATCCTTTGTGTCCCATTAGAGGCCAGATAGTATGGTACCAGGCCACCCTAGTGTCATATAAGGAGAGGTTGGACAACTTTAGAGCTAGGTTAGAGGCTAGCGAGAAAAGCGACGGTATCTCCGCTGAGTTGACCACTATGTGAAGTGATTTTGCTAAGTTGTGGGTCGATGTGGACCAACTATAGTCCACCAATATTTCTATACTATAGGGTGAGATTCCCTAATCTGATATGCCCGAGTCTGTGCCTACCTCTGTGCCAAGTGCTGAGGTACCTAGTAGTGTGGTTGAGCAGCCTGTTATATTGATGTTGTTGGTAGAGAGGGTTGAGGATAAGGTTTATGCTAATTTAGACAAAAAGACTGATGAAGAGGAGATATGGAGAGAGGATGAGAAACAGATTGCTATGACACTAACAGAGTTGTAGGTAGGGGTGTCAATGGGACAATTTGGTTGGTTATTTTTAAAAAAATTATACCATTCTAATTTTTGGGGTATTTATAGTTTATAAACAAAATTAGATTTTTCAAACAATCCCAATCATATTGGTTTCTCTTCAGTATATGTACGAGTCGATTAATTTTCAGTCCTTTTACTTTCAAATCTACCTAAAATTATATATATATATATATATTTTGCAAGTGTGTTGTTGAAGAAGCACTTTAAGTTTTCCCAAGCTGCTAAGAATGTGAAACCTTTTTACCGTATTGTTTATCTTAAACGTTTAATAGGGGTGTTTGCATAGGTTTTGTCGTCTTATTTGATGACTTCTATTATAGTATCTTTTTAAAAATCTGATTAATTAAAGACTAATTAAAAGACAAAGGCCCAAAGTCGTCATCAGAGGTCTAGGACCTAGATTATAATTATAATTGAAAAATGTTAGAAAATGGATCAACTAGCTAATGTATATCTAAGGCAAACCTATGGTGGCACATAGTTATGGGATAAGGAGATTGTTACTAGAAACCCGACCTCAACCACGGGAGAGCTTCCATCTCAATATCCTCTCGGTGCTAATCATAAATTCCATGGAATAGTCATTAATCTTATTCATGTTATTATCCATGGAAAGTCACACTAACGTAATCAATCCAAGCTAGAGTTCATTAGAATACCTCCTTATTCTTTATTCAACTTAGGTGAGAAAAACATTCAACCTTATGAATCATTTTGTGAGAAAACCCTTTCACAATGATGTTTTGAGTAGTATCTGAGAAATCCTTTCACAACAAGCTCTATACTTACTCTCAAGCAACCTTAAGTCATTTAGAGCAATTTCATAAAGAAACATGCATATCTTCATAAATTCATTTTTCACAATTCATAAGCTTCATTATGTGATCAAAACCTAGAAATCATGGATAATGCATGGTTTAATGTGAATTCAACTTAAAAACATGCAATTATCTCAAGTCATGCATAAAAAGACATAAAACAATCAATTGTATCATAATCGAAAGGAATCCATGAGATTTAATTAAACCCTAACTTCAATTGGAGCTTTTAACTTGTAAAATTGAAGAATTTAGGAAGCCTATGTAGGAAAGGACTCCATAGGTGAATATTATCATACTTGATGTAAAAATCCCACAATCAATGGTGAATGTGGATACTTGATCTTGAAGCCCTAGACTTCTTCTTCAAGCTTTAGAGAGAGAAATTTTGGGGGAAGAACTTAGAGGGATTTGGAGAAATTTGAAGAATGATTTAGAGTAGTTAGATTTTAGGCTTAAAAGATTGATATAAGGTCTAGCATTAGGATTAAAACGACCTAGTTTGGGAATTAATCAATTAGGGAAAAGATTAAAAAGCCCTTAAAAATAATTGTCGACCACCATCTACGGTTGGTCCGTACCTTCTAGAGACCGTACTGGTCCACCGTAGAAAGTAATCAAGGACTCTATTTTTTGCCAACTTTTTACGGAACCTATGCACAATACCTAGGCATTACTACAGACCGTACATACCAATCATAGAAACCAACTTTAAGCTTTAAAATCTTACTAAGTCTCAAGTGACCTACGAGACCTATCTATGACTCGTAAAAGGAACGACGGACCGTCCTTTGGAAAAATTATTGTCCTACTACCTACAGTTGCCATATACGACCGTAGAAGCTTTTATGATCCATAGATGGGATCCGTAGATACAGACACTAGCCCAAAATTCAAATTTTCCTTCTTTTCTAAATTTGAGGTGTTACACTTGTGTGGTAAGGTTTTACTTGAAAGCATGCTTGTTGAATCCTAGAATCTTCCTTGCTAGTTTGAATGTCTAGCTTTGGTGAATGCAAGAAATGATCTTGGGAACGAATTTTGAGAGGAAACTCAAATTTCCATATCTTTTGTACTTCATTGTGAGGGTGTGCAACTATTTTGGCACCATTTGAGCCTAAAGCATTTGTTGACAACCTTGTTGAAACCTCTTGAGCCAAATTGTCCCTAATTTCTCACCCAATGAATTCTTTTCTAAGCATTGATTTATTTGAATAGCCAACTTAGGCCAAAATCCTAAGTAGGGATATGGAAAGAAAGGAGGAAAGAAAGCCAAATGGAAGAAAAATTGAGACTCAGCTTTGAAATTTATTTAAAAAATAAGGAACCCCTCAATATATATAAAAAAAAAAGAAGAGAAAAAGAGAATGATAAAAATTTTGAAAATTGAAATGAAAAAGAAAAGTGTGATAAAATAAAGAGGGTGTCCAATAAATTGAAAGAAAAATTGAGGTTTGAGTTTCGAGTGAAAAGAATGGAAAGAACTTAAGAAGAGGTGAAAATGAGTACAACAATACTTTGAAAAGTGAATACGTTGAGCCAAATTGACCATACCATTTACCCTTAACCCTATTACAAGCCTAAAAGACCTTTGAGATCTTGCATGAACTAGATTGTATGATTGTAAGAAAATATGGGCAAACCTATAGGATGAAGCTTGCATGTATTTCTCTTTTGGAGAGTGATAGTTGTATTAATTCCTAACTTCTTTATTGACTTGCTTTGTGAAAGCATGAAATCATTCTTTATGTGAGGGCACTTGAATAAATGGTTTTGCACTAGAAAAGAAGTAACAGTGAGCTTTATCTTGGATTGATACCGGCTAGTCATCATTTGAAGCCTTTTGTTATCATGATTGAGTGTTGCATTTGCTTGAGAGTAGTCTTGTAATGGCACTTGCTTGTTAGCTCTCATTGACCCTTGTTGAACTAATTGTGTTCTTGATTTACTTGAGGGCAAGCAAAAGTTTAAGTTGGGGTGTTGATGAGAGTTAGATTTAAACTCCAATGAGGCCTCTCTAGTCCAACAATTAGTGTCCTTAATACCTAATTATGTTCTATTCTAATGATATTTTGATAATTTGCAGCTATGAAGGCTAAAGGACAAGGAAAGGATGAATATTTGAAAGAAAGGCCAGAAATAGTGAAAGAACTATAAAGTCCACAATGGCAATCTGCCTAACCAAAATTGCGGATCGCCCAAATGGCTTGACCTTGCCCAAAGTGACAATACTCACAATTGATGATGTTCAAGGCAGGTCAGCGAAGTGAGAAGTGAACTGGTGACTCACTGAAAATTAAGGGTGAACAAGATAACCATAGCCGAAGGTGAAAGGACTTGGATGAAAAATGAAGACTTAAAAGGCGAACAAAGGTGGTAATCGGTGATCCGTCGAATGTGAAAGATAGACTCAAATTATTTCACCGACTGAGGTTCAAACACTTAGAGCTTGAAGAAAAATAAAAGCAAGCTAAGCAACAGACGGCGATCCACTGAGTCTGTTTGGCGAGCTCGACTAATGTCTATTCTATTCTAATGATATTTTGATAATTTGCAGCTATGAAGGCTAAAGGACAAGGAAAGGATGAATATTTGAAAGAAAGGCCAGAAATAGTGAAAGAACTATAAAGTCCACAATGGCAGTCTGCCTAACCAAAATTGCGGATCGCCTAAATGGCTTGACCTTGCCCAAAGTGACAATACTCACAATTGATGATGTTCAAGGCAGGTCAGCGAAGTGAGAAGTGAACTGGTGACTCACTGAAAATTAAGGGTGAACAAGATAACCATAGCCGAAGGTGAAAGGACTTGGATGAAAAATGAAGACTTAAAAGGCGAACAAAGGTGGTAATCGGTGATCCGTCGAATGTGAAAGATAGACTCAAATGATTTCACCGACTGAGGTTCAAACACTTAGAGCTTGAAGAAAAATAAAAGCAAGCTAAGCAACAGACGGCGATCCACCGAGTCTGTTTGGCGAGCTCGACTAATGTCGCCGATTTGGTCACGTAGTGCATTTTGGGCCAAATTTTGGTAAACTATAAATAGCCCACAAGAGAGAGAAAATATATGAGATTTGGAAAAGAATTTCAGTTCCTAACTTTGTATGAGTTTTGGAGAGTAACTTTTGAACTCTTAGAGGAATATTCTTAGTTTTAGGGTTTTAAATTTCACTCTTGCAATTGATAATTGAAAGTTGAAATCGAAGTGGGTGTTGATTATAATTTCTTAACTTCATCGCATCCATGGCTATTATCATGATAGATATAATTTCTTTACATTTTGTTATGTGTGGCTAAAACCCCAATTCTAGGGGTGCAATTATAGGATTGGGTGCTGATTTAATGTTGTGGGTATTGTTCTTTGAACTATTTTATTGTTGTTCATTCATGTATTTAGACTAATTATCATCGGGTTAACTCATGGGTTAAGATTTGCAAACTTAGTCCTATTTTGATCTACAATTGATGCTCGAAAGAGATCAATTGAAGTGGATATTTAGTTTAATACATACAATTTAGGTTTGATGTATATGGTTTGCTTGAAAGAGAGATTATGGGTCAGATCTATTTGCTCAAATCTACTAGAAAGAGAGATTGTGTAAGGTAATGGGTTGATTTATAATTCACATAGATGAGACCCAAATGAGATTTTATGAATTGGTACTATGAGATCGAAATAAGATTAGTTTCATTGAAGATGACCCATCTTATTCATGATTGTTTAACACTATCGAGCAACACAACTACCCTTATGTGACATCAATTTCAACCCTTGCACCCCTAGATTACTTCCTAATTGCTTGAATTTTAGTTTAATTGTGACACTTGATATCGAACCTTTATTCGTAAATTTTGTGGAATCATCCACCCTTCTCTTTTAATTACTACAAATAAATTAATTTACAATTTAAATTTCCTAATTGAATTCCTTGCATTATATCACTCTCTGTGGGTTTCGACCCTGACTCTTAGTTGAGTATTTTTACTTATGATGACCACTTATTATCTTACTTGTCTTGAGGATAATTTGAGCATTATCATTTGTTTCCTAGAAATAAAAGATAAAAGGGTGTTTGTTCCCTAAAATACCACTAGGGTGTTCGTTTCCTAATCTCAAAATGCAACTAGGTTGTTTGTTCTCTAGAAATAAAAGAAAATGGGTGTTTGTTCCTTAAGGTTAAAATGCAACTAGGATATTTGTTCCCAATACTCAAAAAGACGCAAAGATTAATAACATAATTATTATTAGGCCAAAATGAGATGAAAAGGTGAAGAATTGAGAAACTTTCATATCATGGTGTTCTTCTTTTGCGAACAACTTATATTTCTTCGTTCATGTTTCAAGAAAGACAAAATTGTTAGTTTTAATAGTGGTGGTTGGTACATGGAATTGGCCTCCTTGTGACTTATTTTTGCTACCACCACGTTTGATAAAAAAAAAATTAACTATATTGGTTGCTGACTAAGATATTTAGAGATCCTTGTCTTTAACTTTAGCCCCTCCCCCACCCCCACCCCCCCACCTCTCAGAATTAACATTAATTATTTTATACTCATTCTATTGTGTTTCAGACATGCAATTAACCACAATTTTAAGACTTTGTCATATCCAATCCACTACAATAATTCTCCGTGCATGTTGTTACTTGGTTTACAATATTTTTTATGCCTTGGCCAAAATATTCTTTGTGCAATGGAAAAGATGGTAGCAAATTTTGAAATCATTTCTTATTTGTTTGAAAAATGACTCAATGAAATAAAATGATACCAAATAAAAAGAAGCAATATTCAACAAGAGGGGTCCTTTTTGAAAAAGAATTGAAAGAAGGAGCACATTGGAATACGGTAGCGAACTTCAATAATCATGATCTACATTTTGGCTTAAATGTTCTGATCTGTCCAATCAATACAAACTTCATTCTTGCCAAACTTCTAGAATTTGAAGTCTAGCTTTTATGTTCCATCTTCTATAGTAAAATTCATGACTCACATTTGACAAGTGGTGCCCCATAATATTTTCACTAATAAGTCTCTCATTTTTGTAATTTTGTCAACTTACCATCATCATACGGTGCCAACGAAGATTTTAACCAATAAGGATCTCTGTTTTTCACAAAAAAAATTGATGGACCAACCCTCAGAATAAGGCTTCCTACGTATCCTGTCAAATGAAGAATCAGGTCAAGCATAGTTGATACAACTTGTTCTATTGTGATTTTTTTCAACATTGACTCTTATTTCTCTTCTTCTCCTTGACTTTATTTTTTTATTTTTTTTAACTGCATTTTGATTTTGAAAGAGGGGTATGAAAGAAATATAATTAAGGCTCAAAAGGGTAGCAAGGAATTACACAATGTTTAGATAAGAGAATAAAAATACTTCATCATATCGATCCTCAAGAATGTCAAGCACAAAGTAAGTTATTGAGAATAGAAAGTGAAAATCATACAGTATCTCTTCGCAACATTTGAATTAAGGGATATGTCTTTCACTTGTCTCAAATGGCCATCACATATAAAGCTTTGAAAAGTGCTTTCTCCATAAAGAATGTGCCCTTCTTGTTATATGTCCTTGGTATTCTCACGATTCCCAAACGGATTGCTTCAATTGATCCCTCACCTATTTTCTCTAATATTTTTCTTTCATAATTCTTGATTAGTGCAGAACCTTGATAAACTTTTAAGATCCGGTCAAATACTTTGCAAGTAAATAATGTTACTAAAGATAGCATGAAAAGAATTAAAGACAAGAAGAACTACACTCAACAAATAAAAATGACGTAAAACTAAAAATTAGCATTTTATCAATTAAAAGTATAGAAGAATTTGGAGACAAGAAAAACTAACTAAAGGTTACAATTTCAAAATTATGACAAAGTAAGCTAACCAGGCTAATACGAAATTAAAAGACGAAAGGATTCGACTGATCAAAACAACATAATAAAATCTAGTTTACAATCATGAAATAACCCCGATAACGGAAATGATGAAAAAATATGCTACCAAGACTTCTTCCTTGTAAGGAAAGAGATATATTTCTAATGACAAACCTCGACATACTAGCCACTAAGTTTCGCATCCACATTATCATGAGATGGCAATGGGTTGTTAACAACATTTGGATCACCATGCTCATGCACCATAATTCTTCTTTTCCTTGATCATATCTTATGTTTCTTTCTTTAGTATCCAACGATCTTTTGTGCTATGTCCTTGGACATTAGAATGATATTCACATCAAGCGGTAGGGATAAAACTCCTTGAATTTGGATTAACATGACTTGGAACAATTAGTGTGATCATGTCATTTTGCATCAATTTATGAAATAAACTTGTGTACGAATCTCCAAGTAGAGTGAATGCATCCTTTTGTCTCTTATATCCATCAAATTGTTTTCTTGGATGAGAATTAAAGGGTGTTTAAAAATTTTGTGGAGAAGGGTGAGGGTTTTGATATGTTGGTGCTCGCCATTGAGGATAGTTTCGTGGATGTGCATATGGTTGGGCACTATAGACTGCATCTTGAGGTGGGACAATAGATTATTGTGTGTCTTGCATAGGGTGATAGTGATGAGAGTGAGATGGTGCATATTGATAAAGTGTACCCCTTGGACTATTTTGTGTGCATGACACAATAGTTGTTATATCTTCCTTGACTTCCCAAACCATTTTAATCTCTTGTGTCGTGACTTTCAAAGTAGCTTGACTGACAATCTTTCAAGACTTAACGTCATTTTCCATTATTTTGCCAATCTTAATAACTTTGACGAATATTTTCTAACGCAGAAAGCAAATAATGAAAGTACTTGGGTTCTTGTGCCTGAAGAAAAACATCAATCATTTTTAACTCCTTAATTGGTGGCTTAATCCTAGCAGCTTGCTCCCTCCACCTAATAACATATTCACAAAAAAAATCAGTACCAATTTTCTTCATGTTGGCAAGTGAGGTGTGGTCTATCATGATATCAATATTATATTTGAATTGTTGCACAACCATCTAGTCAAATCATTCCATGTATGTGAGTTGGCAATATCTTGATCTATAAATCATTCAGATGCAATTACCACTAGGCTTTTCCCAAAATAAGCCATGAGTAATTCCTTTTTGCCTTCAACACCTCTTAGTTGATTGTAGTATCTCTTCAAATGAGTTATAGGGTCTCCATGACCATCATATTTCTCAAATTTCGGACAGATGGACATAGGGAAATATTCACAAATCACTAAATGAGATGCCTTTGTGGCCTTCTAATCCCTGCATATCTCTTACACTCTACTCCAAGCACTTTATTTTCTAGCCATTTCTTCATATCCCTCATTCTTAACAGTTTTCTCAACCTCGAAAGGGGCACTATACTGATGAGTGTGGGGGTAAGAGCCTAGAATTTTAAGAGTCAGTTTAAGGGTATAAAGTCGATCATGTTAAACTTTGATTGAACAATAATTATTGGATGTTGGTACCGTTGTTTTCTACGGGACTATATTAGTCGTCATAGTTTGCATGAAGAGTGGATTACTTATCATAGGCGTATTCAATGGGCGTATCGTGAAAGTTCCAGCAACGTTGGATGTTTAGCATATGTGCCAAATCAAGGTGGATAAGTTGGATCACTTGTCGATACTTGGATAGGGGATGGCATATTTGTATTCAGATACTCACATATTAAAGATAGCAGAACTTGTCTATTCATCCAAGCTTCATATTTCAGTCATTTGTTGCCTTAACATCCTTACTTCTTCTACTGACACTAATTCTTGAGAAACCATCTGATTTTGGACCTCATCATTATACAAATTTGTTCCTCTTTGCAGTTCATTTTCTCTTTTTCCTTTAACCTTGTTTAGCATGGATGAGATGTCAGATTAACCAGAAACCAACCACCTTTAAGCTATTTGTCTCTTTTTCTTTCTCTCTGAACAGAGTAACAAAAGAATTAGTGTTAAGAATTTGGCACATTGTATCCATATATATTTCCCATTTCTAACATGGAAGGTCTTATGTTTCATCCAACTTATTTAGGCACTTTCCTCCTCTTCAGTTACTTTATTGAAAAAGCTCCAATGAAATCCATCGGGTTGCCTATGTATCATGTTGGCGCATGAATAAGATCTTTGCGTAGTTCGGAGGAATAAATGTTTTTTAAAGGTGTTGTAAGTCAAATCGTGAAAAGAAATCATAAGCAATGTACTTTTGATATTAAATTTGTAGAGGAAAATAATAATTTCAACTAAATCTATTATTAAAATTGCCTATTAAAATTTTTAATAAATATTATTTGAACCAAATAGAATATTTAAGATGACATATTTTAACATAATTATTCACATATAATTAAGCATCGAGTCAATATAAAAGGTGATATATATGGCGTAGTAAAGGATAATTTGTGTAAAAATAAGAAATAAAATTCCTGAAGGAGACTTTGCCAAAAAAACTATTAGAAATATTAATCAATTAACTAGATCTATGTTAGTAAATATGTGTAACACCTCAGACTTTGAGAAAGGGATAAAAAGGACAAACATGCAAGTCCAAGAACCCAAAATAGACCATGGACCCTTCATAACACCTTAGACGAACCATGGACAAACGGGTAAGTCCACACCTGAGCAGTATTCACCTATACGACTCCTTAGACGGCCCATGGTGACTTAGCTACTCGTCTAGGGGTTCATACAAGTCACCCATTAGTTTTTCAATTTCGTGTCAACTTCAAACAATCATATCTCTCATCACAAAATGAATAAGGTGGCTTGTGACCTATCAAATTAAAGGACTTTGAATCCTCTCTCCAAAGCCACCAATTTTGCCTGATTTTGAACCCGGAGTAAAAAGTTATGCCTATTTTAGTGAAGCCCTTTTGGTCAAGGCAACATCACGACCCACTAGACGGGTTGTGATGCTTTAAACGTCCTATGAAGCCCCTTTTTTAAGTCACCTCATCAATTTTAAGTTAGGGCCATTTTGGTCTTTCCCGTATGTGTTTGGTACCCAAACTACGTCGTTTTAAACCCTATTTCAAGACCTATAAAAGTCAGCTAAGCCCTACCTAAACAATTCACTCTCCTAAAATCATCAGACTTAGAAAGAAAATAAGAGAAAGAGGCTATCGTTTTTACCCAGAACAAGCAGAGCTCTTCTTTAAGTTCTTCTTGGAACTCAAGGTGCTACATATAGTGACCTTAACACTTAAGAAATTTTAAATTCCTCGGTAAAATCCTACTCACAATGAAGGATGGTTCGAGTCTTAGCTAAAAAATTTCTAGGGTGTTACAATATATCCCCCTTGGGATCATTCGTCATCGAATGATGGTTGTACTGGGTATGGAACGGGGTTACTCTTATCATCTCTACCATAAGCAACTAGAATTGCCTGCATTACTATTCGGAACCAACTAAGGGCTTTCATTTAGCTATTTCTCATAGTAAAACCTCATCTTCCTCATTTATAACCTTAGACGGAATTATCACACCATCATTATTACGATAGGATCATTAACCTTCTTTTTCTAACATCACTCCATTACTAAAAGGACCTCTGAAAAGATATCTCCCATACTCTTTGGAACTCATGACTATCTTATTCTCGAACACTTGACTTAATTTCTCATCTTGTCATCTCCCCGTTAGGTCTAAAGCTGACACTTGAAAGTATGGATATATTCCATCATCTTTAACTGGTTTACATCCTCTTTTACTCTAACACTTAGGAGAAGCTTATCTCATGACTACCAAATTCTCCATAAGCAGGTACTAAGACCTCTTTCTAAGGTGTTTCTCTTAACCTCTTTTGATTACATACCCTTTTGGTACACCTCTTAATTCTCTTATTACTCTTGTGACTTAGCCACACTTCACCGCCCTTATCTAAAGGTTAGGGTCTCTCACTTGTACCACTCATATTTATTGCAGCTAATCACCTCAATTTCTCACATGCTCAATGTTAAGTCTTCTAGATCAAATCTCAAGGCTAACGTCACCACCCTCATGTTGCCATTCTTTTGATCATGAAACTCTTCTCAAATTCAAGCTTAATGTTTACTACTAAATCCAAATATCAATATGATTGCTCGCCTAATATATTAACTCACCACTATTATGCAAAATTGTAGAAATATTCGTCCACTAGGACCTTATAACAAGTAGTCAATCCTTACCTCTCAAATAGCTCTATCATCCTCTAAATAGCATGAGGTTTCCCCCTTCAAAGTTCATAAGCCTAGCTTGGGTCTATCACTTCGTGAATACTGTATTATCTGATTCCACATATATACTTAGTCTCCTCTAACACAATGACACATCGACATCAACTCTGTTATGGTTAAAAATATACTCTAACTCATCTTGACTAGTAGCTATTCATCTTCCTTCTATCAAGAACACTCAACAACATTACTATTCCTTTTTCTACTCATAAAGGAACTCATCACTTATAACTAATTGGGTACCCGACTGTAATAACATAATTTGTCCCCTCACTATCTCCTTTCCTGAGATTACTGAACCTTTGCATATTTTTTTCTTAACTTAAAGGCACTCTTTACTGCTGCTGTTAAGAATCTTGTAACTCAGACTACCTTTTCGGGTGAAAATACTACCCAAGATCTATTCATACTTCCTTATATGGATCTCAGCTGAAATAAGGCTTATAGAAGAAAGTACATCTCACTCTTGGCTTGAACGCACGATTTATATGAAAATGAGTCCATTCCTCTAAAACTCAACACCTCACTCATGGGCTTGTCTCATGCCCCTCTGGAGTTTCATAATTCCTCAAGACTCTTGCTAAGAACAACTCATCGATAAAGTGCTGACTTTACTTTTTAACCACCTCTAGTATGGAGGGTAGTCGAATGAATCTGATAAACACACGAGTATGAATAAATCTCTATGACATAGCTCTATCGCATGATTAAGAGTATGAACGAAGGGAAACTTTTCTTAAATGCATATAGTTCCTCGTTTATAGAAGTAGGGCCATCACAACCATAATAAGACCCTACTGACACGGCTTAATAGACAACCTAGGACACTTGAGCTCTATGCTCTGATACCAAGTTTGTCACGACCTAAGTCTACACCCTAGACGTGGCCGGCACTCATTGGTCCCCAAGCAAACCCTCATCATGGCTAACTAGAAGCAGAATACTAACTCAAGCATACAAAAGCTTAAAAACTGAATTAAATTCAATAAAGTTAACTTTAAAATAATTTGAACAATAATCCATATATAACTCAGAGTTTGTAAAAAATAACTCAGGAAGATACATACTGAAAACTACTCAACTTTTTCTATTTTTGAAGCCTCTATTATTGCAGAAGGTTATCAGAACAAGACTTATGACATCTTAAAACTATTAACTGTAAGATAAAGGTGAAGTCCTCTAAAATATGAGAAGGCTCACCAAAGCTGACTAGAACTACAAGTGGTATCAATAAAGCTTTTGTTGATGACCCTGAATACATGTATCTGCATCATAAAAGATGCAGACCAAATAATGTCATTACATGAAATGTTCGAGCATGCAAGGGGAATTCTAAAGCATAAACATAAGCTTGAACTGATGGAAAAGAAACATAGTTGCCTCTTCTCAACTCACTAAACTCAAAGAAACATAGTTCAACTCAAATCAGAGAAATAAGGCTCAATTGAATAATAAGACACTCAACTTTGTGAAACATAGCTCAACTCAACTCAAAGAAACAAGTCTCAACTTAATAATAAGATACTCAACTCTGGATAGTGAACTCAAGATAAAACAACAATAAAAGATACAATATTTGGAAAGCTTTTAAAGCAGTAGATAACAACTCAATGTATTGAAGAATACAATAATAACTCAGTTTATATATAAAAATAGAATATAATTTTGTGGGAGATTCTCTAACCTAAAACCATCACCTTGAGCTATGTGATGATACAACATGTAGCCCACGCTGCCAAAATAACCTATACTTTGCCAGGGTATAGAAACTACTACTAAGTGGATCCACTAGCCTATGCTAAAAAGCAATAAGGAATCATCTAAAAAGTATGACCCTTTCTACCCACATTGGCTACATGGTTTATGAGGACTTTGATTTATCTGAACTCATCCCCATATCGATGCTCAATACTACTCCTAAAATATAAATAGCTCGTACGCTTAAAAACATAACTTTTTCTCTGGTTTGAGATTATTACTCAAAATATTTATCTTAAAAGAGATGGTACTCTAAACTGCTCAAAAGCTCTTTTGGAAATCTGTGTTTCCTCTTATCTTAAATGTGAAAACATTTACAATACTTAGTTCTCATATATCATTTTAAAGAAAATGAACTCAACTCTACTCTTCCTCAAACTAAACCGCTCAACTCTTAAAACAAGTTTAGAAAATTTTGTAAAAGACTTCTCAAAGTAGGGTTCATGTCAAATTATGGACGTGAACAACTCTATTCAAGGTTTTTAGTAACCATACATTGAACTCAATATTCAGAACTCAACAACTCCAGAACTCAAGAACTTCAATGATACTACTCATTTCAAGAATGTGAATCTCAGAAGGTTCATATGGAATTATGGGCATGAACAACTTAAGTACTTCATGATACTACTCATCTCAAAAATGCTCAACTCATAGGGTTCATGCAGAATTATGGGCATGAACAACTCAACTTAAGGATTTTATGATACTACTCATCTCAAGAATGCTCAGCTCATAGGATTCATTCGGAATTATGGGCATGAACAACTCAACTCAAGAACTTCATAATACTACTCATCTCAAGAATGCTCAATTCATAGGGTTCATGCAGAATTCTGGCATGAACAACTAAACTCAAGGACTTTATGGGTAACATGTAATAGTCCCATGATTAGGAATATAATCTCAAAAGGGTTAGGAACTCAATACTCAAGACTTAGAACTTGAAGATACTACTCCTCTCAAACATACTCAACTCATGAAGTTCATACGGAATTTATGGGCATAAACGACTCGACTCAAGGGTATAAATAACAATATGGAACTCATGTATACGACTCTTCTCATTCTCATACTTACTTTCTCAAAATGTAACTCAAAATTGATAGTTGATCTCAAAGGATTCACAACTGAACTTAAAGGCTTTCTTGAACTCTACTCTCAACTCTCTCTTGAATTTGAATTATGGATTCAAGAGTTATGATTCATGATATGAAGGATCTCGTGATTATAATGTAGACTCATGAATACATTCTCCTCATTCTCATACTCAGTTGCTCGAGTCTTGAAACAAGTTATTAGAAATTGTAGAACACTCCTCAAAAAGACTCAAAGAGACTTTCTCAAAATGTTCGAAAAAATTCTCAAGACTTAACTCTTAACTCTACCTTGAATTATAATTATGAATTCAAGGTTATGATTCATGTTATGAATGATTTCTAGGTGTTTAGAAGTAGTTTAGGGTGATTAGAATCAAAATGGAATAAAGGTACCCTTTGAAAGAACTCAAACGGACTAAACGACGGAAAATGGGTGGGAGCAGGCGACCATGGAACAGGTGCCAGCCCATGAACTATAGACACTCTCTGCTGGTGCAATGGTGGGGCGGCGCGCCAGCCCATTGCCAGAAAACCCGAACGACTTTCTTTGCTCGTTTTCTCACCCTAGTTTGCCTAGATTCGAATGGTTTCTTCCCCACTCACTTAAATTCGAATACCCAACCTAAGTACACACTAATCCACTCAAAAAAACCTCAAATCACTAACTTTAATCTCAAGAATTCATCAAAACCCCAACAAAACAAGATTTAGAATGAAACTTCAAGAACACTTATGAAAAACTCATCAAGAACTCAACATACCCAAACTTATGGATGAAATTCGTAAAAGAAACTTATGATTGGTGTGTAGGTGAAATAATCCAACACTATGAAAACTTACATACCTCTTAGGGATCAAACCCTTGGGGAAAATCTGCAACAAAACTCAAGAATCTCGACGAACACCTTGATCCTTTCCTATTTTCTACTTTTTTCTCTTCTTGAAATCTCAACTAAAACCCTAAGCGTATAAGGGATGAATGAAATTATACTAATCAGTTTTTAGACCCCTAAAACCTTACTAGAACGTTTTAAGCTGAAGGGGTAAGGAAAAGACTACAATACCCCTCATAATTTTGGGTAACTTTTCTTAAATGGACAGGTTGACTTTAAAAGGGCACATCTCACTCATCCAAACTCCAAACTTAGCGAACTCGGTGAAGTTCGAAAGATAATTCAAAGACCTTTCATTTAATATCTTATGGGTAATCTAACTCATCTTGTATTGAAAGTTATGGTCATTTGAAGTTGACCAAAAACTTAAAAGAACTTACCAATGATTTGAATGAATTCTCTTTATTTCTTCTTGGAACTCAAGGTGCTACATCTAGCGACCTTGAAAATTAAGAAATTTTAAATTTCTTGGTAAAATCCTACTCACAATGGAGGATGGTTCGAGTCTTAGCTCAAAATTTTCTGGGGTAATACAAGTTTTCATCTTGATGTGTTCACAGAGTATAAGAGCCTCCAATATGTGTTCACCCAGAAAAAGTTGAATCTTCATCAGAGTAGATGACTTGATTTCCTCAAAGAGACTATGACATGAATGTGCTATACCATCTAGGTAAGGCCAATGTAGTGGTTGACGCCCTCAGCAGACTATCCATGGGTAGTGTGACACATGTTAATGAATAGAAGAAATAATTAGCCACATATGTTCACCGACTTGCTCGCTTAGGAGTTTGCCTTATGGACACGTCAAATGGTGGTCTGATAGTTCAGAATGGGTCATCATCTTCATTGGTAGCAGAGGTTAAAGAGAAACAAGATAGTGATCCAATACTGTTTCAGTTAAAAGGTGCAGTTCATGAGCAGAGAGTTGAGGTGTTCTCCCAAGGGGAAGATGGTGTACTTCGTTACCAAGGTCGCTTATGTGTTCCAAATATGGGGGAGTTCAGGCAACAAAAACTTACAGAAGCCTATAATTCCAAATATTCTATTCATTCAGGTGACACTAAGATGTACCTTGATCTACGGGAAGTTTATTAGTGGAACGGAATGAAGAGGGACATCGCAAATTTCGTGGCCAAGAGTCCTAACTGTCAATGGGTTAAAGTAGAACATCAAAAACCAAGACGTGTGTCTCAAGATATTAGCATTCCTATGTGGAAGTGGTAAGTGATAAACATGGATTTCATTATAGGTTTACCTTGTACTCGCAGACAACATGACTCCATTTGGGTGATTGTGGACAAAGTCACTAAGTCATCTCACTTATTGGCTACCAATACTATAAATTCAGTGGTGGATTATGCAAGACTCTACATCAGAGAGATATTCATGTTGCATGAGGTTCCTTGTTCCTTCATCTATCATCTCATATAGAGGTCCCCAGTTTACCTCACATTTCTAGAGATCATTTTAGGAAGGTCTTGGTACTCATGTAAATCTCAATATAGCATTTTATCAGCAGACAGATGGTCAGGCAAAGCGTACCATTCAAACCTTAGAGAAAATGTTGAGAGCTTACGTGATCGATCTCAAGGGAAGTTGGGATGATCACCTACCTCTCATAAAGTTTCCCTATAACAACAAATTCCATTCTAATATTCAGATGACCCCTTATGAGGCATTATATGGGCATAGATACAGGTCTCTAGTTGGTTGATTCGAAGTAGGTAAAGCAGCCTTGATTTAGCCATATTCGGTTCATGAGGCTATGGAGAAAGTTTATGTCATTAGATATGGACTAAAGACAACTTAGAGTCATCAAAAATACGATGGAGATATGAGGAGAAGGGAATTAGAGGTTGAAATCGATGATTGGGTTTTTCCTGAAGGTGTCACCCATGAAGGGGGTGATGATATTTGGAAAGAAAGGAAAGCTCAGTCCCAGGTATGTACTTCCTTACAGAATATTGAAAAGGGTTAGTAATGTGGCTTATAAGTTAGAGTTGCCAGCAGAACTAACAGCAATTCATCCCGTCTTTCACGTTTCCTTGTTGAAGAAGTGTGTGGGTGATCCAGCATCCATAGTACCTTTAGAGAGTGTGGACGTGAAGGATAGTCTCACCTATGAGGAGGTTCCAATTGAGATTCTAGATTGTCGTAGGCTGAGAAATAAGGAAGTTACTTCAAAGGGCTTTGTGGAGGAATCAGTCTGTAGAGGGAGCTACTTAGGAAGCAGAAGAACCCATGAGAGCCAAGTACCCTCACCTCCTCTCCTCCGATTCAGTTCCAGCTTAAGGTAATAGTTCTCCTCCAATCTCTCAGTTTTAACATGTGTAATTCAGTCTCAGTATCATGTTCCCTTAGCTATTTCATGTACGTAGTACTCAACTCAATTAGATATCAATTTCTAGTACTTAGTTGGTAGGAATTGTAGCTCTTTCTCTCAAAATTCAACTTGTTTAGTCTTCATTCAAGGATGAATTATCCCAAGGGGGAGATATTGTAATACCTCGAACTTAAAAAAAGGGCTAGAAAGGACAAATGGGCAAGTCCACAAACCCAAAATGGACAATGGACAATGGACCCCTTGGCATCCTAGATGAGCCTTTTAGAGGTCCATGACTCGTTAAGGGCATCGTGGACCACCATCTAGGACTTTCTGGGCAGCAGACACCTCAACTGCCCGTAAGTGACTTGGACGGCCCGTCTAGGGGTCCGTATAAGTCACCCATCAGTTTTCAAAAAAAATTTCAACTTTAAACGATCATATATATTTAAGAAAATGAATTAGGTGGCCCATGACCTATAAAATTAAAGGTCTTTGAGTCCTCTTTCCAACGCCACCAAGTTTGCCTAATTTCGAGTCCATAGTAAAAAGTTATGCCCATTTTTGTGCAGCCAAGTCGGTCAGGGCAACATCACGACCCACTAGACGGGCTATGATGCTTTAAACGGCCCGTGCAACCCCTCTTTTAAGTCACCTCATCAGTTTTAAGTCAAGGTCGTATTGGTCTTCCCCCTATATATTTGGTACCCAAACTACGTCGTTTTAAACACTATTTCAAGACCTATAAAAGTGAACTAAGCCCTAAAACTATATAAACCATTCATTCTCCTAAAATCATTAGATTTAGAAAGAAAAGAAGAGAAAGAGGCGACTATTTTCTCTCTATAACAAGCAAAGGTCTCCTTCAAGTTCAGCCCCGAAATCCAAAAGATTTCTCTGTAGTTTTATCCACCATGTATGTGGGTATTCAGTAAGGGTTTTGTTCGCCCTTATGCCCAAAAATTCATACTCCTTTTTTTATTTTTATGGTTTTATGAAACTAGGGTTCTTGCCCAACTATACAGATTCTCTACAAAATTGATTCTTGTGATTAATACTCGATTCTATACTTTTTTAAATGAGTTTGCATGAATTCATATGGAGATTTGAAAGGAAAAAAACTTAGCCAGTAATTGTAGTATTTTCACATGAATTAGCTCTTCTCCAGAATTTAGCTTAGGGTGTTAGCATTTAGTTTTAAATAGAGTTTATTCAATTTTCTCTCCATAGCTTTTCTAAGAAATTGTTTTCAGACCAATTTAGTTATGTCTCATGAATTCAGGACCACATTTTTAAGTGAGCTATTAGTATCCAGTTTGGGAGTAGTGGTTAGCACTAAGTTAAAATAGGGTTCAACAAACCCTCAAGTCTCAGAACTACGTGACATGTAGGTTTATAAGTCCCCTCTATTGGGCAACAATTTTAGTGATCACGCCACAGTCTTACATTTATACTCTCACAAGGTATATTGGGTCCTCTCGATGGGACGTATACATTGGACTCCATGTTTAGCTCACGTGGTTTATGTCGGTTAATAGACTCTCCCATAGTATTAGCTTCAAAAAGGTACTTCAGGCCCATAGTTGTATTTATTATCAATTTTTCAGCATGCTTCTCGTTTACTCTTGCACTCTAATTCTTATGCATTATTGTATCTTGGGCCTATGTACTTTAGTTTAGTTTAGTTTACATACTTGACTAGTATTTTAGCATGTTTATATATTCAGTCAGCTTTGCGTACTCCTCATGCTCAGTACATCAAAAGTACTGGCGCATACTCTATGTTGCATCCTATTATGATTTACGCGCAGGTTCTCAGGTTCAGCCATGTGACTAGCTCATAACGGCGCCACATTAGTGATAGTTAGGGGGCAGTCCTCATCATTCAAAGATGTTTCTTTATGCTTTTGGTTTAGTTAGTTCGTTGTTAGTTTCAACATTTTAGAGTTAGTTGGGGACTTGTCCCAACAGCTCATAAGTATTAGAGTCTTTCAGACATAGAATCAAACCCAGTTGATTTGCGTTGTTTTACTTTGAACTCAGTTATTTCTTTCAGATATTCTCAGGTGAATTACTTTAGATTATATTCATTATTCAGCTATTGCTTCCACTTGATTAGAGTTATTTCAGTATGTTTGTGATAGGCCAGATTCAGGGTTAGTATGGGGTTATTTGTGACCCTAGGTCCTGTGTTATATTAGGGGCTAGCTTCAGGGCGTGACAATATATACATATAGTAAGGGTACTTTTGCCTTGATAATTAAATAACTACATATATAAATAAAAAGAATTAATTTTAGGTCGAACGTGCTCTAAATTAGTTTACCAAACATGGACAAAAGAATTTCAAGTAAAAATAAATAAATTTGTAAAGGTCTAACCTCTATGTTGTTGATGAGTATTCTTAGGCTCAAATCAAATACTTTAGCTATAAAATGAACTTTATAGGAAAATTTATTATTTTGCAAAATCAATTTTAGTTGTAAGAATAAATAAATATACAATTATCATACTTGCAAAAGGAACTTTATTAATTATATAAATGGCGCAAATCGATTGAAAAATGAATTTTTTAATAAATAAATATATATGAAATATTCAAGTTATATAAATATATTGAGTCGACTTCGTGTTCGAACCTACGCTTTGATACCACTTGTCACGGGCCTATTTTTCAAAGGCTCGTGGGACAACCTTGCTGAAGTTGCACGTCATCTCTAAGGCTCAGTCCTAACAACACATTAACACAAAAGTGCAAGAACAAAACATCTACAACAATGCACAAGAGAATTTCAAGTAAAAAATAAATAAATTTGTAAAGGTCAAACCTCTATGTTGTTGAGGGTAATTATTAAGCTCAAACCGACAACTTTAAAATAAAAAAACAAAACTATATTGTTGGTGAGTATTCTTAGGCTCAAATAGAATAGTTAAGCTAAGAAATGAACTTTATGGGAAAATTTATTATTTTGCAAAATCATTTTTAGTTGTAAAAATAAATAAATATACAATTATCATACTTGCAAAAGGTCATTTATTAATTTTATAAATTAATCAAATTGCTCAAAAATGATTTTTTTAATAAATAAATATGTATGAAATATTCAAGTTATATAAATATGTTGAGTCGACGTCGTGATCGAACCTACGCTTTGATACCACTTGTCACGGGCCTATTTTTCAAAGGCTCTTGGGACAATCTTGTTGGAGTTGCACACAAAAGTGCAAGAACAAAACGTCCACAATAATGGACAAGAGAATTTCAAGTAAAAAAAAAAATTGTAAATGTTAAACCTCTATGTTGTTGAGGATAACTTTTAGGCTCAAACTGACTACTTTAAAAATAAAAAACAAAACTCTATTGTTGATATTCTTAGGCTCAAATAGAATACTTTAGCTAAGAAATGAATTTTATGGGAAAATTTATTATTTTGCAAAATCAATTTTAGTGGTAAGAATAAATAAATATACAATTATTATACTTGCAAAAGGTGGTTCATTAATTTAATAAATGATGCAAATCGGTCAAAAATGATTTTTTTAATAAATAAATATATATGAAATATTTAAGTTACATAAATATATTGAGTCGACGTCGTGTTCGAACCTACGCTTTGATACCACTTGTCACGGGCCTATTTTTCAAAGGCTCGTGGGACAACCTTGTTGGAGTTGCACAACACCTCTAAGGTTCAGTCCTAACCACACATTAACACAAAAGTGCAGGATCAAAACGTCCACAACAATGGACCAGAGAATTTCAACTCAAAAAAAATAAATTTGTAAATGCCAGACCTCTATGTTGTTGAGGATAACTTTTAGGCTCAAATCGACTACTTTAAAAATTAAAAACAAAACTATATTGTTGATGAGTATTCTTAGGCTCAAATCGAATACTTTAGCTAAGAAATGAACTTTATGGGAAAATTTATTATTTTGCAAAATCAATTTTAGTGGTAAGGATATATAAATATACAATTATCATACTTTATGGGAAAATTTATTATTTTGCAAAATCAATTTTAGTGGTAAGGATATATAAATATACAATTATCATACTTGCAAAAGGTCCTTTATTAATTTTATAAATGATGCAAATTGGTCGAAAAATGATTTTTTTAATAAATATATATGAAATATTCAAGTTATATAAATATATTGAGTCAACGTCGTGTTCAAACCTACGGTTTGATACCACTTGTCACGAGCCTATTTTTAAAAGGCTCATGGGACAACCTTGCTGGAGTTTCACAACACCTCTAAGGTTTAGTCCTAACAACACATTAACACAAAAGTGCAAAAACAAAACGTCCAAGACAATACAAACAAGGCAGCCAACAAAGAAAGTAAAATGCAAGAGCTTGTCGGGAGGCAAGTGACAATTTTCTTGTGATATATTTTCAAGTGTAAAAATACAAGTGATTTTCCCTTGAGTACTCATACAAGCTGAAAATAAAAGCTACAAGCAAAGGGGATGAAGATCCCAAGAGAAATGGCTAAAAATTGTAGTGCTTACACAAGTACAAAGCTTGGTGGGAAAAGCTAGTCAAAGCTTTCCAAAAATAGCAAAAAGTCACTTCCAATTACAACTTTTGTGTAGCCTCTTGGAAAACGTTTTTTCAAGGGTGAAAAGGGCATTGATTGGCCTCCAATCATGTCTAAATAATCCTCCAAGAATAATATTGGTACTGCGTTCTAGACTCGTTGAGGTGCGATTTGATCTTGCCTGACCCTCAGAAACACTGAAATTTGATGTAGACTCTTGTGGGGCGGTACACACCACTTGCAATGGGCCTATTTTTTAAAGGCTTGTGGGAAAACCTTGTTGGGTTTGCACAACACCTCTAAGTCTCTGTCCTAACAATACAATAGCACAAAAGTGCAAGAACGAAGCGTCCACAACAATACAAACAAGGCAACTAAGAAAGAAAGTAAAATGCAAGAGTTTGTTGGGAGGCAAGTCCCCTTTTTTCTTGTGACATCTTTTCAAGTGTAAAAATACAAGTGATCTTCCCCTTAGGACTTATACAAGCTGAAAATAAAAGCTACAAGCAAATGGGATGAAGATCTCAAGAGAAAAATCTAAAAATGGTAGTCTTTACACAAATACAAAGGTTGGTGGAAAAAGCTAGTCAAAGCTTTCCAAAAATGACAAAAATCACTTTCAATTTCAGCTTTTGTGCAGCCTCTTGGAAAATGTTTTGACAAGAGTGACAAGGACATTAATTGGCCTCCAAGCATGTCTAAATAATCTTCCAAGGTTGAAATAATATTGGCACTGCGTTCTAGACTCGTTGGGACGCGATCTGATCCTACCCGACCCTCGAGAACACTGAAATTTAATGTAGACTTGCGGGGCGGTACACGCTCCCCCACCCAGCACTACACAAATGCAAATAATTGTGGACTTGTTCTCAGAACTGGCAGAAGTCTTTGTATTTCTCCCATGTTGTGTCCTCTACTGACGTTCTTTCCAATGGACAAGGAACTGCGCAGTCGAATTGTTTCAGCCTTTACCATGAATTAATTGATGATCGATTATTGCCTCGATCTGCTTGTCTACTGTTGGAGGAGTGACAAATATCCTAGCTCAGCTGGACTATTCATGCTTCTTGTCTTCCAAGTCTTTGAAATACAGTTTCAATTGGCAAGCGTGAAAGATCATATGCAGCTTCAAATGATGAGTCACGTCCACTCGATATGAAATTTGATTCACGCATTGTCCGCCATTCTTTAAACTCGATATAAATATTATTTTTATTATTTTTAAAGAAAAATTAATATGAAAAAAATAGATGTGAATATCAAAGAATTTATTTTAGAGGTAACCTAAAGTCGGTCAACAATCAAGGTCTTCCAAATAATATTTATAAATAGCACATAAAATGCACAGATTGGTCAAAAAGAGTGACTCCAGTCCTAGACGGATCCAACCCCTATGTCAAGCCCAACTAAGGCAAATGCAAATGATGTAAATAAGCGAAGCCTACTAGGAATAAGTTCTATTAGGTTTAAACCTGAAGGTGATAAGTGTCTAGACTGGCTTACCCAAGTGGACAACTCGTTCCAGGGAGTGACAACTTATCAGTAGTAGTGTTATTCCAACTTTATTGTTGTTCCAACTCCGCCTAACATATGTGACTAAAATTTCTTCGCTGGTGTCCAGACACTCCATCTTTATCATAGAAGAAAGTGGGATGCATGACTTCATTCCCTACTACCCTATTTCTCATAGACTCGGATGAGATGCGCGAGAGAAGACAAGTATATACAATTCACCAATAAGTGATAAATGAGCAAATAGTAGAACATTAGGCCATTATACACAATATATCCAAAAACTAATAAAAGCAAGTAAATTAATATAACAAAACTCGAATTCTGGTTTTATCCTCAATGAAGTCACTAGAGCTGTCACATCCCTTTTTGGATTGATTGGGGGGCTTTTCCAATTTAAGTGACAGTATTGAATATGAGATTTTTATTTATTTTAGAGTCGTCATTTGGAATTGAGTTTTGGTGTTCCAAGTCACTTTTTTTAATTCTCAATCAAAAGGAAATGACTCTTTATTTTAATTGATCTATGAACCAAAAATTCAGGTAAGAAATTTTGTTGACTGAGGAGGAGGTATGAGGTACCCCTCGAGCCCCGTGGTTCTAGCATGGTTGATTTTATCAACTTATACTCGACTTAAATTATGTTGGATAAATTGTGTCTATAGGCCATAGTTCACTCGTATTTTTATCGTTGAAATTTATTAATCTCAAATCGAATGCATAATTGAATTCTCAATTTTTTGGACATATAATTGTTTAGAAGCATAACTGCTTTCTTCTCTCAATTGCATCACTGTAAAATTTTTAGTCAACAAATTTTAGTTTACATTAAAGAAAAATTAGTTAATATGACCATTTGGCCAAGGTGTGGCACGGAATCCTTAAATCTTCTTTGAGCGACTCAAAAAGATATAGAACAATATTCTTTATTGAAACTCATTTATTATTATTATTATTATTATTGTTTAAAACTATGCTCGTCTAATGTTAGAGAGATTTACTCGTCTCCTGTGAATTTAAGATTACTACTTTTTCCTCTCCTCTCATTTCATTTATTTTTTTTTTGCCACGAATTTTTGAATTTATTTGCAACTCATCCTAAACATATCGTTCATTTTCTCTTTTTTAAATACGAAATGGCTATGAGAATTTAAACATTACTCCAAATTCCTAAAGAATATTTACTACCAAATATTTGTCATTCTACTTTCTATTTACAAATTACAATCACAAGCAAAAAAAAAAAAGAATAAAATAACATAATGAATAAATAATATAAGAGAATTCAAAGTTAAAAATAAAGAGGAAACTCAACACACTATTTCAACATGGAATTAAGATATAAAAGAAAAAATAATAATAATTACAACCACAAATTCATCTTAAATGATCCATATCAAACAAACTTGATTTACATAAAAACATTAAAATAAAAACAGTTGCAACGGAAACGGACCTTCAAAGTTAACTTTAGGTGCTCAAACTGGCAGCCGCAAATAAGACATCAATCCTGACTTCCTGCTCGGTTGATTTTTCTTTGCTCTTGTGCGTTAATTTGTTTTCTCTGCCTCTGTATTTTTATACTGTGCGCACGTGGTTTTTTTATATCAGATTTTTGGGTGTGAGTCTGATGTGATTAAAAGGAACGTGAAGGAGCGGGGAATTGGATTTAGTGAAAGATTTTAAGGATTTTTGGTAGAGAGTTTTTAGGGGAAGAGAAAGAGACAGAAAAAAGGTGTGGGGGAGGGGGGAGTGCGTGTGAAAAATAATGAGTGAAGAAAAATATAACAAATGTGAGGAGAATTTCTAGGAGGAATAAGTTGTGGGAGTTTGAGGGTAATTAGGATAAAGGGTGAGGTTGTTTGGATCTTTTAGGACTCTAGTCTCTTTTTTTTTTTTTTCATAAGATAAAAAATAAATATATTAACTACTACTTTGAGACTAGGTAAAATGTTGAAGGATTAATTAAAATAAAATATAACTAACAAATATATTAAATTTACAAGCTCATTTATTAAAATCTAAACATAAAGATACAATATAATTTTGTATAATTCCGGATCTTTTCAAAATAAACCTACTAAAAAATAATAATATTTAAGTACTAAAAATGATGTAAATCCTTAAGTTCGGTCAAAAATCACGTGTCTACAAGAAGGACTCCGTGAAAGCAAAGGTAGAATCTGTCAAAGTTACAAGAACCTCTACTACTCAGTTACTCATGACACAGAAGACATCAAAGCTAGATTGGTTGCTATGGAAAATGAAATGGAGGTGCTACATGAAACTACATAGAGGATTCTTTATCTCCATAAAGTGTCATGACACAAAGTACATCCTAGACGTGAGTATAAGACCCCTAAAGGCCCTACACAAGCCACTTGACACATATATACACAACATTATAGAGAAAAGCAAGAAATCTCATAAGAAGTAAAGAATTTGACATAAGCATAAGTACATCAAAGTCTAGACAAGCCATCTATTACATCAAAGAGTAGTTGGGATGTAACTCGTACACCACATACAAAGTTTGAAAACTAAAATATAAGGAAAACAATAAAAGCGTCATGATCCTCGAAACATGAGGACTCACTAACTCTTGATCTTCGAATCCTCAATGAGATCAACTAGCCACAAATGGTAGGAGAGGAATCGACACACCCTACATTAGTGAAACAATGTAGGCACAAGTATGTATTAGTACATGGAATGTACTAAGTATGAGGGGAATGCAATAAAACATGAGTCATGATCATAAAGGGACATAATCGAAAACATGATATGCATGACCAAGCTAAACATAGTAAAATCATTTAGGAAGATTCTTAAATCGTAAACATGATCAATGCATCTTAAATCATAAAAAAAGCTTCATTAAAACATTAGTAAGTAACTTAATTCATTTTGTGGGATGTTAGCTTTAACCGACAATAAACCATGTGAGCTTATAACAAGAAATCTGATGTAACTCCCACACCGAGAAGGGAGAGTCTACTTGCCAAGGTAGAACTCTGTATCATATCATATGCTATATGTGGGTCGACTAGCTAAGTTATTTAAGACAATCCTATGGGGGCATGTAGTTTGAAACTAGAATTGCTTCTAGGGACTACCTTATTTGAGCCTCCACCTCACAGTTCTCTTGATGCTAAGTTAAATCCCAATGGAATAGTCACTTTCATAAATTTATAATCATACATTGATAAGTACAATTCAAATATAATCCAAGCTTAAACATCATAGAGTAGCTCGTTAAATCTTGAATCAAATCTAAGTGCGAAAATCTTTAACCAAGTCATGATCCCTTAAGCATGAGAGAAAACCTTTCACAATTCATTGATGCTTATCTTAAATCAACCTAGATCATAAATCATTCATTTTCATAAATCATGCATAGGTTTTATGAAATCATCATTTATTGATTCATAGTTTCTTCATAAATTTATGTAAATTAGGGTTCATAGTCAAAATCATGATCATTGCATGGGTTCATATGGAATTGATTGGAAAACATTTAATTGAATCTAACTAATCATAATATGATCAAAAGCAAACAATTAATCCATACAAATAGAACCCATGAGGAATTGGATGAAAACCTAACCCGTTGAATTGAAATTGAATCGGAGAATTGAAGAATCTTTAGGGACTTAATGGGTGAATGGAACCCATTGATGAACTCCCTACTTACCTTGATTGAAGCCCTAACCAATGATGAAGAAAGGAGACTTGAACTTGAAGAACCCTAGCTTCTTTTTCCATGATCTATAGAGAGAATTTTGGAGAGAACCTTGGAGACAATTTATGAATTTTATTGAATGAGAGAGTTGGGGAAATTTCTAAGGGTGAAAGATAGTTAAAGGGCTTAGAATTAGGGTCAAAACAACACAGTATATGCATTAAATGCATAGGAAAAGACCCAAATACCTTTTAAAAATAATTGTCGGATAGACCTATAGTTGTGACCTAGGTTCGTAGGAATTTCTACGGTCTATTCTGGTCAACTGTAGAACCAACTTTAGAAACTCAAATATTCAATTATTTCCCACGAGACCATTCTACAGTCTGTCAAAATTCTTATGTCCGTAGAACTCAACTTTCACTCCAAAATTTCACCAAATCTAGAACCTTTCTGTGATTATTAGAACTAATGACAACACGTCAAAACCTTCCCTATAATTGAGGTCCTAAAACAAATCTATGAATCAATCCTACGGGTCATTGGAATGACCCGTCATACTTCCTACAATTCATCTATAGGTCTAATTTCAGAAACTTAATTTTTCAAAAACTTATCTCCAAGTCTATGACTCCCTTCCTGCAGCCTGAACTCGTAGAAACTTGCTAAAGTCAAATTTTTTGCATTTTTCTTTTTCTTTTGACTTTCCAACTTCCGGGGTATTACATAAAGACACCAGCATTGATGTAGGAAAGCTTCGCATAACATGGATGGGTTGAAATAAGAAGGGCTCTCCAAAAGTTGATTAAACAAGTTGACTCCCTCAAAGTCAGAGCTATCTCCTCCAACACTAAGCTTGTTGTTTCTATCTAGACTTCCTACTCTGACTTCTCAAAAAATGTGGAGTGTTCCTATTATGACTTCTGTAGAAATGTTTTCAACACTCTTCACTTCCCCGATGATTGTTAATCTTCTTCATTCTTTATTTTTTTTTTGTCCGTTTAAGACAATATTCTCTTTGGGGTTTGTCGCCATGTTTTTTACTCTATAATTCAGGGTTTATATTCCCCCTTAAACTGCTCTGCTACTTTCTCATTTTGCCTATTTTACCTACTATCTACAGATTATCTATGTTTTTCTTAAAAGTTTTATGTGTGTTTCTATTCTCTTTGCACATGCTTTTTTTATCATGCCAAAAAGGGAGAAGTCTAGCACAAATTCAGATCAAATTATAGAAAGGGGGAGCACACAGGGTGAGATTCACACTTAAAAGGGGAAGTCTCTATAGAACTTTAGTCTCTTTCATTTATGTATTAATTATCACTATCAAAAAGGGGAGATTGTTAACCCCATGTGATTCATATTAGTTTTAATGAAGATAATTAACCTAAAATGTCTCCACAGGAAAAGAAACACACAAGATACAAGGATGATTCAAAAGGATAAGAAGCACACCAACTACAAGGATGATTACAAAGGAAAGAAAATAAATCACAGTAATCAAAATAATAGAAACCTGATCAAGGAAGCAAATCATGGACTAATCAAATCAACCAAAGATCAACTCATCCATCCAGACGAGTAAATCATGAGAAAAGCAAGGAATAATCAAGAAAGAAATCATTCTGATTTCATCAAGAAATCCACGAACCAAGATTAGAGGAGACGATCATCAAATCAAGGCACAAGAAAGGAAATGCCACAACGGAAAAGAAGAAGATATGCAAGAAAATTTAACTAGAATATCAAGAAAGAAAAAAGCTTATTGCACACATGAACATATTTGATATGGACATGCAATCTGCAGTTATTCTCAATCAAGGAATCATTACAAATTTTTTATTGAATGAAACACATTTGGATTTTTCTTTAGGAGTATAAAACAATCTATAAGAACCAACCTTAACATTAGAAGAAGTCTGCTCACTTCACTTGAACTTATGTCTTTCTTTTATCCTTCATAAAACATTATACTCTGTTAGTCCACAATTGTAATGAGAAAAAAAAAGGAGAAAGAAGAGATAAATGTGAGTTATACAAATAAAGGTTATGTCTATGAAGTAAATCTAACAGAAGTCAAGAACCACAAATATTGTAACCACAAGTCTACGAGAAGCTCTTAAGAAAACCCTTATAATGCAAGGGGACTGGACTAGGAACCACTCTTTATCATCTACTTTCGTGCTTTATATTTGCTTATCGTCCGTTATACTAACCCGTAGAAAAGTCGATAAGTAATCAACTAAGGAAGAGTTGTTTAATTCATCCCATCTTAACTTTCAACTATTTGTGGAGTAAAGCTTCTACTGTTTTGTTACACACATCCAATGTTTGAAAAAAATAAGTTGATGCCAAAAAAAAAACAAAAATTCAAGAAAGTTGGCAAAAGAAATAGGATTTTATCTCATTTTAAACCCAAATTGGAAAATATGGGACTATTTTGGCTTTTTTCTTAAAAAAGAAACAAAATTATTCAAGGAAGTTTGCATAAGAAAATTCTGCCCCTGGTAGCACAACATTTTTTTCTCCCAGTGTCATCTGCTGTTTCTTTGCTATTCTGCTTCACATATTATCTTTTCCTTCACACATTTCCTTGTTTCTTTTTCAATTTATCTTGGCAAATCAATGAGGGTCTTGAGCAAATGGATATGTAGTTTGATTCTGGTTGCTGCATCTTTGATATAGAAGATGGGGAAGGAAGCTATGTCGACTACATTGCCGCAAGAAGCTCGACGTTTTGGAGATCTGAGGGGGGTGCAATGGCGTATTGATTTGGGTATTTTGCCTTCTTCCCCCGATTCATCTATCCATGATCTTCGCCGCGTCACAGCCGATTACCGTAGGAGGTATAAAAATTGGAAACTTTGCAATTTCCTTAATTCGGTCAGTTTATGTTTTTTCCTCTTCTTTGTTTCCTGAGTAGGCGTCCGCGTTAGTTTGGATGTGATTTGGTTGAAGGTTAAAAGAACAGACTATTTGAAGTTTAGAGTACAAAAAGGGTGTTTGGATTATTTCACTCGAATTACTCCTCAAACTTCAATTTCTCTATTTCAAGTTTGAAGTTGAAATAACAACCATATTGTAAAATTATAAACTGTAATCATCTTCAAAAATTGTGTAATTGTTTCATCTATTGATATTTTTGTTATACTGAACAGCCATGTGTTGCTTCCTTACCTTAAATGGAAAAAAAACTTAACAGTCATGTATTTTTGGGTATTTCCCTAAATCAGATTGTGCTAAGTTAGGTGTTAGGTGACTTAACAACCACAGATAAGTAATTCTGTTTCACATGTTAGGTTGCCGAGTTGCTCATTTCCATAAAACTTCAGCTGAGAAAACTCGTTTTTCTCTAGTATATCTTGGTGATAGGTATTGTTTACAGATTTGGAATTTTCGGCATCAAGTTCAGTGACAAAACAAAATCTACTGATGTAGTCTGTTTCAGCATGCTGCTTATTCTAAATTTTGTTCTAATGGTTATCCCAACATATGGTTCTTATTTTGTTACATGAAGTATTCTGGTTATAAAGATTAGCTTATGCATCTTTTAAGGTGTTGTTTTTGCTATACTTCAGGTATGCTTCTTTGAGGCGGCAGCTTCTAATTGATCCACATGTTCCGAAAGATGGAAATAATTCTCCTGATTTTGTCATGGACAATCCACTCTCACAAAATCCAGGTAACACGCCTGATAAAGTGATCTTCTCCCTTTTCCATACGTCCATGATGAAAATTATTCACTTTGAGCACCTTTTGCATTTTACCTGTATCTTATTTTTTTACTAGAATAACCTTTAATCTTATCATCCCTTTGGACATTTTTATTCACTACTGCAACTTGAAATGGTTCTTCCATTGAGCTCTGTTTCTAAATCCTGCTTCTCAATTAATCCATCCTATTTCGGTTCCTTGGTTTAGAATTCAATCAGCCCTACTTCTGCCATTTGGGAAAAGACACTTTGGTGACATATGCACTAATTGCGGGTTTTTCCTGCAGATAGCATGTGGAGTCGCTTCTTCAGGAATGCTGAATTGGAGAGAGTGGTTGATCAGGATCTCTCTCGTCTATATCCTGAGCATGGTAGCTACTTTCAAACACCTGGTTGCCAAGCCACATTGAGAAGAATATTGTTGCTTTGGTGCCTTAGACATCCAAAGTTTGGCTACAGGCAAGGTGAATATAGTATTTCATGCCATTTGTAGCTCTGTTTCCTTTTGGTTAGGTGCCTTTACTTGTTTCTGTTGTCGTGCATGAAAGAATCTTTTTTTGATAAGTTGCTTAAAAAAATTGTGCATTTGTATGTTCTAAATCTTAGCCCATACACAAAATTTCCCACTATCAATCAAGACTCTGTGCTCTATTAGTTTGTCACAGATAGGAAAAAGAAAAAGTGGCATCCTTTATGGTGTGTCTTTATCCAATGTTGTATGTTGTGTGCTGCTCCCTTTAATTTACATTTTGTGTAGCACCGTGTGATGCCTAATAGCCCATCTAGTCTTAAAGTGATTGCTTTGCTTTGACCTCTGTTTTTAAAGCTTTTTCCCCGGCGCTTCTTTGGGTGAGGGACATAAAAAATACTGCTGGAGGCCGCAAGGTTCGCTGGAGGAACATCCCAAGTTTTAGGCGAGGCCAGATGGGATTCTCCGATTCACATCACAAATATGATAAATGACATCATAAATCTCAGTATTTTCAGCCTCCAACTTAATCTTCCATAAAATTTACTGAACATTAACCTTCTAAATATTGTTTCTCCATTAACCATCTCGGATTGAAGGTTCAGTATCTTTAGTTTGTAATCCACTATAATTCTAATTCTAGTTACAGGTGGGAAAGAAAACAAGAGAGACAAAGATGAGAACTTGACGTGCAAGGTCGCCCAAGAAGAAGAAGTAGTCATGTTGGGGTGGGGCGGAAATTAGCTGATTCAGAGTTGATGATAGAACATTCTCTGAAGAGTTAAAAGAGTAAATTCTTGAAAATACTAATAATGACGCTGGTAGATGAAATGAATTATTTATCTTCTATTCTCATTAAGTACTATTCCTTACATGTAAAAACTTTTTAAAGTAAAAAATCAATAAACGGACAATTGATGGTTGTAGATGAAAATGGGCTTGGGTGCCATTCTAAACAAAAAAAAATGAACAAGAATCTTCTTGTTAAAAATAAAATGAGCATAGATATTGAACCAAAATGTAATTCTATAAATAGTATTCAAACCCTAGCAATCATATGTCAAATATTAAAAACCTCTTATGTACACGTGCACAAGTAAAACTTTTGAGAGAATGGCTCCTTTATTCTTTTATATATGTGCATTTTTCTGTTTGAAATAGGCAAAAAGAAATAGTTTCATGGGGCTTACACTCCGCGTCTTGAGACATACTCCTTGCCTTGTGATAGAGAAAACACTTTGGCGGATCCCTTCACCTTTTTAGCGCTGACGCTGAAAAAGCTCCCCTCTTTTTCTACTCGCTTTGATCTGCTTAATCTAACATAACCTTGGAGTCCACATTAGTGACCATTCCATGTGTCTCTTTTTTTTTTTTTTTCTTTTGGGAAAAAAGGTATATATGTCATGACTCATGTGCCTTCTATTCTTGTGATAATTGATCTTTTTTTGTCCTCTGAGTAAGATGATAAAGCATTCTGCTTTTGGTTTGCAGGGATGCATGAACTGTTGGCCCCACTTCTCTATGTTCTTCAAGCCGATATTGAGCAGCTTTCTGAAGTGAGGAATCTTTATGAAGATCATTTTGCTGACAAATTTGATGGTTTTTCATTTCATGAGAACGATTTTACTTATAAATTTGATTTCCGAAAATTTTCAGAATCTGAGGAAGAAGAAAATAGATCTGAAAGCAGTCCACTGAAAATTACTAGTTTAACTGAACTAGATCCCAAGATACAATGCATTGTTTTGCTGAATGATGCTTACGGTACTGAAGGTCAGCTTGGTATTCTTTTGTCCGAGAAGTTTATGGAACATGATGCATACTGTATGTTTGATGCTTTGATGAATGGGGCTAGCGGTGCAGTTGCTATGGCAGAGTTTTTCTCCCATTCTCCATATGGTACTCCTCATGCTGGCTTTCCCCCTGCCATTGAAGCTTCAGCAGCACTTTACCATTTGCTTTCACTTATTGATTCCTCTCTCCACAGCCACCTTGTCGAGCTAGGGGTTGAACCACAGTACTTTGCACTTCGTTGGTTACGAGTACTATTTGGGCGTGAATTTGCACTTGAAGACCTATTGATAATCTGGGATGAAATATTTGCATGTGAAAACAAGAAGTTGGTGAAATCTTCTGAAATTGCTTCTGAGTCCAGCTGCAGTGTCTTGAATTCAAACAGAGGAGCATTCATCTCAGCTTATGCAGTTACTATGATACTTCACTTGAGACCTTCACTACTTGCCACTGAAAATGCTACTGTGTGCCTTAAAAGATTGCTAAATTTTCCAGATGATGCAATTGTAGAAAAACTTATAGAAAAGGCAAAATCCATGCAGGCTTTGGCAATGGAGGCCAACAATTCAACTCCCTTAGTTGGCCAAGGTGGAGACTATGGTAGAAGTAAGTCAAAAGTTGTAAGAGGTCATAGCCATTCAATTGATTTAAGCTTCCAAAGGACTCCTCTATATTTGGTACCAGAAAGCTATTGGGAAGAAAAGTGGAGAGTTGTACACAAAGAAGAAGAGCACAAGCAAAATTGCATACAGAAACAAACTTCAAAGCAAAGAAAAGGTTGGTCTGAGAAATTTAGATTGCATCTTACTAGAACTGAGTCTGTTCCATCGCCATCTAAGGTTAATAATGGAAGAAAAGGTCCCAAGTTATCGGTTAGGAAAAATTTATTGAAAGATTTGCCTCAGCAACTTTGTTCAGATGAAGATGTAAATAATCATATTGGTGATGATAATGTGCCGGAGAAAAATCCAGTTGCGGTAAATGTACAAGATGGTGACAATAGAGATGATTTGACTTGCGCACCTGAGCAAACGTGGTCAAGCAGAAATGCTGCTAGTGTACAGAATGCTTCTATTTTCTTAGATCCCCCAAGTACTATACATGCTGGTGATCCTGAAAATAGATCTGAGAGTAGTGTTGCATCAAACTCATATACAGATGAAACTAATGTTGATGCCAATAGAGGTGAGGTGTCTGGAACCAATCTGGGAAACTCACCTCTCCGAATTTTGGATCCACCACAGCAGGCCTGTTTAAAATCTGAACCTAGCGATGCCTCTGGAGGTAAATGTACAACAGGCTTGAAGGAGCGGAGGTCTGTTTCTGGTAAATTTCAAAGGTTATGGAAATTTGGACGAAATGCTGATGAGGAAACGTCTGAAAGAAGTGGTCCGTGTGATTCCATAAAAGCTTGCAATGGTGGGAATAATCTGACCACTCCAGCTGATTCTTCTACAGCTGATGCATCTCATAACTATGAAGTAATCAAAGAGGAAACTGTTGACCAGAATCTTATAGCTACTTTGAGAAATCTTGGACAGTCTATGCACGAGAATATCCAGGTTAGAGTGCTTTATTTTGTTACTTTATATGTAGTTATCTTATTGAATATTGGAATAAAATGATTCCAAATAGAGCAAATTGAATCATGACGATTCATTCAGTTGACCTCCACTAGCTTGGGATTCAAGTGAAGTTGTTATTTTGTATATAGTAGTCTCATTTAAGTCACTCAATTCTTCTTATTTGGTTCTAGAACAATTTCCCTTGAGAAGTAACTTTTAAGGAACTTGTTTTCCTAGAGAAAATGTTCTCCAAAATTTTTGACCAATTTCATGGAAAAAATGGAAAACATGTTTTCCTCCATACTGAACACACTGTTAGTTTATAAATAATTTATCTGTCCTTTCGATGGTTAGCACATTCTAATTTTGTTGAAACATTCTTAACAAAATTTATTAAAGTTACCTATGTGAATTTAGCTCTTATAATTTTCTCAAAACATTCTGGAGCTTCAATTACGAAGTTGAACGAATTATATAATTTTTCTGTATATGAATTTTACTAATTTCTGCTATTTTAGTCAGATTTCATCTGTCCAAATTCGTGTATTTCATCTTAGCATGATCTCTTTGTTCTTTTATCTTCTCCATTTCCCTTTATGTTGTCCTTTTTGTGAAGTAAAGATGTTTTAAGATTTTATCTGATTATTGTTTTTGCTTCCAAAAAATAGAAATTTAGAGATGGACCTGCAAACTCAATATCAATGAGGCATGCATGCCTATTAGTTTCACAAAAGAATGTTGTCCGGCACCTCCATATAGCAAGATTTTCAAAGGGATAGGAGCTATGTGATATATTAATGGACTTGAAATGTATTTGCACTCTGGTGATCTGTCAGATAAAATTAGATTGGCTGTATAATACAATTAGTACTGGATTGTACAAACCTTTCATTTATTGCTTTAATAATAAAATAGTCAATGGGATAAAACTCATTAACCGTGTTTTTTTTAAAAAAAGAAAAAGATTAGAATTGGATTATTATTTTATATTTTGCAAAGTAAGTGGAAAAACATGCACACAGAAGCAAACACATGCACTCTCTATATGTAGTTGTCTTTGTGGATGAACTAGTCCAAATGCATGGAAATAGTTATGATACATTTCTTGCCTAGTTTAAGTTTTTTTTGTGATTTCAATTGTTTGCAAGACCTGCAGCGCGTTGACTTGGTTCCTGTTCCTACTTAAAAGATTATTGTATTTACTCTAATAGCGGAAACCTGGTTCAATAGTTTATGTGGTCTATTTTTCATTCATTTATTACTGTTCATTTTTCCAGGTGATCGAGTCTGAGTTCCTGCAAGCTCAGGGCCATGTTGGGACCTTCAAAAACGTCTCTAAGAATGATTTGGCTGGTCAAAGTCAAGGAACAGCCATGTCAGCTCTTGAGGAGCTTCGGAAAATCAGCGACCTCTTATCAGAGATGTAAGGAGGGAATAGTCTGTCCAATCCAACATGTATATAGGTTAATATTATTAGTGTAATTTTTTGATAATGCTTCAGTGCCTCTCTAAACTTGTCCCTGATATCCCAACTATACACTTAGGAGTCGTTTGGTGTGACTTGTGAGTTATAAGGTATAATAATCCTAGGGATAAAATGTAAGACTATTTTATCCTGCGTTTGGTTGGAAATATTAGACAATGGATTACTTATCCCATCATTTATACCTTAGTGATGGGATACCTCATGGTGGAATAACCTCTCTTAGAATAACTTATCCTGGAATAATTAATCCTGATATAACTTATCCGTGGCGATGAAATTTATATGATTCTGGAAATTCCAAGTCCGACTCAGTTTTTAGTCGACCAATTTTCTTCATCCTCTATGGTTGTCTTTTCCAGCGACAATGTGGACGACAATAATGCTTTGCTTTGCTTTTTGTGGCGTATTTGCTTCACTAATGCCACTTTACTTCAACTTTCACCTCTGTGGCAGCCATAAATGCTGAGAAATTATTCATATCCAGCAAGTTGACACTACTTTTATCGCATACCCTGAATTCTGTGGCGTTGCTACATAGACCCAAAGGTCACTTGAATACCTTTAACCAAATTTCTAGCTTCATCCATTGGCTGTCGTTCAGCTCCAACAGTGCCACTAAGGGCATTGTAAGCAAACATGTTCTCTATATCATTTTCTTTTATCAACTTTTCCCAATCATCAGACACAGAAGGAAACATATTAGTCTCAATGTGTGTCAACCCAATTTTACCTTAGCCGTGATGACATCTAACCATTCTCATGTCGGGTCAACAGTTCGATGAAATATAAACACAAGAAGCGTTAAGAAGGTCTAATAGGATGATAAAGTATGAGAAACATAGCACAAGTTTAAACCATAATCCAAGACCTATTGTATCACAAGTCATGAGTGACAAAAGATACAAGGGTACAAATGTCAAAAAGAGAAATATATCATGTGAGATAGTGATGCTACAACTATTAAATATATACAATGCATGACTTAACAGTTAAATAACGTAATTTGACATACATAAAATCTATAATGATGAATGCACAGATACTGATGCTACGACAATTAACAAGGTATATACAACGTGACTACATTACACCCCATGTATATTAACTTGTAATCCGCATATATACTCGTCATCTTATATATACATAGTATTTGTGTAACACTGTAAATTTGAAAAAAATAATCTCATTTGAGGTCAAAATCTTAACTTACCTCGATCTGAGCAGAGCCTTAATACCATTATAATATTACAAATGGATCTGAACTATCCAATCAGTGTCTACACTACTTCCATGTAGTACAATATGTTCACTTGAAAGAGGAAGAAAGATAATCGTAGTGTTGTCAACTGATAAAAGCCTTCCAATAACATATACAGTGTGTAGAAGGGTTTCAGAGTCCCAACATTCAACACAAGGGGTTTCGGTAAGTGGTGCTGAATATAGCTTTAAAGATAGTCTTGGAAACACCAGTAATTGCAAACCAAGAAAATATGACCAATGATGACTTGGTCAATACACTAAAAACTGCTTAAGTTACATACTTAACAGTTATTAAACAGTGAACAACAACAAGATTCCACAAAAACCTAAAGGTAAATCATTTCTCGTCCTTTCACAAAAACATTAGCCAGATGGGAAAATGCAGCTCGGCCTCCATGATCACAATTTGGCTAGGATCTATTGGCACCAACTTAAGATGCTGTCCAGATATATACCTGCCCACCACTTGTAGCCCCTGCAAGCATTCCAACCTCTTTTTGATGTGCATCAAAACGGCATGGAATAGCAGTCATGTGCTCGCTTCTTAAGGTAAAATCAAGTTTCTTGTCAGCTACTGAGATTACATCAACTCCTCTTTCCATATTACCAATGTAGATGTAGGAATCATCCCAACCCCATATTCCTCTGCTTCCCCAAGTAAACATATACAGAAAATAATGTTGTTAGTCTATGATGACTAAGCATGCACAAGTGACAAGTCTAGTGTAAATAATGACCATAATAACTTCTGGAAATATGGACACAACCAACTGCCTATCTAACCCAGTACAAAATTGAACAGATCTCAAGTAAACATCTTTTTTTATGCTCAAGGTATTATCTCAAAAAGGAGGAATAAGCTTTTAGTAATTCTGTCCCATAAACTAGATGCTCAACGGAGAAGAATTGATATACATTATAGCAAATTATCTCAATGTCACATCAATACAAAAAGTAGAATAACTATGCACAGTAACAAAAAAAACATCACCACATTTAAAGAGCCGGTAATGTAACTCATAAATTAAAATGGAAAAAAATTGTTATTAAGGAACTAGCTATACCTGAATGAGGAAATCCATCTGTTTGTGTGATTATAATGGGAGATCATAGATGTATCTTCATAATTAGCGCCACTCAACACACCAACATTATTATCAATACTGCACGAACCGAAATAACAAGAAAAAGAATTAGCCATGCTAACATCTACTACAGAGCTGATGATAAAAGTAATCAAGTAAGGCGCTTAAAATTTATGATATAAAGCTTTCAGTTTTCTCAACTAACCACAATATAACCTATAAGAATGGCAACGTGAATACCTTGTTGTGGCAAGAAATCTTCCTGAAGGTGAAAAGTAAGCCGAGTGTACTGCTCTTTTGTGGAAGACAGTTTGTAAAGATTTTGGTTTATGTGCACCAACTTTTCTCAAATCCCAAATGCATGCACTACCATCTGTAGAACTAGTAGCCATAATATTACAGTTTTCAGAAGTAAAATCTATTGTGTTGATCCTATCTTCATGCAAATTCCACAATGCTGAGGATTTTCCTGCCCTTAGATCCCAAATACCAAGTTCCCCCCTTCCCTCACCATAATATATGGACTTCATATCATGTGGTCTCTGTGATATGGAAAATATGGGATGTTCACTCATATATGCCAAATCAAACATTTCCTTTTCAATGTCCATTACCCTAATAAATCCACCATAGCAAGAAGTGATCATCTGCAAAATGAAAGGCAAGATTGATTCACACACACATATGAAGAGCTATTTGTCACTCATGACGCCTTATCCAAACCTATAAAACCAAAATGCCTATTAGTCGAGAATCTCTTTCCATATTTTTCCTCTTAACAGTATTTGGTCAGCATTCTAAAAATCTCATCCTAGCATAATCCAGGAAAGCAAGAGAGCAGTTAAACATAATCATATAAAAACGAGCAATAAAAAAGTAAAATGCATTATTGCATAATCCACATCATAGAATACCAACATAAACTTGTAAAGGTACTAAATACAGTTTGAACACAGATGCAGTTTTCTAAGTTTGTTTCCTTTCTAAAGCATGCAGTTCCACCAAATATGGCTAGCCATATGAAAAGAAAAGGTCAATGTAAGAAGTAAAGGTATCAACTTTTGTTAGCACATATGTTCTAATCACTGTATCTGGAAAGAATAAACTCCTTTTATCATTTTTTCATCAAAAAAGATAACTGTATCTGGAAAGAATAAACTCCTTTTATCTTTTTTTCATCAAAAAAGATAACTGTATCTGGAAAGAAATGGCCATCCAAGTAAGAAAATTACATGACTGCTAGCAGTTTATAACACTCTTGAAACAAAAATTAACCATACCTTTGACACAGAAAAAGGGTCCACAAGTATTCCTGAAACTGGCCCCGAATGAGGACGGTACAAAAAGATCACATCTCCATCCTCCTGTGGAGCATCAACATTCCAGAAACCTATATTGCCATATTTGTTCCCTACAGCAACCATTCGAACATTGTTGGTGGGAAAAAAACGCACATTTAATATTCTTCCTGGCACAATCCGTGCTATGTTGTCTGGTTCCAACCTCAATGATTCCAAATTAACTATACCAGAAGCCTTTCTTTTCTCTATCCTGTCACCTAATACAGAATTTTTATCCATGCTCTCATCATCAATCTTATGAGTGAAACCCTTAATTGTTTCAATCAATTTCTTATTTGGGATATCAATGTCGCCATTATATGCATCTCTCATACTTATGGGAATAGGTTCTGAAGGTGACTTTTTGTCTGTAGGTTGTGAGTTGTCATCAAAATTATCTTTTGGCCCACTGGCGGTAGAAGAATCCGGTGGAATACCTTGACTCCTGAGAGACCGTCGCAGCACAACCGGTGAGTTAGACTTTTGTTTCTTCTGTGGACTTCGCTGATATGATTTGCCTTGAGCTCTGCCATGTCAAACAAATGGCTAATTTACTTGCACTCACAAATAAAACTATTCATATATTAAAACAAACTAACATTACACATATGCTTGCTTTTAACTCATTCAGAAGGGTACAAAATTCACAACAACATATTGACTCCTCTGACAGATAACCATGAACATGGTATTCCTTCCATCCACTTTTCAATTGCTGATGGTAATTCATTTGTAGTTTAACAATAATTTTGGGAAAGTACACCATAATTCTACAACATTTAACATATTATTTCAACTTGTTGCCGGAAAATAAAAAAATATATTGAATCAGCAAACTCCGGCCGGCGGCATCTAATCTGAAGGTATTGAAAGAGTAGAGTAGAGTGGTTTAAAAGAGATTTGAAACAAAAAAATATGGCTACCTTGGACGCTTTGTTACTGCAGAAAGTTGAGAAATTCGGGACTGAATCTGAAGGGAGGCAAGCATTTCTTCATTGCGCTTTATATTCTCAATCCTCCGCCGTTCGTAATCCGTCAGTTTCTTCGCCGCCATTGCAATATTGGAACTTCAATATTCACAATTATTTTTTGTGAAAGGCAAGTAAGTTACTGACATTATATATTTACGCTGCCGCCACAAATAAAATGGCGGGAAATAATCTCTAAATCTACGTGGTCCATTTCTTGCCATGGATTCTCTAAGTTGTGGCACTATGCCCCAAGAAAAGTCTTAATTAATCAAACCACTATTCCTCTCTTGTGAATTCTGTAATCAGTAGGGTGGATACCAACCTTAAATATCATGAAATTATTTTTTCGGAATTACCACAATACTTTATAATTTCTCTTTTCATATTGGTAATGGATTATTTTTACGAGAAAAGGCATAAACTCACCCTTGAATTTGTAGAAAAAGTCACTTATATGTTTTAAACTATCATGATGATCTATTACACAATTTTACTATTCAAAAATGATATTTTTTTACCCCTTATTTGATGTGGCAAATTTTTTTTTTAAAAAGACGTTTGGCACTAAATAAAGTAAACAAAAATCAAAATCATCTTTCTATTACCACCCTACCCCCCACCCCTAATCCCACGCCTCTTCTTCTTCTTCACAGGCAACCCGTCTTCTTCTTCTTTATTTTTTTTTCCATAATCGCTTGTGAGTGATTATGGGTGATCACTCTTGTGGTGAGGGTGCATATTTAATGAAGGGTACGTGATTTATACAATTTTTTCAATAAGTAATATGCATGAGTTTGTTAAAAGTTGAACGTAGATTCAATTTCGAAGGTTAAGAGGTTTTGATATAAACATTTGTGTGGTGATGGTGCATCATTCTTGTTATAAAAGATGAAAGTCATGTGAGTTGTGTAGTCAAAGTTTGATGTTTTTATGTTGAGTCGTAGGTGAAATCCTAGCTATGCGAATGTATCGATTTGTTCGAGGATGAACAAAGCTTCAAGTGTGCGGTGGTGATCTTGGGTGTATTTATATGCTTAAAAGTCAAGTGAAATCTATAATATAGCTAAATTTGAGAACAAAATCTATCATATATACTTATTTTACTTTATAATGATTATATTATGCTAACCAAAGTGATTAGGTGTTTTTAGGATGAAATCGCGTGAAATTGATACTTAAATGGAGATGGAATGAGTTGAAGATGAAGTTGAGGCCAAGTGATAAGTGGACAAGAAAAAAATGCAAAAGAAAGCTCGAAGCAAAATGAAGCCCAACTCCGCGTTGACTCCGTACCACCAAGCTAGGAGGCAAAATTTCCCTCAACTTACCCTAGAGGTCCACGACAACTCTGTGTCACAGACCTGTACACAAAGTTGTGAAGAAAAGAAGATAGGCAGGTTTGCGATGGACTCCGTGCCATGGACCTGCACTGGCCGAATTTGATGCGTTTTAGTCTATAAATAGACTTTTTTTTTTTTTTTTTAATTTTAATTCTTGTATTGAGAGAAAAATGACTTGGGCAGCAATTTTCATCAACATTCTAGGATTCTTTTTTACACTTTCTCATCTTTTAATTCTTAAATGCATTTCGAAGGTTCAAACTGTGATAATCAAATTATGAGAAGCTAAATCCTATCTTTCTAGAGTTGTGGCTCTGAATGATTACTTAGTATTGAGACTTTGGATGAAGATTGATTATCACTAAAAGTTATTCTTGTGTTCTTGATCTTATTATTTCAATGCTTGATCACCATTAGAATATAAATATTGTATTTTCTTCAACTCGGAAGAGGAACTAAGAGATAGAACGTGGAATACAAGAAGCAAATCATTCTTTTTTAGAAATTAAGATTGATTTGTATCTAGGGTAGGGATATACCTAGTTTACCTTACTTGATTTAAGAATGAGAAGATACACATAAATGATCCATAGTTCGTTTAATCTATCAATGCTCAATGCTGTAGTTAAATTATTAATTTTGATAGGTGGTTAGAGGTTCAAAAACCATGATCATATTGTTAACCTTTTAAGTCAGTAGCTCGATAACCATTCGGATTCAAAAGTGGAAAAATACTTTGCATGAATTCATAGGTAAGCCATAGCCTTAGAATTTCCCAAGTCATTTGTAGACATTGAAGTTTTATTGATAAATCCATACTAAATTTGGATTACTACTTAAATTCATGATATGTTGACCAAGTCAAATTACTGATTAATAAAGTCGGATTAATATCTAAGTCAAAATTATATGACTTAAATCAAATTCAAATTAGATTTGGGTCAATCCATTAAGTTGACAAGATGAGTCCAACTCATGTTCTTCAAGCCTAAGGGTCAAAATTGCTCAGACCAAAATACCCTTAAAACTGTCATGACCCAGGGCTACACCCTAGATGTAACATGGCATACAAGACCCCGAGAGGCCTTATATAAGTCACTTAGCTTTCATAGTCAAGATAATAGAAATCAACAAAAATTTAAAACATTTCAACACCATCAAAGTTTTATAAAACGAAGCAGAAGTCTAATACACTTGTCTTAAAAACCATCCAGTACAATAGCATCCTTGGGATACATCCCATACAACCATGTTCAAAACTAAAATGAAAAGAGCATAAGAAAGTAGTGGTCATATCCTCGAATGCTATGAGGATTCACCAATCTTCAACCTTGCCTCCACTAAAGATCCTAGCCATGGGGATGAGAGTCGGGAATGCCAAACCCTACATTTGGATAAGAAAGGTAGGCAAGAGTATGCGTTAGTACAAGAATGTACTAAATATGATAACTTGCATAAACATCAACACAAGCATAAAAGTTAGACAATACAAGTCATAAGCATAATCAATGCACATAATATATCATCAAATCATATAAGGAATACTTCTTGAAGTAACCTCAATTCATTCTTAAGCAAGACATGGGTAATCCGCCATTAGTCTTACTCATCATAGAAGGCAAACTCAAGTAATCATCCAAGCTCATCACCTATCATAACATATTTTAGCTTATCTTTTATAGACATGGGGAATCTCTTCTTTGCCTTCCTATAAAGGCTCATGGGTATTTGCCTCTTGCCTTACATAAAGGATCACGGGTATTCACCTCCATGTCCAACTTATGGGATCATGGGTACTTGCCTCCATGCCCAACACCATGAGATCATGGGTACTCGCCTCCATGTCTTTATATAAGGATCATGGGTACTCGCCTCCATGTCCAATCATCATTATAGGAACGTGGGGAGCCAACTCTTGTTCAACATCAAGGAATAAGGGTAGTCACCTCATTTCCAATTCTAAGGATTATGAGTAATCACCTCATATCCTTCTCATTTAGAGGTCAAGGGTAATCGCCTCCCGTAACACCCCTAAATGCTAACAAGAGTTGCATGTCGATTTATCGTTGCTTAGTTACTACAATATGTTTTACTCTCTTGTTGGGAACTTGAAATGCTGTGATAAGTGCTAGCTTGATTAGTATAAATTTGATCGTAATTTAAGGGATTTTATCGGGGTATTTCCATACTAATTTAATTAGAATTATGTATACTTTTAAAAGGACGTGAAGGATATATAGATATAGGTGTATATGTATGCATTTTGGGCAACCCACATCACTAGTTGGGCAACTTGAGGGACAACTGTGATTTGGGGATAAATATCACTTTTGGAGCCTATATTTTTACATCTCCTCTTTGAGATAATTTCAGTCCTTGAAGTCTAAAAGTCTTAGAACCTTTATTAACCTTTTATTCATCAAAATCACAAGAGAAAAACTTGGTTCTCATGGCTGGAATTCGATACACCCACTGCTTTTTGGTAAGTGCTGAAATCTGTTTTTGAGTTGGGTAGTGTTTGGTAATTTATGTATATCTCATTCTCTAGAACTCTATTTTGGGTGAATAAATGAGATTTGGAAAGCTAATTCATATACCTACAACTCTTATGCTTATGTGAAACTCTAATTTAGCTGTTATGGATTTGAAATATGGGACGCAACACAAGACAAGTTCTATCTAGATTTCTCTATTTTTGTAGTTGAGTAGTGTGTATTACGTTTAGAATATCTTGTTCTCTAGAACTCCATTTTGGGTGAATAAATATGAATTGGAAATAAAATTCATATACCTACAACTCTTATGTTTATGTGAAACTCTAATTTAGCTGTTATGGATTCGAAATATGGGATGTAACACAGGACAAGTTCTGTCCAGATTTCGGATTTAGAAATCTTGTATGAACCACTGTTAGTGCATCGATGATATCTTTTTTTACAAAATGTATTTTTCGGTGATTCTTGTTGAGTTGCAATCTTAAGAGACGAATCTACATCTTTCATGAAGAGTATAAAGTCTAGTTTTGTCGTTTCCTTTTCAAATTTAAGTTGCAACATGGGTACTAAACTGGACAAAATCATTGTTTTGGGAACATACTGTATCTGTGCAGGCTGGGCTTACTTGTGATGATAATCCTATTTTATTTCGATATTATTGAGATATTAGGAATTAAAGAAGTTATTTAATTGAATTTTTAAGGTTGTGTATACTTGTGAACAAGTTGAGGACCTTGACACGTTGGTTGGTCTACGATTTGAACTCGCGGAGTTCTGTTGGACTGTTGCTACGCTAACGTATTGAGGTTTGTGTATAAACTTGTACTTGCACTTTGTTAACTGCTGGTATATCTGAAAGTTGATCTTGGTACCTTATTAACCTCTTGTCACCTTGCATTGTCGTGTTGATATGACGCTTGTGTAACTCACCCACTTGTACGGATTGTTTGATCACTTGGCACTCTTGTTGGGACCTTGTCCTTCTTGTGGCTTTGACTTTGTCACTATTAGCATGCCTCTTGATTCGGATCATTTTTCATCTTACTTTGGATTTTTAGTTCGTTTTAAAAATGGAAGTTGTCCATTTTAAGTATGAACTAGGAAACCATTTTTAATATGGTTCTTGGTTCTCTTGACTATTGGGTTGTGACCCTTCTTGATACAGGGCGATGGCCCTTCTTGATACTTGTTTGTGCCGGGTGTGACGACATGAGATATATAGTGGGTGATCCTTGTTATTGAATCTCTTGGAAAATTATGATATGAGAGTTCTCGAATTCTGTATCTTTGAATATCGAACTTGATACTCGTTATATATTGTTACTTGATTTATTTATTATGTTTCAAGTATGCTGCTCATTGACTTGAAAAAGGTAGCTTGGTGAATTTTGAGGACTCCGAACCTATAGTTTTACACCACTAAGCTATATGCTTAGCGATAGTTGTTTCTATCGTAGGGGCTGATCGACAGGACGTATGAAGATGGTCATGGGAGATGGAAATTTTGAGAACTTTTAAGAAGATCACATCTGCATATAGGCATCTATATTTTGTATAAATTTTGGTACTGATACACGATTTTTGTGATGTATATTTGCATGAAATTTTGAGGGCTAACTGTATCATATCCATGAGTTGTAATCTAAGTATGACTACATGTTTGGTTTATTTGGTGTGTGTAAGCCCAAGTTTTGTAATATGTTATATTTCCTACTTGTTTGGAATGATCGTATGAAGCATGAACCGAATTAGTTTGGGTACTCGAAAGTTGATAATATTTTTATTATCATTATTTACTTGCATGGGGACAATATATGCATAAAAATATCTCGTGATTTATTTGCATATAGTAATTGGAAAGAGTCGTTACAAGTTTGGTATCAGAGCCTAGGTTTGTTTTTCTAGGACTTTTGCTGTGAATTACTTGTATACTTGTTCACTTTCGAAAAAAAAAAGTTTTATTTGGACTGTTTGATCACTGTTTGATCACTTACATGGTTTATAATACTTTATTGCATGTAGAGTGCACATGCATCATATACATGTCCCTAAAGCAATATGATTTTCCCTTTTGAAGGAATTAAGTTATGGCCACTTCTACTGACCGACTTATGAAAGCTGCTCGGGAAGGTTCGAGTGCCTCTGTTTTCCAACCTCATGCACTAGAAGAAGTTGGAGAACCTTTCTCAGATCATTTTATTCCCCACACTAGTGGGTCTGAAGTGGCAAACCATTAGGGTGCCAGAGCTGGTTTACATCCTCTCATGAGTCGTGGTATTCAAGCCATGAATCCTCCTTTTCAACAAATAGTTGAATTCTTCCACCACATGGCTGAAGCGATGTATGACCCCAACGTGATTAACTTTGAGAAAATGAGGAAAATGAGTGGAGTGGAGTTTGAAGGCATCGTTGATCCCACGGATGCTGAATAATAGCTGGAGCGCATGGAGAGGGTATTTGAGCAGTTAGAGTGTTCAGATGTTGCCAAATTTAAGTATGCTAATTCACTCTTACTAAAGGATGCTTATGATTGGTGGGTAAGTGTTCCGAATGCCAAGGTAAAACCTCCTGTTCTTACTTGGGATGATTTTCTTAGGGAATTTCGTATGAAGTATGTCCCTCCTGCTTAATGTGATGCAAAAAGAAAGGAGTTTTTAAATTTAAGGCAACGAGGCATGTTTATTGTTGAGTACCAACAGAAGTTTCTAATGCTCTCTCGTTATGCTGGAGGTATTATTAAAGAGGCAAAAGACAAGTGTAGAAAATTTGAAGATGGTTTAAATGATTCCATTATGAAGTATGTGGCGATCCTGCAACATGAGAACTTTTGTAAGGTAGTGTCTACTGCTTTTACTTGGGAATGACTTGATAAAGAAGAAGTTAGTCGAAATGAAAACAAATTTCGAAAGCCTTGATCAGATTTTGGAGGTACATCCAAAAGGGGAAGGTTTGATAATTCTAAAGCTGGCAGTGTTAACAGGCCAGCTCAGCAAAAGCAAAAAAGATTAGAATTTTCTATAGCTAGCACTCCAAATTATGGCCAAGGCTAGTCTCGTGTTCCCACTTGTCCACAATGTGGAAAAAATCATTATGGTACTTGCAGGAGAGCTTCTGGTGCATGTTTCAATTATGGGAGCTTTGATCATAAAGTGAAGGATTGTCCTAATCCTAATAAAGCTCTTTCCTTGAAAACTAAAGGCTTAGTTCATAAGCTTTCTATTAATCCTCCTCGAATTAATGAAGATGCAACACCTAAAAATGTACAAGCAGTAGGTGCAAGTGGAGCGAATAAAGCTAGTGAACCAAGGGCTACTGCACGCGCTTATGTTATGAGGCAGAGGGAGGATCAAGATGGAAAAGACGTGGTTGCCAGTAAATTTCACTTATTTGGCTTATGTGTGTTTACATTGTTTGATCCTGGTTCTACACATTCCTATCTTTCTTCATAACTTGATCTTCTTGAAAACGTGAAATCTGTGAGACTTATTTTTGATGTGCTATTTGAAAGTCCTTTGGGTTATAAAGTTGTGTAATCGAGTTTATCAAGATTGTCCCTTCATGATTCAAAATCTAGTATTCCCTGCTGATTTGATTGAAATGCCCTTCAAGGATTTTGATATTATTATCGGGATAGATTGACTTTATAAATATCATGCAGTGATAGATTATAGGTCTAAGCATGTGACTTTTAAAGATCCTACATTTTCACACATCATTGTACAAGGTGAAATATCATTGACATCTAGTATTATTTATGCTGCCTTGTCCAGGAAGTTGATGCGTCAAGGTTGTGGAGCATACCTTGCTCACATAGTCGATACACTGTTGGAGAGTCCTGGTATCAAAGACATACCTGTTGTGCGTGATTTCCCAGATGTCTTCCCAGAAAACCTTTCGGGATTGCCCCCGAAAAGAGAGGTTGAATTTCCTATTGAGCTTAATCCTGGATCTACCCCTATTTCTATCACTCCTTATAGAATGGCTCCGGCAGAATTAAGAGAATTGAAATCTCAATTGCAAGATCTTCTTGAGAAAGGTTTTATTCGACCTAGTGTTTCTCCTTGGGGAGCCCCTATTTTATTCGTAAAGAAGAAAGTGGCACTCTCAGGCTTTGTATTGACTATAGACAATTGAACAGAATCACAATCAAGAATAGATATCCACTACCATGGATCGATGGTTGATTTGACCAACTGAAGGGTGCTAAAGTATTCTCGAAGATTGATTTAAGGTCTGGATATCACCAACTACGTGTTAGAGAGAATGCTATTCCCAAAACTACTTTTAGAACTCGGTATGGTCATTATGAATTTTTGGTGATGCCATTCGGGTTGACAAATGCTCCTGTGGTATTCATGGATCTAATGAATAGAGTATTCAAGCCTTATTTTGATCAGTTTGTGGTTGTTTTTATAGACGATATTTTAATATTTTCTAGAAGTAGTGAAGATCATGATAAACACCTTCGTATTATTTTGCAACTTTTGAAAGAGAAGGAACTTTATGCAAAACTTTCCAAGTGTGAATTTTGGCTTAATGAAGCGAAGTTTTTGGGACATGTTGTATCGGCCGAAGGCGTGAAGGTGGATCCTAGTAAGATACAAGCAGTCGTTGAGTGGAGACCTCCTAAAAGTCAACCGAAGTAAGAAGTTTCTTGGGCTTAGTAGGATATTACAGAAGATTTGTGAAAGACTTTTCTATTATCGCCTCTCCATTGACTAAACTATTGCAGAGGAAAGTGAAGTTTAATTGGAATGACAAATGCCAAGAAAGCTTTGAAACCCTCAAATCCTTGTTGACTCAAGCACCTATACTTACTTTACCAACTGAAGGGAAGGAGTATGTAGTATATAGCGATGCTTCTCACAATAGTCTCGAATGTGTTTTGATGCAAGAAGGGAAGGTTATTTCTTATGCCTCTCAGAAATTAAAACCGCATGAATTGAATTATCCTACTCATGATCTTGAACTTTCCGCGGTAGTGTTTGCTTTAAAAATATGGCAGCATTATTTGTATGGAGAGAAATGTCATATAATCACTGATCACAAGAGCTTAAAGTACTTGGGTACTCAGAAGGAGCTAAACCTCCGACAGCGTAGATGGCTTGCACTCATTAAGGATTATGATTGTACGATTGATTATCATCCAGGTAAAGCTAATGTGGTTGCAGATGCCTGAAGTAGAAAATCCTTCGCAAGTATTTCTTTGAGTCCTTTGCCCTTGCTTCTTGAGTTAAGAGCCATGAATGTTTGTTTCACACTTGATTCAAAGGGTTCGGTTATTGCTAATTTGCAAGTAAAGCCTATATTACTTGAACAGGTGAAAGAAGCACAAAAGTTGGATGAGAAACTTGTCAAAGTGACTCGAGAAGTTCAAAACGGGGAAAAACTTGATTTTACATTATCATAGGATAGTGTCTTATTTTATCAAGATAGACTTTGTGTCCCTAATGATGACAATTTGAAGAGCGGGATACTGAATGAAACATATACCTCATCATATGCAATGCATCCTTGGGGTACAAAGATGTACCAAACCATCAAAGCAAATTATTGGTGGAATGGAAAGACATTGCAGAGTTCATTTCTAAATGTTTGGTTTGTTAACAAGTAAAGGCAGAACATCAGGTCCTAGTTGGTTTACTACAACCCTTGTCGATGCCAGAATGGAAATAGGAGAGAATAACTATGGACTTTGTTTCTGGACTTCCTCGCACCCAAAGAAATCATGATGCAATAGGCGTGATTGTGGACAGACTAACCAAGAGTGTGCACTTCTTTGAAGTCAGGATGGATTACTCCGTTTAGCTGAATTGTACATTAATGAGATTGTAAGACTATATGGGATCTTTATGTCTATTGTATCTGATCGAGACCTAAGGTTTACATCTAGATTTGGGGGTAGCTTACAGGAAGCTTTGGGTACTAAGCTAAAATTTAGCACTTCGTTCCATCTTTAGACAGACAGTCAGTCGGAAAGGGTGATACAAGTTTTGGAGAATATGCTTCGAGCTTGCATTATAGAGTTAAAGGGTAGTTGGGACAAACACTTGGCTTTGATAGAATTTGCTTATAATAACAATTACCAATCAAGTATTGGAATGCCTCCCTATGAAGTTTTGTACGGAAGAAAATGTCGAACCCCTTTTTGTTGGAGTGAAGTTGGTGATTGGAAACTCATTGGTCCTGAAATTGTGCAACAAACAGAAGACAAGGTAAAAATTATCAAGGATCGTTTAAAGATTTCATCAGATAGACAAAAGTCGTATGCTGATCTTAAAAGGCGTGACATTGAATATCAAGTGGGAGATAAAGTATTTTTAAAGGTGTCTCCATGGAAAAAGATTATGAGATTTGGTAGAAAAGGAAAACTTAGTCCCTGATTTATTGGACCGTATGAGATACTTGAAAAGGTTGGACCGGTTGCATATAAATTGGCTTTGCCACCTGAGTTAGACAAGATCCACAATGTCCTCCATATTTCTATGCTCAGAAGATACCGTTCTGATCCATCTCATGTTCTTCCAGTTGAATCTATTGAGGTTAATCCTGACTTGAAGTATAATGAAGAACCTATTTTAATTCAATCTCGGGCAGTGAATCAACTTAGAAACAAGAAAATCCACTTAGTAAAGGTACTTTGGAGGAACCATTCGGGAAAAGAAGCTACCTAGGAGAGAGAAGGAGACATGAGGACCCAGTATCTGCACTTTTTTCGGGATTAATGTAAGGTAAATTTCGAGAAGAAATTTTTTAGGGGGGAGAGAGTTGTAACACCCATAAATGCTAACAAGAGTTGCATGTCAATTTACCGTTGCTTAGTTACTACAATATGTTTTACTCGCTTGTTGGGAACTTGAAATGTTGTGATAAGTGCTAGTTTGCTTAGTATAAATTTGATCGTAATTTAAGGGATTTTATCGGGGTATTTCCATAATAATTTAATTAGAATTATGTATACTTTTAAAAGGAGGTGAATGATATATAGATATAGGTGTATAGGTATGCATTTTGGGCTACCCACATCACTAGTTGGGCAACTTAAGGGACAAATGTGATTTGGGGATAAATATCACTTTTGGAGCCTATATTTTTACATCTCCTCTTTGAGATAATTTCATTCCTTGAAGTATAAAAACCTTAGAACCTTTATTAACCTTTTGTTCATCAAAATCACAAGAAAAATACTTGGTTCTCTTGGTTGGAATTCGATACACCCACTGCTTTTTGGTAAGTGCTGAAATCTGTTTCTGAGTTAGGTAGTGTTTGGTAATTTATGCATATCTCGTTCTCTAGAACCCTGTTTTGGGTGAATAAATATGATTTGGAAATATAATTAATATACCTAAAACTCTTATGTTTATGTGAAACTCTAATTTAGCTGTTATGGATTTGAAATATAGGACGCAACACAGGACAAGTTCTGTCTAGATTTCTCTTTTTTTGTAACTGAGTAGTGTGTATTACGTTTAGAATATCTCGTTCTCTAGAACTCCATTTTGGGTGAATAAATATGAATTGGAAAGCTAATTCATATTCCTACAACTCTTATGTTTATGTGGAGCTCTAATTTAGCTGTTATGGATTCGCAATATGGGGCGCAATAGAGGACAAGTTCTGTCCAGATTTCGGATTTAGAAATCTTGTATGAACCACTGTTAGTGCATACATGATATCTTTTTGTACGAAATGTATTTTTATATGATTCTTGTTTTGTTACAATCTTTAGAGAAGTATATACATATTTCATGAAGACTATAAAGTCTAGTTTTGTCGTTTCCCTTTTCAAATTTAAGTTGAAACATGGGGTACTAGACTGGCCAGAATCACTGTTTTGGGAACATAGTTGTATCTGTGCAGGCTGGGCTTACTTGTGATAATAATCCTGTTTTATTTCGATATTATTAAGATATTAGGAATTAAAGAAGTTATTTAATTGCATTTTTAAGGTTGTATGTACTTGTGAACAAGTTGAGGACCTTGATACGTTGGTTGGTCTACGGTTTGAACTCGCAGAGTTTTGTTGGATTGTTGCTACGCTAAAGTATTGAGGTTTGTGTATAAACTTGTACTTGCACTTTGTTAACTGTTGGTATATCTTAAAGTTGATCTTAGTACCTTGTTAACATTTTGTCACCTTGCATTGTCGTGTTGGTATGACGCTTGTGTAACTCGCCCACTTGTACGGATTGTTTGATCACTTGACACTCTTTTTGGGACCTTGTCCTTCTTGTGGCTGTAAATTTGTTACTATTGGCATGCCTCTTGATTCGGATCATTTGCCATCTTGACTTTGGATTTTTAGTTTGTCTTAAGAATATAAGTTGTCCATTTTAAGTACGAATTAGGAAGCCATTTTTAATATGGTTCTTGGTTCTCTTGACTATTGGGTTGGGACCCTTCTTGATACAGGGTAATGGCCCTTCTTGATACTTGTTTGTGCCGGGTGTGGCTACATGAGGTATATAGTGGGCAATCCTTGTTATTGAATCTCTTGGAAAATTATGATATGAGAGTTCTTGACATTTGTATCTTTGAATATCGAACTTGATACTCGTTATATATTGTTACTTGATTTATTTATTATGTTTCAAGTATGCTGCTCATTGACTTGAAAAAGATAGGTTGGTGAATTTTGAGGACTCCGAACCTATAGTTTTTACACCACTAAGCTATATGCTTAACGATAGTTGTTTCTATCGTAAGGGCTGATCGACAGGACATATGAAGATGGACATGGGAGATGGAAATTTTGAGAACTTTTAAGAAGATCACATTTGCATATAGGCATCTATATTTTGTATAAATTTTGGTACTGATACACGATTTTTGTGATGTATATTTGCATGAAATTTTGAGGGCTAACTGTATCATGTCCATGGGTTGTAATCTAAGTATGACTACATGTTTGGTTTATTTGGTGTGTGTAAGCCCAAGTTTTGTAATATGTTACATTTTCTACTTGTTTTGAGTGATCGTATGAAGCATCAACCGAATTAGTTTGGGTACTCGGAAGTTGATAATATTTTTATTATCATTATTTACTTGCATGAGGACAATATATACATAAAAATATCTCGTGATTTATTTGCATGTGGTAATTGGAAAGGGTCGTTACACCTCTAGCCTCATCAATTTCTTAGTCTTTAGTCTAGATTCATTTTAGGTGAGCAATCCTTTCAACCTAGAATCACTCAATGTGAGAAGGACTTTCACATTCATACATAAGCAATTTATGTGGGAATAATCCTTTCCACAACACTTACATCAATAATCAATAATTCGTAACATATGCTTCACTCTCAAAGCAACATATATCATAATCATCATATATGCTTCAATGTCAAAGAAATTCTAATGTACCTTATCAGTCATGTATGAATACATCTAGACCCACAAATTCTCCTTTCATGGATCAAACCCCACTTACATAAATTCCAACTTAGAAGCATAGGTCAAGCATGGGTACATGTAAATTCATCCTAAAAACATGTAATTCTATCAATTCATGCATAAACAATCATAACCCAATCATTTGGATCAACATTCATCAAGACCCACAACATTAGAATAAAACCCTAACTCAAATTGGGGAATCTTAGGGGTTCCATGGATGAAAAACCATCATACCTTACTATCAAATCCCACAATTACTTGAGGAATGAAGACTTGACCTTGATCCTAGCTTAAACTCTTTCTTCTTCTTCTTCTTCAAGTTCTAGATAGACAAATATTTTGAGAGGAAAACCCAATTTCTTTTGGTGAGTTTGAGAGAATGACTTGCATGGGTGAGTTTAGGGTTAAAATCACTTATATAGGGGTCCTAGGCTTGGGTAAAACGACATAGCCTTGATTTAATTAAATCTGGAAAAGACCTAAAAACCCCTTAACTAAACTCTGCTAAACCACCTTCAGGAGGGGCTCCACGAGCCATAATGCCAATCGTGGTACTAGACCAGTGGTTTGGCAAACCACCCCTCAAACTCATCTTTTCTTACGAACCTCTCCACGACCCGTCAATGCCTTTACGAGCCGTCAAGTGGCTCGTGGAAGGGTCTCACCATAGGTAGCCTCTTGGGATCTCACTGCCTCACCTTCACGGGCAGCACCACGAGCCTTCATGATGCTTGTGGGAGGTAAGCTTCCCTTTGCTAGCTACTTTTAAGGTCCACGAGCCGTGGTGTCCTTCACGATCCACGTGGCCCTTTGTAGAGGGTACCAAGGCTCAAATCAAGGTTTGTGACCTCCAATTTGGTCCCTTGCTTAGACTACTAGGTTCCGAGGTGTTATAAAAACCCTAACTCAAGCCTATATAAAGAGGTATTCATAAGACCAGAATAGAGAACACAAATACACAGATAAATACATAGAGAATCCTTGCTCTTCAGTGGTGATCTGCAAGTCTTCCGCATACAAAGAAGTCTTCGCTCCAAGTATTGAGCCGTGAGTATTCCATCAAATCAATAATAGTTGTAAAGAGAAGAATCAGGGGATTACATATCTTTTCTTAAATATTTTATAAAGATTGTAACCTTCGCATAAATTCAATTTCAAATATTGTTGTTTGCTTGCTATTTTCCTTTTTTGTTCACTGTATTTCAGGATTGAAACTGCACGCCCAGTGGGAAAATCTTTACCTCTCATATTTTCTCTTCAAAAATCAAAGTTCAAGAACATTGAGATGGATTCCAAGAAGATCAACTCAAAATCTGCATCTGCATTGAAATCTGTATTTGCATCAAAATTTGTATCTGTATCAAAATCTGCATTTGCATCCGTATCTGCATCTGCAAAAACTGATGGATCCAAATTCTACATCGCTGTGGAAAACATCCTTGATGTTAATGCGGGAAGCATGAGACCTATCACAAGGAACCAATCCAAACTGGTGGGACAACAAGCCTCACGAGTGCCGGCCCAATATGCTATTGTCTTTGGTTTGTCTAAAAAATATGTGAAGTCTTCTGCAAAATCCACAAATGAAGACATCGCCAAAATGGCCGAGAGGGTTCTTGCCCAATTGAGCCTATCTACATACAAAAAACCCTCCGCTTCGGTCGACAATGATGTCTTAAGCACGGGATCTACCCCACATAACATGTTTGAATCTCATGTTTGGGAAAATCAATGCTATTCTCCATCACCTACTATGGTAATGCACGTTATGGTGACTAACGCTTCATCTGTAGAATACAATTTATGAGCTTAACAAGATCTATTGAAGGCTTGACCAAGTATGTTCAAGATCAAGATGCTCGAATTGTTAAGCTAACTGATAGGGTGGAGGGCATGATGGATGACTTGGATGAAGAATCAAGTCATGCACCCGAAAAACGTCTGCAAGTACAAGATATGGTCGATCGCCCCATAAAACAAGTGGAGCATGCTAAAAAGATTTAAGTTTCCTCTGAAAGAACAATCCCGATCAACCAAATCAAGGAGTTCATCATTGGGACCATTAAAGACAAGTAAGAGGTTGCTACAAAATACTCCTAGACATATGCAAGGCCATACACTGCAAGGATTGATAGCTTGAAAATTCATACCGGTTATCAACCTACAAAATTTCAGCAGTTTGATGGTAAGGGAAGCCCAAAGCAACATGTACACTTCACTGAATCCTACAACAATGCTGGAACATACAATGATTACCTCGTCAAATAATTTGGCTGCTCTTTTAAGGGAAATGCTTTCGATTGGTACATGGACCTTAAGTCTGGTTCCATTGATAGTTGGGAACAAATGGAGCAAGAATTTCTCAACTACTTATGTTTTTTATTTTGTTACAAACACACGGCAGCGAAATGAAGAGCCGGTCTTTGACTTTATCAACCGATGGAGGCATGTAAGTGTGAACTATAAATATAGACTTAGTGAAGCTTCTGACACATAAATGTGCATTCAAGGTATGCATTGGGGTCTCTGCTATATTTTGCAAGGAAAAAAAACCTAAAACTTTTGAAGAATTGGCCACTCGCGCTCATGATATAGAGTTAAGCATGTCGTCGGTTGAAACTAAAACGCCACCTGTCTAGGAACTCTACAAAGGTAAAGAAAGGTAAGGATTCAAGAAAGTGGGAAAATATTTGTTAAGGACTGGAAACAAAGAATCCATGAACATCAATGGTTCTCATGTGAAATTCACCACAAAGGTGGGCAATATGAAGAGCACAAAAGCAACTTCTTTTGAAGGAAGGACAAATCAAAATCTCACCTTGAAGGAAATGCAGCGGACGGACTACCCATTTCTTAACTCGGATGTTTCCGAAATCTTTGATGAACTCCTTGAGATGAAACTTTTTGAGTTAACAAGGATGAAATAACCAAATGAAGTAGGGAGGAATGATGTTCTAAAATACTGAAAATATCACTATTTGGTTAGCCACCCTATCGAGAAATGCTTCATCTTCATGGATAAAATCATGGACATAGCTTTCAAAGGGAAGATTGAACTTGAATATAACAAAATTGAGTTTAAGTCAAGTCAGTTTTGCTTCTTACTTACCCAATCCGATCATGACCTGCAATTTTGTTGAAGAAAATAAGGAGCAAGACATTCCAAACATTAATCAGACAAAAATGATTAAGTTTGTAGACTTTGAGTCCATTGATGTAAACAATTTGTTGTCTCTTCATATACTAACTGATGTTGCTTCCGTAGAACAAGGATCAACAAGAGAAGATAAAGACCCAACAGATGATCTTGAAAATTGGGGTTGGAGTTTCGTGACTCACCGTAAACAACGAAAAGTGAGTTCGCACAAGGAGTCAACAAAACAACACATTAGGGAAAAGATGGTAAGGAGACCCAAAACCAAAGTTTCTATTGTGCATTCAAAGAAGGGTTGACCTTTCCTGTAAGGCAAATTGGTATGATGAAGTCATCAACAAAATTACTTGGGAAGTCTATGGCTTCTAAGTCATTACTTTACGGAAAATTTGTGGCCCCTAAGTTATCTTAATATGAATCACTCCCAATGAAGTGTACAGAAGAAGGTTTTGATCCTAATGCTTATAGACTACTAGCAAAGGCTGGATTCAATCCTAACGAATAATCAAAATTGGGAAAGTTCCCTTAGAACCTGCTATGAGGCAACAATGTGAAGGGGTGGGTTACAAACAAACCCCCACCTATCTGTATTTCCATAAAAAGGGTAAGCAACAACTACATCACCGCGGAAGATGAATCTTCTTCTTCTAACAAATGGTATATTGTCTTCGATCGAACTGGAAGCTCAATGAAGAGGATTTCTACATTTAAGAGGTTAGGGCCATTGAGGAAGAAAAACAAGGTTTGGAGAAACAACAAGAGTATGCAAGCTTCTACTTTACCCAAATCTCAAAATGTTCTTAAAGACTTCCAAAGTCTGATCCCTTCTAGAATAAGGCGGCAGACGAACATTATGGTCTCATGTGGAGAAGTATTAAAGGCAAAGTCGCATGTTGTGGTGTACACCAATCAACGTGATGAAGATGAAGAAAGTGTTAACTCATCATATCATGTCACTACACAAAATGAAAGGCATGTTTTTTCTCTTATTAAAATTAATGGAGAGTTGGCTAATGGTTCATGGTGTTACCATATATCTTTCAATGATGGAGAACCTCAAGAAGATGAAGATGCTAAAGATGTGCCACCCGAACTTAAAGCAGGAGTAAAGGCAATGGTTGATGCATTGAAAGATCCAAAACCCACTTATGTGAATGCTTCACTAGCAAGTGATGAGGAAAGGGCATACATTGACTTACTCAAAGATTATAAAGATGTATTTATATGGAGTTACAAAGAAATGACTGGATTAGACTCGAAGGTAGCAGTTTATCATCTTGCTGTGAAAAATGGTGCACATCTTATCAAGCAAGCTCAACGACGTTTTAATCTTGAATTGTCTCCCATGATCAAAACTGAACTTAACAAGCTTATTGAGGCTGAGTTTATCCATGAAGTTAAGTACCCCACATGGGTTTCAAGTATTGTCCCCATGAGGAAGAAGAATGGGAAAATTTGAGTTTGCGTTGACTTCAAGGATCTCAATAATACATGTCCCAAAGATGAATTTCCACTTCTTATCCCTGAGCTTTTGATTGATCCCACTACTGGGTATGAGGCGATGCCTTTTAAGGATTGTTCATTCGGCAACAATCAGATCCCCGTGTCACCAAAGGGTGAAGAGTTGACCGCATTCCACACTCCTAAGTGTTTTTTTTGCTACAAAGTAATGTCTTTTGGTTTGAACAACGCAAGAGTAACATACCAAAGAGCTATGAAAAACATCTTTGATAACATTCTTCACAAAAATATTAAATGGTACGTTGATGATTTAGTAGTGAAATCAAGGAAAAAGAGTGATCAATTGCAAGACTTGAGGGTGGTGTTTGATCTACTACAAAGGTATCAACATAGAATGATTCCTTTGAAATGTGCATTTGGAGTTACCTTTGGAAAATTCCTTGGCTTCATTGTACGACATCGAGGAATAGAAATTGATCAAGCAAAAATAGATGTAATTCTGAAGATGGTTGTGCCAAGAAACATCTATGAATTGAAGAGTCTACAAGGGAAGATAGCATATATTAGGAAATTCATCTTGAATCTAGCAGGAAAGTGTCAACCATTCAGTTGTCTTATGAAAAAGGGCACTCTTTTCAAATGGGACCAAGCCTGTAGTAATGTCTTCGAGAGGCTCATATTCCTGGAAAGCCATTGATACTTTACATATCAGATCAATAAAGATTAGTGGGAGCACTCTTAGCCCAAGAGAATGGCGAATGGAAAGAAAATTCCCTTTACTATTTAAGTAGAAAGGTGACACCAATTGAGTTGAAGTACTTGCCGATCGAAAAGCTATGTTTGGCCTTAGTCTTCTCAATTCAGAAGATGAAATACTACTTTCAAGCTCACGTCGTCCGCCTTGTTTCTTAAGCAAACCCCCATCAAATTTGTGATGTCAAAACATATCCTCAATGATCGACTAGCAAGATGGTATCTCCAGTTTCTCAACAATTTGAAATTGTGTATGTTCTTAAAAAGGTTGTGAAAGGGCAATCATTGGTAGCCTTCTTAGCTAACCATCCAATACCTGATGATTGGAAACTCACCGATGAACTACCTAATGAGGACGCCATGGTCATTGAAATTCAACCACCTTAGAAGATGAATTTTGATGGGGACCTCACATCGTGAAAGAGCCGGCGCTGGAGTGATATTCGTCACTCCTCAAGAGGAGATCTTTCCATATTCCTTCACCTTAACACAATGTTGCTCCAATATTATTGTATAATATCAAGCCTTAATACTTGGGCTTGAAATGATGGTTGATATGAAGAAATTGTAATTACAAGTTTTCGGAGACTCCGAATTAGTAATCAATCAAATATTGGGTAGCTATGAAGTCAAAAGGATAGAAATTTGTCTCTATCATGACTATGCACAAAAATTGATTAGATGTTCAAGCTTGCTTTCTTCATCCGCATCCGGTGGTACTATCCATTTTTGGTAGATAGTGATTTGTGCTTGGTCAGGCAGGGTTAAAGTTGAAGCCAAAGCAGCTAGGGCATCAACTTTCTTATTCTCCTTTCTTGGAACATGTTGAAGAGTTACATCTCCGAGCCATATAATCAAACCTGAAATACAGCAAACAGGAAAGAAAAATAGCAAGAAAACAACAGTATTTGAAATTGCATTTATGTGAAGGTTACAATCTTTAGTAAATCTTTAAGAAAAGATATGTAATCCTCTGATTCTTCTCTTCACAATTGTTCTTGATTTGATGAAATACTCGCGGCTCAACACTTGGAGCGAAGACTTCTTTGTATGTGGAAGACTCGCAGATCACCACTGAAGAGTAAGGATTCTTTATGTTTTTCTCAGGGTATTTGTGTTTGCTTTTCTGGTCTTATGAAGACCTCTTTATATAGGCTTAAGCTATGATTTTAGGGGCATTTTGGTCTGAGTAATTTTGACCGTTGGGCTTGAAGAACATGAGTTGGGCTCATCTTGTCAATTAATGGACTGGCCCAAATGTAATTTGGACTTAATTTAAATCATATAATTTTGACTTAAATATTAATCCCTTTATTAACCAATAATTTGACTTGGTTAACATATCATGAATTTAAGATTTAATCCAAATTTACTATGGATTTATCAATAAAACTTCACTGTCAACAAATGCCCCTTGATTCGAGGCTTATTGGGGTGCTCGATTTGTCGAACTTGTAAAGACAACCCTTGAAATATTTGTGAAGCAAATATTTTTTTTTCGTAGTTGATCTTTCACGAAACATTTGAAGCTTCATGAGAAATGATTATGCCGATATGTTGAGGTCAACATTTACCAGAGTCTTCATGAAAACATTCTCTAATTTGTAAGAGATTATTTGATTTTCAGTTGTTTACCTACTCATTTTTGACTTGAAGTGTTTCGAGCTCATGAAGACTTATCGCATGACATTTATTCATAGTTTGGTAATTTCATTTGGGTCATCAACTACAAAATGACCGTTAATTTGATGAGCAAGGATTGTGTCTGCAAGCTTGACTTGGTGATACAAAGCTTGTGATTTCGACGCAAATTTTAGGTGTTGCTTTCTTTGGGGTTGAATGCCCTGCCGGTTTTTTTTTTTGGCCCAATGACTTGAATAAAACGTAAGGAATTCAAATTCTCATTACGCGAGTCTATCCTCATTCGGGGATTTTTTTTACTCTCGATGTTAGTTTCCAAGAAAACTTTACCATAATTTGGTCTCTATGAAATTTCCATAACTTGACTTCAATGGAAAAAATTTCATAATTTGATTCCTATTGAAACTTACCATAATTTGGTTCCTATGGAATTTCCATAATTTGATTCCTATTGAAACTTAGCATAATTTGGTTCCTATGGAATTTTAATAACTTGATTCCTATGGAAACTTACCATAATTTGGTTCCTATGGAATAATTTGATTCCTATGGAAACTTACCATAATTTAGTTCCGATGGAATTTCCATAGCTTGATTCCTATGGAAAATTTCCATGATTTAATTCCTATGAAAACTTAGCATAATTTCCATAATTTGTAGGAACTAAACTTTCCATCATTATAATTTTCCATAATTTGTAGGAATCAAAGTGATGTCTCCGTATTTTGAAATCTATATATACCCACATTCTCCTGGTGATTGTATATTGCATTGTCGCATCATTAAGTTCGATTGAGTCCTTCTCTCAAGTAAGTTCTTTTCCCAACTCTGATTTTCGTCACTCTTTTTCAGCTCAGTGCGACTTTGGTAGAAAATTCATACCTCATTGTAGGAATATTGAAATCGTGATCTGTTTGATTTTCCAGAAACTGGACTCAGAGCTACAACATATCCAAAAATCGCGATAAAAAAACTCTCAAATTTGCTCAGGTGGTTTTTTGAACTCAGCCTAAAATTCTGATGAACTAAATGCATTAGCTTTGTGCGACTTCGCGAAAAAATCATATCTCGACGTAAGAATAACTAAATCACAAGCGGTTTGCGGTGTTGGAAAGTAAATTCATAGGGCTACACGATTAGATTGCATCTGTGTTGATTCAGTTTTCTATTTGAAATCAACCTTTTACCAACCAAAAAAAATTGAGGTTACCACCTTTGCTTTGGACATGTTCTTACGAATCTAAATTTTTTCTTTACTTTGGACATGTTCTTATGAATCTAAACTTTTTCCTTTTGATTATTTCTTTTTTGCAGCTTTTGGATAGAGAAATACGACTTCAATCCCGCAGCATGATGCACTTCCATGACCGAGATTCTCCGCATCCTCTTCTTGAAATAGTGGGTGACGACCAACAAAATCCAAATGTCAAAGTTCTACTTTTAGAGGTTCACCCTCCGGATATCGGCGTCTTTTCCTTTGTTAGTGGGACATATGATGAATCTCTTCTCCTTAAAGAATGGTCAAAAATGGATACCAAAGATGTCATGAGAAACTTCTCGAGCAAGGCTATTCGCATGAAAGTTCCTTTACTGAAATTCGCAATTCATCATGATGTAGTATCTTCCAAATCTTCTCATTCTAATGGAAGTTTCAACAATTAGAGTGTTCCCTCTTCTAACTTTGGCAATGTCTGCTACACACCTGGTTACTGATAATGGGTAGAGGATGTGTTGCCCCGCCATAAGGAGATTTTGGAGCTCATCAAGGTTTATGATACTGTATATACTTCTTTGTTGAAATACGACTATGACGACAATGCACTCTATGCTTTTTGTGAACTTTGGCGCCCATCTACCAACACACTTTCTACTTTCATTGGAGAGATGTCCATATCACGTTGGGACTTATAGCTATTGGAGGTCTCCCTATACAAGGGCACTTTTATGACGAAGTCGTTCCCTCGTCGAAAGAATTGACGTAAATTGATACTTAAACAGAATTGTTTTATTCCAGAGTGAAACTGGGAATCCTCGGGACACGAACGAAGGGTAAATCTAGACCAAACTCGACATTCCAAAGCTAACCGCGATGATGAAATTCTCATCCAAGCACATTTTCTCAAAATGTTGACTAAAGTCAAACCTAGGTTTAAACTTTAAAGTTAAAACACCTAATCGCACTGACTCACACTAAAAACATTGGGAGTCATACCGACCATGCTACTAGCCTAAAATGACCCTTTCAGAGCTGATGGAATTCTTAGAATTGGATTCAGATGTCATCTTCTTAAACTTTTGATCGAAAATAATCGTTCAAGGTTCATAAGCTCCAAAAACACTAAAACTTGCACAATAACCAACCGATGACCAAGTGACCAAACTATCAGTTCCAGCAAGTTGTAAATGACTTAGGGTCACTACAGGAACGCTCTAAACTACACAAAGAAGCCAAAACATAGAAATAACCAAGAGGGTCATTATAGTAGTAAAGGGAATTTTCTTTCCCTTCGCCATTCTCTTGGGCTAAGAGTGCTCCTACTGATCTTTCTTGAGCTGATATGTAAAGTATCAATGGATTTCTAGAAAAGGAGTTGCAAAAACTGGAGTTTTTGTCAAGTAGGACTTAATGCTCTCAAAGGCATTACTACAGGCTTGGTCCTATTCGAAAAGAGTGCCCTTCTTTATAAGATGACTGAATGGTTGACACTTTCCTACTAGATTCTAGATGAATCTCCTAAGATATGTTAGCTTCTCTTGCAGACTTTTCAATTCATGGATGTTTCTTGGCTTGACCATCTTCATAATTGTATTTATTTTTACTTGATCAATTTTTATTCCTCAATGTTGTACAATGAAGCCAAGGAATTTTCCAGAGGTAACTCCAAATGGACATTTCAAAGGATTCATTCTAAGTTGATACCTTCGTAGTAGATCAAACACCATATGAAGTCTTGCAAGTGATCACTCTTTTTCCTTGATTTCACTACTAAATCATCAACGTATCATCCCAACATTTTTGTGAAGAATGTTATCAAAGATGTTTTGCATAGATCTTTGGTATGTTGCTCCTGCGTTCTTCAAACCAAAAGGCATTACCTTGTAGCAATAAATACCCTTAGGAGTGCGGAATGCAGTCAAATCTTTATCCTTTGGTGACATGTTGATCTGATTGTAGCCGGATGAACATCCAAAAATACATTGCCTCATACCTAGTAGTGACATCAATAATAAGCTCAGGGATAGAAAGTGGAAATTCATCTTTGGGACATGCATTGTTGAGATCCCTGAAGTTAATGCAAACTCGAATTTGCCCATTCTTCTTCCTCATGGGGGAAATACTTGAAACCCATGTGGGGTACTTAACTTCATTGATAAATACAACCTTAATAAGCTTGTTAACTTCAGTTTTGATCACGGGAACCAATTCAGGCCTAAAACATCGTTGAGCTTGCTTGATATGACGAGCACCATTTTACACAGCAAGATAATGAACTCCTACCTTTGGGTCTAATCTAGGCATTTCTTTGTAACTCTAGGAAAATACATCTTTATACTCTTTGAGTAATTCAATGTAGTCCTTTTCCTCACCACTTGCTAGTGAAACATTTACATAAGTGGATTTTTTATCTTCATCAGTTTCAAGGTTGATTTCTTTTAATTCATCAATTGTCGCCTTTATTCCTTCTTCAAGTTCAGGTGGCGTATCCTTAATATCTTCATATTCTTGAGGTTCTCATTCGTTGAAAGATATATGGTAGCACCATAACATTCTCCAACTCTCCATCAATTTTAATTGGAGAAAAAACACGCATTTCATATTGTGTAGTGACATGATATGAAGAGCCAACACTTTTTTCATCATGTTGCTTGGTGTAGACCACAACATGTGATGTTGCCTTTATTACTTCTCCATATGAGACCATAACGTTTTTTTGCCACCTCATTCTAGAAGGGATCAGACTTTGGAAGTCTTTAAGAGCATTTTAACATTTAGGTAAAGCAGAGGCTTCCATAATCTTGTTGTTTCTTCAAACCTTGTTTTTCTTCCTCAATGGCCCTAACCTATCAAATATGGAAATTCTCTTCATTGAGCTTCCAAGTCGACCGAAGACAAAAAACCTTTTGTTAGAACTAGCAGACTCATCTTCCGCAGTGATGTAGTTTTTTCTTACCTTTTTTTTATAGAAATAAGGATAGGTGGAGGTTGTTTGTAACCCACCCCTTCACAATGTTGCCTCATAGAAGGTTCTGACAGAAGCTTTCCCAATTTTAATGGTTCGTTAAGATATAATCCAGCATTTGCTAATAGTCTATAAACATTAGGATCGAAACCTTTTTCTGTACATTTCATTGGGAGTGCTTCATAATGGGATGACTTAGTGGCCGCAAATTTTCTATAAAGTAATGACAGCCATAGACTTCCCTAGTAATTTTATGGATAACTTCATCATATCAATTTTCCTTATAGGAAAGGTCAACCCTTCTAGTGCATTTTCTCGCAGCTTGAGAGAGTGTCCTTCATGACTTTGGATCATCTATTGGTGATGAACATGATGGAGTTTCAACTTCAGGAGATGACTTAGGAGCATCTTTTGGTGATGGACATAATGGAGTTGCATCTTTTGCTTCCTTCTCATCGACATTACAACATAGAGCTTTTGTGTCATCGCATGTGAACTTCATGTAAAACAACTTGGCAAATATTATCCTAATGTAATTGATCGATGCAACTCTTGGTTGTGGTGCACCTTTATTTCCTCCTTCTTTTAATGCACAATCAAAGCTTTGGTTTTGGGTCTCCTTACCATCTTTTCCTTAATGTGTTGCATTGTTGACTCCTCGTGCGAACTCAGTTTTTGGTGTTTACGACGAGTCACGAGAGTCCAACCCCAATCATCAAGATAATATATTGGGTCTTCATCTTCTTGTTGATCCTTCTCCTACAGAAGCCACATCACTTAATATAGGAAGATACAACAAATTATTTAGATCAATGGGCTCAAAGTCTCCAAACTTAATCATTTTTGTCTAATTAATGTTTGGAATGTCTTGCTCCCTATTTCCTTGAACAAAATTACAGGTCATGACCATAATAGGTAAGTCATAAGCAACACTGACTTGATTTTAACTCAATTTCTCATCTTCAAGTTCAACCTTCCCTTCGTGAGCTAAGTCCATGATTTTATCCTTGAAGAAGCATTTCTCGATAGGGTAGTCAACCAACCGGTGATATTTGTAGTATTTTGGATCATCACTACTCCCTTCTTCATTTGGTCATTTCATCTTTGGTGACTCAAAAACTTTTATCTCAAGGAGTTCATCAAAGATTACGAAAACATCCGAGTCAAGAAATGGGCAGTCCTTCCGCTGCATTTCCTTCAAGATGAGCTTTTGATTTGTCCTTACTTCAAAAGAAGTTGTTTTTGCGCTCTGCGTATTACCCATCTTTGTGGTGAATTTCACATGAGAAGTAATGACGTTCATGTATTCTTCGTTGTTAGTCTTTGACAAATATTTTTCCATTTTCTTGAATTCTTGCCGTTCTTTACCTTTGTGGAGTTCGTGGACAGGTGGTGTTTTAGTTCCAACCATCGACATGCTTAACTCCACATCATGAGCGTGAGTGACCAATTCTTCAAAAGTTTTAGGTTTTATGCCTCGCAAAATATAGCAAAGACCCTAATGTAAACCTTGAATGCATATTTCTATGCCTGAAGCTTCACTAAGTCTATCTTTACAGTTCAGACTTTCATGCCTCCATTGGCTCTTCATTTCACTACCGTGTGTTTGTAACTTCCACCATGCTTACGGTACGTCTTGTGCTATAGAAGCTGTTGAGAAATTCTTGCTCCATTTGTTCCCAACTATCAATGGAACCAGACTCAAGGTCCGTGTACGAATTGAAAGCATTGCCCTTAAGGGAGCGGACAAATTGTTTGATGAGGTAATCACCGTATGTTCCAACATTGTTGCAGGTTTCAATGAAGTGTCCCACATGTTGCTTTCGGCTTCCCTTACCATTGAACTGTTGAAATTTTGGAGGTTGATAATCGACGGGCATTTTCAAGCTATCAATCCTTGCAGTGTATGGCCTTGCATATGTCAAGGAGGATTTTGTAGCAACCTTGTACTTGTCTTTAATGGTCCCCACGATGAAATCCTTAATTTGCTTGATCGGGATCGTTCCTTCAGAGGAAACTTGGATCTCTTTAGCATGTTTCACTTGCTTTGTGGAGCAATTGACCGTCTCTTGTACTTGCGTACGTTTTCCAGGTGCATGACTTGATTTTTCATCCATCATGCCCTCCATCCTATCAGTTAGCTTAACAATTCGAGCATTTTGATCTTAAGCATACTTGGTCAAGCCTTCAATAGCACTTGTCAAGCTCACAAGTTGTTCTTTTATGAATGAAGTGTTAGTCCCTATCACGTGCATTACCATAGTAGGTGATGGAGAATAACATTGATTTTCCCAAACATGAGATGTAAACATGTTATGTGGGGTCGATCCCGTGTTGAAGACATCATTGTCGGCCAAAGAGAAGGGTTTTTTATATGTAGATAGGCACAATTAGGCAAGAACCCTCTCGACCATTTCAACGATGTCTTCTCTTGAAAATTTTGCAGGAGACTTCACATGTTTTGGAGACAAACCAAAGGCAATAGCAGATTCGGACGACACTTGTGAGGCTTGTTGTCCCAAAAAATTGGCTTGGTTTCTTATGATAGGTTTCATGCTTCCCACAGTAACAACAATGATGTTTTCCATAGTGATGCAGAATTTGGATCCATCAGTTTTTGCAGATACAGATGTAGATGTGAATCCTGATGCAGATATAGATGCAGATGCGGATTTTGATGCAAATGCAGAGTTCAATGCAGATGTAGATTTTGAGTTGATCTTCTTGGAAGTCATCTCAGTGTTCTTGAACTTTGATTTTTGAAGAGAAAATATGAGAGGTAAAGATTGTGCATTCAAAGAAGTAGGAAATAAAGGTGCACCACTACCAAGAGTTTCGTTGACCAATTACATTAGGAGAATATTTGCCAAGTTTGTTTTACATCAAGTTCACATGCGATGGCACAAAAGCTCTATGTTGTAATGTAGATGAGAAGGAAGCGAAAGATGCAACTCCATCTTGCCCATCACCAAAAGATGCTTCAAAGTCATCTCCTGAAGTGAAAACTCCATCATGTCCATCACCAAAAGATGCTCCAAAGTCATCTCCTGAAGTCGAAAATGCATGTATGGCCAAAATCACATTCTCTAATGATGATCTTCTGTTTGGTGACACACTTCATAATCGCCCTTTATTCATGGTTGGTTTTACACGTGAGAAAAGGGTGAACAGAATCCTAGTCGATGGAGGATCTAGAATTAACATCCTTCCAATTCGCATAATGAAAGAACTTTTGATATCAACAACAGATCTTATTGAAAGTTGCTTGATGGTCCACTGATTCAATCAAGGAGGACAAAGGGCCATAGGGACCATCAAAATAGACCTCACCATCAGAGAGTTGCAGTCAAGCGTGTGGTTACATGTAATTGATGCAAAGACTTCATATAACATTTTGCTTGGTAGGCCGTGGGTACATGAGAACAAAGTAATCCCATCTACCTACCACCCATGTTTGAAGTATTATGAGGATGGAGTTGAAAAAAGGATTATTGCAGATGATAATCCATTCAATGAAGTTGAATCACACTTTGCTGACGCGAAGTTTTTCTTGAAGAAATATGCCATAAAAGTTGATGACATTGCATCCGAAGATGTCGAACTCCTTAACATTGGCTAAGGTAGTTGTCGGTAAGACAAAAGTTGCAAACAAGGAAGATCAAAAGCTTGGCAATCCAAACAAGATGCCTAACGTGAATGATGCTTTTTCTAGTAAAAAGGTGACACCCATTCTATGTTATGTCCCAAAGGCAAATAGGACGAAGGACACTCTCTCAAGTTGCGCATTATTACTAATCCTTTGACATGTGATGTGATCTCATATATTTACTACTCCTATTTCTTATAACTTGACGCTCTGCAGGGTATAAATTTGTAAGATAAGATGACATTCATTGGACATTGCATTCATATAGTACTGAACTCATCATTTGTAGCCCAAAAAAATAGACAAGCCTCATGAACTCGGAGTTTCTGTTAATTCCACATTCACTATACTTGAATAATTGATGTAATTAAATTAAGTTACACAATTTATTTGGATTAAATCTGTATTTAAAATATAGTTCAAATTATTTTTAATCCTATGAAATTTAAATCCCTACATATATATTACTTCACCAAATTTGTTCAAGAATTTTCAACACTCGTATAATATTTCTCAAACGGCCGAATACATTACATCTTTTTATTAATAAAAACAAAAGTCCATTTATGCATAAACAGAATAATCATCATCCTCATGATCCATCAACTTCCAAGATCCATCATCTTGTTGTACCATTCCATTATTCTTCTCAACCCACCAACAAGTTGGCACACAATATTCATCCTTCAATGCATTTAAATGCTTATTAACGAGTGAAATATCGCGTCGTACTTCAAGCTTAAATCCACCATTAGCCCCTTGATATCCAGCAACTCCATGCATGTGAGCTTCTAAGCTATGCCAACTTCTTATATCTCCAGGTACTTTTAAATACTTCGATTTTGTTGTATCAATAGCTAGTTCAACTCCGATTTCTGAGTAGTCTATCAAGGGATAATTTGGAATTATGTCAAGGCAATTTGTAACGCGTAAAATTCTAAGATTTTCTAGCTTAGAAAATGCATTCACGAAACTTGAATCTCCCACTCGTGGACTTGCAAATAAAATCGCTGTCACTAGACATCCATTGTTGAATCCATTCACAACTATGTCAATTGCGTTAAGCGTTCCAACTGCTGCTCCCATGCTATGACCTGTTATTGTTATGCTCATTTTTTCACTTTTGTATTCTTCTACCAATCTCTTTACTTCCTCAACCACCTAATAACAAATTCATGTGAGCAATTGAACATATTCATCAAAATGTTGAGAGTATTTGAGGTCATGAATATTTACCTGGTCTCTGACACTTGTGTTATTGAAGGGTGATCGTGGATCATCTGAAGTATAAATAGAGTACCAGCCTCGATGTATTTGAGGGTCAGTGTTACCTCTAAAGATTTCAGGTGCTGAAACTTGAAAAAAATCAAGATCATTTACCCAATCCAAAGTTTGAACAGTTCCTCTCCAAGAAATAAGAATTTCTCTTCTTCCTAATGCTATTTTTCCCTCATCTGTACACACCGCAATAAAACCTATCCAATTTGATTCCTTGCTCCATGACTCCCTTGACAATGATTTTACGATAAACGCTTCAGGTACCTGGATGGATGGAGTAATTAAAAACTACTACTACTTGTTAAATCTTCTTTTAAATTATGCAAACATATATATAAATATAACCTGAATTGAAGATGTTGCATACAAATATTTTGTTATGCGATACTTGCTGAGATTGTCTTTGTTGAGCCCTACTTTTGTAAAGAAGTGATTCTTGGAATATCGATTATTCCCTGCATTTTTGGAAGCCTTGTTAGAATTGAAGTTGTCATAACTTGCTTGAGCCATTTCTCCATAGTGAATGATATATCGACGTAGATCGTAGTCTAAAGGATCCAGAAGGCCTTCCCAGTTGTTCTTCCCACTAAGAAGCATCCATCTTTTTACTATACTATCCGTCTTCTCCGTGCTTTTCTTCATCTTTCTTTTAAACCAGTTCCTCATCAAACCTTATTGTCTTTGGCTTCTTGATATAAACAAGTGATATATCGTGGGCTTTTAATATGAACCCTCAGTTGGAATGTTGTTTTATTTCCTCAGACAAACTACAGTAGGTCACCGTAAAATGTATGAGATTTAATTAAAGCAACCTGTTGAGCACATATATACGTGAAATATTGTACAAAATTATACCAAATTCTGAACCATAATTCATCAAGAACTTATTCTATGTTTTGTAGTTGCTTCTCTATTACTCCAAATTGAAATCGTTAAAATATACTCCCTCTATCTCAATTTATATGTCTTACTTTTCTTTTTAGTCAGTCCTAATGAGAATGACACATTTTTATATTAAGTAATAATTTAACTTTAAAATGTCAATTTTACCCCTACTGATTTATAGTTCCACAAATTTCTATCATTCATTTTAAAAGTTTATTTCTTTATTAAACTTCATGTCGAGTCAAAATAGCTCACATTTGAACAAAGGAAGTAGTAATATAATGGGAAGGTGGCGCTCCTTGTACTCAAAGCTGCGGCACCACTGTATCACTTAGCTTCTAAAATAGGAATGTCCTTGCTTTACAGCAAAAATAATAAGAAAGCAATATAAGGAATAAAGATAGTGATTGCATGTTAGACAAGGCAACTACTGCTATTCATGAATATTATTGGCTCCATGGTTTCCATATTAGATGCTCCAAATTGGAATAATTATCTTTAGATCCTTTGCTTACATACTATTATCAAGGATTAGGGATGGTAATGGAACAGTTGCGGAGTTGCGGGGTGGGTTGAGCTTTAATTCACAAAAAAAATTCAACCTGCTTAGTAAAAATGTCAGATTTTAATCTGCTCAGCACCAATTTTCATAAACTCACTTCATCCCGACCCACATGGAGAAAAATATTATTTTTAGCATAAAATTATCCATTTCAATTAGTATTTTACTAATTACGACTATTATAATATTAAAATTTGATGAAACAAAAATTTACAACCTCAAAAGTTGTGAATCTAAAAATCTTTATTTTTATGCATTATGTTGAGTCATAGCATTGTTATTTAATTTATAAATTATATTTTCATAAGAATACAATTTTAGTTCTGGTAATAATATAAGAACTTTTAAATTTTAAATTTGAGATAATCAATTGTGATTTTCTTATTTAATCTAAAAAAAGTGGAATAGAAATATTTAAGGGGAGATCTTTCTCTTTTTTGGTATGAAAAAGAAAGATTTTCTTAATATAGTTAATATTCTTATAATTTGCATTCTAACTGTGTAACGTTTAGCGAGAAAATGATTAAAATAGTTGTTCATCTATAGGGGTTAAATTATTTTGGTTCTTTATATATCATCTTATTCAAATAGTCCTTAATGTATATAAAAAGAGTATCAATTTGAACCTTAATCTTAAAAATTAACTGAAAAATAAAAAAGCTTAAACTTAACAGTGGGTCCCACATTTGTTGGACCCTTTCTTCTGCCATCTCTTCTTCTCCATCTTCTTTCTTCCACCATTTTTTCTCTAATTTCCAATTGATTTATTCTTTTGTTCACAACCATAATCCTCTCTTACATACAAAACATTCTTCAAATTGCAAAAAAAAAAAAAAAAACATTTTTTTGAAATTTGGAGAAACTTTTGTATGTAAGAGAAGATTTTGGCAGTGAATAGAAGAATAAATCAGTTGAAAATGGGAGAAAAAATGGTGGAAGAAAGAAGATAGAGAAGAAGAAATGGCCGAAGAAAGAGGCTAGAAGAAAGGATCCACCAAGTGTGGGACTCACATTTAAGTTTTAAAAGACTTTTTTAATTTTTTAGTTAGTTTTAGTTAGTTTTTTTTAGGGCTAAGGATCAAAATGATACTCTTTTTATATACATCAAGGACTATTTGGATAATGTGATATATATAAATGATCAAAATAATTTAACTCCTATAGATGAAGGACCATTTTGATCATTTTCTCAACGTTTAGCCTTCAGTTATATAATAATATGAAGTAACAATGAAATTATTGCACCCGTCCCCCTTCCTCCCGCACCCGCACAAAATTAAATTCTTTAATTTAGATCCGTTCCACTTCATATCTATTTAAATTCGCTTCGCTTCATTGTCATCCCTACGTATAAGAAAATGAACGATGTTGAGATTACTTTAACAACAGAAATTAGCTAATAAGGTACTTTACCAATGCTATGTAGGAAATTCAATTTTTAAATCTCCAACCAATATAGGATCTTCTATTTTTGTGTTAGGTGAAGGTGCATATTTCTAGCGGTAATAAAATAGATGTCTCAGTAATTCAAGATTAACGTACATCGGGATTAATCTAAGTTGATGGAAAGAATTCAACGTTGAAAAATTATATTATATATATTTCACCAAATTCGATATTTATGATTGCATATGCTAAAATGACCCCCCTTAGCACAATGGAGAATTTTGGCTGAGCAGTGGTGACATTAATATTTAGCTTTAATTTTGTTGGCTTACCTCAGAGGCCACAACTTACCTGCTACAAAAATAAAAGTTTTTATTTTTATTTTTATGTATATAAAATTTTATAAGAGTAAGAAGAGATAATTATTATCTCTAAGTTAATACTATAACAAATTATTAATTTATTTTTAATAAGGAATTCCTTTTCATCCTTAAACAAAAATTATATCATAAAAAGAATATATATCTTTCTTTCGTTGTACGAATTCAAAATATTCATATCAATATTTTATCTATACTACAAGTAGTATATATAATTTATCTTAGGGACAAGGGTTAAAAATATACATATACTTTCATTTATTAGCTAAGTTTCTCATTCGTTATATTATCCCATTAAGAATACCTCCACATGTTTGAAACTTAATTAACAAAGGACTTAAGTCATCCACGTCCCCTTAAAATTGTCTACATAATTCACTTGGATACTTCAATTAGAACTCGTACCTATTAAACACTTTAATATTAAAAAATATTTATCTATTAAATATTAAATGATAACTAGCTTTAAAAATATTGTGTGGGTAATTAGCACACATTATCTTGACAAAATCACTAATAGAATTATGACAAGTGGCGGCCTAAATTTTTAATGTTAAAAAATGGAAAATATTTTTCCAGCCTTTAATAATCTAGAAAATTAAACTGACAAAAAGAATAAAAAAGAAAATCTCCCTCGCCCCTCTCCTCCCACGCCACCTAACCCATTGCCCTTTCTTCTTCATCTTCTTCCATGTCACTCCACCATCGATTCCTCAGCGACAACAAAAAAAGAAAATATCTCCCCCACCCCAGCCCTAATACCCCACCCAATCCTCTGCTTTTTTTTTTCTTCCCCTGTCGGCTGTCACCCACTATATTCGATACCTTCGGTGATTATTGAGATTTTTGTGAAAATAATTGATGTCAAAAATTACTTCAAAATCGACGACGAAGAGAAATCATAAGTTTATCAATTTTTTACATCATTTTAATAAGTTTAATGAATGGTGATGATTGCTCTATCAAAGTTATTGAAAATAGAGATGCATGAATGTCCGTCAACATTTTAACATCAATTGCCCAATTTTTTTTCTCCTTACGAATTCAATTAGCAGTTTGTTTATTGCGAAGAATGAAAAAAAAACCAAAATAAAAGACAGAGAATTTGAAATGGTGGGTTGAAGAAGAAGAAGAAGACTGGTACATGGATATTGGGGTGGGGTTATTTTCTTTCGATGTGTTAAAAAGAACCAAAATAAGTTTTATCACGAACATCGTTTGCCTTTCTTTTGATGGTCCTGTAACCGAAGAATAATTAATTTTGATGCGTTAATTTTTTTTTAATTAAATTAGTTTTTTCAAAAAAAAATCATTCACACCAGCATTTTGTTTTTAATAGGTACATCTTTTAAATAATTTTAGTGTTAAATAGGTACAAGTAGGTATAAATTTTAATTGAGGTGTACAAGTAAATAATGCGAACAACTTTAAGTAGCCATGAATGACTAAAGCCTTAACAAAATTATCCTTTTCTTTTTTTAAATAGTCTTCCTGTGTATATTTTTTATTTAAAAAACTCATTTCATAACATTATCGTTTTAAAGAACATCTCATTCTTGAAGCTAATCCATGACTACGATTAGAAAACAAATTATTTCTCGAGTTCCAACTTGTCGCAATTTGTTATTTCAGGAAAAAAAAAAGAAAGGTGAAGAACCCATACAGAATTTATAATCGGAAGCAATAACAGTTTATCCAAGTGAAATAGAGGAATTGGGTAGGTGATTTTAGTGGATTAAATTTTATAGTTATTGAAGGATTTCAAGTTAACTAAAGATTGATATATAGAATAATTAATAATAAAAGAAAATCATTAAATCTTTTTATATATTTAATGAATTTCTTAATAATGAGAATTCTGGTGAGGTGGCATGCCACATGACATTAACCTCACCCTCATGTCAGTCATATAGGATCATAAAAGACCCCGGTGGAAAACTATTAATAATAAGGTTAATTTTGTTAAGTTTCAAAACAGTTGGAGTAATTTTAGTCACGAAGGACAAATTTAGTTAATAAATGAAAGTGTAGAGGTATTTTTGATCTTTTTCCTTTATTTTAATCACTCCTTATTTCATGGTATAAACTTCTTATATCTAAGAACCGTGTATTTTAATGGTACAAATATAATTATGAGCAAATTAGATTATCTTCGCTGAACTGATATCCACCTCGAAGTGGAATGTTGTCACCGCTGTACTGATGGTGAGGCCTCTTACCACTATCTTTGTAAGTCCTAAGACACGCCTGCTCCACAGCCCTCACATGACTCACAACCTAGGAAGAGGTAGACCCCGCTAATATCGGATGCTCCGACCCCAACCGAAGTGGCAAGGCCAACCCATCTGATTAACCTCTGACTCAACTCTCTATCTGAAGGAAACAATGTGGGCTAAGCCGGATCCACTCAAGAAATCCCAACACATAGTCAGAAACAAACAACGAACCCTACTGGCACCACTCAATCCAACTCTGCTCTGAGAAGCATCCGCTGCCCCATGAACTGCACCTGTCGTGTACCATAGAAGAAGCTCGGACCTCCAACAACTGAATATCGAGGACCCGAGGTAGTCAATGATCCTTTTGAAGCTTGGGCTGCCCCCAGACTTTAAATGCTGAAGAATGCATTTGAGCTCAAGGTCCATGCCCGACTAAGGCTTTCTAATCCGACCACGTACTGAAACTCTAGTAGGATATGCTGATACTCCATCCACGTCCATTGAATACTTCGTGCTATCCATCTAGGAGAGAGTAAATTCAAAAAACCTCTGCATTTAGATTCAACTACTATCAACAAGACAAGACCTAGTTGTGCCAGGGTCAAAGTACAAGTAGACTATTAGGTGATTTACCTAAATTTGTTGAGATAGAGGTTGCCAATGAAGTTGCATCAACATCTAGTATTTAGAAAGTGAAGGTACAATATGATATGTTACCTAAGTATTGTAAAGAATGCAAAATACAAAGACATGTGGAACAAGAATGTCAGATTTTACATCCAGAATTGAGGAGATATGCGGAGGACAATGAAAACGGTAAAAAAGTAGAAGAGGATGGTAACATTAAAAATAATAAGCAGCCAGTGATTAGAGTTGGAAGACAATTTAAAAGATGACATCGTACTGATAAAAGATTTCCTAGGAGTAAGGGTAATGATGGAGGGGATAAAAACAATGTCGCAGGAGGGGAGGAAGGTGTAATCACTGCTAACACTTTTAATGTATTAGCAAATCACAACACAGATATGGAAGTTCCGCAACAAAGAAATATAGGATGTATAAAGGACATAAATCAGATAAAGCAGTTAAGTACATTAAATGCAGATGAAGAGGAGATAAATACAGAGAAGATTTAAGGAAAGGAAACAAAAATCAAACAGAGGGAAAAAGAGCAGAAAATGTTCAATCATGAGGGGATAAGTAATTATTTTGCAACACTGGACAAAGGGGCAGATGATAAGGGGCAACAAAGTGAAAAGTATGCACAAAAAGGAATATAAAAATCTCACTACTTCTAATACTTCAATGGATAGTAATAATAATGTCAGTGAAAGTGAAATGAAGGAAGCATCTTCAGATGGGCATGTGAACATTGAACATATCACAACTGATGAAGTGGAAGCTCCTATAGAAGAAAATACTAAAGGGATTAATAACGAGAAGCAAATACAGATATGTACAGTTCAGAATGGTCTGACAGATCATACATACAAGAGCAAAATGACAAATGTTATTGATCAGAGACCACTGCAAGTAGTCACAGTAGCAGAAGGTAGATTCCCGCCTGACTTTATACAGAAGCAAGTGTGGCAAATCGAGAGGGATACTAGGCAGGAAAATATGGTGGGTAAGTGGCTGGTGCAGATCAGAAATCACATCCAATGAACATGCCACATGCTCACGTCACACCAAGGCCAGTATAAGGACTCTACAGATACCAAACAAATTTTAGCACTAGAAAATAATGGAAAAGGAGCTGAATACACAAGAGAAGAAGATAAAGAAGAGGAAGACAACAAAAACATCATCAATAAAGTCAGTAAGGAGGCAAGGTTATCTCCCAGAATTTTGCCTAAATCCATAAAGGGTAAAAGTAAGGGAGAAAGCTCAAGCAGCAGCACTCCAACAAGGATACAAGCCAAATGAGGGGTGAAAACAGTATCTCAATGATAGTGAAAGCTCTTTTTTGGAATATTAGATCAGTGAACACACAAAATGCTTTACACATAGTGCAAATATTAAACAGAAAGTTTGATATGATTGCTCTAATGGAACCATTATAATATGCTAAATGTACTTCTAATGAAAGGTTTAGACTTTGGGATGATATTTATTCCATTAGTTACAATTTTTCATTGCCTTGGATTGTGGGTGTATACTTCAATGTACTAAAGGGGGTAGAGGAGAAGATTGGAGGTTTTCCTGTGCATCCTCAAGAATATGAAGATTTTGCCTTCTGCATTAACTCGTGATCTTTCTGATATCAACTTTTCTGGGAGTCCTTTGACTTGGTGGATGACAGAGTAAATGGTGAATGTATTTTTAAAAGGCTGGATAGAGTGGTGGTGAACCAAAGGTTTTCTGATTTATATGGTGACACCAATTTGCAACATCTAGCCAGAATAGGGTTTGACCATGCTCTATTGTTATAAACTTGTGGGAATAGCAATCAGGATATTGTTAAACCCTTCAGGTTCCTGAAGTTTTGGACAAAAAGTGAAGATTCATAGATGTGGTGCTACAAAAGTGGGATTCTGATGATGTGGAGGATATATTAATACAACTCAAGTTGAAGCAGAAAAGGACTAAGCATGCACTGTCAAAGTAGAGCAAGGAGAAATTTGGAGACATTTTCAATTAATTGGCCATTAGAGAGGAAATTGTGAGGATTAAAGAAGAGTTTTTTTAAAAAGAATATCCATTTTCAGAAAATAGAGCTGTATTACAGCAGGCACAAGCTGAATTAAAGTTCTATATTCACTATGAAGAAGAGTATTGGAGGCAGAAAGCTAGGATGCAATGGTTTGAAGAAGGAGATAGAAATACTAGATTTTTTCATTGTCTGGTAAAAGGAAGAAGAAAGAGGCTAAATATTAACAAAATGATGAAAGTATATGGTTTCTAGGCTATGGGTGATAAAGAGATTACAGAAGAGGCTGTGTGCTTTTTAAAAGATCAGTTCAATGGGGCAGCAACTAATTTTGAGTTGTCCTTATTACAGTATATACATCCTCAAGTAGAACAACATGAAAATGATAGGCCGAATGCACTACCACAGAATGAGGACATCAGAAAAGTTGCATTTGAGCTTAATGCTGAGAGTTCTTGTGAACTAGATGGGTTTACAGGTCACTTTTATCAAACTTGTTGGGATATTGTTGGTTCAGATATTGTGAAAGTAGTTCATGCTTTCTTTCAGGGTTACTCACTGCCTAACTCTATTACTCATACAAGTTTGGTCATATTACCTAAAAAAGATATTATTCAATCTTTTTCTGATTTTAGGCCAATTAATTTGAGCAATTTTCTTGATAAAATCATTACTAGACTTATACATGATAGGGTGGAAGGGATACTGCCAAAACTGATATCTCCTAACCAATCAAGATTTATGAAAGGAAGAAATATCACTGAAAATGTGCTATTGGCACAAGAAATAATCTCAGAGATCAGAAAAAAGGGGGAGCCTGCTAATGTGGTCATGAACATGGATAAAGCTTATGATAGGGTGGATTGAAAGTTTCTGGTTAGAGTCTTGAAAATATGGGGCTTTGATGAAAGGATGTTGGATATGATTTGGAGGCTGGTAGCTAATAATTGGTATTCTGTACTTGTTAATGGGCAGACATATGACTTCTTTCACTTCACTAAAGGGGTAAAGCAAGGGGATCCTTTACCTCCTACTCTTTTTATATTATTAGTAGAAGTATTAACTAAGGCTCTTAACCATCTAATTTATAACTATAAGTTAAGAGCTTTGGTTTATCCAAATGGAGTGATTGACTAAATCATTTTGCTTATGCAAATGATACCATCATATTCACATATGCAGACAAAAAATCTCTGCAATTATTCATGGAAACTCTTCATTTGTATGAAGCTCAATCAGGCCAACCTATTAATAAAAGAAAAAGTTTATTTTACATATTCAACAAGACTGCACAATCCATAGTTCAGGAAGTGGAGAATACTACTGGATTTATGAGAGGAAACTTTCCATTGACTTATCTTGGCTGTCACATTGGGCATGCTAAGAAGAAGAAGGTCTAAGCAGTCTTTTGGAGGAGTATCAGTGTTGATTAACCAGGTATTGTAAAGTATTCCTATATACTTGCTACCAGTATTTTTCCACCAAAATGTGTTATAAATGATATACATAGGATTTTTGCTAAATTCCTATGGAATTCCAAGGAGGAGGGAAGGGCTACACACTGAATCTCTTGGAATGGCATACGTTTACCAAAGGAGAGGGGGGGGGGGGGGGGGGCTTGGTTTTAGATCTCTATTTGATGTGTCAAAATCACTCTTTGCTAAATTATGGTGGAATTTTAGAACAACCAACACATTATGGTCTAACTTTATGTGGAACAACTACTGCAAAAGACATAGGCCACAAGTGGTAGAATGGAGAGGGGGCTCTCAGGTATGGAAACTTATGCTACATTAGTGTACTGTTTGGTTTTGATAATTGAACACAATTGGGGGCACTACACTACTACTTGCCTATTAACCATGATCATGGTCAATTAGAAGAGGTGCAACAACTAATGCTTGTGGAGGTATGGAATAACACTTTGCTACATGAGAATTTGTCAGAAGTAGTAATCACATTAGTTAGTAATTACATTACTTCAAATTTGGGCAGAATACAAAGATCTGAGGAAAGAGACAAGCCATGGTACCATGGTTTCTTGTGGTTGCTGGTTGCTGTTCGGAACTTGGTCTGTTCGGAGTTGTTTTGCCGGAGCTTGGAGCGGCAACGACGTGGTGGTGGGAAGTAGTGTTTTCGGTCAGCAACTCAGGCGGCCAGTCCCATTCCCCTTCCCCTTTCACGTTTTCTACTTCTGTAGAGAGGAGTGAGAGTGGTTTAGGAGTGAAAGAGATGACTTAGGGTTATGATTAATTTACCGACCACGGGATGTCGGTATCTTTTAAAATAATCATCTATTTTTAAAAATATTTAATAAATATTGACATTGTGAAGTCGATATTATTTAAATAAAATAATAATTTAAATATACGGACCTCTTAAGGTCGGTATTTATTAATTTATTTTAATATAAAATCACCTCTTGAGGTCGATTTTAATAATTAACATATATATAAGTTATATAGATTTAATTAACTACACATCAACAGAAGTTTAATTTTATAAATTTAAATTATATACCTTCTAATTATATAAATTTAATTTTATCGATCAACAGAAGTTTATCAATATCAAATTTAATATATAAATCTCCTTGAATTGATCATCGGTATTTCTTTAATTGATAATATATTTTATATCTGAACCACTAATATATACGACTTGATTTGTTAAACTACTCGAGGAGTATATAATCAACATATTTCATACTCTAATGAATTATCCTACGATATAATCACTACACTTGACATCCATTCAAGATCAAACGTAATAATCTTGATAGAACTTGCTTTGTACAGTAATTTACGATGTTCTATTGTCTATTTCATAAAATGAGATAATACATTGAAGGTTATACTTACAAATAATTAAACAGTTAATTATAAATATAAAATTTAATTAATTGTTATCATGACATTTCTACGAGTATTATTTCGCATTTCATACTCGAATGGATTATATGTTAGCTCTTCACCTCTACATCATTACATGAGATATTAAGTTCATGATTTGACGACGGACTAATAAAAATTGTACATTATTCTAGAAATATAAGTATAATTATCTCCTAATTCATATTAACGTAGTTTCATACTCTAATTATGAATTATTATTGTTTTTTTGTTTATTCCACGAATTCTAACTTTTTATTTATAAAACTATACCAAATTGTTACACTTTTTGAAACAATTAATTGTAGGTGTAAAATGAAAATTTAGTATTATGCACAATAGCATGATTATGATTAATAGGAATATTTTAAACAAACCAACCTCCGGATGTTGCTTTTATTAAAAGTAATTAGATTAAATAAAAAATACCGACCTCATGAGGTTGGTACCACAATAAATTTTAAGATAAATAAAAAATAATCATGTTAATTAAATAATACTAACATCGGGAAGTCAATATTTTATATTAATTAATTTTTTAACTCATATAAAACCGTCATCCGGAGGATGATTTATTTAAAGTTAATTGAAAATATTAATTTATTAATTTTCTAAAAGTCCCTATATAAATATTTTAATGAAAATTAATTTAATTACATACTATTTAATTATACCGACTTCCGGAAGTCGGTATTATAATTTTTTTTTATTTTTCATTTTAAACAAAACCGTCCTCCGGAAGACGATTTAAATAAAATTAATTCAAAATATTTCTCAATTTTTTTTATTTAATTGAGAAAAAATAAAATATTGTTATTTATTTATTTGTTTAATACTGACATCAAGAGGTCAGTTTTTATTGTAATTCATTTTTTTGGGGAAAAATTCTAACCTCCAGAGGTCGGTATTTGGTTTTCCCTCTTTATTTTGCATAAAAACAGACTCCTTGTAATCAGTTTTCTAAAGTTTTTTTACTTTTTATTCTTTTTAACAATACCGACCTCCGGAGGTCGGAAATTACCGACTTCCATTTAAGGTAGGTAATTTTTAGATCGGTATTCACTGTTTTTTTTTAGTAGTGGTGGATGCCTACTGGTACAGGTAAATTCTCTGTTGGTAGTGCTTGGGAGTTATTGAGAAGGAAAAATGATAGGATTGATAAGATTATATAGATATGGGAGAAAGGGTTGCCGTTTAAAATCTCTTTTTTTTTTTTTTGTTATGGAGACTGGCATATGAGAATTCCAATAAGAGAGGTGCTGGTGAGAATGAGAATTATCAACTCTGTCAAGTGTTGTATTTGCAACACCAATGCAGAGGAAACATGTGATCATCTTTTTATCCAGTGCCCCACATCATACTATTTATGGAGATACTTTGCAGTGCTGCAGGTACTCAAGGCTCAATGGTTCAACTAAGACAGGTGATGAAATTATGGTGGGAAGCTGATTATGGAAGCAAGTTGAAACCCATGTTACATGTTCCCATTTTCATTATTTGGCAACTATGGAAGAGAATGAATATTGTTTAGCATAGAGGGTGTATGTCTTCTCATAACATGATAAGGGAGATTAACAGTTATTTGTATCTCTTTGTCAAAACTAGATATTCATGGCTGAAAAACCTCCCTAATACATGGCCTATGATAGTCAAATTACTAGAAGAATACTCACCACTAGTATACTGTAGAGTTGTGTATTGGGTGCATCCTCTCATGGGAAGATATAAATGCAATAATGATGGCACCAGTAAAGAGAATCATGGGCCTAGTTCTACAACCTTTTGTATTCGAAATGAGGAAGGCAACTTAATCTTTGCAGAAGCTAGTACCATTGAAGCAAAAGTGAGGCATTCAAGGTAGGATTACTGTATAGGGAACGACTTGCTACCTATAATCATGGAAACTAATTCATTGATTATTAAAAAGGTATTGGATGGAGTATGAGAAGTTCCATGGTAAATGTGAGTCGGCATAGTACATACAATGCATAAAATTATAGATTGAGCAAGAAGAGGTGGAGGTGGTTCACACATACAGAGAAGTAAGCAGATTGGCAGATTACTTAGCTAACTACATTGCTCATTTTGCAGGTACCAATGTCAATTAATTTAATAGCATGCATGAACTACCACAACTAGCAAGGAAAATCTTAGTGACAAAACAAAGAAACATCCTAAATATACGGATTAGGAAGATGCAAAACAAGGGATTCAATACACAACTAAGGAATTAAGGATTAAAGTGACAAGTCAACAGGTATCAGAAAATTAGATGCAAATATAAGAGAGACGGTAACAACGAAAAAGGATGCACAGTTCGATTGCTGGTTATTTATAGCTAAAGAGGGAACAACTGGGGGGTTAGTTGAGTCGAAAATACCTCTTAAAGATGGATCTCTTCACGGTGGTATCAGTGTTTCGGAGCTCATTCTGTGTAGAGGGAAAGATTCGAGAGTATTTATCACTTCAGCTGATTCTTGATGAAGTTTGCTGGGTCATGGCTACAATCTCCTAGATCTGATATTTGAACCCATTTTGAGCTAAAGAAGTCTTCAAGGAGGTCGATTCCATGGCACTTGTAATAAGTTAAGTGTATATGTGGAATTCACTCAAGCTAAACAATATTGGTTCAACAACAATTGAAGAATTCAGGAGCCATTTCGGAGGAACATTGATGTGATTTCCGGAAGAAGTGTTCTTGGACCTCTACTTTAGATTAGTTCCGTCTTTTTTATAAAGCTCTTTTGTTGTTTGTAGATAGACCCGGGTCACTTTTGGCCTGGGTCAAAATCCCTTTTTAAGTAATAAATGGGCTATGCCCAATTTTGATTTAAAAATAGAAAACAAAGAAAGAGTAATTCTAAAGAAGCAGTTTTAGAGTAGCGAAAGCACAAGATAAGGAGCCAAGAACATAATTTCCTCAGCCCTATAGCCCACTGAAGATAGGATACAAACATATCCGCACCGATCTACATGATTCTATTAGACATTTTCCCTCATACCAATGATGCAGGTCAATCTAGAGTTTTGATTCCAACTTGTCACAACCCGATTCTTTGAGTTATGATGACACCTATTATTATCCACCAGTAGGTAAGTCAACTCGTAACCCATAATAATAAGTAATAATGAGTATGAGGATATAAACAAGAGGAAACAATAATTTAAACATAACAAGATAAAAGCGAAAGCAAACCCAAACTATATATAAAAGATCCCTCATAGATCCTGGAAGTCACAAGTAAAGAGTTGTTCTAACAAAAGAGTATAAGTACCAAAGTGGACCAAAATCAAAGCTTGTATACAATATACAGAAGGAGACAAGCAAGTCCAAAGCACCACCCTCGCTTCCAATCCACAAAGTTGCCAACTTGAATGATCACTGTTGGTAGATGGTACTAGCATAAGTACCAAAACAATGATACTAAGTATGCATCATAGGTCGACTGAACAAGAAAGGTAAAGACAATATGAAGATAGAATCTAGAATCAAACAGGGGTCAAAGTGGAATTTAAGAAAAGCACACGAGCGTATCAGAAATAAGAACTAAGTACAACTAAAGTAAGTCTAACTGGACCCATAAGCTTAGAAGATATACTCATGCACAAGTTTAAATAAAATTCAAACGAACCCCATAAGCCTAACAGGTACACATAATATCTAACTACTAAGACCGAAATACGGTTAATCTAGGCCCAAGAAGTGACGGCCTCTAACAATGCTCCATGCTTGAACCAACTTCAATCCCTATTCTCTTAGAGAATTGCCAAACCTCAATTATCGCAACAGGGCTATAGAAAGACAAAGAGAGGTTAGAAGGTCGTCAAAGAAGGTTCAATGAATAAACTAAAGCTCAATTTAGCAGACTCAAGTTTCCTACACCAGTCAACAAAGAGCTAAGCCGTCTGAATCGATGTCATAGCAAAACAAGGCCAAAAGGTTGTAAATACCGCGAGTCTATGACAAGCACTAGTCTAAACCTAGACTAAAGCCAAACATGCTAAATTATACAATACCGACAACATACAAGTCAACTCACAAGATAGGAATAAACACATAACCCCGGCTAGCATGGTCCTAATCACGAAATAATACCAAATCAAGCCTAAAATATGGTTTTTAAGAAAAGAAATAAGAAAAACTAGGTTGCGATGAGATCCCCCTCGTGCGATATATCGATACCCCTCATGCGATCACAACACACATCAAACCACACCCTTGCAATAGCGATGGTTGGCCTCGTAATAACATCATCAACTCACAAGACTCAACAAAAATCACCAAATAAATCCTCGAGATTCGTTCGAAACTCTGAGTACACAAACCACATATGCTACCTAACTAAACTCGACGTCCTAGATTCAATGGAACCGTCAAAATATGGATTCGAGGTCTCCTTGGCCCAAAACTTGTGAAAGTCACAATAAACTAACTTAACACTAAAAAATACCAAACTGGCCTCGAAACCTCTAAAAATTCCATCCAGGATCTCGCTTAGGCTTAAAATCATCCCCTGAATCCAATGGAATCATTGAAAATCTGATCCGAGCGTCCAAACTCCAAATATTGACAAAAGTGAACTCATAGTCTAAATTCACTTAACTTCCAAATCAAGGGCTCAAATCCACGAAATAACTCTGAAACAAAAAATGACAACACTCCTAGAGCAACTCCACATTCTGGAGATGATGAAATTGATGGAATCTTATTCCGAGACTCGAAACTCTAGTTGTTGCCATAAACCACTTTTAACAACTAAGAACCTTCCAAAAACTACAACTTTTCAATCAAATTTCAAAAACAACTTCTTGAGCTCTTTTTCTCAAAGATTAGACGACCTAGGGGAATTTTAAGGAGGCAATCCTTTTTAGATTGAGATTTGAAATCTCTGAAATATATCAAACTCGAGATTCCACCTTGTAGGTGTTCGCTGCGGCGCTCACCCACTTCGTCGTGGTGCATTCACTGTAGCGGTCCTCTGACCGCTATGATGAACTCCATTCTCATCGTGTAATTTAAATGTGTTTGGAACGGGGCTTGTGGCAAGGAATATTTTAATTCCTTTGACTGCATCGTGGAATGTTCAATAACAACGATATGGATCATTATAAAATAATTTCACCAAGAATCTAAAAGGAATGAAGAAAAATAGTAAATTTTGAAAAGGAAAATAAAATAATAAGAACCAGATATTAGTCCGAGATTTGCGTGAAAGAAAATTAATTAAAGCCTCTTAATATTCTCTCATTTTATTTAAAACTCTCTATCCCCTTTTCCCTCATTTCTCCATTCCCTTGAGAGTTTCTTACCTCATCTTTTTTTTCTTTCCTTTTTTATCTTTTTTATCTTTATCTTTTATCCTTCTGAAACTCAAGGGGAATGCTTCTCCCTTCCTTACCTGATCTCAACATTCAAGTGAGTTTTATTGTATTTCATCCTTTCTTCTTAATTCTTGATATCATATATGGCATTGTATTAGTTGAATGTACATATTTTGACGTTTACATTTATGGTGATGAAATATTGGGTTACATATTTTTCATTTCATTATTTAATAGGATTATTTATATGATGAAACTTGTTAATTATGTAGATAAAGAATGAATATAAACGCTTTTCTATGTATTTTAAGGAATGTTTGGCTTGGTAGATCAATTGGTGTTACAAGATTAGGATTAGAGAACCTTATTTAGTTCCCCATATAATAATGCTATCACAGATAAAGCTACAGATGATTATTTTCCATTATCATCATTGTACAACATAGAACACATTTGTGGACTTTCATTTTCTAATTCACACCTTTAAAACCCAACATGACCTATCTTATCCATATCTCCTCTAAAATTAGCATTTAGTGTATCCCCTCAATTTTGTGTCTAGCCCTTGTCGTAAGACTCATAGTTCGAAGTTCTGATCTTTCTCTAGTCTTTCTGTAACTTCCGACCTCGGTCCCTAGAGCGTGCGACACTTTGTCATTTACCTCTCTCTCTACCCCTCACTCTTCCTCTTTCCCAAACCACAGCCTCAACAGCTGGTTTGGATACCTCAAAGTCAACTCTCGCTTCTCCATTGCGTGTTCTCACCATCTGCTAGAAAAGAATGAATGAGTAAGATACAAATTAAATTACCAGATACCAATTTGAATCAAGTAATAGCACAAAGAAAAGAAAGAAGTTGAAATTTCCTAGTGTCTAGTAGCCTATCGAAGAAAGCTATAGTCATCCACGAACCATTTTTCAAAACTCAACAAGACATGTTCTTGTACAACGAGATAGCTATACGTAAGACTTTGATACCAACTTTGTCACAATTAAAATGGTCGTGAGTGGCACCCACACTAATCCTCTAGTGAGTAAACCGTCTAACCCAAGTGTTAACCAAATTTGTTAACCAATTTTAGATAGAATACAATCTGATTCCAACTAAATCCATATTGTTTGTAAAACCACCAATGTATATAAGTGTGAAGATCATCAACTATCTACTACAATTCTCAAGACCCGAACGAAAGATGGACAAGGACTACTAAGAGAATCCATGAAAGCCTGAAAATGAAGTGCTCACTCTAGATCAAAAATTGTTGTCACACGCTAAAGGTACATATCGTAAGGTCTCTGGAATATGTTTTGCACTCAACAGGAAAAAAAGAGTACAGGGTAGTATCAGTACAAAGTAGTGTAATTTCATCTTACAAGTGTAATTATGAATTAACATTCCATCTTACAAGTGTAATTTCATTAATCTCATTATCGGTATTATACACTATAGGACTCACGTATCAAACACTAAGGTGTACACACATGCTAAGGGACTTATTTATGACCATCTAGACATGACCTGCAGGGGATCACTTTATTCATGTATCACATACGTGGTACCCAACCTTCCGAATATATGTAACCTCTTATCTAGAACCTCACCTAGGACTCGAGTTACTCATCAACAGAAAGATTATAGTTATCCTTTAATTCTCTCACACATTATAATAAATGATCAGTACAAAGATTATAAGTACACTTGCCAACACAGTAATTCATTCCAATTCATCATTTAATAGTTTTACTTTCTGGAACAGGATTGGAAGAAAATGCTGAGACAAGTCTTATTAGTTTGCTTGATGATCCAATGCACTATAGCTGATACGAAATATAAAAAGGGTACTGCAGTTCCTCTTGCTAAGCAAACCTGGTTGACTCTACATGGTGATGAACCAGTAGTAGTTGCGAATGGGGGATTCTCGGGACTTTATCCCTCACAAACAGATATAGCATTTAGAAATGTATTTGGAAAGAATGGTACTGTCTTCCTATGTGATCTTCATATGAGTCGCGATGGACATGGATTTTGTCTCTCACAATTAAACATTCAGAATACAACAAATGCAGCCGATGCTTTTCCTGATCGTAGAAAAACCTACACTGTTAATGGGAAAGAGCTTCAAGGATGGTTTGCATTGGACTTCACAAGTGATGAAATGTTTAGTAAATTGCTTGGTAAGTCACAACTTATGCTTATATATATGGTACTGCTCATACTAATATTTGTACTTTGACTTTGTTTTCCAGTGACACAATCGATATTCAGCAGAACAGATTTATTTGATTTTTCATCACCATATCCAACTGACCTATTTTTAGAGGAAAACAATAATGCTCGAGTGTGGATCAATGCTGAGGTGTCTATCACTCCCCTTCTTTCTCATTGTTGAAACATTTTATGAAATGCATTTTAAATCCTATTGTCAGTTAAATGACTCATTTTTTTTTTACCAAAATTGTATTACAGTATCCGGCATTCTACAACCAGCACAATCTGAGTTTAGTTGATCAAATTAAACAACTCTTGGAGGTAAAGAAGGATATCTCTTACATATCGTCTCCAGATATTGGTTTCTTGAAAAGAATGGGACCAGTTGTGCACGGTCTCAAAACGAAGCTAATGTTCAAGTTTCCCATTGATAGAAGCACGGTTGAACATACAACAAATAAACGATATGCTTCACTATTAACAAAGTTATCAGTGATCAAGAAATTCGCTGCAGGAATTGTTGTACCAAGAGAGTACATATGGCCCGTCAATAGAGCTCGTCATTTAAAGTCTAGTACCAATCTAGTGGCTAAAGCTCATAAACAAGGTGTTCAAGTTTTTGCTTATGGATTTGCAAATGACAACTATTTGCCTTACAATTACAGTTATGATCCACAAAGAGAGTATCTGCAATTCGTCGACAACTCAAAGTTTGCTGTTGACGGTGTGGTCACAGACTTTGCTACGTCTGCATCAACGGCTATTGGTGAGAATATTTTTCATAAGATTAAGAGGAAATACAAGATTATTACGTCTCACAATTGTTCCTTCTGGCTGCAGCTTGCTTGGCAGGGAGTCGGAACGCTTCAAGGAAAGTCCATAGTATGGAAATTGAATCTCTCTGTGCAATGACGTAGTAGATAGTGTTCCTATAATACTTTTGAAAAAGGTGATATCTCAATTCTGTCGTGAAATTTAAATTGGCAGCTCTGATCATTACTGCAAATGGAGCCAGTGGAGATTATCCTGGATCGACAGATCTTGCCTATCAAAAAGCAGTAGACGATGGTGCTGACATAATCGATTGTTCTGTCCAAATGACAAAAGATGGAGTTGCATTCTGCTTGCCTTCAGTTGACCTCATCTCAACCACAACTGCATCCGGACCTTTCATGAGTCGAGCGACTAAGGTTGAGGCACTCCAATCCTCTATGGGAATTTTCTCTTTCGATTTTACATGGGAAGAAATTCAGTCATTGAAACGTGAGTGATCAATCGATCCATGCACCTCTCTCATGACTATAGTATTTCAAATATTTGTTTTCTTTTTCTGAAATTTAATTCTCTTTTTTTTCTCTCTTTAATGGTCCTGGACACAGCTCAAATGTTTAGTGAATTTAACGGAGAATTGGCAAGGGATCCAGCATGCAAGAATGTGGGCAAGTTTGTAACTCTCTCAGATTTCTTGGAATTCGCCAAGGCAAAAGCAGTTCCTGGAGTTCTCATTAACATAGAAGTAATTTTCTTATCTCTACACTATTATACACACACATATATTCCACAGTTATTAATAATTGCAACTTGGTTGTGTTGAAGAATGCTGCCTTCCTTGCCGCCAACAAGGATCTCGACATTGTGGGTACTGTCATGATTGCTTTAAGCAATGCCACACTCGATAAGCAATCAACGCAGAAGGTTCTGATTATGTCAGGTGAAAGTTCAGTGCTAGACAAATTCAAGGATATCCCGACTTACCAAAAAGTACTTCACATTAAGAAGAAGGTTGAATTTGTAACGAATGAGACAGCGTTGGAAATCAAGAAGCATGCGGATGCAGTATTTTTACATAAGCATTCCTTATATACACAATTTCGAGGAGAGGGTTTTACTTTGAACTCCACCAACCTTATTGAATGTATGCATTGGGCCAATATTAGTGTCTATGCTGGAACTGTTGTGAATGAATTCCAAGATATTTACATGGATTTTAACTCCGATCCATATACGTTGATCCATAACCTCATTTATTATGGTGCGGATGGAATTATAACGCAGTACCCAAGCACAGCAAATGCATACACCAGTAAGTAAATCAACACTCAAATTTATCTAATCTACTTAATTGTGTAGATACAAAAATCAGTTTATTCTTTGTTGGCACAGGGAACTTATGCACAGGGAATCAAGAGTCGTATAGGATACCAGACATAAATCCAGGGGATGTGATAACATATGCCCTTGATCCAAAAGAAGTAGAAGAGTACAAGCCTCCCCCTCCAGAGTACTTGGAGACTAAAGACTTTGTTACTCCACCACTACCTCCTGTAGCAGCAATTGCCAAGAAAAATGATCATGGAGGTTCTGCTTCCAACTCCATTTTTTCTTTATTGTGACATCTATAAATGGTAAAAAAAAAGAACAAAAATGAAGCCAAAATGTCTTACAAAGCGTCTCCCTTTAAAATTGTAAGAAATGTTAAAGATACATCTTTGCACTGATAGTACTATACAATAACCGTTTATGAAGAACCAATCATTAACTTTTAGACAAAATTCCAATGGCTTATTCTATTCCTCACAAGGCAAAGATTATAGAATAGTCACAATGGGAAAAAGATGAAGTAAGACACATAAAAAATGAGCAAACTACATAAATCCCACTAGTTTAGGTTCTAATAATTAGGATTCCCATAGTTTCAAATATTGCTTTCTATACCATATGTCGTCATTTGGATACATGTATCATTACTCACGAGATACATGTATCTGCTGGTTAGAATATTCAAGATACATGTTTTATTAATTTTGAATTAAATGTGTGTAACTGATTTTCTTAATTAGAGGAGTAATTGAGGCTTAATTAACAACTCTAACAGATCTATTGATTCGTTAGTGTATCAACTTTAACAAATATTCCTAAAATAATGAAATCATAAAACCAAACTAATTCACTAATTGTAGACTTCCTTCTTGACATCAATTTTTTTTTTGTTTCTTGCAATTGTGAGTTTTTTCAACAATGATCATCATATTACTTCCTATGCCATATTTTCTCCTTTGGATACATGTATCATTACTCGCTAGATACATGTATCTGCCAGTTTAAATATTCGAGATACATGTTTGTCACGATCCAGGGGTACCCCCTAGATATAACAAGACACATAGAACCCCGAAAGGCTCCATGAAAAAGTATCACTTAAAATGTTGTGATTTTTCATGAAAAGATATGTCTATTAAAATAAAACTATTTGTATAGACATGAATATTGAAGAATAATCATTTGCCATGTTTTGTAAAAGAAGAATTTGGATTATATTGCCTTTATTGGACCCGATGAGACTATGTTCATGGGTAGTTCTATAACAATCAAATTGAAAGTTATGGAAAGGTCCTTCTAAAAAGGACATTTGACAAGGTGTTGACTCTAAACAATGATACACAAAATTGTAAGAAGTAGGAGCAAATTATTTGTGAGAAAAAAGCTACCTCACAGAGAGCGTTTCAAAGTCAGTATTTTTATTTGTTCTTACTTGCTTGAGTCAAACTGTTTGTGACATGAATACTTGAAACATGTCAATTACAAAACCTTGCAAGGAAAACTGATCAACTTAGAAGTTTTGTGTAACTTTGAGTGCAATAAATAAAAATGTCAAGTTTGTGTTGAATCTAAGTATGTTAAGCATTCTTATATATCTGTTGATAGAATTCTAGTCCCTTAGAGTTGATTTACACTGACATTTGTAATATGAAGTCAAAACCATCTCGCGGTGGGAAAAAGTATCTCATAACTTTAATTGACAATTGCATTAGATACGATTATATCTATTTGCTGAATGTTAAGGATGAAACAATAGAAATGTTAAGGCAGTATAATATTGAGGTTGAAAATCGATTGGGAAAAAGATAGAAAGTGATAGGGATGGAGAGAAGAAAATGATGGCTACATTACTTATAAGTTCAGGTTTACCACAAAACTTGTGTGGAAAAGCTATCCTTACAGCAAAAGGGAACAACAAAAAGTTTTGTCTTTTTAGAAAAAAAACAATAAAAGTTTTGTTTGTTCAAGATATATACGATCTATTCCATATGAGAAGACTGTGGACTGTAAATTAGACTTGAGTAGTCTAGTGAAGGGTTTAAAAGACCTTGGAAAGAACAAAAGGAGCATGTACTTAATAAAGAGATTCAGAGGCTTAGTAAATGTCAAAGGACATCTACTTTCTTCGGATCTGATTTTGTAACATTTCCTATGTCTTTTGTGGACTCATCATTTTGGAAATATGATGTCAAGAGTGAGCTTGATTCAATCTAGAGCAACCACATTGGAAGTTGATTGATCTTATTCCAGGAAATAAACCTTTGGGTTCAAAGTGAATCTTCAAAAGGAAAATGAAATTCGATGGAACTGTTGACAAATATAAAGCAAAACTTTTTGTCAAAGGCTTTTGATAGAAAGAAGTTCTTGATTTTGTCGACACATACTCGCTAGTAACTGGAATTACATTCATTCGGATGTTAATTGCATTAGTTGTGGTATATGACCTTCCAATTCATCAAATAAATGTGAAAACAACTTTCTTAAGATAGATATTCTCTTTTGGCCCTGAACCTTTGGTATCAATATGCATACACGTTGATAGTCAAGATGTAATAGGTAGGGCATAAAGCATGTTGTACAACGGAAAGTCTCGTCATATAAGACATAGACATAATACCGTTAGAAAACTACTCTCTAGTGGAATTATCACAATTGACTATGTAAAGTCAAAGGATAATGCGTCGGATCCACTTACAAAAGGCCTAACTAGAGAGAGAGTTGAAAGATCATTAAGGGAATGGCGGTAACTCTACCTAGCAGACTGGAGATCTCAAGAGTTAGGTTCAAGGAGAAAACAAAGTTGTGAGTGATGGTTCGACATTTTCAACCTACTTAATCCATTCTCATGATGAAGACAATGCTCAGGAACAATGATAAAACATTAAGGCTTGTTAACAAGTTAATAAAGCTTAAAGTTTTTAATAGTTTTCTAAGTTTGGCAGATTTGACCAAATAGTGTATCTACACGATAACACGTGTTAGAAATTACATGTATGAGTGTGAAGTGGAAGCCGATTCAAAGAGAATCATTGTAAAAAGTCTATTCTCTATACACTCATGAAACTAGGAGGTGTTCATGGCTAAACGGTGAAGGGTTGATTGTGTGACATATGGTTGTTTATGTATACACCAAAGCTTGACGGTTCAAAGATATCAAATCTACTAATTGACCGAGTATATCCGACATATGTTCACTACGTAAAGTTCAAAGGAAAACCTACTTATCCAGATGCAATTAATTCTTGCTTGTAAAGTATACACACTTGTACATTTCACTGTCTGATAGTCATTTACCATTCATGCGGGAGATTGTTGGGTTTTAAAAGGTGTGAATGGAAAATGAAGAGTTGCGACTTTTATGAAGAGTTGTGACTTTTATGAAGAATTGTGACTTTTGTGAAAGTTGTGACTTTTATGAAAGATTGTGACCTTTTCGAAAGATTGTGACTTTTCCAAAGGGTTGTGACCTTTCCGGTAAGGCACAATAAGAACCTATTCAAACTACCCTTTGTTGTCTATAAATAGAGGTATTTCCTCTTATTTTAAGAGAACCAATTTTCTGGACTTCTTCTACTACTACTAAATCTAGTATTCTAAGTGTACTTTACTGTTGTTGAGTGGTTCGCTGATATCGTGGTTTCAAGTACCGATACACTGGTGAGTAAGATCATTTTATCCTGGGAGGATATATTCCATTAACCTCTTGTACTTGAGGAGAATAATTTTCTTAAGGGGACACTGTGCATTCAGTGGGCATGATTACCATTTTTGAGAAAAATATTTTGTATATTGTTTCTAATCTATTTCTAATTCTATTTTCTATACTGGTTTTAGTTTTTTAGTTTTGAAAACACTCTTTAAACTTTGTTGTTTCTTATCAAGTTCTTCAAAGTTTTTGTTCTAAGTATCTTAGGAATGAATACAGGATGAACAACAAGATCCTCTCGTGAAGGGATAACCAACAGATAAAATTGTGCTTAGGAAGAATTCTTTTGCACCAAATCTACCTGCTCAAGAAGAGTGCTTAGTGAGGAGACAGCACCGGAGGGAGGAAATTCTAGTGAATAAGGAAGCACGTCGACTCCGAAAGGAAGCTCCCCATAGCCACTCTTCTAGCTCGCCTCTTCCCCATGTATACCCACTTGCTACTGTGTATTTGCCCTCAAGTTTAAGCCATCAATTTTGGTTGTATTCTAGTGCAAATTTATGACACATCTTTTTCGATACCAACATTTATCATGTGGAATACCATATTGCCACCAGTTCATTCCCTTAGAGGCGAACCCATGATTTGAAAATTAGGGGGGGGGGGGGGGGGAGGGGGGCACCACTAAGAGTGGCCTCAAGGGTAAGGCTAGGACTGGTTAAGGGTAAGGTTAGCAAAGTGCCCTGCTTAGGCCTCCAAAATTTTGAGGCCCCAATAAATTTTAATAGTGAATTTTATTATATTATATCACTTTAACCAATATTGAACATTATAATTAAAAAAAAAATTAAAAATTAAATGAAGAAATCAACTTTTTTATCAAGAATATTTTAGAATTTCGATTAAATAACTCAAACCATCTACAATATGAGCCCTTAAATCATGCCTTACAAAATCGACGCATTTTTCGTTTCAAATCTAGTTTGAGGATATTCATTATCATTAATATCCGATTGACAAATCCCTTGTTGAATATAGTGTCTTCTCACTTCATCTCATATTCTAGGGCTATATTTATCAATGGATATTCTTTCTCCAGGATCCGGTTTAAATGATCATTGCAAATCAAACTCATCTATTAAACGCGAAGAATTGTCTCTAAAACTAGCACTTGATTGAGAAGAATTATGTTTCGTCAAAAATCTATCCATTTCAAATCACAAGAATCAACAACAAATTCTTACAAAAAAAAATAAAAATACACTTGTAAAGAAGAACTTACCAATTTATGCGAGATAATGGGGTAGGACTTCAATTATGCAGCGAAGAATACTTGTAAGTGGTAAGTTGTAGATTTTCTAGTAGTCTTATATTTTGTTTAGAATTGTGTTAGGGCTTTTATTTGTTTTTAATTTCAATTAAAAGAAGGAATGGGCCAGATGAGATGACAAAAAAAGGTGGTTAAAAAATGAGGGGCCAATGAGGTGGCAAAAACGAGTTTTAATAAAAAAATAATTTTTTAAAAAGGTTAATTGTAAAGAGAACACTGATTTTAAAGTTTAAAAAAAAAAAGAAAGAGATAAGCCTTTAGCGAAAAAAAGAGAGAAGCCTTTAGCAGGATTCAAACTCGCACGATCGCTGTCTGAAATGGCGACTTTGACCAGTGCGCTCAGGCGAGTTTTTGTTATCAGGATGCACAATCAAATATATTATCATTTTATCAACTATCTATACATATATATACGAATTGTTTTAAAAAGTTATTGGGTGCATGTGGGTCCGCCTCTGCGTGCCCTTGATTTAGACATGATCCACCCATTGCTAGAGGCGGATCCACCCTTCTAGGTTGTGTGCACGTGCATCCGTTAACTTCGAAAAAAATCATGTATATATATGTATATCTATCTGAAATGCAAGGCCTCTTTTTGGTACCAAGTCAACTCACAAATATCATTTACACATTGGCTTGTCATATTCGCTCCATAGATATTTGATTTTACTGTATTTGTGTCCAACCCAGATACATTAGAAAAGCTTTTCAATACACAAGTTTAAAATTTTTTAGCATTGTGATTTTTGAATACAATGGAATGATTTTTACGTGATAAAATAAATTGTCTGGTTTTGGTTTAAGGAAATATAATTTAGGGACCATTTATGAAACTTAGGTAACTTTTATAATAGAATATATATAGAGATAATCATCATCGTATCATGCTAAAACTGGAAAGCTTCAATTCTCAAAGTTGGATTATGATTTTGCCATCTACTTTAAATCTTAATATTATAAATCAAATTAATTAAATATCAAATAATAATTTTTTAATTATTTTTTGGATTGTAACTCATTTATTAATAAGATAACCAAAAGATCATTAATTAAATTATATAGTGAAATAGCCAAAAAAAGTAAAGTAACGTGTATACCTTTTCCCCGGTATTAGAATTAAGAGATTCAACTTATTAGCACTAATTGGGAATTAATTGTTCTTTTGGATTGACTTAAAAAATGTAGTTTTTAAGTCAAAAATAAAAAGTCAAACTGAAATGACTTTTGAGTCAAAAATAAAAAGTAGGGGGAAATACTTTTGGTTTTTGACTTATTTTAAGTCATTTTTTTACCTTGTTAAATATTTTCTAATTTATTTTAAGTCATTTTTGACTTATTTTAAGTTATTTTTTATGCTTGCCAAACACCTCCAAAAAAATTTGTGCGATCTCATGTAGCATAAAGACACAATATGATTGTTGCTCTTAGTTTTTTTTTTAAGGTTTTCTTTTTATGATGATGAATTGTTAAAAATCATATAATTATAGTGCGTATATGATATTATTTTTTTAAAGTCAACTAATTTTTTCCTCCATCTATTAGTGTGTAGATGATATTTTTTCAGATAAAATCATAAATTTAAGATTCTATTGAGATGAAGTTGTTAAAAACATAAATATGCAGTTTGTTAATTAATTTGAATAAATATTTATTTTTAAAGATGATTAAATAAAGATAAGAAAAGTTTCTAAAATTATGTGGCGGACAAAAAAGGAAAAGGCTTAGAATCATCAAAGTTCCAATTTTAAAAAGATAAATAGGCAGTTTGAATTCATTAATTTGAATAAATATTTATTTTTAAAGATTATTAAATAGAGATAAGAAAAGTTTCTAAAATTATGTGGCGGACAAAAACAAGAAAAGATTTCGAATTATCGGAAATTTCAAATTTTTGATTTTTGTGATTTTTTGAATAAAAATATACAATGGTTTGGTTGGTGTCTTCATATTTTATGGGATAAAAGAAAATGCGTGATTTTGATGTAAAGAAATATTCATCCGGGACCATTAATTATGAAATTTAGCTAACTTTTAAAATAGAACACGCAAATGACATATTAACTAAGGAAAAAACATAAAATTAAAGATGATGGAAGAAGTTGAATACATATCAAAGAATGTTTACTAACTGTTGGTGATTTGAATATTATTATTATTAATAATAATAATAATAATAATAATAATAATAATAATAATAATAATAATAATAATAATAATAATAATAATAATAATAAATAATGTACCTTAATGGTACATTCATAATTTGCTGCAATATTACGTGAGAATTGTCATTTTATGTCTCATTACTCACATGAGTTAATATAGTAGAATATGGTTATAATTTTCTCTAATTCTTGTAACCTTTAATTCATTACTCATCCATTATTCCACCTCATTATGATTGTAAGTTATGTAATTTTTAGGCTATTCATTTACCCTATTTACAGTCCATTATCTTTTTATTCATTACAAGGAAGAATTCCTCACTTGTAAATAATTGGTCTTACTTTGTGTTGGGGATATGAGATAGAGGGTTAGCCAAATATGAGAAGTGTTGTATTGTGTATATAAGGAGTTAGTGTAGTGAAAGAGAGAGTTGAGACAAAAAATAATATTCTATGTCTTCAACTATATTCACTATACAAAAAAAGAGTAATTATATGTTGAAGGAAGATGTTCTTATGTGGATTTTTGAACTCTTTAATGTAACACCCCGCAACCAGAAAGAGCTAGAATTAGAAAGAGTCATTTTTGGGAAGAATGAAAAATCTAAAAATTTGACAAAGTTAAGTTAAGAATGAGTTTTGGGTCAACTTCAAACGACCATAACTCCTTGCTCAGGATGAGTTATGGGTACTACAAGATACCATAGGAAATATTGTAAAACTATCTTTCCAACGCCGTCGAGATTGCTCAGTTTCGAGTTTGTATGAGTGAGATATGTCCATTTGAAGTTGGGTTGTCTAGATAAGGAAAGTCAAAACCGGATTTTAGAAGGGTATTGTGGTCTTTTCACTACCCAATTAATTAAATTCGTTTTTGGTAATTAAGTTGGGGTCTAAACTGATTGGATTTAGTTTACGCTTTTGAAATTAAAGTTAGGATTTTGAGCGAAGAGAAAAGAGGTGAGGAGACAAGAAATTGTCAAGTTCTTGAAGAATTGCTTACGGATTTCGTCAAGGGGTGATCCCTACGAGGTATGTGAGATCACATGGCATTGGGTTAGTTCACCCACGCGCTAATCATGATTTATTTCAGCGTATTGTCGTTCTTGAGATTAGAGAAATTGAGTTCTTGATGAATATTGTTGAAAGTTTTGTTTAAATCTTGAATATTGAGTTTGTTGAGGAGTTATTGATGTAGTTTCATGAGATTATAGGTTGTTTTTGATTAGATTCTTGCATATTTTGGTTATGTAGTCAAATCTAATGTTTGGGGAAATAACCAATTGAAACTAGAGGTTTTAGAGTTGAAAAACGACCAAGAAAAATCTGGGATTTCTGGGCAGGGGCTTGGGGCGCCGCGCCATCCAGAGCGCCCCAGAAGTGGTTCTGAAATTTGGGGCTTTAGGAGCCGCGCCAGCCAGCGCCCCAACATCAGTTTTGAAGTTTTTCTCCTGGCGCCTTGCGCCACTAAGAGTGCCATGGACACCATGTCTTCTACTTCTTCCCCCTTCTTTCTGTACTAGTTCACTTGAAACATACCTATGTTGCCTAGTTGATTCCTACACTCTAAGGTACGTCTAAAATACATGAAATCATCAATAACATGAGATCGTGAGCCTTGAATCCATAATTCAATTCAAGGAAAGTTAAGAGTCAAGTCAAGAGAAATTCATAGAGTTTTTCAAAAGTCTTTTACAAACATTTTAACCTTGTTTTAAGACGTAAAGTTCAAGTTGAGTAAAGAGCAAGGAGTAAAGATTGAACTTCATTTCTTCAAAGATTATATCAGGACTATGTATTCCCAAAGAGTAAAATGTTTCCACATTTAAGCAAGAAAGAAAACTTTGATTTCCAAAAGAGCCTTTGAGCTAGTTTTCAGTAAAGAGTAAATGCTTTCACAATTAAGCAAAAGAGGAAACTTTGATTTCCAAGAGGAGCATTGGAGCTATGTTTTGAACAATTATCTCAAACCACAGAAAGAAGTATGATTTTAAACATAAGAGCTAGTATTATATTTTGGGAGTAGTATTGAGCACCGATATGGGGAGAGTTCATACAACTCTCGGCTCCCATAAACCATATAGCCACCATGGGTAGAAAAAGGTCATACTTTTTAGATGATTCCTTAGTGATTTTTAGCATAGACTAGTGGATCTACTTAGTAGTCAGGTTCTATACCCTCGGCAAGGTATATGATGGCCTGGCAACATGAGGCAAAACGCTGTATCATCATAATAACTCTTAAGTGATGGTGGTCGGTTAGAGAAACTCCCACAGAAGTATTTTGTATTCTTGTATACATAGATTATTTGTATTTCATATAGAAACAGAGTTCATATTGTATCTTTGCATACATTCAGAGTTACTATTGTATTTTAAATACATAGAGTTGATATCTATGTTTTAAGAGCTTTTCTTTATATCGCATTTACATTATTGCTTTATATTGAAATGAGTTCAGTTCAATTGATTTAAGTTGAGTTAGGACCAGGTTTGTTGTTTCAGTTCCTTTCAAGCTTATGACTTGTTTTAGAATTCCCCTCGCATACTCGTACATTTAATGTACTTATGCCATTTGGCCTGCATCTTTTCATGATGCAGATATAAGTAACCAGGATCAGCATCTAGTGCATCATTGATTCTAGTTGAGCTCTAGAGTTGTTGGTGAGCTTTCTTGCTTCCAGAGAATCCCTTTTTAATTCTTTCCAGTATTTAGTTCATTAGGATGTCGTGGGTCTTGTCCCGACATCCATCTCAGTTTTAGAGGCTTCATAGATAGACTGTCAGATGTTAGTTCTTTAGTCTTTTCATTTTCATTCTATTATGTTCAGACTTGAGTTTGCCTTAAATGCCAGTTGAATGTCCCTTATTGACATTTTAGTTTATTACATGGACTTATATTTGTTGAGTAAAAGTCTTCTGCTGAGTAAGTAAGTTAGGCCAAGGGTTCGCTTGGGGCCAACAATGATTCTTGAGTGCCAGTCCTGCCTAGAGTATAGGCTCAGGGCGTGACAAGCTTGGTATCAGAGCACAGAGTTCAAGAGTCCTAGGGAGTCTATGAAGTCATGTCTGCAGAGTCGTAGTTATTGGTGTGAAATACGCCACATCTATAATTAAGAGGCTGCAAAATTAGGAAATTCCTTCACTTCTTTCATACTTATTTCATGCGATAGAGTTCATCTCTATAAAGTCTCTTTCTAACTCGTTCTTGTGCGTGCCTTTCAGATCATGCCTCTACGAAGAGGTGTTAGAGGTTGTCCGACTAGGAGAAATATTGAACTACAGGAACAAGGGGTACCTAATGCATCGGAAGTACAACTAATAAGAGGTCAGAAATGCTGAATTCCGCAAAGCTATCCGGATGTTGAACCAAGTTGTGACCAATCAAGCTGGGCAACAGAGAGGAAATAGTCAGGAAATGGCTGATATTTCAAGGATCAGTGAGTTCTTAAGGATGAACCCACCAAGCTTCACATGTTCAAGTGTTACTGAGGATACAAAGAATTTTGTTGAAGAGCTTTAGAAGGTTTTCGAGATCATGCATGTTGTTGATACTGAGAGGGTAGAACTAGCTGCTTACCAAATAAAGGGTGTCTCTAGGACATAGTTCGACCAATGAAAGAGGAATCAAGTTGAGGGAGCACTACCTGTGAGTTGGGCTTGCTTTGAGGAGGTTTTCTTAGGGCGTGTCTTTCCTCAAGTACTAAGAGAAGAAATGGTATGAGAGTTCCTCACTCTTAAGCAGGATTCTTTGAGCATTCATGAGTATACCCTAAGTTCACATAATTGTCCCGCTATGCTCCAGAGATGCTTGCTGACATGAGGAGCAGGATGAGTTTGTTTGTTGCTGGGTTGTCTCTCTTGTTAAGCAAGAAAGGCATGGCAACTATGCTGATAAGTGATTTGGACATATCAAGGCTAATGATCCACATGCAATAAGTTAAGGAGGACAAACTGAGGGATGGAGAAGAGTTTAAGAGTAAGATGACTAAGACATCAGGGAATGAGTCCGGGCAGTAGAAGAGTAATGCAAACTGGTCATCCTTCCAACAGAAACAAAAGGTACCTGCTCCATTAGCTTCTAGTGCACATGCACCAAAGAACAAAGGTGAGTACAATAGTTAGAATTTTAGAGCTAAACCTGCCTATTTATAGGGTTGTATGGCACAAGAGGGTAGTAAGCCTCCTGCATGTGCTAAGTGTAGTATGAACCATTCATGGATGTGTCGTGATGGCTCCACTAGTTGCTTTGAGTGTTTCCAGAACGGTCATTTTATGCGATAGTGTCCAAAGAACAAGCAGGGTAATGGTAATGGGGGTAATAGAGACTAGTCTTCTTCAGTTGCTCCACCAGACAGAGCTGTATCTAGAGGAGATACTTCAGGGGCAGGCGGAGGAGGAAACCGTCTTTATGTTATCACTAGTCTCCAATAGCAAGAGGATTCTCCAGATGTTGTCACTGGTATGATCCAAGTCTTTAATTTTAATGTTTATGCTTTGCTATATCTAGGAGCGAGTTTATCTTTTGTAACTCCATATATTGCTATGAATTTTGATGTTCTTTCTGAGCAACTTAGTGATCCCTTCTGTGTTTCCATATATATTGGTGAATCTATTTTAGCAGAGAGAGTCTATCGTGGTTACACTATTTTCATCAATCACAAGAGTACCACGACTGATTTAGTTGACTTAGATATGGTAGAATTTGCTGTCATTCTACGTATGGACTGGCTTCATGCCTGTTATGTGTCAATAGATTGTAGAACTCGAGTAGTCAAGTTTGAGTTTCCAAATGAGCCAGTCTTAGAGTGGAAAAGCAATTCAACAGTGCCTAACGGTCTTTTTATTTTGTACCTTAAGGCGAGAAAGTTAGTTTCCAAGGGGTGTGTCTATCACTTAGTCTGAGTTAATGACTCAAGTGCTGAGATACCTCATATTTAGTCAATTCCAGTAGTAAAAGAGTTTCCACAAGTCTTTTCAGATGATCTTCCCGGAGTCTCTCCTGAGAGAGAAATAGATTTTGGTATAAACCTTCTTCAAGATACTCGTCCTATATCTATTTCATCATATAGGATGGAACTAGCAGAGTTGAAAGAGTTGAAAGATCTCTTAGAGAAAGGTTTCATTCAACCAAGTGTCTTACCTTGGGGCGTTCCAGTCTTTTTTATGAGGAAGAAGGATGGTTTCCTTAGGATGTGTATAGATTATCATCAGTTGAACAAGGTTACCATCAAGAATAAGTATCCTCTTCCAAGAATTGATGATCTCTTCAAGCAACTTTAGTGTGGCACTTGTTTCTCTAAGATAGACCTCAGATTTGGCTACCATCAGTTAAGAGAAAGGGAATGTGATATTCCCAAGACAGCTTTCAGGACCCGTTATGGTCATTATGAGTTTTTGGTCATCTCGTTCGATTTAACTAACGCATTTGTAGCGTTTATAGACCTTATAAATAGAGTATTTAAGCCTTATTTAGATATGTTTGTTATCGTGTTTATTGATGACATACTAATCTATTCGATGAATGAGAAAGATCATTCTAGTCATCTCAGAATAGTTTTCCAAACTCTAAAGGATAGAGAGTTGTATGCCAAGTTCTCTAAGTTTGAGTTTTGGCTTGAGTTTGTGGCATTCTTAGGCCATATTATTTCCGGTGGTGGAATTATAGTTGATACCCAGAAAATAGAGGCAGTGCAGAATTGGCCTAGACCCACATCTTTAACTGATATTAGGAGTTTCTTAAGGTTGGCTGGATATTATAGAAGGTTCGTAGAGGGGTTCTCATATATTTCGTCCCCTTTGACCAAGATGACTCAGAAAATAGTAAAGTTTCAATGGTTTGAAGCTTATGAGAAAAACTTTGAGGAATTGAAAAAGAGGTTGACTACTGCCCAATATTGGCCTTACCAGAAGGTATGCAAAGCTTTGTTGTATATTGTGATGCGACCAGAGTTGGTTTGGGTTGTGTTAATGCAGAATTGTAAAGTTACAACTTATGCCTCAAGACAGTTGAAGATTCATGAGAGAAATTTCCCAACCCATGACTTAGAGTTGGCTTCCCTAATATATTTGCTTTGAAAATATGGCGTCATTATTTGTATGGTGTTCATGTAGATGTATTCACTAATCACAAGAGTCTTCAGTATGTGTCTAGTCAGAAAGAGCTTAATCTCAGACAGAGGAGGTGGTTAGAGTTACTCAAGGATTATGACATGAGTATTCTTTATCACCCAGGTAAGGCTAATGTAGTTGCTGATGGCATTAGTAGATTATCTATGGGTAGTACTGCCCGTTTTGAGGAAGATAAGAAAGAGTTAGCAAAAGATGTGCATAGACTTGCACAATTAGGAGTTCGACTAATAGATTCCACAGAAGGAGGAGTAGTGGTGATGAGTGGGGCTGAATCATTATTAGTGTCAGAAGTAAAAGAGAAGCAAGACCAAGATCCTATTTTGCTTGAATTGAAGGCAATTGTTCATAAGAAAAAAGTAATGGCTTTTGAGCAAGAGGGAGATGGTGTATTGAGGTATCAAGGTAGATTGTGTGTACCAATGGTGGATGAACTCCAAGAGAGGATCATGGAGGAAGCTCATAGCTCCAGATATTCTATCCATCTGATTCCACAAAGATGTATCGTGACTTGAGAGAAGTATTTTAGTGGAGTAGTATGAAGAAGGGCATTGCAAAGTTTGTTGCTAAGTGCCCGAATTGTCAATAAGTTAAAGTAGAGCACCAAAGGCCCGATGGTATGGCTCAGAATATAGAAATTCCGAAATGGAAGTCGGAGATGATCAATATGGATTTCATCTCGTAGACAACATGATTCTATTTGGGTGACTGTTGATAGAATGACAAAATCGACTCACTTTTCCCAGTAAAGACTACCCATTCAACAGAGGGATATGCCAAGTCGTATCTTCAAGAGGTAGTTAGACTTCATGGGGTGCCAGTTTTGATTATTTCATATAGAGGTGCGCAATTTACTGCACAGTTTTAGAAGTCATTCCAGAAAGGATTGGATTCAAAGGTGAACTTGAGTACTGCTTTTCATCCTCAGATAGATGTTCATGCAGAGCGAACTATTCAGACTTTAGAAGACATGTTGAGAGCCTGTGTGATTGATTTCAAAGGTTATTGGGATGATCACCTACCTCTCATCAAATTTTCTTTCAACAATAGTTACCATTCTAGCATCCAGATGGCTCCTTATGGGAGAAGATACAGATCTCCTATTGGATAATTTGAAGTTGGTGAAGCTGGGTTGATAGAACCAGACTTAGTTTATCAAGCTATGGGGAAGGTGAAAGTTATTGAAAAAAGGTTGAAAATAATGCAGAGTCGTCAGAAATCCTACAGTGATGTTAGAAGAAGGGAGTTAGAGTTCAAAGGAGATGATTGGGTCTACTTGAAAGTTTTACCCATGAAGGGTGTTATGAGATTTGGTAAGAAGGGGAAACTTAGTCCCCGACATATTGGTCCTTACAGAATATCCATGAGGATTGACAATATAGCTTATGAATTAGAGCTACCTCAAGAGTTAGCAACATTCATCCGGTATTTCATATCTCGATGTTGAAAAAGTGCATGGGCGATCCTTCACTTATCATACAAATTGAAGATATTAGTATCAAGGATAGCTTATCTTATAAGGAGATTCCTGTTCAGATTCTAGATCAACAAGTTCGCAAGTTGAGAAAAAAAATGGTAGCATTAGTCAAAGTTCTGTGGAGGAATCAGTTTGTTGAGAAAGCTACTTGGGAAGCCAAGGAAGATATGAAGAAGAGATATCCACATCTTTTTGAATTCGGAGAAGTTCTGGATTAAGGTACTAATCCTTTTCTTGGCATTTTATTTGTAAGTGGCATGTTGTATTTGCATTTTGCTTGTTGGGTGTTGAACTGAATGTTAGATGTTACCTCCTCAACCTACTAAAAATATCTCATTCGCGGACGAATGTTCCCAAGGGGAAGATATTGTAACACCCCACAACTAGAAAGAGCTAGAATTAGAAAGAGTCATTTTTTGGAAAGAATGAAAAATCTTGAAATTTGACAATGTTAAGTTAAGAATAAGTTTTGGGTTAACTTCAAAAGACCATAACTCCTAGATCAAGATTAGTGAGGAGTGCTACAAGATACAGTTGGAAGGATCTTTGAACCATCTTTCCAACGCTACCGAGTTTGCTCAGTTTTGAGTTTGTATGAGTGAGATATGTCCATTTAAAGTTGGGCTGTCTAGATAAGGAAAGTCAAAACCGGATTTTAAAAGGGTATTGTGGTCTTTTCACTACCCAATTAATTAAATTCATTTTTGGTAATTAAGTTGGGGTCTAAACAGATTGCATTCAGTGTATGCTTTTGAAATTTGAGTTAGGGTTTTGAGAGAATAGAAAAGAAAAGGAGAAAAGAGGAGAAGAGACAAGGAATTGTCAAGTTCTTAAAGAATTGCTTGTGGATTTTGTCAAGGGGTGATCCCTACGTGGTATGTGAGATCACATAGCATTGGGTTAGTTCACCCATGCTCCAATCATGATTTATTTCAATGTATTGTCGTTCTTCAGATTAGAGAAATTGAGTTCTTGATGCATATTATTGAAAGTTTCATTTGAATCTTGATTGATGAGTTTGTTGAGGAGTTATTGATGTAGTTTCATGCTATTAGAGGTTGATTTGGAGTATATTATTTAATATGTTGGTTTTGTGGTCGAATCTAAGTGTTTAGGGAAAGAACTAATCGAAATTAGAGATTTTAGAGTTGAAAAATGACCAAGAAAAATTGGGGATTTCTAGGTAGGGGCCTAGGGGGTTGTGCCAGCCAGAGCGCCCTAGAAGTGGTTCTAAAATTTGGGGCTTGGGCACATTGCTAGCCAGCGCGCCCTAACTGTAGTTCTAAAGGTTTTCTCCTAGCGCCCTGTGCAGCTCAGAGCGCCAGGGACGCCATGTTTTCTACTTCTTCCCCCTTCTTTCCGTACTAGTTTCCTTGAAACATACCTATGTTTCCTAGTTGATTCCTACACTCTAAGTTACGTCTAAAATACATGAAATCATCAATAACATGAGATCATGGGCCTTGAATCCATAATTTAATTCAAGGAAAGTTAAGCGTCAAGGAAAGAGAAGTTCATAGAGTTTTTCAAAAGTCTTTTACAAACGTTTTAACCTTGTTTTAAGACTTAAAGTTCAAGTTGAGTAAAGAGCAAGGAGTAACGATCGAACTTCCTTTCTTCAAATAGTATATCGGGACTATGTATTCCGAAAGAGTAAAATGTTTCCACATTTAAACAATTAAGGAAACTTTTGATTTCCAAAAGAGCCTTTAAGCTAGTTTTCAGTAAAGAGTAAATGCTTTCTCAATTAAGCAAAAGAGGAAACTTTGATTTCCAAGAGGAGCATTTGAGCTAAGTTTTGAGCAATTATCCTAAACCACAGAAAGAAGTATGTTTTTTTAACATAAAAGCTAGTATTATATTTTTGGAGTAGTATTAAGAACCGATATGAGGGAGATTTCAGACAACTCCCAGCCCCCATAAAACATGTAGCCACCATGGGTAGAAAAGGGTCATACTTTTAGATGATTCCTCAGTTCTTTTTAGCATAGACTAGTGGATCCGCTTACTAGTCATGTTCTATACCCTAAGCAATGTATAGGACGGCCCTGGCAGCGTGAGGCAAAATATTGTATCATCATAATAGCTCTTAAGTGATGGTTGTCGGTCAGAGAAACTTCCACAGAAGTATTTTGTATTCTTATATACACAAATTATCTGTATTTTCATATACAAACAGAGTTCATATGGTATATTTTTATACATTCAGAGTTACTTTTGTATTTCTAAATATAGAGAGTTGATATCCATGTTTTAAAAACATTTCTTTATATCACATTTACATTTTTGTTTTATATTGAAATGAGTTGAGTTGAGTTGAGTTAAGACCAGGTTTTTTCTTTCAGTTCCTTTAAAGTTATGTCTTGTTTTAAAATTCCCCTTGCATGCTTGTACATTCAATGTACTGATGCCATTTGGCCTCCATCTTTTTATGATGCAGATACAAGTAATCAGGATCAGCATCCAACGTATCGTTGGTTCTAGTTGAGCTCCAGAGTTGTTTGTGAGCTTCTTTGCTTTCGGAGGATCTTTTTTTATTGCTTTTCAGTATTTAGTTCATCAGGATATTGTGGGTCTTGTCCCGACATCCATCTCAGTTTTAAAGGCTCTATAGATAGACAGTTAGATGTTAGCTCTTTAGTATTTTTCATTTTCATTTTATTATGTTGAGACTTGAGTTTTCCTTATTGGCCAGTTGAATGTTCCTTAATAACATTCTAGTTTATTACATGGACTTATCTTTGTTGAATGAAAGTCTTTCGCTGAGTAAGTAAGTCTGGCCAGGGGTTCGCTTGGGGCCAACAATGGTTCTCAAGTGCCAATCCTGCCCAGGGTGTAGGCTCAGGGCGTCACATTTAACTAATTTGGAGTTGCTTGAATTATACGACGTTGTTGTCTTATTTTATCCTAGAGGGGACAAGTCAAGAGTGATATTGTTAGATCGGTGTAGATTATGCAGCAATGAGCCTGAATCTCCTTAAATAGAGCGAGATATCCACGCCTCAACCAAAAGATTTATTTATTCATTTTTGTCATATTATTTTCAACTGTAATTTTTGTATTTATGGTTTATTACACAAACAATTTTAAGGAAATTCATGTTTTATTACAGGTTGAAAAAATGTAAATATAGAGATGGGAGATTATCATTTCATTCAACGTTGCTCTCTTCAAGAGATGAAGAGAAGAGATGTGGTGGTAAAATGTTTCTCTACTTTCTCAATTCAAGCAAAGAAAAAGGTAAAAGAAAAAAAATTACCTAATATTTTCATGAATAAAGTCATATTACTTTTGTTTAAAAAAATGTTATTGCCATTTTTAAAATAGTGGGGATTCATGAAATAAGAAAAAATCATTGCAAAATTATGATTTGAACATCTTTGAAAAATGCTCTAAAAGAGTAATTATAAGTACATATATTTTGGAATAAATCATATGTTATTGTTTGGCTATAATGGGAGGACTTTTGACTCTAACATGAGAGTTATAAATAAATTATGAAAAACATGTTGAGTAGCCATTTTGACATGAAATATTTTGGTGAGATAAATTTTATTCTGGAATGAAAATAACAAATATGTGTTGAATTTTTTCTTTTCAAGTCACATTATGTCGAATAAAATTGAGAAATAGAATTTTATTGTGTAACAACCGGGTTCCGTCGATATAGAAAGGCCAACGGAGAAAAAAATTGTGTCGAAAAACTTTTGCGTAGTAAGTTGAAATTTCTCAACGTAGTCTAGATTTGGATGAAATCAGAGTCATTAAGGTGTAGGGAAATCTGGTAAAAACCGGGGGATTTAATTTTTATTTTGATTACATGAGTAGTTAGATAAGTCATTAAGAAACCCATACAATTTTACGGAATTGAATTCGTGTGAGTAGAACTCCAGGAATCGATCCTAGCGTGAATGATATTTTCTGAGCATCATTGGTTAATGGTGTGTTGTGTAATGGGGGTCTTGGAATTATTAAAATAGCTCACTGTTTAGTGCAATCCACTTTGGCGGTAGTTTTGGTCACTTTGGTGGGGCAGTTGAGGCGGTCTAGATGCGACTGTAAGTTGTAAATAAACCCAATGTGACTTTATTCTGCACTTTTTAATTTTTAGCGTTAAGGAATGAACCCTAGGTGACTCTTGACAGTTTTCCACCATTCTTGAGTCTAAAGGCAAGCTTTTCACTCCCCGAATCCATTTCTCGATCTGTAGAACATAATAGAATGGGTAATTATCGATGGAAAAGGGTTTTGATCTAGATTCTGTGATGGAAACAACCCTATTGTGGATACTTGGGATCATGGGTATGATCTAGGGTTCATAGAATTGTTAGTAATCTGGGTAATTGATGATTATCTATTGATTCCCGTATTATATTTATTGTTTGTAGACCAAGAACAAACAAAACAAATTCGAAAAGAGAAGGATCAAGTTTCTTAGGGTTTCAAGATTGTTTTGAGGTAGGTGATGGTTGTGATTCTTTGACTGTGTGATGTATGTTTGTTCTTGCTTCATTATGATACATGTATGTATGTGAATTCTGCATTATTGATCACATTTGTTGTAAATGAGATTCCATGAATCATGACTTCATTTTATGAACTTGCGAATATATTTGTGATTGTGATTGTGGCTTTTTGAAAGGATCGGTTGCCACATTCCTGCATAACTAACTTGGATCGTTGCCACGTTTCGACATAATTATGGGATCGGTTGCCACATTCCAGCATAATCATTGGATTGGGTACCATGATTCGGTGTGCTAACTGTTTGGGTTTGGGTTCCATGAGAGGACCAATGATTTGTTATAATGGTGTATCTTGAGAAATGTGAAATTGTACCGTGTTCGTAAATGTTGATGATATTGTGTATGTTCGATACACGCATGTGATTATATTGTTGTATTGACTTATATATGTTACACTTAGTGGGATAGCCGCGTGATCCTACCAGTACACTGTGGTTGTGTATTGATATTGCACTTTTTCTTTCTTTCTTGAGTACATGGCATCTTTAGGAGGCTATTGAAAGACCTCGTCTAAAAGATCAGTGATCGCTTCGAATTCAAGGGTGAGTGAGTTCTTCCAGGCTTCCATGAGTTCTCTTTTCGTCTATGTCCACATTCTAGACTTAGACGTTCTAGTTAGTATTAGTTCATTAGTTTGAGGTTGCATCCCTCCTTGTTTAAATTTATGGTTCATTGTTAGATGTTTTGGTAAATTGACTCTCAGGTTCTGGGCATATCTTCTGCAATGTTAGTTTATTATTGTTATATTTTTGTTAGAGTTTATGGGAACTCTATTTATTTCCTTAGTATTTAACTTGCTTCCGTAACTTAAATTCCTTAGTTTTGGTTTAGTTGCTTGGTTTGGATTGTAGTAGTGATTCTCCCACCAGAGAGTTAGTGTGGGTTCCAATTACGATGGTTTGGGTCACGACAAAGTTGGTATCAGAGCTTAAGTTCGTTGATCTTGATGTACCAAAACGAGTCTAGTAAAGTCTTACGAAATGGTACGGGGACGCCTTGACTTTTCTTTGAGAGGCTATAGGACTTTAGGAAATCTCTCTATTTTCTTGCCTCCTTTCGTGCTATAACTTGATTCCAATTAGTATCTGTTGATTCAAATTAGTATCTAACCTCTTTTACTCTTTTGTTCGTAGATGGTTAAAATTATATATAATGGTGTCAGGCCCATAGCTCCTGTCAATGCTCCAGTTGAGGAATCTGCAGCGAGAGGTCGCAGTCGAGGTAGGGGTAGAGAAAGAGCTAGGGGTAGAGGCCGAGAAAGAGTGGCGCCTACTAGAGATGGGGTACCGATCAAAAATGCTCCCCAAAATGAGGCCCCTCCCGTACATCATGAAGAGATAGAGGAGAATGCTGATGTTGAGAATGTTGGACAAGAGGAAGAAGTGCAGGCTGAGACTACAGGTGTTCCTTCCATCGACCTAGTGTTAGCTCAACAAATCATGTCATTTTTGAAAGGGTTGGCTGGTCCTGGAGTGCTTCCATCAAGCTCCCGCCAATCCCCCTATTGCTATCACTACTCCCAATGTAGGTGGAAACGTAGGTACTGATGCTTTCTTCTGTCCTTTGTTGGGTTCTGTTATGACTGGCAATGAGAATGAAATGTTGACTAAGTTTTTGAAGCTAAAGCCTCCTGTATTTCTTGGTTCTGAGAGTGAGGACGGTTATGAGTTTATCTTAGACTACTATGAGAGGCTTCATAAGTTAGGAGTTGTTCATTAACATGGGGTTGAGTTCCTGACTTTTGAACTTCAAGGGGAGGCTAAGCAGTGGTGGAGTGCTTACATGGAATGCAGATCTTCAGTTTTACCTCCACTTAATTGGACCCAATTTCATCTCTGTTCTTGGTAAAATATGTGCCTACAACTTTGAGAGATCATAAGAAAGATGAATTTATGGCTTTGGAACAAGGTGGTATGTTTGTTTCATGCATTGTCGAGATATGCTACACAGTTAGTGACTACTAAGGAAGAGAGAATCCGTTTATTTATTAAGGGACTAAATTCTGAGTTGCAGGTATTATGTATTCACATGACCTTTGCAGGGAGAAGCTTTAATGAGGTAGCCGACTATGTTAAGAAAGTGGAGGGGGTTAGGCGAGACGGTCAAGCTAAGGCAATGGTAAAAAGGGTCAAGAATTCAGGGAACTTTCAAGGTTCTTATTCTAAAGGTTCAGGGAGGCCAACACTTGCAGCCAAGACAGTTCAACCCGCTATGCCCGCCTCTACAGGTAATTACTCAGGAACTCCATCTCATGATTTGATTCAGGATAGTAGGGAGTTGCACCTTCAGCGGGTAGCGTGCCATCATTTGATTGTACATGTTATAATTGTGGTGAACATGGACATATGAGGAGAGATTGTCCCCACCCACATGTGTTGGATTTAGTGCAACAATAGACTAGAGCAGTGGTACCCGTAGAAAACGGTAATAATGGTCGAGGGCATCCACAAGGTGGGAAAGAAGGTAATCAGTGAGGTCGTGGAGGTAGAGAAAATGTTAATGGAGGTAGGGGTAACATGCAACCAGGAAGGGAAGTGGTTCGTCAAGATGATAGGGCTCAGTTTTATGCTTTTTCAGGTAAGAATGAGGCAGAGGTGTCTGACGTGGTGATCACAGGTACTATTCTTGTCTGTGATCGGATGACTAATGTGTTATTTGATCTGAGTTCTACTTAGTCATAAGTATCTATGAGATTTACCTCTGAATTTGCTATGATTTGTAATATACTTATGCCCCTATTTATGTTTCTACCCCAGTTGGAGAGTTAATCATAGTCACCCATGTCTATCGTGCTTGCCCTATTTTGTTTATGGGTTTTTAGACTTGGGATGATTTGGTGATTTTGGATATGACTGACTTTGAGATTATTTTAGGTATGACTTGGTTGTCTCCCTATTATGCGGTGTTAAATTGTAATTCTAAGTTTGTAACTTTAGAAATTCTGGGAAGGGAAAAGTTAGAGTGGGAAGGGGTGTACAAGCCTAAGCAAACTAAAATCATATCCTCCATTCGGGATAAGAAATTGGTAGGGCAGGGTTGTTTGGCTTATTTGGCTCATGTTAGGGATGTTGAGATTGAGACTCCATCTATTGAATCCATTCCTGTGGTGTCAGAATTTAGAGAAGTGTTTCCAAATGATTTGCCTGGTATGTCTCCGGATAGAGATATAGATTTATGCATTGATTTAGAACCTCGTACTCGTCCCATTTCTATTCCTCCATATCGCATGGCTCTAGCAGAATTAAGAGAGCTTAAGGCTCAAATGCAAGAGCTTCTTGATAAGGGATTTATTCGCCCTAGTGCTTCTCCATGGGGTGCATCAGTTTTCTCTAAGATTGATCTAAGGTTTGGCTACCATCAGTTGAAACTTAGTCATGACGATGTGCCCAAGAAGGCGTTTAGAACTCGCTACGGGCACTATGAGTTTTTGGTTATGTCTTTTGGTTTAACCAATGCGCCTACAAATTTCATGAGTTTAATGAATGAGGTGTTTAAGCCATTTCTTGATTCATTTGTCATAGTCTTTATTGATGATATTTTGGTCTATTCAAAAAGTGAGGAAGATCATGCCAACCATCTTCGTATTGTTTTGGGTGTTCTTTGGAAACAAAGGTTGCATGCTAATTTTTTGTAGTGTGAATTTTGGTTAACCTCGGTTGCATTCTCAGGGCATGTAGTTTCAAAAGAAGGGGTAATGGTATATCCTCATCAGATTGAGGTTATTAAGAATTGGGTTCGGCCTAGTTCTGTGATGGAAGTTAGGAATTTTGTTGGGCTCACTAGCTATTATCGTCGATTTGTGATGAACTTTGCTTCTATTGCCACACACTTGACTAATTTGAACAAAAAGGAGATACCATTTGAGTGGACTCAAAATGTGAGGAGAGCTTTCAAAAGTTCAAGACTCTCTTGACCACCACACATATCCTAGCATTACCGGTGGAAGGTAAAGATTTTATTATTTATTGTGTTGCTTCACATTCTGGTTTGGGTGTTGTGTTAATGTAGGATAAGAACGTTATAGCTTATGCCTCGCGTCATTTGAAGGTGCATGAGAGGAATTACCCAACACATGATTTGGAGTTGGCAGTAGTAGTGTTTGATCCTAAGATTTGGTGGCATTACCTCTATGGTGTTAAGTGTGAAGTATTTACCGATCATTGTAGTTTGCAGCATGTGTTCACTCAAAAAGATCTGAATTTGAGACAACGAGGTGGATGAAGTTACTTAAAGATTATGATGTCACCATTCAATACCATCCAGGCAAGGCTAATGTGGTGGCAGATGCTTTGAGTCGAAAAACGGTGAGTATGGGTAGTTTAGCTTGTTTGAGTGTATCCAAGCGACCTTTGGCTAAGGAAATTCGGACCTTAGAGTCTAAATTCATGCAATTGGAAATCTTAGAAAAAGGCAGGGTGTTAGCTAGCATTGAAGTTAGGGTCACATTCATGGAAGAGATAAAAGTCAAAAAATTTGAGGATGAAACTTTGAGTGAACTTAAGAAGAAGATTGCGATGGGTAAGGCACAAGAGACCACTCTTGATATGGAAGGTGTACTTAATTTTAAAAGGATAATTTATTTTCCTCGAGTTGATGAATTGATTCAAAAGTTGTTGATAGAGTCTTATGGTTCACGATATTCTATTCATCCAGTTGTGACCAAAATGTATAGAGATTTGAAGAGATTTTATTGGTGGCCAGGCATGAAGAAGGATATAGCGGAGTTTGTGACTAAGTGTCAAAATTGTCAACAAGTGAAATATGAACACCAAAGGCCTGCCGGTTTACTCCAAAGAATGTTAATTTTGGAATGAAGGTGGGAGAGGATAGCCATGGATTTTGCGGTTGGTCTTCCCAAGACTTTGGGGAAGTTTGATTCTATTTGGGTAGTGATTGATAGATTGATTAAGTCAGCCCATTTTATTCCGGTAAGAATTGATTATAATGCCGAACAATTGGCTAAAGTTTATGTGAAAGAGATTGTAAGGTTGCATAGGTGCCCCTCTTGATTATCTCAGACCGTGGTACCCAATTCACATCTAAGTTTTGTAGGAAACTATATGGTGAATTGGGCACACAACTCACTTTTAGTACCGCTTTCCATCCACAGACAGATGGGCAATCGGAGAGGACTATCCAAGTGTTAGAGGACATGTTGAGGGCAAGTGTGATTTATTTTGGAGGACATTGGGATAAATTCTTATCTTTGTGTGAGTTTTATTATAATAATAGTTATCACTCTAGCATAGGTATGGCACTATTTGAGGCACTCTATGGGAGAGGATGTAGATCACCCATAGGATGGTTAGAGGCTGGAGATGTGAAACCATTGGGGTAGATTTAGTGAAGGATGCTTAAGATAAGGTGAGGAGTATTCATGCTAAACTGCTACCAGCCCAGAGTAGATAAAAGAAGTATGCGGATCATAAGGTAAGAGACATGACATTTTAAATCGGTGAAAATATTCTTCTTAAGGTATCACCCATGAATGGGGTGATGAGATTTGGCAAGAAAGGTAAGCTAAGTCCGTGATGCATTGGTCCATTTGAGGTTCTTGAATGTGTGGGACCGGTAGGGTATAGATTGGCTTTGCCTCCTAATTTATCAGGAGTTCATTTGGTATTTCATGTGTCCATGTTGAAGAGGTATCATGGAGACGGGGATTATATCATTAAGTGGAACTCAATTGTGCTAGACAAAGACCTCCAATATGAGGAGGAACATATTACAATTCTTGATCATGATGTGCGTAAGTTGAGGACCAAAGAGATTAAGTCCAGAAGGTTCAATGGAAGCATCGTCCAGTTGAGGAAGCTATTTGGGAAACTGAGAACGATATGCGAGACAAGTATGTTCGTCAATTCAGGTACTACTTCATTCCTTCCTTGCCTATTTTCCTAAGTTTGTCACTCGGGGGCGAGTGATGGGTACGTTGGTATCTATTGTGACGACCGAGTTCCGTCGTTATAGAAAGGCCAACAGGGAAAAATTTTAGGTTGGAAAACTTTTTCGTAGTCAGTTGTAATTTTCCAACCTAGTACAGATTTGGACGAAATCAGAGTCATTAAGGTGTATGGAAATCTAATAACAATCAGGGGATTTAATTTTGATTTTTTTTACATGAGTAGTAGATAAGTCGTTAAGGAACTCGTACGATTTGATGAAATTGAATTCGGGTGAGTATAATTCCCAAAATCGATCTTAGCGTGAACGGTATTTTCTGAGCATCGTTGGTTAAACTGCCAGCAATGGCTCTTGAGTGCCAGTCTCGCCCAGGGTGTAGGCTTGATGCATGACATTTAACTAATCTAGAGGTGCTTGAGTTATACGATGTTGTTGGCTTATTGTATTATAAAGGGGACAAGTCAAGAGTGATATTGCTGGATCGGTGTAGATTATGTTGCAATGGGGCTTGAATCTCCTTAAAGAGAGCGAGATATCCACACCTCAACCAAAAGATTTATTTATTCATTTTTGTCATTTTATTTTCACCTGTAACTTTTGTATTTGTCATATATTACATAAACAATTTTAAGGAGATTCATGTTTTATTACTGGTTGAAAAAAGTGTGGATATAGAGATGGGAGATTATCATTTCATTCAACGTGGCTCTCTTAAAGAGATGGAAGAGAAGAGATGTGGTGGTAAAATATTTCTCTACTTTCTCAATTCAACTAGAGAAAAAGGTAAAAGAAAAAAAACTACCTAATATTTTCATGAATAAAGTCATACTACTTTTCATAAAAAAAGTGTTTTTGCAATTTTTAAAATAGTGTGGATTCATGAAATAAGAAAAAATCATTGCAAAATTATGATTTGTACATCTTTAAAAACTGTTCTAAAAAGAGTATTATAAGTACATATATTTTGGAATAAATCATATGTTACTGTTTGGCTATAATGGGATGACTTTTAAATCTAACATGAGAGTTATAAATAAATTATGAAAAGCATGTTGAGTAGCCATTTTGACATGAAATATTTTGGCGGGATAAATTTTATTTATGGAATGAAAATACCAAATATGTGATGAAAATTTTCTTTTCAAGTCACATTATGTAGAATAAAATTGAGAAATACAATTTTATTGTGTAACGCCTGGGTTCCGCCGTTATAGATAGGCCAACGGGGAAAATTTTTGGGTCGAAAAACATTTTTGTAGTAACTTGGAATTTCCTAACGTAGTCCAGATTTGGACGAAATCAGAGTCTTTAAGGTGTAGGAAAATCTAGTAAAAATTGAGGGATTTAATTTTGATTTTAAATTACATTAGTAGTTATATAAGTTGTTAAGGAAGTTGTACGACTTTAAAGAATTGAATTCGGGTGAGTAGAACTCCCGAAATCGCTCTTAGCGTGAACAATATTTTCTGAGCGTCGTTGGTTAAAAGTGTGTTGTGAAATGGGGGTCTTGAATTATTAAAATAGCTCACTGTTCCGTGCAACCCACTTTGGTGGTAGTTTTGGTTTCTCTGGTGGGGCTGCTGTAGTGGGGTGAGGGCTGATGTGGCGGGACAAACGCGACTTAAATCGTAAATAAACCCCAAAACGAATTTATTCTGAAGTTTTTGATTTTTAGAGCTACGAAATGAACCCCAGGCAACTCTTGACAGTTTTCTACCATTCTTGAGGCTAAAGGTAAGCTTTTCACTCCACGAATCCGTTTTTCGATCCATAAAATGTAATATAATAGGTAATTATCGATGGGGGAGGGTTTTGATCTAGATTTCATGGTGGAAACAGCCCTATTGTGGATACTTTGGATCATGGATATGATCTAGGGTTCATAGAATTGTTATTAATCCAGGTAATTAGTGATTGTTTATTGATTTCCGTATTATATTGAGTGTTTGTAGACCTAGAACAAGCAAAACAAATCCGAAAAGGGAAGGATCAAGTTTCTTAGGGTTTCAAGCTTGTTTCGAGGTAGGTGATGGTTGTGATTCTATGATTGTGTGATGTATGTTTGTTCTTGCTTCATTATGATACATGTATGTATGTGAATGTTGCATTATCGATCACACTTGTTATAAATGAGATAGACAAATAATGAATACCATGAATTATGACTTAATTGTTTGAACTTGGGAATATATTTGTGATTGTGATTGTGGCTTGTTGAAAGGATCGGTTGCCACGTTTTGGCATAACTAACTTGGATTGGTTGCCATGTTCTGACATAATTATGGGATGGGTTGCCACATTTCGGCATAATCATTGAAACGGGTACCACGTTTTGGTATGCTAACTGGTTTAGTTTGGGTTCCATGAGAGGACTAATAATTTGTTATAACTGTGTATCTTCAGAAATGTGAAATTGTACTTTATTCATAAATGTTGATGATATTGTATATGTTCGATATATGTATGACATTATATTGTTGTATTGACTTATGTATGCTACACTTAGTGGGATAGCCGCGTGATCCTACCAGTACACTGTGGTTGTGTACTGTTACTGTACTTGCTTTTTGTTTGTTGAGTACATGGTATCTTTAGGTAGCTATTGACAGACCTCGTCTAGAAGATCAGTGATCTCTTCGAATTCAAGGGTGAACCAGTTCTTCCGGGCTGCCATGAGTTCTCTTTCAGTCTATGTCCACATTTCGGACTTAGACTTGTTCTAGTTAGTATTAGTTCATTAGTTTGGGGTTGCATCCCTCCTTGTTTAAACTTATGGTTCATTGTTAGATGTTTTGGTACATTGAATTTCAAGTTCTAGGCGTATCTTCCGCAATGTTAGTTTATTATTGTTAGATTTTTGTTAGAGTTTATGGGAAATCTATTTTTTTCTTTATATTTAACTTGCTTCCATAACTTAAATGCATTAGTTTTCGTTTAGTTGCTTGGTTTGGGTTCTAGTAGTGGTTCTCCCACCAGAGAGTTAGTGTGGGTGTCAATCATGATGGTCTGGGTCGTGACATGTTGGTTGTGTGAGTCTTGCAACGCATGTTGGTTCAATTGTGTGAGAAAGTTGTGACAAATATAAAAGAGGAATTTGCTAGCCTAATAAACATTCATTGGCAGAAGAAAGCTTGGAGACATCAGTTTTATTATAAGCTTGGGTCAACGCCGAGAGAAGAAATTATAATTTGTCAAAGTTAGCTGGAAAATTATATGCACAGTGGAAGTATACCATAATCATACAGCTTACATTAATAATTGACAACACATTGTTTATGCTAGAACAAGTACAATCATGTTAGAGCATATAAACTTTCTGAATTTAATTTTTGAATTACCTCTTGAAGTGTGAGTAGATATCTTCAAGTGAATCCACAAGCTAGTCGACAAGCTAGAACCTTCAAGCAAATCCACAAGCTAGTCCACAAACTGGACCACAGTTCTGCGGTCTTCTACAGTGATCCCAAGCTCACTTCCGAACTCACTCAATACTTGGGTGGACAAGTATTTTATAAGTTATTTCCTTTCAAGGGTTAGAAGAATCCCTATTTATAGAGATTTCTTCCTAGTCCAAGGAGAAAGAATACCATGTATTTCCTTAAAGTAGCTCCCTTTCCTTAGAATAAAAGTCATGTCCTTCTCCCTTTCATTAGAATAGAAAAAGTGATATACTTCTCCCTTTCCTTAGAATAGAGAAAAACACATACTTCTCCTTTTTTCGTTTAGAATAGATTCTGAGTTCTAGTTAAATATGGGCACGGTAGGGACAACAAAATTAATTATTGAGGCTTCCTATTATGGTAATAAATCCAAATAATTAATTTGAATTATTTTTACCATAATAAATTACAAATCATTCCACTAGAAATTCAAAATTGCACTCCTATATTTATATTTCGAAATTTCCCATTAAACAAATATGTAATTCCTCATGTTAAGATTACAAATACTAATAAATAAATTAAATTAGTGACGAACTTAATTCAATGATCAATTTCCTTTAGAACACTGCTTAACTTATTTCATGTGCCAGATTCATAAATCTACTTGCAAGGTTTGACACGATGAAAACTTTTAAGCTTCTCAAAAAGACATATCATCAATCTCTATATTGAGACATGGATTCCGTCAACTAACTTATTATTTCATCAATATATATACTTTAGAACACTGCTTAACTTATTTCATGTGCCAGATTCATAAATCCACTTGCAAGGTTTGACACGATGAAAACTTTTAAGCTTCTCAAAAAGACATATCATCAATCTCTATATCGAGACATGGATTCCGTCAACTAACTTATTATTTCATCAATATATATATATATATATATATATATATATATATATTTATTTATTTATTTATTTGTTTATTTATTTTATCATCATCCAATCTACCAGGTATATTGACCCATCTTAGAATCTCTCCTTTAAATAAATCAAAATGGTAATTAACATATATAGATCATAATAGTTATATCAAGATTAAGAATATAAGTACATTTAATAGTTTAGAGAATATGCTTTTCTCAGTTAGTCTAAAGCAACTATCTCTACTCGGTCCCATTCAATACATACAAAATGCACTAGCACAAGAAGTTGGAACTATACCATTCCCATAATCAGGATAAACTACATAAAATCTTGTGCTGCAATCATACCAATGGCATGCCCTATTCCCATCTTAGATTGTGAACAAAAAAATTTATTCTATTAAGAACCGATGATTTAATCCTCTGTGCATAAGCTTAAACTCTATACACTAAATCATCTTCTATATAAGTAAACAAATACCATAAGGACTAAATGATCTATTAAAAATGAATAAATAATTATTCTATAATAAATTCTATATCTAAAAACATGGCTAATAGTATAAATTCCAATAATATCCCACTTAGACTTTTAATCATCATGATTGTTATAATGTACTATATCTAAATGCATGGTAAATAATATATACACTAACAATGTCCCATTAAGATATTTAATCTTGAAAAATGTTAGAATACTATTTCTAAACACATGATTATTAGTATATACCCTAAAAATCTCCCACTTAGACTATTAACAATGCATTTGCAACCTTTACAGATATTCCTTTTATATTTCTTATCAAAAGGATCTTACCAAGTTGTTTTCTTATGCAACTTCGTCTATTAGTGCTGAGCAGTAACTTACCGATGTTGCATTAGATCTTCAGAGGCCCTATCATGAAACCCTTCAAAAGCTTACTTCTTTACCGGATTTCTATCACAAAAGTCCTCATTAAACATACAAAACCAATCAATCTTCATTATGATTCTCCCACTAACTAAGTACTACTACAATAGTCAGACTTTCATGTTGTTGAGTCTATATATTTTTCTCAAAACCTTTCGGTAATGAAATATTAACAACATTTTCATGTAGTGTTCTTTAATTTTCCTAACGTCACTTTCACTACTTGAGGTAGTAGTTTTCTTATGTATAATAGCGTTTCTCCCACTACTTAAATGCAATGGAATGTCAATTCTGACATATTGATTAGATGTTCTTGAGCGTCTAAATTTACAACTGACTCATTTGTTATTTCTTTGTTCAGTTCTTGTAAAACAAGTTTACTTTTAGGAACATGGATTACTAAATATTCCTTTTCTAGAAATCTGACAATTGTCTCAACAATTGCCTTGTTTTCTTTAGGACAATGAAATAAACCTTCTTCCATTCTTTTTGGATATCCTATTAACACACACATTTCATTCCTGATTTGAAAGGAATTGGATTCAAATGTGATATGTAGTTCTTAGAACATATCCAAAAAGAAACATAACAACAACAAAATAAGTCAATCATTAATCTTATCATCTTTATAAGAGTCTATTTATTAATCTGGTGTAGACGATTGAAATCCAATTATTCTATTAGATAAGTGACTCATCAGCTCTGCAGATAGGTATACATCACTACAATCGGATTGCAGTGACTTTATATATTTTACATGATGCTATTTTCATTTGTCTTAAAATTTTTTGAGTTTATCAAGACATTCAGACTAATGAAACATCAAAAATATATTTTCATATCATGAGTAACTTTCTGAAAATCTCAGAATAGTCAAATTCACCTCTTGCCTGAATGATCATTGACCACACAAATCAAAATAGATTAATTCTAACTTATCATTACTTTTATTTCCTTTTTAAGAGGAAATGTCTCTTAGTCATTTTTCTATCCAAACATGACTCACATGTTGGTAGTGACTTCACTTTCAATTAACTATTATGTCCATTCTTTAACCAACTTCAAAGTTCTATCTAGAATAAATGGCGCAGAAGCTAGTGTACATATAAGTTTCATTTAGTTTAAAAGATATTTTCTCTTATGATATAGATTAATATTCAATTCATGAGGAAAAAAAATTCATGCATCAATATACAATAAGAGATAACATATTTATCAAACTCAAAAGAGTTACAAGAAAAATATATGAAGTGTCCATCTCTTATTTAGCTAGAAACCGAAAATAATTTCATTTAACATGAACATATATGCAATTTCATTTTTGAATTAATATCTTATCTCTATCGAAAGAAATACTTGAGTAGCATTAAGTGAGTCCGTAATGTCTATTGAGAATTTGAGATATTATACATTAAATAGATCATAATATGTCGAATAATCCTAAATAACAAAATTCAGGGCTCATTTGTACATATATTTCCATGCGTCTCGAATAGACAATCGATGGGATTGGAGAGCTACTCATGCAATACACATGTATAATGACTAATTATTCACTCCACAAACTAATACAAACCTAACTCAGATGGAGACTCTACTGTTAGTTTATGTCAAGGGAAATCACCCCAGTTACATTGATCCACTCACAATTACTCATTTAAGGAGAGTTAATACGGATTATCAAAATTAGTGATTATATACATAGTGACTTGTATTACTTTCATCCGATATGGAGGAAGGTCTAAGCTAACACATGAAACTAATACTTCACTACAATTCAATCTTGGCAATCAAGATAAGGACCCCTATAGCCAAATATGACCAAAAACTAATATAACGATCCAAAAATATTTCTTACTAGGTTGTTCTTATGAATTTACAAAATTTCAGACCAAGCAGAGTCCCTTTTTCGAATTCCAAAATTATGATCAATTTGGTTGAAAACGTTGTTTGGCCAAAATAGAAGTTTTTTCCATTTGAAAATTCTTATCACATATTATCATTTGTGAAATAGATACACGAATGAAGAAAAAAGAACAAAATTCTAAAACTACTTACATTAGTAAAATACTATTTTTCAAAAATCAGCATATTTATCTATACATTGAATATTAAAATTCAAAACATACCTATAGATATTAATGCATTGTCATGACCCGATCTACACCCTAGAAGTGGCCGGCACTCGAAGACCATTGCTGTCACGCCCCGAGCCTACATCCTGGATATGGCCGACACTCGAAAACCATTGCTGACCCCAAGCAAACCCTTGGCCTGACTTACTTACTCAGCGGAAGACTTTACTCAAGATAAATACTTTTAAAACAAGTAAACTTAACTGATCAAAATATAACTTAGAATGTATTATAATAACATTCACTGCCAAAGTGGCAACTCAAGTCTCAACTTAATTGAAAAGGAAAAGTAAAGACTCATGAACTAACATCACTAACTCCATCTATGAAGCCTAACAATTGAGATAGACGTCGGGACAAGACCACGACATCCTAATGAACAAACGTACTGAAAGAAATAAAAGGATCCTCTGGAAAGCTAAGAGGCTTACCAACTGACTCTGAGTGTTCAATTGGATCAACGAGGAGCTGTATGCTGATCCCGATTACCTGCGTCTGCATCATAAGACGATACAGGCCTACTGGAATCAGTACATTACGAGTATGCGAATTGGAATGCTAAACATAACTTAATCTTGAAAAGAATCTGGAAGAAACACTTACCTTGGCTTTACTTAACTCCTGAATAACTCAACTCAAAATGCAGTGTAAAACAACAATAATAGTGCAATTTATAAATAGCATTTAAAACAGTAGAAAACAACTTAGTTCGTTAAAGTAAATGTAATAACAAACTCAAAGTTACTCATATAATAAAGTAATATAGTTTCTGTGGGAGATTCTCTAATCGATAGCCACCACTATGAGCCTAAATGGTGATACAACATCTTGCCCATGCTACCATAACTGTCCTATACTTTGCCGTCATATAGAATGCTTAAATTAGTGGATCCTCTAGCTTATGCTAAAAGCATCTTAAGGATTCATCTAAAAAGTATGATCATTTACTACCCATGATGGCTACATGGTTTATGGAGATGTGAGTTATCTGAACTCAAGCTCGTCCCCATATCGATGCTCAATACTACTCCCAAAATATACTTTAGCTCATATGTTTGTAAAAACAAAACTCTTTCTTTGGTTTGAGATAATTACTCAAAACTTAGCTTAATCTCTTGGAAATCTCAGTTTCCTTTCTTGCTCAAATGTGAAAACATTTTAACTCTTGGGAATACTTTGTTCCCGTATAATCTTTGAAGAATGAACTTTACTCTTACTCTTTGCTGAAAACTTAGCTGAAAGGCTCTTTTGGAAATCTCAGTTTCCTTTCTTGTTTAAATGTGAAAACATTTACTCTTTGAAAATACATAGTCCCGATATACTCTTTTGAATAAATGCACTTCAAACTTTACTCTTTACTCTACTCAAAAATCAAGTCTTAAAACAAAGTAAAAACATTTGTAAAAGACTTTTTGGAAAACTTTATGAACTTCTCTTGACTTGACTCTTAACTTCTCTTGACTTAACTCTTAACTTTCCTTGAATTGAATTATGGATTCAAGGATTGTGATTTGTGATAGGAATTTCTCAAGATGTTTAGGAATGACTTTAGATAGCTAAACATGAGAAAAGATAAAAAAATCACTGTCTGAGGATGGGTCCGTGAAATAACTTTTGAGGAAGAACACTCCGTGACACCCCTGCAATGCGGAGAAGATTTTGACAATCCTGAGGAATAGGTCTGCGACGCGGACCTGCTACCCAGTTTTACCTGAATTTTTCCTTCTTCATTTTCTAGCCCCAATTAGCCTAGATTTGATTCTTTTTCTCAATATCTCTTTAGATTCAGGTACCCATAACACATACAGAAGAATTTAACTCAAAGAAACTCTAACAATCGATCTTAAACTCTAAAGAACTCCTCAATCTCATCCCAAATTCAAGAACAAAAGCAATTCAAGAATCCAACTCAAGAACATCAAATTCTCAATCTTTTTAGGATGAAATTACACTGAATAAAACATGTTTGGCGCATGGGTGAATGAACCCAATGCTATGTGAACTCACATACCTCGTATGGATCACCCCTTCACGAAATCCACGATCTTAGCTTCAAGAACTTGACGATTTCCTTGCTTCTCCTTCTCTTTTTTCCTCTTCTTTTCTCTTCTCTAAAACCCTAACTCAATTTCTCCAAAGCGAAAACTGACCAAGTTCAGTTTAGACCCCTAAGTAATTACCAAAATGAATTAAAATAAAAGGGTAAGGAAAAGACCAAACTACCCTTTCAAAATCCGGATTGGACTTTCCTTATTCTAACAGCCCAACTTCCAAGGGCATAACTCACTCACATGATCCCGGAATCGCGCAAACTCAGTAGCGTTGGAAAGATCATTCCAAAAGCTTTCTAATCATATCTAGAAGTACCTCTAACTCATATTGAGCTAGAATTTAGGACCATTCAAAGTTGGCCAAAACTCAACTTATTCTAACTTAACAAAATTTCCAGATTTTCATTTTTTCCAAAAATGACTATTTCCAATTATTATCTTCTTCCTAGTTATTTCAAATTGCGAGATGTTACAATATCTCCCCCTTGGAAACATTCGTCCTCAAATGAGATTACTCTTACTAGGCTAAGGGTGTAACATTAACATACAACTCAAACACCTAACAAGCAATGCAATTACGACATGCAAATTTTTTAAATAAATACGAAGAAAAGGATTAGTACCTTGTTCTGGAATTTCTCCGATTTCAAAGAGATGTGGATATCTCTTCTTCATATCCTCATCAGCTTCCTAAGCGGCTTCCTCAACAAACCAATTCCACCAAGGGACTTTGAGTGATGCTACCACCTTTGTTCTCAACTTGCGAACTTGGCGATCTATAATCTGAACATGAATCTCCTCATATGATAAGCTATCCTTGATTCCAATATTTTCAGTTGGTATAATGAATGAAGGATCACCCATGCACTTTTTCAACATGGAGATGTGAAACACCAAATGAACCGCGACTAACTCTTGTGGTAGCTCCAACTCATAAGCTACCTTGCCAATCCTCTTGGATATTCGATAAGGTCTAATATATCGGGGACTAAGCTTCCCCTTCTTACCAAATCTCATAACACCCTTCATGGGTGAAACTTTCAAGTAAACTCAACCATCTACTTCAAACTCTAACTCCCTCCTCCTACCATCAATGTAGGATTTTTGACGAATCTGGGCTGTTTTGAATATCTCTTGAATAATTTTCACTTTCTCCATAGCTTGAAGAACTAAGTCTAGTTCGATTAACCTAGCTTCACCAACTTCGAACCCTCCAATAGGAGATCTGCATCTTCTCCCATAGGGAGCTTCGTAAGAAGCCATTTGGATGCTAGAGTGGTAACTATTGTTGTAAGCAAACTCAATGAGAGGTAGGTGATCATTCCAATTACTCTTGAAATCAATTACACAGTCTACCTTGATATCTGAAAACACCATCTCCCCCTTGTTCAAAATCCATCACTTTTTACTTATGAACACTTACCTTTAATTCAAGCAAAATAGGATCTTGGTCATGCTTCTCTTTTACTTCTGACACTAATGATGATTCATCCCTGTTCATCACAACTACTCCTCCTTCTATGGAATCCATTAATCGAACTCCTAGTCGTGCAAGTCTATGAACCTCTTTTGCTAAATCATAAAGAGTGTCAATAATTGACCTTAAGGAACTTTTGGAACACCTTAACCAACACACTAAACCATCTTGGCCTTGTGTTAGGAGGTGTCATCATTTCTATATATATATATATATATATATATACCAAAATTAATACACTTAGATAAGTTGTAGAATATAGAGAAATATGTTTTAAATCCTACTCAGTACTCCCTCTCTCTTTTAGTTTGAAATATGTTGTAAATCCTACTCAGTACTCCCTCTCTCTTTTAGTTTGAAATATGTTGTAAATCCTACTCAGTACTCCCTCTCTCTTTTAGTTTTATCATGTTTATTTTTTGATGTAATTCCCTAATTTCCCTATTTTTACTTTTTTTTATCCCGTTCATCTCTTCCCCTTAATCTTTATTCCTAACAACTTCATCTTTAGCCACACCCCGGATATTAATCTTGCAACAAATACGTCCTTTGTTTTTTCAGCGGACTATCAAGGCCAACCATCCTAGGAATTTACAGGCTAATCCATAGTTATTGTTAAGAAATTAAGAGGCTAACCATAATACTAAGGATAATCAATTTTTCACATATACAATAATTTACATAATATCAATATAGTAAGAAAATAATAACATATCAAGATAAAAGAATAACATATTTTTAAGGGGATTTTGGGAGGTCAACAACATAAAACTTACATGATAAATAGAGAGAGGTTTCCCTTTTAGGAACCCCCGAAGAGCTTTTGAAAAAACTTGAGAACTCTAAGACTCAAACACACTTTTTTTTATTATACAAACTTTAATTTACAACAGAGGATAGTGGGTAGTGGATGATAAACATGAAGAAGGTAGAAGGAGGATTTTTTTCTTAAGTCTCACTCTTGGTTTTTTCGCTCTACTCTTCTACTTACACTACTACACTCTTATATAGACAAAGGGAAAATGAAAAGAACCGTCATAAAACACTCTACGTGGCCTCCTTTATCGATGGCCAACATGTTGATAAGATTCCTTTAATAATGCAAGTCGGGTGCTCATTGGGCCCCAACGTTACATGCATCATTAATGTCATCTTTTTGGACTTTTAGACGCTTGTGTCAACAGTTTTTCCCTCTTTTGGAGGGTAGTGATAAAGTGACAACACTCACATGACATTAGTGGGCATACCCACATGGCACACTTACTGTTACTTGATCTTATCTATTATCTTCTTGTCTTTTTGAAAATAATTTTATCACCATGTCTTCTTTGAGAATAATCTTATCACCTTCTTTGGTCTGGATGAGTGATTAGGTATCCATGTTGTGTAGTGCGATAGAGTCGAAACTCATACTCTAATCGTCGTCTTCGTATTGTACATTTTGATCATTATTACTTCCATATTCATCTACTGAGCTTATTGGACTGCTATTATTGTCTTCTAAATTATGAACTAATCCATCGTTGGTTGGACTGGAAATTTCTTCATTAACAACATGCTTGCCTTTGGTTTTATTTTGGAAAAATTGTTCCAAAGTCTGTTTAATTATAGCTTCTATTTTTTATTTTTTTTTTATTTTTTGAAGCTATAATCTTTTGTGAAGTATTTTTCTGGAATGATTTAGGTAATCTCCTTCGTGAGGAAGAAGACTCCTCTTCTTCACTTTTTGGCAATGTGACAGCCTTTAACGGGTTTGATAAGTCTTTACCGTTCACCGTTTGAACCGGACTAGCTGTATCTTTCTCTAATACAGTAGAGTTCCTAGCATTCAGAGGGGAATGCACACCCATCTCATCCATTTTTAAGTGAGATGGAGAACTTATGTCTTTTTTCTGGGCGTTGAGCTCTGTTCTTGGAATATATTTGCTTTGAAATGTCTCTAGTTGTTTTATCAGTCTCATGTTTTCTTGGATAAGGATTTCATTTTTAGTTTTGAAACCCTCAGTCATTGAAGAACAGTGGTCACATAATATAATTTTGTCTGAGTCTTTCTGGATGTTGTATTGAGGTATTTGGGTTTGGTTTTGTCTTAGGGCTGGCGAAAGATAATAGTTTGGTCCGAGTATTCCTCTAGCATAGTCTAAAGCTTCTGTAAAATCATTAAAGTCTTTGAAAAGTGGGTTTTTTTTACCCCATTTATAGAATCAACTACTTCTATCCAAGTTTTAAAAACACCTTTAGTCTTACCATGTATTACTACATAATATCTAAATTTATTGTCTCTATTTTTGTCTGAGAAATATTGACATAAAGCATTCGAAGTTGCAATAAAATACTTAGTGTCTTGTTTATTATATGCTATCCGTAGGTTATCTACTAAACATCGTTGAGACTTGTCTAAATTACAGTCTAGAATTATTCTAAATGATAGATTACACTTAGGGTATGAAATTAAATTGTACTTGCCAAAATGGATTCTTTCCATCATGCTGTCTGTTGTATTTAGTGGTCTAAAATGTTGTTTTTCTAATAATGTCTAGGCATAAGAATCTGGCTGGGCAATGCCCTTGCCTTTGTCTGTTGGCCAGTTGGTCTCATGCTTGGTCTCATACTGAAATAAAAGTTAGTTAGTTTTTAATTGCAATCTACTTAATTTATCTGCTAGATCATTATCTTTTCCTTTTACATATTCAAAAACAATATTATTGTATATAGATATTATATCCATAAAATTTAACCATCGTCTTTTACTGCTAGCTTTACTATTTATTTTTTCGTGAAATTTAACTATCGCTTCACAGTCTATTCTTACTAAGACTTCATTTTTGTTTAAAATATATAATTTAAAACTATTAAGTCCATATATTACAGCTAATACTTCTGCGTCTATACTACTCATATTACCTTTTTCTTTATATTTTCCACTTTGGTATACACAAATTTTCTCTTCATTTTTTGGATTATATTTATTAGGCCTAGATTTTAAGATAGCACCCCATCCTAATTTACTTCCATCTGTTTGAACTATCAAGTAATTGGATTCTAGGGGTATTTGTAAGTCTGGTATTTTTTTAAGTTTATCTTTAATTTGTTGAACTAATTTTATATCTTCTATGTTAAAGTGTTTTTGACCCTTGTTACCCATCTTAACATATAATGGTCCTGCTATTTTTCCTAAGTCTAGGATAAAGTTTCTTGCATAATTTACTAATCCTAAGAATTTTTGTAATTCTTTTGTATTATTTAACTTATCTGGCATTTCTAACACCTTTTTAGTTATATGTGGTTGTAATTTTACTTTTCCTTCTCCTAAAGTTAGGCCTAAAAAGTTTATATGTGTCTTGCACAGTTTCATTTTCTTCTTACTAATTATTATTCCATATTTTACGAATATTGTAAAGACTATTTGTATGTGTCCTAAATGTTCTTGTATGTTTTTGCTAAATACTAAAGTATCATCTACATATACTAATACGAAATTCTTATAGTCTCCAAACATTTCATCCTACTTTCTTTGGAAAATAGGTGGAGCTGTCTTTAGACCAAAAGGCATAGCAAGCCATTCAAAATGGCCTTCTGGACAAGTAAAAGCTGTCCATTCTATGCTTTCTGGGTGCATTTTGACCTGCCAATATCCTGAATTACAATCAAATTTACTAAATTTTTTTTCCTTGTATTATATTAATTAACTCATTCTTATCGGGTAGTTTGTATGCATCTGTTCTAGTATTATCATTTAATCTTTTATAGTTTATTACCATGCGAGCTTTTCCTCGCACTTGTTCACTATGGTTTCTAACCATAAATGCTGCTGATCTATGTGTAGATGTAGATCTTTTTATTACTTCTAATTTGAGTAGTTCTTTAATCTGTTTAGTAAATTTTTCCGTATCTTCATTGTTTTCTTCTATTGTTGCTGTTTTTATAGTATACTCGGGGTTTATTATATCTAGTTTACACATAACTTTATTACTTCCCCAATGTATTAAGGGTTTTTCTCCTATTATTTCCATTTCATCTAGTATTGCTACTATTTTTTTTTTAGGTCTTTAGGATTTTTTATTTTTCCTATAGTACTTATTCCTTTTTGAAAGTTGTAAAATTTTGTTTTAACATTTATTAAAGTATAATCCTTTTCTATGTCTTCAAGGTATGTATAATTTTCTTCTTGGTTTTCTTTATATAGGTGCCATTATTTTCATATTCGTCACAACACGGAGTTTTAGTCCTAGTATTTATTTTATTGTCTTTATTTTTAGGTAATTCTTTGGTAGGGATTTTACTAATCTGTGCAGGAGTATATGTTATATTTTTGAATAACATTATCCCATCTCTGAAAGATAAACAACTTCCATTATTTTGTATAAGAAATTGCAAACCTAATACTAGATTAGTTTTTATATTAAGATCTCTTACTAATATCTTATACATATTATATGTTGGTTTATAGAATTCGTTGCATGTATTTATAAAACTTATTTGTGCTTTTTCTATATACTGGTCATAGAGATTATACGTTCCATCCATTTGTATTGCTTGTATTGGTTCCTTTAATGTCTTTAGAATTGGTAGTAGATTGTGTGGCAGTATCTTTTTATTAAGTAGGCAGCTAATACAACCTGTATCTACTAATGCTAAAGTCTCTATTTCTTTATCTTTTATTTTTATTCTTACTAGTATTTTTATTGTCCCAAACTTTTTATCTTCATTGCATATAAAACTAGTGTTATTTTCTTCTATATTCATTAATTCACTTTCTATTTGATCTAGATGTATTGTACCTTGTGATTGCATATTTTCCTTGTCCATTTTTTCTTTTCCTTTCTCTAATGTAATTAATCTTTGTTCTAACTCATTTACTCTAGTTTCTAGAGTTATTAGCCTTAGATTAGTAGCCTGTTTTTTTGTATGGACTTGTTCTTCATTTTTATCTACTTGTTGTTTTAATTTATTTTCTATGCAACTAATAAAAGCTTCCATATAACAATTTTTACATTTGGCTCTATTTATTTTATTAGGATACCATTTACATATATTACATTGATTACTATCTATTCCTTTTAGTCTTTCGAACTCATGATTACAGTCTTGTGAGATATTCATCATCATACTTATATTATCTAAGAAATCTGTATTCCTTTCTAAACCTATTTCATTAATTAAATTGTCATCCTCTGAATCAGATGTGTTTGAAGTAATGTTTCTTTCGTCTTCCGAATCTATACTTACAAATGAATATATACTTTTTGTATCTGGCATATATTCTCTACATTTAATAGGGTTCCTTGAAAATCTTCTATTAGCTGAGAATTTCTAGTTGTCATGTTATTTCTCTTAGGGCATGTATTTGCTAAGTGTTCTATGCTTCCGCAAGTATAACATTCTAATTTATTTTTATAATTCTTGTCATTTTTATATTTTCTAACTTGTCTATCTCTATTTAAGTAGGGCTTTCTAGCTGAAGATTTTCTTAAGAAATATATTTTATGTTTGTATGGTTTTTGGTTATAGGCTGTTCTTCTTTTATATTTTCTTGTTTTACTAGGTTCTTTATCATAACTTTGGGTAGTATATATCATTGCTTTACAAAAATTCATTTCATTCTGCTTTAATTGCTTTTGTATTTGTATGTTTGTACACTTTTCTTGTAGTATTTCCATTATATGCTGTATTTTTTGTCCTATAGGCCATAAAGATGCGGGATTTTGAATCACCCCTTCTCTTTTATACCATCTTTCCTCTATTTCTCTTCCTAAAGCTCCTGGTAGTTTATTAAATAAATTTTTACCTAATTCTTCATTAAACGTACTTCCGCTAATAGTACAATAGTAAAAATAGTCTTTGAGAAAATTTTTTTGTATGCATCCAGTTTGATATGCTTAGTTGTTCTAGTTTTATTACAGCCTTTTTTGTAATGCTACTAATCCACTATTTGGGTCTTCTCCTGTTAATAACAAATGTATTTTGTTTGTAAAATTATATGGATTTGGTCCTAATTCTATTAATCTTTGGAATTCTTAAGGGTAAGTCTGATTGTATGATTCCTATACCGCTTTACAGAATTCTCCTAAAAAAGTTTTCAAGTATTTATACATAGTTTCTACATCTGTTTCATGATAATTTTTAATAAAGTCTGCTACTACAATTCCTTTCCATAATTCTATTACTGTATTCCACATTTGTGGATCATATGCAACTATATTTAATATTTTTCCTTTATTTCCTTCTTCTTGTAACCTAATTGGTTCTTCTATAGGCATTTTTTTTCCTGCTGGTCTTATATTATCTTTTATTTCTTGATCAGGTCTAATCCATGGTTTTCTAGGTAAATTACCTATACTGTAACTAATACTTGGGGCTGAAGTTGTTCTTTGGAAAGGGCTTGCACTATGTGAACTAGTTGCTTCATCCATTAGTTTTGTATGGCTAATTATGGATAAAGTCTCCTCTTTTTCTTCATTCATGTATTCTGGCTCTTCTATTCTATATGCTAAATTATCATCTCTTTCTTGACACATTCTAAAATGTTCTATTGTTTACATTATATCCATTTTACCTTTCTTACATCCTCTACACTTAAAGATGGTAATACTATTTTCTTTGTATTGTCTTTTTCTTCTTCTATGGCTCTATCCACCTCATATCCTTCTTGTATTAATTATATATTCATGAATTGTTCCTGTTTAGGGGTTATTTCTACTTTCTTAAGTTGGGTAATTAATTCATCTATTTATGTATTTTTATGAATTTGTTCAGGTTGTTTTTCTTTTAATATTTTATCTATTTTTGTGTTTAATTCTATTAGTAAGGCTATAATTGTATTATTTTGTTTGACTATAACTTTGTCTGTAATACTAGAAGGGACGTGACTAGAATATCCTACTGATTATCCTTAGTATTATGGTTAGCCTCTTAATTTCTTAACAATAACTATGGATTATCCTATAAATTCCTAGGATGGTTGGCCTTGATAGTCCGCTGAAAAAACAAAGGACGTATTTGTTGCCAGATTAATATCCAGGGTGTGGCTAAAGATGAAGTTGTTAGGAATAAAGATTAAGGGGAAGAGATGAACGGGATTAAAAAAAAAAGTAAAAATGGGGAAATTAGGGAATTACATCAAAAAATAAACATGATAAAACTAAAAGAGAGAGGGAGTACTGAGTAGGATTTACAACATATTTCTCTATATTCTACAACTTATTTAAGTATGTTACCAAATTAGGGAATTACATCAAAAAATAAACATGATAAAACTAAAAGAGAGAGGGAGTACATGACTTGCATTATTAAAGGAATCTTATCAATATGTCGGCCATCAATAAAGTAGGCCACGTAGAGTGATTTATGATGGTTCTTTACATTTTCCCTTTGTCTATATAAGAGTGTAGTGGTGTAAGTAGAAGAGTAGAGCGAAAAAACCAAGAGTGAGACTTAAGTAAAAATCTTCCTTCTACCTTCTTCATGTTTATCATCTACTACCCACTATCCTCTGCTGTAAATTAAAGTTTGTATAATAAAAATAAGTGTGTTTGAGTCTTAAAGTTCTCAAGTTTTTCAAAAGCTCTTCGAGGGTTCCCAAAAGGGAAACCTCTCTCTATTTATCATGTAAGTTTTATGTTGTTGACCTCCCAAAATCCCCTAAAAATATGTTATTGTTTTATCTTGATATGTTATTATTTGCTTACTATATTGATATTATGTAAATTATTGTATATGTGAAAAATTGATTATCCTTAGTATTATGGTTAGCCTCTTAATTTCTTAATAATAACTATGGATTAGATTGTAAATTTCTAGGATGGTTGGCCTTGATAGTCCGCTAAAAAAACAAAGGACATATTTGTTGCCAAATTAATATCTGAGGTGTGGCTAAAGATGAAGTTGTTAGGAATAAAGATTAAGGGGAAGAGATGAACGGGATAAAAAGAAAAAAAAAGTAAAAATGGGGAAATTAGGGAATTACATCAAACAATAAACATGATAAAACTAAAAGAGAGAGGGAGTACTGAGTAGGATTTACAACATATTTCTCTATACACACACACACACACATATAATCAAAATTTGACTTATATATAGTGTGTAATTTTTTGGCAAGGGGTGTTCTATGTAGTAGTTCATCGATTATAAAACTCAACTGCGATAACTACATAATATTCAAAGATTATGTACTAAATTGGACATCTCTAAAGAGTTTAATGTTGGAAAGTTTGTTTCTCTAGGATGAGCACATTAAACAAATAATGTCAAATTTTCCTCGATCGAAATCTTTGAAGCTACGTGAACTTTGTGGTTTAAAGATTGACACATGACTTCTCCAAAATGTACACAACTACAATTGATCCATCACGGTCATCCTGACGGGAATTGGTATTTATTTGAAGGTGATACATGTTGCTCTGAAATTGTTGCTCCATATATTGAACATATAACGATTTTTGGGGATTTTAGTCGTACAAAAATTAAACTTAGGGACTTTTCATCTTTGAACCATGCCAATCTTGATCTCTATTATGATGAATTTGATGAAATGGATGAAAACATAGTGAAAGATCTTTTGGTAAGCGTTCGTTGTGAGAATGAGCTAATACTCTCATCCTGTTTGATCGAAATCAGTTATTTGTTCCATATGTCTGTAGTCTTTTTATGTTGATTGTGAATAGAGCTCCTATTTTATCTTCTACCTCATTCTTCTGTTTAGGTTATTTCCATTTTGATGTTGGAAGAGGAAGACGTCTTCTTACCATTACTGTAATGTAGATGGTTGACAATAGGTTCTTGTATTTCAAAACTTTCCTTCCTAGTGCTAGACAACCTCTTAAGGTCTATTCATAATTTGCAAAATTTGATGATATTTCCTGATTTGCCGGTATGATTTCAACCCATGATATCTTTATGTCAAATGTATATTAATCCCCTACAGGCTCAACAAATTCAATTTCATTACTATAGTTGTTAAGCTTACCACCTAACCTGATTTGTCCTTGTTATTTTATTTGTAATGCCATCCTTTTTTTATGTGTATAAGTACATACATGGTGATTAATTCCTAATTGTTCATGGGTGCTAAGGCCCAAAAATAAGTGTGGAAGCGTTTTAATCAACAAGTTGTTATAACACATGATATGGGAGTATTGGCTAAGAGTCATGATACCAAAGTTATAATTTCAGGACTTAGTCCAACTATATCTTATTGTTGGTGTTTTTTAAAAATGGGGCAGCACAAAAAGATTGAATATTTCTCTCAATGGATTGAAATGACTTTCAATTAATTTTATTAAGCATTAAGAGGCTTTAAATAGCCAATATAAAACACATAATTTGCATAATTTAAAATTCAAAAATCCTAAAATATCTCAACAACTAAAACAACCTAACTAAAATTCAAATTTCAAATTTATCTTAAACAGACAACTTATTTTGGTAAAAACTATTGCAGTAACTAAAAACAAACTTCAACACTCCTCCTTTGCTTTTGTTGCTGCAATTGAAAAAATGCTCCTCCTCAATTTCTGCTATGGTAGTTGATGCTAGATTCTTTTCTTTGTTTTTGAACTTGTAAAATTTCTTCTTTTTTCTTATTCTTCTTTTTATTTTGTGCCTCAAAAATACCTTCCATGACATTGTCTTGTATAGAAGTTTATCTGAAAGTGCTTTTAAATGAACTTTTGTAGGATTTGCAAGGAAAGGTTGTAAGGGTTTTTCTTCCATCACAACATCAAATATCACATAGGTTTCAAATTATGACTTTATTCTCACAGGCCAAATTTGATAGTTTTTGTCTGTGAAAATTTTTGGCCTATTCAAAGAGAGAGTGCTGCTTGCCATTGTTTTTGTTAAAAAAGTTGGTTTAGAAAAGTCTTTGCGTTGAAAAATGCATGGGAGGTTGAAAAGGTAGCCCTGATCGGTTAAAATGGGTAGCCCTGAAGGCTTAAAAATGTAGCCCTTACGGGGTAAAACTGTATGGTAGTTCTTTGGAAGGTTTCACAGATCCTTTAAGATCTTTGGAAAATACCACTGTTGGTGTTTTTTGAAAAATGGGGCAGTACAAAAAGATTGAAAATTTCTCTTAATGGATTGAAGTGACTTTCAATATTTCAGTTAATTTAATTAAGCATTAAGAGACTTTAAATTGCCAAGATAAAACACATAATCTGCATAATTTAAAATTCAAACATCCTAAAATATCTCAACAACTAAAACAACCTAACTAAAATTCAAATTTCAAATTTATCTTAAACCAGACAACTTATTTTGGTAAAAAACTATTACAGTAACTAAAAACAAACTTCAACACTTATGATATTGATTGAAAAAATGACTTATCTGATGGGAATGATGATGTGGATATGTTGGACATGCTTTGATAAGCTGACCAAAGAAGAGGGTCCCTCACCTAGGTAACAAAGTAGTAGAAGCAACAAAATAAAAAAGAAAACACATGGGAAGGCAACATAGTTGGGATGATAAGGTGACTGAGAAATTTATTCCAAGGCACCTATCACTGCGACTAGCAAAACAAAATGTTTTAGATTTATTTTTAGTGTAAATGATATATTTTAGATTTCTTTTAAAATATCACTAGAATATCTCGGAACATTGATGAACTATTCGATTAAGTTTTACATATCATGTTAAATCCTAAATCGTACCTGCACCTGCACCATACCCACACACAAATTAAATTATTTTATTTTGACCCATCTTGCTCTGTCCCGCACCCGCATATATTCAAACCCACCCCACCCTACCCCACCCCACATATGTGTAAACACGTCTAGCCCCGTTGCTAGCCCTATTTGTTATTAACTTTATTATAATATGAATATATCTAAGAAAATTAAGAAAAAAAAGACTTCGAAGGTTAACCATTAATTCATTTTTGTATGTTATATTTGACTTCTTTTTCCATTAGATAAACAAAACTTCAATTGGAAGATAATTTATTGTTATTCTTATTTGATTCTAATTCAATTTGGAATCAGCGGGACCCACTTCACTTAAAAAGCACCTAATTTGTGGAGATTTAATTCTGGGGTTACAATCAACCTCACAAATTATATCAAATTGAGGGGGTTTTTATACCCTTCGCTAATTTTATTAAATTTGCAGTAGTTAAAACCTCCGCTAAAAATAAAAAAAATGCCCATTTCACTCTACTTTCTTTCTTAATCCACCTTCCATACCTACAAAAAATCTATAGGGCTTTGCTTCTTCCATCTCCTTCAATAGAGATTATATTCTCTTACTGCGGTTGTACAACTGATGATGGCGTTTCCAGGCTGATGCTCTCAGTTAAGCTCTCTGGCGCTGGTGATACATTTTATTTGAGGTTGATTCACAGGTTCTCAGACGAATTGATGTTGTTTTGGGCATCTGAAGGGAAGAGCATGATGTTGTCGAAATGCAAGAGTGTGGAGCAGATGAAGTTACTTGGTTCACAAAAGCAGTGTTATGAATGGGCCAGGATCAATCTAGGCAACACAACCCAACACCAAATTAAGAGACTATGTTTGGGATCCGGGTTGATAAATGCGACTTGGGAGTGCAAATTGGACAGATACAAATTGTTGAGAAAAATGTCTAGTCCTCTCATCCCCTTTGTATGAATTCTGCTTCTCATCCCCTTTCTTCTACTTATGTTCTTCAATTTCCATGTAGTTCTTAAATTCCTTTGTAATTCCAATTACGAGTTAATGAAATAGATTTGTCGGCTGTTTGAATTTGAATTGAGTTGGTTTTGTTATTGAGTTTGTTACATTGGTGCTTTCATTTTTGTACTCTAATGGCAATGGCGGGTTTAGATCGATTCACTGGCATGGGTAATCCAGATGACAGGATATTTCGAGCAGAACGATACTTTGCGTACCTTGGCTTCCCGGAGAATGACTGGCTATATCTTTCTTTCTTCTATCTCGATGGTGAGGCACTTGACTAGTTCCATTGGATGTATCACAATAAAAAATTTTGGGATTGGAAGCATTTCAAGGAAAAGTTATCTTTGTTATTTCGAGCACGAACCACCTAAAGTCTCCAGTTTCACAATCGCAAATCACAACTATTCTTACGTTGCTACAGAAGCTGCAGGACAATTTTTCAGTTATGTCTAAGCAACTTGACAAAACCCATATCCTAACTTCCAATATTTCCAATATCAGGTACTTTTCATCAACAATAATTCAAAAGGCTGCAATAGAATATGCAATTGATAGTTCTACTGAGGGTTAGCGAAGAGATCGCCTTTGCTTTGGGTGATAGACAATCAAGCATTGCAAATAATTTTGAGGTACATCTTGACCTCTTTTGTGCTGGGATAATTTTTTTCACGGGAGATGAACATTCAGGCAATGCACACCTAGTGTTTGATGAATGTTCTCACCAGATTGAAGACTCAGTCCATGAATTTGACATGGCTTTTGACTTGGTAGAGGATAAGGTAGTGGGGTTGCAAATTCCATTGTAGGTAACTCAGGTGATAAGCAAACCTATGTGGTGCACTGAAATTGATAATCCTAATGATAAACACTTTGGGAAATCAATTGTCGAGGAAGATGAATGTCTCAAAACTAAAACAGACATAGTGTTTTGATGAAAGTCTCCAGCGAAATGAGTTCAACCTACAATACCAATTTACAGATTTGCAGCTTGTTGTGAGAGACAAATTATTTTCTTATGAGATTTTGATTTCTGATTTTGATGAACCAATAGAAGTTGATGGATATATCTCCCTTATCCCTCATGATAAGGGATAGTCAAGTTTTTTCCATTCGTATTCAATTAGTCGTCGTTGGCCAATTTTGGGGACCTAGCAATGTGTGGGAGTGTGACATATGGCTTACCCACTTATCATTGGTTTGACACTAGGCAACATGTTTCTATATTCATTTCATTCGTGTTCAGGCTTATAAAGTATGTGTTGGGAAAGGCAAGCACAAAATAAATGTACATGACAGGGCGATAGCGGAAAAAAAGCCAAGACAAAACTTTTCCTTCTATTTGAACCAAGAGAAGACAAAATAATGCAAAACTTAAACTGTTTGGGCAGCAAACAAATCAACCAAGCAAGAAAAATAAATCAACACACAAGACACCAAAGTTTGACTTCGAAAACTTATTTGGTGTGAAGAGTAAAAACCACAAGGACAAAGCTCCACTATAATCAACAAGAGTTACAAAAGTGTTCTCCAAAATGGCCACCAACAAAATGCCAAACAATAAGCAACACAACTACAAGATAGCACCAAAAACTAGAGAAATAAAAGAACCAAAAACACCAAACCCGCAGCTGCTGTTCACGAGCTAAAATCTGGAGCTACAGGACTCCAAATAACCCTCTCTCAGCTCCCAATCAAAGATTAAGTTGAAAATAACAAGATTTCCAAAAGTCAGCTCAATCGGGAAAGAAACAAAGTGGGAATCACGATTTGAAATTGGCTGCTAGGGCTTGTGCGAAAATCTGCACTTTCTCACTTTTCTCTCTATATGGCTGCTCTCAGTCTCTTCTGATTCATGCCAAATAAGACCTAAACGAAAGTCTTACATGTGCACCATGATATTGGGCTTATAGGCAAAAGTGGGCTAGTCAAATTTGGGCTCAATTTATCCACAAAGGAAAGGAAGGAAGACCCAAAACCTTGGACTTTAATTTATCCACATAGGAAGGAGAAAAGGCCCAAACCCATCAATTCTCCCCCAACCGACTATGTGGAGGAAACCGCCATCTTGGCAATCATGCAACATTCTTCAAACTTCCCTCTTGGTGAAACTTTAGTCATCATGTCGGAACCATTATCATTGGTATGGATTTTCTCATGTTCAAACAACTTAGAATCCAACACATCTCAAATCCAATCATATCTCACATCAATGTGTTTAGATCGACCATGAAATGTAGAATTCTTTTCAAGGTGAATAGCACTTTGACTGTCGCAATAAAGCACATACCTCTCTTGAACACAACTAAGTTCCCCCGAGAATCTCTTCATCCAGATTAATTCTTTACAAGCTTCAACAGCCGCATGCAATAAACTTAGCCTCTGTAGTAGATAAAGCAACACATTTTTGCAACCTAGATTGCCAAGACATAGCTTCCCCTGCAAAAGTAATCAAGTAGCCTGAAGTAGACTTATGAGTATAGACATCATCAGCCATGTTTGAATCAGTATAACCACAAAGAATAGGTTTCCCTATCCCAAAACACAAACTCAGACTAGAAGTGCCACAAATATATCTCATAATCCACTTTACAGCATTCCAATGCTCTCTTCCTGGATTAGAAAGAAAATGGCTAACAATACCAACAGAATGAGCAATATCTGGTCTTGTACACACCATTTCATACATCAAACTACCAACAACTGAAGAATAAGGAACTTTCTTCATATCTTCCTTCTCACCATCACTGGAAGGACAGTGACTAGTACTTAATTTGAAGTGCATACCTAAAGGTGTACTGACAACCTCAGCTTTGTCCATGTTAAATCTATGAAGTTCTTTCTGAATGTACTTCTCTTATGACAAGCATAATTTCTTGGCCTCTCTATCACGGACAATCTGCATGCCAAGAATCTGCCTTGTTGGTCCCAGGTCTTTCATAGCAAAAGACTTATTCAATTCTTTCTTCAACTTTTTAATCCTGAAAGTGTTATGAACAACAACAAGCATGTCATCACATAAAGCAAAACGATAATGAAGTCACCAGCAGAGAATTTTTGCACAAAAATACAATGGTCTGAAGAAGTCTTCTTGAAGCCTTGCTGACTCATAAAATAACCAAACTTCCTGTACCATTGCCTGGGAGCTTGCTTTAGACCATACAAGCTCTTCTTCAATTTGCAAACATAATTCTCTTTTCGCTTAACTTCAAAGCAGCCCGGCTGCTCCATATAAATTTCTTCATCTAAGTCACCATGGAGAAAAATAGTTTTAACATCCATCTGTTCAACCTCCAAGTCCAGACTTACAGCCAAGCCTAGAACCACACGGATGGATGACATCTTCACAACTGGAGTGAATATCTCATCAAAATCATTTCCCTTTTTCTAGTTAAAACCCTTCACAACTAATCTAGCCTTGTACCGTGGAATCTGATTACCATCTTGATGTTTAACCCTAAAAACCCACTTGTTTTTCAAAGCTTTTCGATCTTTAGGTAACATAACCAAATCAAAGGTATGATTATCATGTAGAGGCTTAATTTCATCCTCCATAGCATCAAAGCACTTTTCTTTTTCTTCACTTTCCATGGCCTCATCAAAACTCTCTCGTTCTCCCCTGTTAGTCAAGAGTACATACTCATTAGAAGAATAATGAGATGAAGGTATTTTCTCTCTAGTAGATCTTTTGAGAGAACTCTCGGGAGTATAAATAATAGTTGGTTCCTCACCAACTACATCGTCTTGCACTGGAGCATCAACGACATACTGGTCATTCTGAATATGATCACTATCTTCAATATCAACTTCAAGATTTTCAATTGGTGGAATAGTCAAAGGAACTGGATCAACATCAACTAGGCTCTCACTGCTCTGAGAATCAACTTTCTCAGCCTTGTCAAGATCTTCAATTGCTTGGTCTTCAAAGAACACAACATCATGGCTTTTAAAAAGTTTCTTCTCAACTGGATCAAAGAAACGATAGCCAAATTCATCTTGACCATAAGCGGATGCATTTCAATTTCTTCCCTGTTTGTCTCTCAACCAAGGCCTGAAAATTCTTGAACACATCAAGTACCTGATCCTTGGACTTCAAAGAGAATACCCAGTATTTGTGAGAATGATCATCAATAAAAGTCACAAAGTAAAGTGCACCACCATGAGACTTCACCTTAAAAGGACCACACAAATCAGAATGTACCAACTCCAGCAAATCAAGCTTTCTTGAAGGCGGATGACTCTAAAAAGAAACTCTTTTATGTTTATCGGCTAAGCAATGAACGCATTTGTTCAACTTTGCTTGTTTCACTCTAGAAAGCAATTTTTTCTTAGCCAAATTGTTCACCCCTTTCTCGCTCATATGACTTAGTCTTCTATGACATAACAATGATGAAGTATCATTCTCCGCCACATGTACTGAGCCTTTTAAAATGGAGCTCTAAAAAACATACAAGTTAGACAACTTGTCACCACGGGCTACCACTATCGAACCTCTTGTAAGCTTCCACTGGCCAGAACCAAGGGTATTAACATAACCCTCATATCAAGGTATCCAACAGAAATCAAATTCAAGTGAACATCTGGAGCATGCTTGACATTATTGAGAATCAGCTTGGAACCATTATTACTTTCCAAACTAATAGTCCCAATACCAAGAACCGCAACCTCATGATAATTGCCCATTTTGAACATCCCAAAATTACTTGGAGTATAAGAAGAAAATAATTCCTTCCTGGGCGTGACATGAGAAGTAGCACCAGAATCCACAAACTAGCTAGACTCATCGCAAACAAGATTGACAACATTTTCATCACAAGAAACAATAAGGCTATCGTTAGCAACAACAACAACACAATTTTCATTATCTCCTTCTTTCTTTTGTTGTTTCATTTCTCTCTTGTACTTGAAACAATATTTCTTGATATGCCCATTCTTGTGGCAATAGTCACATGTAACATTCTTGAATCTAGATTTTGGCTTTCCTCTACTTTTATCACTGTCATTCTGACCTCTAAACTTGCTTCTCCCCCTGTCTTCAGTAACCAAAACATCGGGGTGTAAAGTAGAAGAAGATGAGCCTTGAGATCTTTTTCTCATCTCTTCATTCAAGACACCACTCTTAGCATATTCCATGGTCACAGCACCACTGGGAGCAGAATTAGTCAAAGAAACTCGAAGAGTTTCAAAAGAGTCTAGCAGAGTATTAAGAAGCAATAGTCCTTGAATTTCTTCATCAAATTTTATACCCATTTCAGACAGCTGATCAAGAACACCCTGAAAATCATTAATATGATCAGAAATAGGAGTGCCCTCTTTATACCTAATGTTCATCAATTGTTTCAAAAGAAACAATTTATTATTGCCAGAAGCATAAAGTGTTTCGAGCTTGTCCCACAAAATTTTGGCATGTGTCTCATTCACAATGCAATTTCAAACATTATCATCAACCCATTGTCGAATACAGCCACAAACCTATAAATTTTCAAATTCCCAATCCTCATCATTCATAGATTCATGTTTATTAGAAGCAAACACAGGTAGATGCATTTTCTTGACAAATAGAAGATCTTTCATATTACCTTTCCAAGTATGATAATTACTACCATTCAAACAAACCATATTGGTCATATTTGACTCCATCATTCAAATAGATAATCAACAACAACCCAATGTTCTGATACTACTTTGTTAGGAAAGGCAAGCACAAAATAAATGTGCACGGCAGGGCGATAGTGGAAGAAAACCCAAGTCAAAACTTTTCCTTCTATTTGAACCAAGAGAAGACAAAATAATTCAAGAATAAAAATGTTTGGGCAGCAAACAAATAAACCAAGCAAGAAAAATAAATCAACACACGAGACACCAAAGTTTAACGTGGAAAACCTCTTCCGTGTGAAGAGTAAAGAGCACAAGGCCAAAGCTCAACTATAATCAACAAGAGTTACAAAAGTGTTCTCCAAAATGGTCACCAACAAAGTGTCAAACAATGAGCAACACAACTACAAGATTGCACCAAAAACTAGAGAAACAAAAGAAGCAAAAACACCAAACCCGTAGCTATTGTTCACGAGAAAAACTCTGGAGCTACAGGGATCCAAATAACCCTCTCTCAGTTCCCAATCAAAGATCAAGTTGAAAAGAACAAGCTGTCCAAAAATAAGCTCAATCGGACAAGAAATGAAATGGGAATCGCGATTTGAAATTGGCTGCTAGGGCTTATGCGAAAATATGCACTTTCTCACTTTTCTCTCAATATGGCTGCTCTCAATCTCCTGTGATTCATGTCAAATAAGACCTAAAAGAAAGTCTTACATATGCACCATGATATTGGGCTTATGGGAAAAAGTGGGCTAGTCAAATTTGGGCTTAATTTATCCACAAAGGAAAGAAAGGAAGATCCAAAACCTTGGACTTTAATTTATCCACAGAGGAAGGGGAAAATACCCAAAATCCAACTCTATGGTCATCATTTATCTGCAAAAGAATTTGATAATAATGGTTTTTATCCTATTATTGGGGTTCAAGGTAGTGGCATCTTAATATTTGCCATTAGGTGCTCAAGTTATTGTAGCAGCGAGGATGACTCAAAAATAGCTTGGGAAGGGACTTCTCACAATTGGTTTCTCAAGATATTGTCGCGCTACATCCTAGCTATAGAATCGGGCAATTCAAAGATGGACCAAGTACTTGACGCAATATCTTTAACGGATGTGGTGCTCATTAAAACACCCGAAGAAACGAGAATCGTTCAGCAGTTCCACTTTAAAGACAGAGCATGTTTTCTAATTTCTTTTGCTGGTCGAGACCGTATAGTGTCGGCGGCACATTCCGCCCATGCCCTACCAATGAGGTATTTTGATGCCAACTCTGTTTATAGTGTCTTGTCTAGACAGAAAAGTGATTTGGTTGCATCTAAAGACATGTATGTTGACAAAATTTTCATGAAGCCTACAATACTGGAGGATCTATATCTTCATAAACTATTTTTCATGAAGCCATTAATTCATGTTTATATGTTATATTTGCCTTCTTTGTCCATTAGATAAACAAAACTTCAATTGGAAGATAATTGATTGTTATTCTTATTTGATTCTAATTCAATTTGGAATTAGTGAGACCCACTTCACTAATTCGTGAAGGTTTAATTGCGAGGTTACAATCAACCTCACAAATTGTCTCAAATTGAGGGGGTTTCTATACCCTTTGCTAATTTTATTAAATTTGCAGTGGTTAAAACCTTCGCTACATCTAAAAATGAAAAGTAGCCCATTTAACTCTACTTTCTTTCTTAATCCGTCTTCCATACCTACAGAAATCTATAGGGCTTTGCTTATTCCGTCTCCTTTAATGGAAGTTATATTCTCTTTACGGCAGTTGTACTATTGACGATGGCATTGCCACGTTGATGCTCTCAGTTGAGCTCTCTAGTGCTGGTGATACATTTTATTCGAGGTTGGTTCCCAGGTTCTCAAATGAATTGATGTTGTCTTGGGCATATAAAGAGAAGAGCATGACGTTGCCGAAATGCAAGAGTGTGGAGCACATGAAGTTGCTTGGTTCACAGAAGCAGTGTTATGAATGGGCCAGGATCAATATGGGGAAAACAAACCAACACCAAATTAAGAGACTATGTTTGGGATCCGAGTTGATAAATACGACATGGCAGATCAAATTGGACAAATACAAATTATTGAGAAAAAATGTCTAGTCCTTTCATCCCCTTTCTATGAGTTCTGCTTCTCCTCCCTTTTGTTTTACTTGTGTTCTTCAATTCCCATTTAGTTCTTAAATTCCTTTGTGATTCCAATTACGAATTAATGAACTATATTTGTCGGTTGTTTGAATTTGAATTGATTTGGTCTTTTTATTGGGTTTGTTACATTGGTGCTTTCATTTTCGTACTCTAATGGCAATGGTGGGCTTAGATCGATTCACTGGCACGGGTAATCCAGATGACTAGATCTTTTGGGAACAACGATACTTCGCGTACGTTGGCTTTCCAGAGAATGACTAGCTATCTCTTCCTTTCTTCTATCTCGATGGTGAGCCACTTGACTCGTTCCATTGGATGTATCGCAACAAACAATTTTGGGATTGGAAGCATTTCAAGGAAAAGTTATCTTTGTGCTTTCGAGTATGAACCACCTAGAGTCTCCAGTTGCACAATCGCAAATCACGACTGTTCTTACTTTGCTACAGAAGGTGCAGGACAATTTTTCAGTTATGTCTAAGCAACTTGACAACACCCATATCCCAACTTCAAGTATTTCCAATATCACAGACTTGCCACCAACAATAATTCAAGAGGCAACAATAGAAGATGCAATTGACAATGCTACTACGAGGGTTAGCGAAGAGATCGTCTCTGCTTTGGGTGATGGACAATCAAGCATTGTAAATAATTTTGAGGTACATCATGACACGTTTGACACTTTGATCGATACAATCCTCCTTTTTGTTGGGATAATTTTTTCATGGGAGATGAACATTCAGGCCATGCAGACCAGGTGTTTGATGAAAGTTCTCACCAGATTGCAGACTCAATCTATGAATTTAACATGGCTTTTTACATGGTAGCAGATAATTTCGTGGGGTTGCAAATTCCTTTGCAGGTAACTGAGGTGATAAGCAAACCTATGTGGTGCACTGAAATTGATAATTCTAATGATAAACACTTTAGGAAATCAATTGTTGAGGAATATGAATGTATCGAAACTAAAACATACATAGTGTTTGATAAAAGTCTCTAGCGAAATTAGTTCGACGTACAATGCCAACTTACAGATTTGCAGCTTGTTGTGACAGACAATGTTTTTTCTCATGAGATTTTGATTTCTAATTTTGATGAACCAATAGGAGTTGATGGATATGTCTCCCTTATCCCTCATGATGACATTCATGTGATTTTTGAGTTTTTTCCGTTCGTATTCTATCAGTCGTCGTTGGCCAATTTTGGGGACCTAGCAATGTGTAAGAGTGTGACATATGGCTTACCCACTTGTCATTGGTTTGACACTAGGAAACATATTTCTCCATTCATTCTATTCGTGTTAAGGCTTACGAAGTATGGTCATCAGTTATCTATAACATAATTTGATAAGAATGGTTATCGTCTTATTATTGGGGTTCATGGTAGTGGCATCCTAATTTTTGCCATTAGGTGCTCAAGTTATTGTTGCAGTGAGGATAACCCAAAAATAGCTTCGAAAGGGGCCTCTCACAATTGGTTTCTCAAAATGTTGTCGCACTATATCCTAGCTATAGAATCGGGCAATTCAAAGATGGACCAAGTGCTTGACGTGATGTCTTTACCAGGTGTGGTGCTCATTAAAACACTCGAAGAAATGGGAACCGTTCAGCAATTTCACTTTAAAGACAAAGCATGTTTTCTAATTTCTTTTGGTGGTCGAGACTATATAGTGCCGGCGGCACATTCCGCCCACGCATTACCAATAAGGTATTTTGATGCCAACTCTTTTTAGAGTGTCTTGTCTAGACAGAAAAGTGATTTGGTGGCATCTAGAGATATGTATGTTGAAAAAATTTTCATGATGCCTACAATACAGGAGGATCTATATCTTCATAAACTATTTTTTGAGAATAAGGGTGATGTTTCAAAGAGATAAATACAATCTGATGATGATAGAAATGATGTTAAACATGTAAAATTTACTGAGGGAATAAGCATGCTGAATGTCTCTTTTATGTCGATCCTGGTGTGAATCTGTTCATGATTAAACTTGGTGGAATGGTAAAGGTTAATTGTGTATGAGATCTGGGAATCAATTCCAAAATTATGGATTGAAATGATCGTAAATAAACCATCGACGCACACCTATTTCTGGAATTTATTGTTACTATTTCTCTACTTTTTATTTACTTTTATGATTCTGACTTGAAAGGGAATACTCAAACTACATAAAGGACGTAGACGACATTAAAAAGACTCTCTATATTTCCTTATTTGTGGCTGAGTTTGTCACATGACAGTGGATGGCAATTTTTACTTGATGTATGTGCTATTAGGAGCTAAGGACATGCCTGTGTTGAGTGCAAAAACTTCATCCCAACTCAGAATCCAGCTTCAGTCTCGATTGACAGTTGACCAGCACGGATAGTCAGTTGATCGACGGTCTGTCGATCTCATCCATCGGTGACCCCGACATCTTTTAAGTCGGGGTCTTTCGGTATTTTCCTTATGCGTTGGACCTCTAAACTACATTGTTTAACCCTAAACTACGTGGTTTTGATCAGTTTTAGCCTAGAAATTTAACTATAATTTAACTAAGTCAGATCATTCATTAAGACTTTTTAAAATTAGAGCGTAAGAGGAGAAAAAGGTCGAGCAACCCTAGTTCAATAACACAACAAGATTTCTCTGTGGAATTCGTCACAAGGTATGTGGGATTTAACTAGTGGGTTCCTTTCATCCATTAGGTCCCTAGATTTCAGTCAGAATTTTGATTCCCTTATGATTATCTAGACTTAGGGTTTCTTGAATGTTAGAATTGTTGGGTTTTTAGCTGTTAGAATGATCTAAATCATATTATCATGTTATAGTATTGTTTTGCCCAGATTCATGCATAAACTCAGAACCCTGGATATGTAATTCTTTTAGTTCATGAATTACACATGCTAGGTCAGTTAATTTAGTTACATACAAATATGCCTCAGCTTTCGAATGCATTATTATCATTATATTAATATTGCATTCTCAGTTTGCATATCAGTCTTTTTAGCTATCCAGTGTTATAGTATTTCAGTCAGAAAGTGTTAATTACTTAATTAGATGGGAAGCTTTATACCGAGTGGACTAGGGTCAGTCACCCTCAAGTCCCAGAAATACGTGCCCCATAGGTTGTAAATCCTCTCTATGGGAATTATTTTAGTGATCACGCCAGCATGCCTCTATACCTTTGGCAGGGTATATTGGGTTCTCTCGATGGGGTGTATACATCGGACTCCACATTTATCTTATGTGGTTTTATGTCGGTTATTAGTAGCTCCCTCACAATTCAGTCAGATTCTATTGCATTGACCATGCTATCAGTATAGATCAGTATTCAGTCTCAGCATGTTATAAACTTGGTCATTGCATTCAGTTTAGCCTTGTTTAGTATTTCCAGTATCCTTATCATGTTCAGATTATATCATTGCTTTATTGCTATTCAGTTATGTCATTATTCAGCTTTACTCTATCCTGCATGATCAGTACCTTTTAAGTACTGACGCATACTCTGCGCTACATCTTCTCATGATGAAGGTTCAGGTCCTCAACAGTCATATCACACATAGATCGGTTATCGATCTTCAGTTCAGCAACATCAGTGGTGAGTCCTCATTCTTCGAGGACTAGTTACATGATTTTTTTTTTTTTTGCTTTTAGCTTCAGTTTAGTTTTGCTAGATCTAGCTGGGGCATGTCCAAGCATTTCTAGTCAGTAGAGGCTTTATTTCAGACATAGTTAGTTTCAGCTTTTGTCATAGAGTTTGAATTTTCATTTGTATTCAAACTCTCAGTTTTCATATATTCATACTTAGTATATGGGTATTCCCCATCATTTCAGTTTTATCATGATTTAGCTTTCGCATATTATTTATTGATTCAATTTTTGTTAGTATGCTTATGACTATGCCAGCAGGGTTAACTTGGGGTCAATCATGATCCTAGGTCCCGTGTTGCGTCTAGGGGGTAGCCTCAGGGCGTGACAAACTTGGTATCAGAGCACTAGGTTTAAGTGTACTAGGATTTTTGAAAAGCCACACTAAGTAGAGTCCTTTTCATGGGTGTGAAGTGCACCATATCTAATGAGATGGAGGCTACAAAGTGTTTTAGGAAAACTTCAATTTCTTTGTTACTCTTATCGTGCATAAGGTATTATCCAATTTCCTCGTTATAATCCGTCGTTATGCGATTAAGATCATGCCTCCTCATAGAGCTTACGTAAGGAATGCTAATGCACGCAATGCTAACGCATTTCCTCTAGTCCTAGACCATAAGGTTTCGAATGCAGATTTTTAGAATGCGCTTCAGCTTCTGGCTAAGAGTATGACTAACTAGAATAATCAACAGGTTCTAGTTTCTACTACTAGAAATGGTTGATCAGTGGCAGCTAGTGTTTTATATTTTATAAGGATGAATCTGCCTGACTTTTTAGGGTCACAAATTGGTGGGGGCCCACAAAATTTCATTGATGAGGTTAAGAAAATCTTTGGAGTCATGCAAGTGACTGGTAATAGTAGGGTTGAGTTGGTATCCTAGCATCTTAAGGATGTGGCTCACATATGGTACGCTTAGTGGAAAGACAACATGGGCTACTTTGTCTTTTATGACTCTATATAGCACTAAACATCGATGTCAATCAAGAAACTCTTTCAGAACCCTTCTTAGTCTCTACTCCAGTCGGTGATCCAGTTATAGCTAGATGGGTATATATAAATTGCCCTTTCACAGTCTCTTAGAAAGTCACCTCAATAGATCTTGTAGAGTTAGAAATGGTAGACTTTGATATCATTCTAGGAAAAGATTGGTTACATTCCTGTTATGACTCAGTCGATTGTAGAACTAGGACTGTTCATTTTCAGTTTCCAGACGAACCAATCTTAGAATGAAAGGGTAGTAGCTTAGTGCCTATAGGTTGATTCATTTTTTAACTTAAGGCCTAAAAGATGATATTTAAGGGTTATCTCTATCATTTAGTTCAAGATAAGGATTGAAGCTCTGAAACCCCAACTCTTGAGTCAGGTCTTGTAGTTAATGAGTTTCCATAAGTGTTTCTAGAAGATCTTCCCAAAGTTTTTCCCAAAAGGGAAATCAACTTTGGAATTAAGCTCCTTCCAGCTATCAAGCCTATTTCTATTCCTCCTTATACTATGGCTCCAGATAAGCTTAAGGAATTGAAAGAGCAGTTGAAAGACATTCTAGATAAGGGATTCACCAGACCTTGTATTTCCCCATGGGGTGCACCAGTGTTGTTTGTGAAAAAGAAAGATGGTTCTCTCAGAATGTGCATTGACTATATACAATTGAACAAAGTCACAATCAAGAATAAGTACCCTATCCCCAAGATTGATGACTTGTTTGACCAACTTTAAGGTGCTAGTCATTTCTCAAAGATAGACCTCAGGTCCGGTTAACATCAAGTTAAAGTTAGATACGGTGCATTTTGCAAACAACCTTCAGAATTTGGTATGGTCATAATGAATTGGTAATTATGCCATTTGGATTAACCAGTGCTCCTGTTGCTTTCATGGACTTGATGAACAGAGTGTTTAAGCAGTATTTGTACTTGTTCGTTATCATCTTTATTGATGATATCCTCATTTACTCTAGGAATGAGAAAGAACATGCAAATCATTTGAGGGCTATCCTGCAGACTCTCAAAGATCGTCAGTTGTAAGCTAAGTTTAGCAAATGTAAGTTTTGGTTGCAATCCGTTGATTTCCTTGGTCATATTGTGTCTATCGAAGGGATCTGAGTGGATTCTTAGAAAATACTAGCAGTGAAACAATGGCCCATACCTACCTCTCCTACATATATCAGAAGCTTCTTAGGTTTGGCTGGTTATTATAGAAGGGTCGTGGAAGGATTTTCATCCATAGCCTCTTCGTTGACTAAGTTGACTAAAAAAAAGGTTAAGTTTCAGTTGTCAGATGATTATGAGAAGAACTTCACATAACTGAAAACTAGGTTGACTACAACACCTGTTTTGACTTTACCAGAGGGTTCAGACAGTTATGTTATCTATTGTGATGCATCCAGAGTCTGCCTAGGTTGTGTGGTGATGCAGCGAGGTAAGGTTATAAATTATGCTTCTAGACAACTTAATGTGCATGAGAAGAACTATCCAACTCATGACCTTGAGCTTGTAGCAGTGGTGTTTGCACTTAAGATTTAGAGACATTACTTGTATGGTGTTCACGTAGAAGTGCCCACAAACCATAATTGCCTTCAGTGTGTGTTAACCTAGAAAGAGTTGAATCTTCATTAGAAGAGATAGCTTGAATCCTCAATGATTATGATATGAGTGTGTATTACCATCCTGTTAAGGACAATGTAATAGGAGATGCTCTTAGTAGACTATATATGGGTAGTGTAGCACATGTTGAGGAAGAAAGAAAAGAACTAGCAAAGGATGTTCACAAACTTGCTCACTTAGGAGTTCATCTTATGAGTATATTAGATGGTGATGTAATAATTCAGAATGGGTCAGAATATTCATTGGTAGCGGAGGTTAAGGAAAAGCAATACAGTGATCCAATATTGCTTCAACTAAACGGTGTAGTCCAATAACAAAGAGTTGAGGTTTTCTCCCAAGGGGGAGATGGTGGGCTTCGCTATCAAGGTCGATTATGTGTTCCTAAGGTGGATGAGTTGAGACAAAAGATTCTTACAGAAGACCATAATTCCAGATATTTTATTCATCCAAGATGTACTATGATCTGTGGGAAGTCTTTTGGTAGAATGGTATGAAAAGGGATTAACGGATTTTGTGGCTAAGTGCCCTAATTGCCTGCAAGTGAGGTAGAATATCATAAACAAGGAGGTATGACTTAAGAGATCATCATTCCTACTTGGAAGTGGGAAGTGAAACATGGACTTCATTATAGGTTTACCTCATACTCGCAGACAACATGACTCCATTTGGGTAATAGTTGACATAGTTACTAAGTTTGTGCCTTTTTTGGCTGTTAAGACTATAGATTCGGCAAAGGACTATGCCAAGCTTTACATTAATGAGATAGTTAGGTTGAATGGGATTCCTTTGTCTATCATCTCAGATAGAGGTCCTCAGTTTACCTCTCATTTCTAGAAGTCGTTTCAGAAGGGTCTTAGTACTTAGATTAATCTTAGCACAACATTTCATCTGCAGACGGATGGTCAGGCAGAGCGTACCATTCATACCTTAGAGGACATGTTGAGAGCTTGTGTGATCAACTTCAAAGGTAGTTAGGATGATTATCTTTCTCTTATAGAGATCGCATACAATAATAGTTACTATTCCACCATTCAGATGACCCCTTATGAGGCATTATATGGATGCAGATGTAGATCTTCAGTTGGTTGGTTTGAAGTGGGTGAAGTAGCCTATCTAGGACCAGATTTAGTTCATGATGCGATGGAGAAAGTGCAACTCATTAGAGATAGATTTAAGATAGCCCAGAGTGTCATGAAGTCCTATTTAGATGTAAGAAGAAGGGAACTAGAGTTCCAAGTTGATGATTGGGTTTTCTTGAAAGTGTCGCCTATGAAAGGGGTGATGAGATTTGGAAAGAAAGGGAATCTCAGTCCTAGATATGTAGGCCCTTACAAGGTCTTGAAAAGGATTGGTAAGGTGGCTTATGAGTTAGCGTTGCCAACAGAAATAGCAGCAGTTCATTTGATTTTCCACATTTCGCTCTTGAAGAAATATGTGCGTGATTGAGCATCTATTGTACCTTTAGAAAGTGTGGCTGCGAAGGATAGTCTCACTTATGAAAAGGTACTAGTTGAAATCCTTGATCATCAAGTTCGAAGGTTGAGAAATAGGGAAGTCACTTCAATTAAGGTTTTGTAGAGGAGTCAGTCCGTAAAGGGAGCTACTTGGGAAGCAGAAGCAACCATGAAGGCCAAGTATCCTCACCTCTTTCCTTCTGATTCCATTCTAGCTTGAGGTAATAGTTCCTCTTCAGTTTTTCAGTCATTCATGGGTAAATTCAGTCTTAGTATTATGTTCCTTTAGTTTGTACTTGCATTTTCAGCGTATTTGCATGTTCTTGGAACTTAGTTCAGTCAAAAATCAGTTTCCAGTGTCTAGTGGCAGGGGTTGCAGCTCTCTCCCTCCATTTTAGCTAGTTATTCTTCATTCGAGGACGAATGTTCCCAAGGAGGAGATAATGTAACACCTCGTATCAGAAAATAGACCTCGTTGCAGATTTCCAGAAGTTGTAGGTGAAACCCACAGTATCTATCCAATGACTGTAGGGTGACCCACGGCCCGTACTGGTGCTCTGTGGTTCGCATCTGCAACCTCCCAGACTCAGCCCCAAAAGTTTAGCTGAGTGTCGACCCACGGCCGAACCCACAGACCGTGGTCCGTGTTCGTAGATCAGACCCTCAAAATCTAACTTCAGTCTCGATTGATGGTTGACCAGCAGGGACCGTTAGTCGATCGACGGTCTGTCGGTTCGGTCCATCGGTGACCCCAACATCAGTTAAGGCAGTGGTCTTTTGGTCTTTTCCTTATGTGTTGGACACCTAAACTACATCTTTTAAATCCTAAACTACGTTGTTTTGGTTAGTTTTAGCCTAGAAACATTACTAGAACTTACCTAAGTCAGATCATTCATAAAAAGGTAGAAAAATTATAGCGTGAGAGGAAAAAGAGGTCGAGCAACCCTAGTTCAAGAACGCAACAAGGTTCCATTAGTTCCAGCCCCGAAATCGAAAGATTTCTTTGTGGAATTCGTCACCAAGTATGTTGGAGTTCACTAGTGGGTTCCTTTCACCCGTTGGGTCCCTAGATTTTAGTCATAATTTTGATTCCCTTACTATTATCTAGACATAGGGTTTCTTGAATGTTGGAACTGTTGGGTTTTTAGCTATTAGAATGATCCAAATCATAATATCATGTTGTGGTATTATTTTTGCCTAGATTCATGCATAAACTTAGAATCCTAGCTATGTGGTTCTTTTAGTTCTTAAATAACACCTGCTAGGTCAATAAATTCAGTTATATATTAACATGCCTCAGCTTTTGAATGCATTATTATCAGTATATTAATGTTGCATTATCAATTGCATGTCAGTGCTTTGAGTTATCCAGTATTACAATATTTAAGTCATAAAATGTTAATTATTAATCATATGGGAAACTTTATACCGAGTGGACTAGGGTCAGTCACCCTGAAGTCCCAGAACTAAGTGCCCCGTAGGTTGTAAGTCCCCTCTTTGGGCATCATTTTAGTGATCATGCTAGCATGCCTCTATATCTCTGGCAGGGAATATTGGGTCCTCTCGATGGGGAGTGTATATCGGACTCCACATTTAACTCATGTGGTTTTATGTCGGTTATTAGTAGCTCCCTTACAGTTCAGTCAGATTCTATTGCATTGACCATGTTATTAGTATAGTTCTGTATTCAGTCTCAGTATGTTATAAACTTAGTCATTGCATTCAGTTTAGTTATGTACAGTACTTTCAGTATCCTTATCATGTTCATATTATACCATTGCTTTATTGCTTGCTCAGTTATGTTATTATTCAGTTTTATTCAATCAGATATGCTTAGTACCTTTCAAGTACTGACACATACTCTACACTATATCTTCTCGTGATGTAAGTTCAAGTCCTCAGTAGTCAGATCACGCATAGATCGATTCTCGATCATCAGTTCAGCAGCATCAGTGATGATTCATCATTCTTTGAGGACTAGTGACATGATTTTCTTTCTTGCTTTCAACTTTAGTTTCAGTTTTGCTAGATCTAGCTGGGGCATGTCCCAGCAATTCTCGTCAGTAAAGGCTTTATTTCAGACATAGTTAGTTTCAGCTTTAGTCTTAGAGTTTGACTTTCCAATTGTATTCAAACACTCAGTTTTCATTTATTTAGATAGTATATGGGTATTCCCCATCATTTTAGATTATCACATGATTTAGCTTCTGCACATTATTTATTGCTTCAATTTATCTTTAGTATGCTTATGATTATGCTAACAGGGTTAGCTTGGGGTCATTCGTGATCCTAGGTCCCATGTCCACGCCCAGGGGGTAACCTCAGGGCGTGACAAACTTGGTATGAGAGCATTAGGATTAAGAGCCCTAGGATGTTCTAAAAGCCGCACTAAGTACAGTCTTTTTCATAGGTGTGAACTGCAATACGTCTAATGAGAAGGAGGCTACGAAATGTTTTAGGAAAAACTTCCATTTCTTTGTTACTTTTATCATGCGTAAGGTATGATGTAATTCCTCATTCTAACTCGATGTTATGCATTTCAATGATCATGCCTCCTTATAGATCTTATGGAAGGAATGCGAATGCCAGGAATGCAAACGTTGCTCCCCCAGTCCCAAATTAGGAAGTTTCGAATGCTGAATTTTGGAACACTATCCAGTTGTTAGCTCAGAGAGTTCCAACTAGAACAATCCTTCAGTTCCGACAAATACTAATGTTGGGTTAGCTGAAGCTAGAGTTCGTGATTTCCTTAGGATGAATTAGCCTAAGTTCTTAGGATCATAGATTGGTGAGGATCCCCAAAGCTTCATTCATGAGGTCAAGAAGATCTTTGGAGTGATGCAGGTAATTGGAAATGATCGGGTTGAGTTGGCATCTTACCAGCTTAAGGATATAACTCATATCTGGTATACTTAGTGGAAGGAGAACATGGGTATAGATGTGGCTCCTATCACTTGGGAATGCTTTAGTGAGATATTTCTGGATAGGTTTTTCCCAAAAGAGTTGAGGGAGGTAAAAGCTCAGGAGTTTATGAATTTGAGGCAGGGTTCTATTATGGTCCAAGAGTATGGACTCAAGTTCATCCAAATCTCTAGGTATGCTCCTCACATGGTTGCTGATTCCAGGGCTCAAACGAACAAGTTCATGTATGGGGTATCCAATCTTATGAAAACATAGTGTAGGAATGCCATGTTACTTGAAGATATGAACATCTCTAGGCTCATGACTCATGCTCAGTAGGTTGAGGGTGATAAAGGAGAATAAGAAGGCTAGGACAGGCAACTATGACTATTCTCAACAGAAATCGGGTGCTGGAAATTGCTCGTAGTTTCAACAGAAGTCTTCAACTCCAGCACCTTCATCAGCTAGTGTTCCATCCTCCAAGCTATGTAATGATCAGAAAGGTAGGGCATCAGTCTCTAAGACTCAAGGTAGAGTTTCAGACACCACCAGAACCTACCCAACTTGTCCAAAGTGTGGTTAGAACCATTCGGGCAAGTGTCTTGCAGGAAAGGAAGAATGCTTTGGGTGTGGTCAGTCTGGTCACAGGCTGAAGGATTGTCCTTCTAAACAGGGTCAAGGAGGAAACAATGGTAGAGCTCAGTCCATAACTTTAGCAGGGTAACTCATCTGGTACAGGTGACGGTTATCGCGCCAAAACAGGTTGAATGCTCTCCAGGTTCACCAGGATTAGAAAGATTCTCCTGATGTAGTTACTGGTACACTACGAGTCTTTGACTTAGATGTTTATGCATTGTTAGATCCAGGGGCTACTCTTTCCTTTGTAACTCCTTATATAGCAGTCAAATTTGATGTTAGTCTAGAAACTCTCTCAGAACCCTTCTCAGTCTCTACTCCAGGAGGTGACCAAATCATACCTAGATGGGTATACAAACATTTCCCTTTCACAGTCTCCAAGAAAGTCACCTCAGCAGATCTTGTAGAGTTAGAAATGGTAGACTTCGATGCCATTATAGGCATGGATTGGTTACATTCCTGTTATGCCTCAGTCGATTTTAGAACTAGGATGTTCATTTTCATTTTCAAGAAACTCTCAGAAACCTTCTCAAGCCCTAAAGGAGAAAATAAAGTCTGTGATAGAAAGAAGCAGTTGGTGAGTCTCCGAACGGTTCTGCGAATGTAGTGCCATATTGCCCAAAGTACAAAACCTGAAGATGTTGAAGGCCAAAGCAAAAAGGTGATAGAATTGACCAAAGGGCGGATTACCGAGTGGATTAGCGATCCCAACTTATTACGCCGAATGGCCCTTCGCAACATATTTTTGGGTGGCTATAAATACATTTTTAAATTCGTAGTTTAGTATGAAGTTTAATTTTTATCATTGTTATTATTCAGTTTTAAAGTTGAGAGCTAATAGCTGAGGTTGGAAAACAATATTTCCTTAGCTTTGAAGTTTTGAAGATTTCCATTTCTAAGAAATTGGAAGTGTGTGTTGAAGATTTTTCATCTTAGACCTTTGTAAAGACTGTATCAATCCTACCCAGTTGATGGAAACACAACTTGGTAACGATTTTTACCTTTTTATGATTTCTAGCTAAAACCCCAATTCTTGGAGGTGTGATTATATGATTATGAGTTGATAGTGTAAATACTGTTTAAAAGTGATTTCATTTAGTAATTCTGGTTGAATTTATTGGGTTGTAGTTGCAAATACAATCTTAACTTCGTGTTTTTTGCTTGCTCGAGAAAGAGGTTTTAAAAAAAAAATTTCTGAATCGATGATCTGTGGGTATTGGGTTGTTATGGGTTCATCTCGAGAGAGTTAACCCTAAACCTTTTTCCACACATTCAGCTCGAAAGAGTGAATGGACTAATGCGAAGGGTGTGCTTAATTGTTGCTTTTTGGTGTTCGAGAGAAACTAATTTGATTTGGGATAGATTGATCGAGAGAAAGCTTACCCCTATTAAAGTCTAGCTTAATCATTGATTTGCAGCTGTTCACTATTAATTTCAATACCCAATTGTCTACCTTAGCCTATAATCTAATCACATCCCAAGAACCCGTCTTTATATTCACATTTTCGTGTTATTTTCTGTTTTAGTTGATAATTGAAACCAAATCCCACTCATATTTGACACTTATGTCACCCCTAATTTGAACAATGCTTTTATTTGTGAATGTTTTTAGCAATGATTGACTTGAGCAAATTCTTACTTACCTATTGATTCTCAATTACGAACCATTCCCTTAGGACTCGACGCCAAGTCACATAGTTGGGTTATATTACTATTGAAGGGTCGTTAACACTTAGTATTGGATGAAGTGTTATGATATGTGAAATCAAAACGGCGACACTGCCAGGGAGTGGTGTTATTGAGAATATTTAGTTAAGTTGAATTTTGTTCTTTTTAGTTATAGTGATACTTACTTAATTTTAGTTTTGGTTTACTTGTTTGTGTATGAAAACAGGAAGTATGAGTGCGAATGGCAGCAATGACATCCAAGTAGGCCATCAAGATGACACCGAAAACCTCAACGATGTCAACGAGGCTCATGCTAATGACCCCCATCTCATGGGTGGTATTGGTGCCATTCACTTGCCTCCGGCTGAAGGAATGCGGTGTTCCACATCATGAGTACTATGTTGCAACTCTTGCAATTAAAGGCGCTTTTCAATGGCTTAGCTCATGAGGATACCCATGAGCATATTAGAAACTTCATGAATGTGTGTGGAGCTTTCTCCTTCAATAACATCTCCCAAAAGTCGGTCCGATTGAGGTTATTCCCGTTCTTTTTGATAGGGAAGGCATGTAAGTGGCTGGCTGAATTGCCATGTGAATCAATCACTTCTTGGGAGGAGTTGGTCACCATATTTCAAGTGTGATTTTTCCCTCCTTCAAAGATGATGACTCTTCAGGATAACATTTACAGCTTCAAGCATATAGATTGCGAGGTAATTCATGAAACTTGGCTGCAATTCAAGAAGTTGGTGCTTCAATGCCCAACCTATGGCTTGCTTGATAACGTTTTGCTGCAGTATTTTTACTAGAGTCTTGACTCAGTAAATAAAGGTGTTGCTGACCAACTTTCTTCGGGAGGTTTGATGCAGCAACCTTATGTGATAGCGGCTTAGCTCTTGGATGACATGACTACCACAAATAGGGCATGGTATACCCGTAAAGACTAGGTCTCCCCTCTACCATTTAAACTAACCAAAGAGCAGATGGAGAAATACCAAGAGAGGGACCAAAACATGGACAAGATCATGACACAACTTGACATTTTGTCTAAAAATGTCATAGGAGTTGGTTCTCAAAGTGTCAATGTCGTGGGTGTTAGGTATGCTAATTCGGATGAGTCTAAGTTTGAGGCATTGTATAACCGACCAAGGTTGTGGTTATCGTTCAAACTTCCCAAGGCAGGATGGTAACCAAAGTTGGAATAGGGATGAAGGTTGGAAGGATCGTGACCGATAATGGAGGGACTGTAATCCAAATTAGAAGGATAGGGAAAGGATAGGTATGTGCTTCCCTATGAGTGCCAAAAGCCAAAGGATTTGGAAGGTGGACAGTCTGAGGATGTGCTTTCTCGTATCCTCAACAAAGTTAAATGGTCGAATAAAATCTTGTAAGAGATTAAAGAAGACGTGTCGACCATTAGCCTGACCGTCACCTCTTATTCAGTGTCGATTAAGCAGTTAGAGACCCCAAATGGGTCATATCTCATCTAATCTAAACCCGAGACAACTAGGAGGGGTTGCCTAGTGACACTATGGCCAACCCCAAGAATAAGGTTTGAAGGTGATCTTGTGTCGTGCCACGACATTAACTAAGGCGCTTCTTGGGAGGCAATCCAAGTTTTATTTTCTTTCTTTTTAAGTTTGCAATAATGGTGTGTTGAATGTGCAGGTCAAAGTGTGGAAAGTGGTTGAAAAGTGCAGGTTGGCGATCTAAAGGTCCAATCGGCGGATCACCGAAGAGGTCAGCGACCCCAACCCAGATTGCTGTTGGACACAGGAAAATTTTACATTGGAGTCTGTAAAACTCGGCGAGCCTAGGAAATTATTGGCGAGTCGCCAATCAGGTCGGCAATCATGATCTATACCGCTGTTTGGACCCCCACATCAAATGAGGATCCTGTAAAACTCGGCGAGGTAAGTGACCACTCGGCGTGTAGCAGAGTGGGTCTCCGAACATAACTAATGTCGCCGAATGGGCGAGAACTGGATGGTTTTTAAAATTCCAAAGGTTTAAACTTCCCAACTTTTCACTTTCCCTTAGTTTCTAACTTCACAAACTCACACCAACACCCACACTTTAGTTTCTATATTTTTGCATTATTAGAGTATTTTAGTCGTTGATTTATGCTCAGATTGGGATTACTTTGTTGCTTAGCATTTCAATCTTATCTTAATCGGCATTAAAGGTTGGTTTTCCGAACCCAGATTTTAATTTTGGCATTTTATACTCTTATGCAAATGATTTTATCATGTTGAAGTGTGATAGGCCTCTCTGATAGGATTAGTGTATTGGAATGCTTGTTTTAATTTTATAATCTTGCCCGTAGTGTATATTTTGTTGAAATTTCGTAGTTTTGTGCATTAAAATTGGTTAAATTTTGTAGGGTTGTGCTTGCATGTTGTTGGGCCTAGTTGGGTGAAGTCTAACTAACCTGTAGTTGTGCCAAATGACGTAATTTGCCCAATGATAGAGTGGGTGACGTCATTCTTAAGAGCAAAAGTCATCAAAGGGCTAATTTTTGCAAAACCGGGAGATGTCTGAGTATCCCGGGGTAATGGTGGTTATGGGTCTTGTTTTAATTTGATTAGTGCATGCTTTCATTTTGTTTTTAGGGGTTACAGGGTCGAATTTGAGAAGTGGGGTTGAAGTAAGCACGTTGGGTCATTTGGCGAGCTGGGTCGAGCTCGTCGAACTACTTGGCGGTTCGTCGAAGATCCCTATCTCGCCTTTAATTTCATGCTAAATGATTAGTTTTGTTATGTAACTTTTGGCGAGAAGCTTGAAGTCATCGAAGACACTGGGCGACTCACCGAAAGTCTTCTTGTTCGCTTTTTTTCTGCACCCCTGAACCCTTTAAGCTCTGTAACTTTTGGTGGGCTAACCCTTGCTCGCCGAATGTTGTTGGTGATTCATCAAAAGGCCTTTCCCATCGCTGACATGCAGAAATTTTATAGCCAATCCTTTCTGTGAGCTCAATCAAGCCTGCCAAAGCGATTCGGAGACTCGCCGACCGATTTGGCAACTCACCGACCAGTTCAATGAGTCAGTTTGCAGTTATTTTTTTATTTCTATGATTGAAATGTTTATAACATTTTCATGATTTTTTTGCAGACATGGAAAGGACCAACATAGACATGCTACCCTAGAAAAGAGTATGGGGTATCACAATAAATGAAGGGGGATCAAACCCTCTAAAAAGAAAAAAGCAAGAACCTTTACCAGGAGACAAAGGCAAGGGGAAGAGGCCCATTCATGACAGGGTGACTACTGCTTCCAGGCTACTATATCTCAGCCTGAGGATGACCAATCCCTACAGTCCCGATGGGCTAGGCTCTAAGCTAGATCTCGCCCTAACTCAGCCAGAATCCCTCCAGCTCCTACACCAGCAGACTCAGTACCAACTCAGGCTCCTCATGTGGCTCCTGTGCCACCAGTCGTCCCTCATCCCAGGCTTCTGAACAGATTGAAAGGTGATGATTTGCGAACTATCCTCGAGGAGAAGTTGCTATCTACGGAGGGGCGAGAGAGTAGATACTGCAGTGTGTAGGAGATCCGAAGCCCCTATGTTCCTTCATGGGTCCAAGAATTTTATGATGCATATACTTCCTTAGTGCCAAAGAGTAAGAAGAAGGCCAGAGACTTTAGACCAGTTAAGTCGGTCATGGTTCGAGGTGGGTGCAACAATGATATCATAAATGTTGTTCTTGAGAGGTCCACAAGGTTCGAGCATGATTATAAGGGCTTAGTGAATGCCCAATCCTTGAATGACTTGAAGGGTTGGCTTGCCCCCTTTTCTCTGACGTTACTCTGAGGTTGATGGATGCAGGAGTCTAGATCGAGAAGAAGGATTTGAATGTAGCTGCCCGATATTGGTTCAGAATCATTAGCAGCTCTATCATGCCTTCACAGAACGAATCCATCCTCTGACATGGGAATGCAGCTTGTCTAGGGTCTATCTTAGGAAAGAGGTGGCTCAACTTGGGACTCATCATTGAGCAGGAGATGTCCATAAGGGCCAAGCAGAGACAGACCTCCTAGCCATTCCCGGTCTTGATCACGGAGTTATGTAGGTGTGCTGGAGTACCCTAGGATGCTCATAGAGATTTTGATGTTAGCCCGTCTTCCTCCACTAACATTCGGCGTATTGAGGCCGAGTATACTAGAGAGTAGGGTGATGGAGGAGGGCAACTCTAGTGGACACATCCCCGGAGGTGGATATAGATGCGATACCTGCAGAGGCATCTTTGCCTACTCCGACCTCTAGGCCTTCAGGTACTTCTTCCCTTCCTCTTCTTCACAGGCTCCAAGCATCTCCACTTCCTCCCAACTGGCTAAGATTACTCAAGCGATGATCCTGAAGATAAAGCATCTAGCCCATTCAGCTGACGTGAGGGCAACCCGGCTAGAGAGATCCATCCTATGGATGATTAAGAGTGTTATTTTGGATGCACCGACCCCCCTCCGGGCTTTTGTTGCTGATCTGGCTACTAGAGTCACATCGTGCCAGAGCAGACAAAGTTCGAGATGACTACTTTGAAAGATGAGGTAGAAGATTTGAGAAAGGATGTAGACTATCTAATGTCTACTGACTTCACAACTTTGCTGGAGGCTGTAGATGATTTGGACGCTCCTAAGACTTCAAGGATTCCTCCGGCTACTACCAGATACATGCATAGGGATGAGGCGACAGTTGATTAGTAGGATGCAGAGACCGATGAGGAGATGAACAGGTTAGAGAGGAGAGCATATATGGAGACTTGCCAGATCTTGAGGAGACAATTATGTAGTTGGTGATCTAGACATCACTGGCCGAGACGTCCATGGCATTTCCTAGTGGGTCTGGTACTGCTAGTCCTTCTGAGATGACTCTTGGCACTTATGCCCAAGTCTAGATTCATACACCGGGCACTAATGCCCATACATATGGAGCGACTGTGTAGATAGGATCCCTTTTAACCTCCCTCTTTGTCTTACTTTATTTTGACTTTTGGATATTTTGGTTTTGTTTGCATTTGAGGACAAATCACTTTATTTGTGGTGGGGTGAGGCCCACCTTTTGTGTGACCTTTTGTGAATATTGGTTTTATTTATATACTTGGGTTTTGAGATATAATTGTGTTTTACACTGCTTTTAGGAATGATTGAGATTGTGGCTCCTTGTTTTAAATGATATATGATATTTGGACCCTTTCAAAACAATTGTGCCACCTCTTGTATGTATTGAATGTGGCTGTTCTCTTGCAAATTTGAGTATCAATTTTGATCAATACCGATTACTTGAATGCTGCTCATAATTGAACAAAAATGAATGTGCAGCTACGATGAGGCCAAATGAAGTTGCATATACAATATGTGAACTCTTTGCATCTCATGGTGACTAGCCAAGTATCAAATTGAGTCTCTTGTGATGAACATTGCACACTAGCGAAAGTGTGGAGTCTTGTTTGACATTGGTGTATATACATTGTGTGATAATCTTACCGTGAACCATTTGTGATGACACCTAGAATTTGTACAGTTTGTTCGATTGCCTAAAAGATGCAATCTCTTGATATGATCTTAGGCAACTTTGAAGACTGTGCAATAAATTGATATTATACCTCTTTTGTGACCTACCTTGTGAGTGTGTGAAGCCCTTTTGAACACCCTTTGAGCCTTAACCTTTTGTAAGAACAAACGTGATAAAATTGAGACCTTTGTTGACCCATTACGCATAATCCTCATGATTTGTGGTTTGTTTGAATAGCCAACTTAGACCAAAATCCTAAGTTGGGGGTGTGATGAAAAGAGAAGGTAAATCAAGAAGTGCAAGATGATCCCCTTTGATCCATGTGTTTGAGAAAAATGGAACCCCTCCATACAAAAAAAAAAAAAAGAAAAAGAAGAAAAGAATGAAAAAGAAAAAATAATGATAAAGTTGTGAAATAAAGTTGGAAAATGCAAAAACAAATGGGGCTTCCAACAATCCATGGAAAGTGAATAATGGGATGGCTTGTGAACACGAATGAAAATAATGAAGAAAAGGGAAAGGAAGTGTAGTTCACACCACATTTAATGAATACTATAGCCATTGAGCCTTAATGACCATACCTTTGCACTCAGCCCTATTACAAGCCTTGAAAAGACCTTTTTGATCTTGAGTTAGCTAAAACAATGGTTGATTGGAAAATACGGGCAAACCTATGGGTGAAATCATGTATCGAGTTCCTCTTTGTGAGTGTGAGCATTGCATTTGATTCTGGAGCTTTAAATTGTGATCCATTGTGTGTGAATATGGAATCATTCTTTGTGTGAGGGCATTTGAGTACCTTTTTTGAGCTTGAACTTGCATTTGAAGAAAGCATTGTGATCTTGAGATTTTTTGATATTAGTGAGTCACAACTTGATTCTTTGAAAGCACAATTGATCTTTGTATGAGCAAGTTGAGTCTTCTTGTATGAATTCATGATTGAGACTTGTGTAGCACTGTTTGACACATCCTTTTTGAATTACTGAACTCGGGTTTTACTTGAGGATAAGAAAAAGTTTAAGTTGGGGGTGTTGATAACTCCACCATTTGGAATCATTTAGGGCTTTATTTTAATAGATTTAGTGTCCTCAAATGCAATATTTTGTGCCAATAACTGATGTAAATCCTTGAATTTTAGGTATTTGGATTGAGGAACAAAGCATGGACACTGTTGACCGAAAAGGAACAAGGCAGCTTAAATAAAGAAGAAAGGAAAGCCTGAGGATTGCCTAAACCATTGTGCGATCGCAGAACGGCCATAGTCTCACCTAACATTCTAGTATGTCAAGCCCTGAAGGAGAAAATCAAGTCGGTGATAGAAAGGAGCAGTCGACAAGTCGCCGAACGGTTCCGCAAATGTAGTTCCATATCGTCCAAAGTACAAAACCTGAAGATGCTGAAAGCCAAAGCAAAAGGAGATTGAATTGGCCAAAGGGAGAATCCCCGAGTTGATCAGTGATCCCAACTTACTGCACCGAATGGTCCTTTACAACACATTTTTTGGAGGCTATGAATACGTTTTTAAATTCTTAGTTCAGTATGAAGTTTAATTTTATCATTGTTACTATTCAGATTTCAAGTTAAGAGCTTAGAGCTGAGTTTGGAGATAATATTTCCTTATCTTTGAAGTTTTGAAGATTTTCATTTCTAACAAATTGGAAGTGGGTGTTGAAGATTTTTCATCTTAGACCTTTGTAAAGACTGTATCAATCCTATCCAGTTGATGGAAACAGAACTTGGAAACGATTTTTACCTTTTTATGATGTCTAGCTAAAACCCCAATTCTTGGGTTGTCATTATATGATTATGGGTTGATTTGGCTGCTGGGTATTTTCAATTGATAGTGTAAATGTTGTTTAAAAGTGATTTCATTCAGTAATTGTGGTTGAATTTAATGGGTTGTAGTTGCAAATACAATCTTAACTTCATGTTTTTGTCTTGCTCAAGAGAGAGGATTTAAAACCAAAATTTTTGAATCGATGGTCTGTGGGTATTGGGTTGTTATGGGTTCATCTCGAAAGAGTGAACCCTAAACCTTTTTCCACACATTCAGCTCGAGAGCGTGAATGGAATAAAGCGAAGGTTGTGCTTAATTGCTGCTTTTTGGTGTTTGAGAGAAACCAATTTTATTTGGGGTAGATTGATTGAGAGAAAGTTTACCCCCATTAAAGACTAGCTTAATCACTGATTTACAGTTGTTCACTATTAATTACAATTACCCTATTGTCTACCTTAGCCCATAATCCAATCACATCCCAAGAACCCGTCTCTGTATTCATATTTTCGTGTTATTTGCCCTTTTAGTTGATAATTGAAACCAAATTCCCCTGATATTTGACACTTGTGCCACCCCTAATTTGAACAATGCTTTTATTCGTGAATGTTTTTAGCTATGATTGACTTGAGCACATTCTTAGTTACCTATGGATTCTCAATTACGAACCACTCCCTTGGGACTCGACCCCAACTCACATAGTTGGGTTATATTACTATTGAACGATTGTTGATATTTAGTATTGGATAAAGTGTCCTGATACGTGAAATAAAATGGCACTGCTGCCGGGGAGTGGTGTTATTTGAAAATTTTTAGTTAAGTTGAATTTTGTTCTTGTTAGTTATAATGATACTTGCTTAATTTTAGTATTGATTTGCTTGTTCGTATGTTAAAACAGGAAGTATGAGTGTGAACAACAGCAATGGCAGCCAAGTAGGCCAATAAGATAACATTGGATACGTCAACGATGTCAACGAGCCTCATGTTAATGACCCCAATCTCATGGGTGGTATTGGTGCCATTCGCTTGCCTCTGGCCGAAGGGAATGCGGTGTTCCACATCACGAGTACTATGTTGCATCTCTTGTAATTAAAGGGGCTTTTCAGTGGCTTAGCTCATGAGAATCCCCATGAGCATATTAGAAACTTCGTGGTCACTGCATTTCAAGTGTGATTTTTCCCTCTCTCCAAGATGAAGACTCTTCAGGATAACATTGAGAGCTTCAAGCATCTAGAAGGCGAGCCAATTCATGAAACTTGGCTACCATTCAAGAAGTTGGTGCTTCAATGCCCAACCCATGGCTTGCCTAATATTGTGTTGCTGCAGTATTTTTACTGGAGTTTTGAATCGATAAATAAGGGTGTTGCTGACCAACTCTCTTCAGGAGGTTTGATGCAACAACCTTATGTGATAGTGACTACCATAAATAGGGTGTGGTACACCCGTGAAGACTAGGTCTCCCCTCTCACGTTTAAACAAACCAAAGAGTAGATGGAGAAAGACCAAGAGAGGGACCAGAACATGGCCAAGATCATGACACAACTTGACATTTTGTCTAAAAATGTCATAGGAGCTGGTGCTCAAAGTGTCAATGTCATGGGTGTTGGGTGTGCTATTCTGGATGTGTCTAAGTTTGAGGTATTGTATAATGAAGAGGTGAATTTCCTAACCAACCAAGGTGGTGGCTATCGTTCAAACTACCCGAAGTAGGGTGGTAACCAAGGTTGGAATAGAGATGAAGGTTAGAAGGATCGTGATCGAGAATAAAGGGAAAATAATCCTAATTGAAAGGATGGGGAGAAGGATAGGTATGTGCTTCCCCATAAGTTCAAAAGCCAAAGGATTTGAAAGGTGGCCGGTCTGAGAATATGCTTTCTCGTATCCTCAACAAAGTTAAGGGGTCGTACAAGATCTTTTAAGGGATTAAAGAAGACGTGTCAACCATTAGCCAGATCGTCACCTTTCATTCAGTGTTGATTAAGCAGTTGAAGACCAAAATGGGTCATATCTCGTTTCATCTAAAACTGAGACAACAATGGGGGTTGCCTAGTGACACTATGGCCAACCCCAAGAATGAGGTTTGAAGGTGGACTTGCATTGTGCCATGATGTTAACTAAGGTGCTGCTTAGGAGGCAACCCAAGTTTTATTTTCTTTCTTTTTAAGTTTCAATAATGGTGTGTTGAATGTGCAGGAAAGTGTGAAAAGTGGTTGACAAGTGTAGGTTGGCGAGATAAAGGTCCCGTCGGCAAATCGCCGAAGAGGTTGGCGACCCCCACCTAGGCTACCATTGGACTCAAGAAAATTTTACATTGGAGTTTGTAAAACTCGGTGAGCCCACAAAATTATTGGCGAGTCGCCGACCAGGTCAACGATCGCGATATATACCGCCATTTGGACCCCCACATTAACTGAGGGTCCTATGAAACTCGGTGAGGTAAGTGACCACTCGATGTGTCACCGAGTGTGTCGGCGAGCACAACTAATGTCGCCGAATGGGTTTGAGAAAAATGGTCCCCTTTGATCCATGGTTTGAGAAAAATGGAACCCCTCCACACAAAAAAAAAAGAGAGAAAAAGAAGAAAAGAATGAAAAAGAAAAAAATGAAAAAGTTGTGGAATAAAGTTGGAAAATGCAAAAAGAAATGAGGCTTCCAACAGTCCATGGAAACTGAATAATAGGATGACTTGTGAACACGAATGAAAATGATGAAGAAAAGGAAAGGAAATGTAGTTCACACCACATTTCATGAGGACTATAGCCATTGAGCCTTTATAACCATACATTTGCACTCAGCCCAATTACATTCCTTGAAAAGACCTTTTTAATCTTGAGTGAGCTGAAATAAGGGTTGATTGGAAAATACGGGCAAACCTATGGGTGAAATCATGCATTGTGTTCCTCTTTGTGAGTGTGAGTGTTGCATTTGATTTTGGAGCTTTAAATTGTCATCCATTGTGTGTGAATATGGAATCATTCATTGTGTGAGGGCATTTGAGTACTTTTGTAAAGCTTGAACTTGCATTTGAAGCAAGTATTTTGAGCTTGAGATTATTTGATATTGGTGAGTCACAGCTTGATTCTTTAAGTGCACAATTGATCTTTCCATGAATAAGTTGAGTCTTCTTGTGTGCATTCATGATTGAGTCTTGTAGACATCCTTTTTGAATTGCTGAACTTGGGTTTTACTTGAGGACAAATAAAAGTTTAAGTTGAGGGTGTTGATGAGTCCACGATTTGGACTCATTTAAGGCTTTATTTTAATAGATTTAGTGTCCTCAAATGCAATATTTTTTGCCAATAACTAATGCAAATCCTTAATTTCAGGTATATAGATCTAGGAACAATCATGGACACTATTGAGTAAAAAGAAATAAGGCAGTTGAAAGAACTAAGAAAAGAAAGCTTGAGGATTGCCTAACTCATTAGTCGAGTCACCAAACGACTATGGTCTCGCCTAATATTCCAGTGTGTCAAGCCCTAAAGGAGAAAATCAAGTTGGTGATAGAAAGAAGTAGTCGGCGAGTCGCCGAACGGTTTCGCGAATACAGTGCCATATCGCCTAAGTACAAAACCTGAAGATCCTGAAGGCCAAAGCAAAAAGGCGATGAAATTGACCAAAGGGCTGATCACCGAGTGGATCGGCGATCCCGACTTATTGAGCTGAATGGTCCTTTGCAACACATTTTTGGGCGGCTATAAACATGTTTTTAAATTTGTAGTTTAATATGAAGTTTAAGTTTTTATCATTGTTATTATTCAGTTTTCAAGTTTAGAGCTTAGAGCTGAGTTTGGCGACAATATTTCCTTTGCTTTGAAGTTTTGAAGATTTCCATTTCTAAGAAATTGTAAGTGGGTGTTGAAGATTCTTCATCTTAGACCTTTGTAAAGACTTTATCAATCCTACCCAGTTGATGGAGAGACAACTTGGTAACAATTTTTACCTTTCTATGATGTCAAGCTAAAACCCCAATTCTTGGGGTGTGATTATGTGATAATGGGTTGATTTATTTGTTGGGTATTGTTAATTGATAGTGTAAATGCTGTTTAAAAGTGATTTTGTTCAGTAATTGTGGTTGAATTTAATGGGTTGTGGTTGCAAATACAATCTTAACTTCGTATTTTTGGCTTGCTCGAGAGAGAGGTTTTAAAACCAAAATTTCTAAATTGATGGTCTGTGGGTATTGGGTTGTTTTCGGTTCAGCTCGAGAGTGTGAATGGAGTAAAGGGAAGGTTGTGCTTAATTGCTTCTTATTAGTGTTTGAGAGAAACCAATTTAATTCGGGGTAAATTGTTTGAGAGAAAGTTTACCCCATTAAAGTCTAGCTTAATCACTGATTTACATCTATTCACTATTAATTAGAATTACCTGATTGTCTACCTTATCCCATAATCCAATCACATCCCAAGAACTCGTCTCTATATTCATATTTTTTGTGTTATTTTCTGTTTTAGTTGATAATTGAAACCAAATCCCCCTGATATTTGACATTTGTGTCACCCCTAATTTGAACAATGCTTTTATTCGTGAATGTTTTTAGCTATGATTGACTTGAGTGAATTCCTACTTACGTATTGATTCTCAATTATGAACCACTCCCTTGGGACTCGAAACCAACTTGCATAGTTAGGTTATGTTACTATTAAACGATCATTGAAACCTAGTATTGGTTGAAGTGTCCTGATACGTGAAATCAAAATGGCGCCGCTGCCAAGGAGTGGTGTTATTTGAAAATATTTAATTAAGTTGAATTTTGTTCTTGTTAGTTATAGTGATACTTACTTAAATTTAGTTTTGGTTTGCTTGTTTGTGTGTTAAAACAGGACGTATGAGTGTGAACAGCAGCAATGGCAGCCAAGTAGGCCATTAAGATGACATCGTGAACCTCAACGATGAATACGAGCCTAATGTTATTGACCCCTATCTCATGGGTGGTATTGGTGCCATTCGCTTGCCTCCGGCCGAAAGAAATGCGGTGTTCCACATCACGAGTACTATGTTGCAACTCTTGCAATTAAAGGGGCTTTTCAGTGGCTTAGCTCATAAGGATCCCCATGAGCATATTAGAAACTTTGTGGATGTATGCGGACCGTTCTCCTTCAAAAAGATCTCCCAAGAGTATGTCCGATTGAGGTTATTCTCGTTCTCTTTGATGGGGGAGACATGTAAGTGGATGGCTGAATTGCCACATGAATCAATCACTTCTTGGGAGGAGTTGGTCACTGCATTTCAAGTGCGATTTTTCCCTCCCTCGAAGATGATGACTCTTCAGGATAGCATTCAGAGCTTCAAGCGTCTATAAGGCGAACCAATTCATGAAACTTGGTTGTGATTCAAGAAGTTGGTGCTTGAATGTCCAACCCATGGCTTGCCTGATAATGTGTTGCTGCAGTATTTCTACCAAAGTCTTGACTCAGTAAATAAGGGTGTTGCTGACGAACTTTCTCTAGGAGGTTTGATGTAGGAACCTTATGTGATAGCCGCTTAGCTCTTGGATGGCATGACTACCATAAACAGGGTGTGGTATACCTGTGAAGACTAGGTCTCCCATCTCACTTTAAAATAACCAAAGAGCAGATGGAGAAAGACCAAGAGAGGGACCAGAACATGGCCAAGATCATGACACAACTTGACATTTCTAAAAATGTCATGGGAGCTGGTGCTCGACGTGTCAATGTCGTGGGTGTCAGGTGTGCTAATACATATGATTCTAAGTTTAAGGCATTGTATAATGAAGAGGTGACTTTCCTAACCAACCAAGGTGGTGTCTATCGTTCAAACTACCCGAGGCATAGTGGTAACCAAGGTTTTAATAAGGATGAAGGTTGGAAGGATCGTGACCTAGAATGGAGGGACCGTATGGGCATTGTATGGTAACTTTATGAGCATTGAGATGGCCCTTTATGAGGCATTTTATGGGTGTAGATGTAGATCTACAGTTGGTTGGTTTGAGGTAGGTCAAGCAGCCTTGATAGGGCCAGATTTAGTTCATGATGCTATGGAAAAAGTGCAACTCATTAGAGATAGACTTAAGACAACCTAGATTTGCCAAAAGTCCTATGTATATGCAAGGAGAAGGGAACTAGAGTTCCAAGTTGATGATTGGGTTTTCCTGAAAGTGTCTCCTATGAAAGGGGTGATAAGATTTGGCAAGAAAGGAAAGCTCAGTCCTAGATATGTAGGCTTTTACAAAATCTTGAGAATAGTGGGTAATGTGGCATATGAGTTAGAGTTGCTAACAGAACTAGCAGTAGTGCATCTGGTTTTCCACATTTCATTGTTAAAAAAGTGTGTGGGTTACCCAACATCTATAGTACCTTTAGAAAGTGTTGTCGTGAAGGACAATCTTACTTATAAAGAGGTACCAATTGAGATTCTTGATTGTCAGGTTCGAAGGTTGAGAAACAAAGAAGTCACTTCAGTCAAGGTTTAGTGGAGGAGTCAATCCGTAAAGGGAGCTACTTGGGAAGCAGAAGCAGCCATAAAGGCTAAGTGTCCTCACCTCTTTCCTTCCGATTCCATTCCAGCTTGAGGTAACAATTCCTCTTCAGTTGTTAAGCCATTCATGCATAAATTCAATCTTAGTATTATGTTCCTTCTGTTTGTCCTTGAATTTTCAGTGTATTTGCATGTTCTTGGAACTTAGTTCAGTCCGAAATGAATTTCCAATGTTTAGCGGTATGAGTGCAACTCTCTCCCTCCAGTTCAGCTAGTTTAGTCTTTATTCGAGGACAAATGGTCCAAATGGGGAGATAATGTAACACCCTGTATTTGGAATTAGACCTCGATGCAGATTTCCAAAAATTACAGGTACAACACACGACTGCCACCCACGGACCGTAGGGTGACCCACGGCACGTGCTAGTGGTCCGTAGTTCGCATCTGCAACCCTCCTGAAACTCAACCCCAAGAATTTGTCCAAAGATCGACCCATGGACCGTTGGTCAGACCACGGGCCGTAGTCCACGTTGGTTGATCAGACCCCCAAATCCCAGCCTCTAGTCATGACTGATAGTTGACCAACACGAACCGTCAGTCGATCGACGGTCCGTCGGTCCCGTCCGTTACTGACCCCGATAGCAGTTAAGTCAAGGGTCTTTTGTTCTTTTCCTTATGCGTTGGAAATTTAAACTATGTCGTTTAAATCATAAACTACATGGTTTTGGTCAGTTTTAGCCTAGAAACATAACTAAAACTTACCTAAGTCAAATCATTTATCAAAACTTAGAAAAATTAGAGTGTAAGAGGAGAAAGGGATCGAGCAACCCTAGTTCAAGAACGCAGCAAAGTTCCATCAGTTCCAGCCCCAAAATAGAAAGATTTCTCCATGGAATTCGTCACCAGGTATGTGGGATTTCACTAGTGGGTTCCTTTCACCCGTTAGGTCCATAGATTTCAGTCAGAATCTTGATTCTCTTACTATTATCTAGACCTAGGGTTTCTTGAATGTTAGAACTTTTGGGTTTTTAGCTGTTTGAATTATCCAAATCATATTATCACGTGAAGTATTATTTTTGCCCAGATTCATGCATAAACTCTAAATCCTAGCTATGTAGTTCTTTTAGTTCTTGAATTACACCTACTAGGTCAGTAAATTTAGTTATATATTAACATGCCTCAGTTTTTGAATGAATTATTTTCAGTATATTAATGTTGCATTCTCAGTTGCATGTCAGTGTTTTGAGCTATCCAGTAGTACATCATTTCAGTCATAAAGTGTTAATTACTTAATCATATGGGAAGCTTAATACCGAGTTGACTAGGGTCAGTTACCCTCAAGTCCCAGAACTACGTGCCCTATAGGTTGTAAGTCCCTTATGTGGGCATCATTTTAGTGATCACGCCAGCTTGCCTCTATGCCTCTGGCATGGTATATTGGGTCCTCTCGATGGGGCGTATACAGTTTAGTTCGATTCTATTGCATTGACCATGTTATCAGTATAGTTTAGTATTCAGTCTTAGCATGTTATAAACTTTGCCATTGCATTCAATTTAGTCATGTACAGTACTTTCAGTATCCTTATCATGTTCAGATTATACCATTGCTTTATTGCTTGTTCAGTTATGTTATTATTCAGTTTTATTCTATCCTATATGCTTGGTACCTTTTAAGTACTGATGCATACTCTACGCTACATCTTCTTGTGATGTAGGTTCAAGTCCTAAGCAGTCAGATCACGCATAGATCAATTTTCAATCGTTAGTTCAACATCATCAGTAGTGATTCCTCATTCTTTGAGGACTAGTGACATGATTTTCTTTCTTGCTTTTAGCTTTAGTTTCAGTTTTGCTAGATCTAGCTGGGGCAAGTCCAAGCATTTCTAGTCAGTAGAGGCTTTATTTCAGACATAGTTAGTTTCAGCTTTAGTCTTAGAGTTTGACTTTCCAATTGTATTCAAACTCTTAGTTTTCATTTATTGAGATAGTATATGGGTATTCCCCATCATTTCAGATTATCACATTATTTAGCTTCCGCACAGTATTTATTGGTTCAGTTTATCTTTAGTATGCTTATGATTATGCCAGCAGGGTTAGCTTGGGGTCATTTGTGATACTAGGTCCCGTGTCCGCACCCAGGAGGTAGCCTCGGGGCGTGACATTAATGGAATAGATTTGTTAGTTGTTTGAATTTGAATTGAATTGGTCTTATTATTGGGTTTGTTACAAGCAGCTGATGTTTTCCAATTAAGGGAGAAAATTAAAACTCGTGATTTATATAGCAATGATTTGGGTTGGTTAATAATACTACTTAATACTATTTGTTTAAGAGATTTGTCAAAACTTGAAGCTTAAAAATGCGTAATTAAATAATAGTAAGAAAACATGGATCACTTTTTCCCGATTTCATTTCTTGTCAATGTTAGTCCACTTTATATGGTGTTAATAATGCATTGCGTGTTTTAAGAGCCTTATAATGATCATTATCTGCACGTATGAATCATTAAGTATAGGATTGAAAAACTTTTGCAGCGAGTCTCAAATTTTTTTCGAAACAGTTATTAAAGAAGTCTACCTTGACTAGTTGTTAAAATTCTTTTGAATTCACCCTTCTGGAGCTAGACTAGCTTGCATCATTGCTGGGGATCTTGAATGAATAATATCAATTGTCAAGATATGATCTATCATTATGACACATATCATTCTTAATTAACTATATTCGGCTATACTTCAACTGCTACATGGCATCTTTTGATATGTTTCAACTGTCAAATCTATATTTTGACCAACATAAAATAATCCTCCCATTTTCTAGGTATTCGTTTAATTATGTCCAGAATGTGGGAAAATCTATCTTTTTTTTATGTAGGGAAAGGAGATGAAAGGTTTTCTCACATTAATTAACATACGCCTCCTCGTAATTAATAATCAAGGTAAAAAGCGATCAATGAGTGGACCAATTTTTACCGCCAGCTACTGAAGGAATGAATTGCATTAACTTTATGAAACCCATATATACTTTGCATCTTCGCCAACATAATTTAAGCTTTCTCTTTTCTTGTTGAGTACTTGTCCTTTTTCTGCTCTTTCTCAACAATTGTTTTACGTATATGTGGAGAGTTCAAACCTACTTCACCAATTGAAAACTTAATTATCACCACTGGTGGCAATAATATTATTCTTGCCATCTTCTCCCCTCTAACGGTCCCTATCATCAAAGAATTGTGACTAGTGAGTCTATCGACGACAACTGATATCATTTTGAGGACCTAGAACTTTATCCGCTCCATCACACTCTTCATTTTCAAACTAAGAATCAATATAATATTTGTATGTACATATAGGCTTTCAGCCTAACTCATACCCTAAAAGACAGCTCAAAGGGAGGAGGATTGATCAAGCCTTCTAAGGAGACCATCTAATCTCATTAATCATCGATGTGAGACTTTTTCATTCTTTAAAACACCACTTCATGCTAGGACTGGACAATGGTGCATAGAAAATTTAAATTTGGAAGCCTAACATTGGGCATGGTGAAATAAATCCTGCTCTGATACTAGAAAAAACTATAGGCTTTGGACCTAAGTCACACACTAAAAACTAGCTCAAATGGAGGAGGATTTCCCCAACCTTACAAGAAGACCACTCATCTCATTAATTACCCATGTGAAATTTTTTTCATTGTTTAACAATGACCATGACAAACTTATGAATGATCATCTGGTTGTGATATGTCTTAACCATATACAAAAAGTACAGACTGATTACACTTGGGAGAAGAAAAGCATCAGAGTGGAGACCCTGGGTGAGAGCGATAGAACCTTTTATCAAACAGTTTTAACCCAATCTTCTTCCTTAATGTGTATTTTTGTTAAGAATACTTTGGTCACTTTCGCTCAAATAATAAAATTCCTTTCCATGAATGAAGCAGTGGGTGGAAGATTGGTTACTTAATCGCTTGAACAAGAAGGGAATCAAGATTTCCCTCCGCTGCCATTGATGGTCGACAATTAGCAAGGAGTGTTAATGACTGACCTTAAAGGAACATTTGCAACACCTTAATTAACCACCACACTAAACCTTAATGGCCTTATGTTAGGAGGTGTCAACACTTGTACATATATATTTATTAAATCAAAATTTGACCTATATATAGTGTAATTTTCTAGAGAAAGGGTGTCAACACCCCTTGGACAAGAATGGCTCTGCCCCTGCTTCCCACCTTCTCTCCATAAGGAAGACGTAGGAAGGAATGGATTAACATTTCTCAAAAGTAAGTTTTACCTTTGCTTAATTTATTACTCCTCAGATAATACACATAATCAAAGAGGAATAACACATATATTAACACATAATTGTCAGATTTAGCAAGAAATAGAAATTCTAACTCGGGCAATAAACTTAGAAAACCTTAAATCTAGCAGTTGATAGCAAATCCTAACACTTAAAGAAAACAAGTTATATTTAGCAAGCAAAGAAAATTTATAGTGGAAAAATAACATAGAAATCCTATGAAAAGCTAAACCCCAAACCCTAATAAACACATTAATATTTAAAAAGCTTATGAGAGAGGAACAAAACTACACATAATCGAATAGAAATAATTAAAAAATGACATATTTTACAACATTTAGACGAGTTAAGATAGATGATATTAGCTCAGAGATATTGACTCACATGTAACTCTCTTTTCCTCTCTCATGTTGAGGAACAAGAGAAACGTTTTTTTAAAAATAGGTTAATTTAGTTTAGTGGCTTGAGATTGAATTTTTTTTTAAAAAAAAGAATAAGTGATCAATATTTATGTAGAATAGAAACTATCACTGTCTTCTAATTAATTAAGCTTAATAAAAGCATCACATAGAAAAAAATAAGCCAAATCATTGAAAAATCACCTTAATATAACATTGAGGGGAGGAAATTTAGTCGGTACAACAACAAAAGGACCGATGAAATAACAACGATACAAAAGCTAATGCCTTTTTGGGCAATAGCCATTGAATGTATTTGGTACAAAAATAAAAGGAAATATCAAATAATATCAATAAAAATGATGCTTAATCTATTTTCTATCAATAAATATATGGTTTAAAGGGTGTTCTACATAACCTCCACCAGTGTGTTCGACAAATTCAGATGCATTTAGAAGATCACCATAACAAAGACAAACTATCTCCACTTCATCTTTGTTCTTACACGAGTATAACAGTCCTTCAGTCTTATTTCCATTTGGTCCTTGACCTCTTGTGAAAACAAAAGTCATATGGTTGAGCATGAAGTTTTTGATCTTCCCTTTAGCAATATAACTCCCTGAATATACAGGTGATTTATGTTCAACGAAAGATGATTTCATATCGAGACCTAAAGGAAAAAAATGTTTCCTACTTTAATTTTGATACAAATTCAAATTGACTTGCTATATAAATCAATTCGCCAAATTTTGATACCTTGAGTAGGCGGTTGTTGGGTTTCAACCTCAACTACACTTGAAGCAACACTTCCTTGCGATCCACCTAAAACATTAAAGACTATTTTTCATTAGTTATTCACAAAAAAGCGATTCAATTTTTTCGAGTGAACATCAAAATTACCATTCAGTTCCACATTTTCATTCCCTACCTTTGAAGTTCCTGTGATTTCTTCAGCTTTCTCCATGTTAGCTAAATCTAAAAATCGAGAAAGCTATTGAATTTCAAAGTAAAAAATTATAAAATGGAAAAAGAAAAACTCAATGTAATTTTCAGTGCAGAGAAACCATTAGATCATTTGGGAGCTTATAAAGGAGAAAATTTCTAGGTGGGAAGGTAGAAAAAACGTGAAGAGGTATTTCATTTCCATGGGTTTAGTAAAATAACAAAATAGCCCTTGAAAAGTGACACATGGTTTTTCTATGAATAGCCTGACCACGTGGTTTAACAAGGACTTTGGAAATTGAACCCAAGAGGTAACTTTTTAATAGTGACACATGTCACTTATAAATTCACTTTATAACTTTTTTTGACCACTTTAAAAAGAGGAAAATGTTGAATGTATTTTTCTATTGTATTTTATTGGTCAAATTTATTAAATGTTATATTATCCCATGATTTTTACTTTCAACATTACTACATTTAATAGGGTAAACAATACAAATTTTATTTGTTTAGGGCCTAACACGTGCATTTTCATGAGTTTTCAAAATTATCATCATGCCAATTTTTGTCATCAGATGCATGTATCTGACAAATCTAGTTTTCAAATATATAAAAAGAAAATAATAATTATATTTTTAATGGATTTAAAAGGAAAGTAGGTGTGACAAATTGAAACGAGGGTGTATATCTTTTTCAAATATATAAGAAGTAAATTATTACATCAATGATGATTTTAGCATGACATCAACAACCTATTTAGGAAAAATAATCAACTTATAACCATTAATGACATAATTATCTAAAATGTCTAGATCTCATTGATTAATTTATTTATATATATTCTATCTATGAATAAAAAAGTCTGACCAGAATAAAAAAAAATTAAATGGTTAACACCATGGCCACTATATAAGTAGTGTGACATTAGCCCTTTAATGAAAATATACATACAACAACCGCAAAAATAAAATCAAGATTTTGAAAGGGAAACCAAAGTCTACATTATGTATGTCTCCTTTAGCCTAATTTCATTTTTTTAATTTTGTGTTTGAATTTTGATGAATAATTTTGGTTACTAAAATACAGGACTTATGAACTTCAAGTTAAATGCGTTATTGCCCTTTTTATGGTTTAAAATAGCCGCAAATTGTAATTATATACTATTACATGGGATAATCTTAGTAGCATCGACTACTAAATTTTCAATTTTTTTTTTGGTGAGATCATTGAATTCCTCATCTTAATTTTAATCTCCTCCTTCATTTTTCCCTTTCCCAACCCCTATTTTTAAGAACAAAAATTTATTAATAAATATCATATATTATCACATTAAAAAAGAATGAAGGAAACAAGAGAGGGGTTTTGATATCTGGCAACACAACATCAAGGATCCTTATGCAAACGGGCTTAAAATCCCTAGATTCAATACCGACTTCTTATGAGATAGCTCAAACTGGAGGTATCCCAAATAGTAATGCTCAGAAAGAGACTACTGGAGAGCAACCAATGCTCCATCCTGCCGAGACCAAAACAGGTAAAAGCTGGACAACATTGTTTAAGGGTAATAGATTGGTTGCGAAAGGGCTGAATTTAGAATACATTGCACCTATAATAAAAGAAAGCATGAAGATTGTCCAACTTGACTCGGAGAAGGTGCATAAGGGCACTAAACAATGGAAACAAGCAGCAATAAAATGTCAATTGTGTGAATAGTAAGAGTCGGTTACTGTATAAATAGTAAAGGTCAAGTCACTGTGTAAATAGTAAGAGTCAGTCACTATTCATGAATAGTAGAAGTCACCTACTGTTCATAAATAGTAGTCATGTAAATTTGTATATAAATACAAGTAAGGAGAAAGGGAAAAAGCATCCCTCATCTCCCACTTCCGCAATTCTCTCAACTTCCACAACACCCCCCTATATTGGTATCAGAGCTAGATAAGAAAAAATCTAGATAGAGAAATCTAACAACAACCAGGAACCTATGAAGGAATCAATTCCAGAAAATCTACAAACAGAGGTATTTTCATATTTCAATATGAATAGCTAAACTTTTATATTCCTGATAATCTCTTGATTATTATTTAATTATTATCATGTTATAGTATTGTAATAATGAATAAATTCGAAGTAGTTTGCTATGAACGAAGGTAGGCTGAGAATAGGTAAGCCCAGACTATGCCATCTGAAATCGGAAACCCAGTTAGGCAAAAGAGAAGCCGTTTTAGGGGAAGTACGAATTTGTTGAAGGCGCTATTAGGGTAACTGATTGATGCCAAAAAGTCTTAGTAGTGACCAAAAGAATTTGTTCAGGATAACTTTAAGATAATCTGATAATTGATAATAATAAACAAAGAGGTTAGAAGGAATAAACTACTTAGAAATCATGAAAATGATGAATACATACTTGCTAGATGAAGATTATAATTATAAAATACTTATTTTATATATCCTTAGAACACTTAATATAGACATAAAAAGAAAAATTTATGACCTTTTAATTACTGAAGAAATGACAGAAATAAACCAGATAATGGAACTAATAGTACAAAATTGGCATGAACTAACTATCCAAAGTATATATGAACTATATGACTCACATTCAGATTAATGATAAACTACGAATATCTAACATATTGGTTACAAACTATGGAAAATTTAGATCTACTAAATAAACTTTTAATAAATAATATTATAACATATCGAAGAATCCAAGATATAGAATACTTAGAATATATTTCAGAAAATACAAAAGAAATACAAAATCTTATGATAAAGAAACAAGAATATTATGAAAAGACATTTTCACTAGAAAAATATAATGGATAAAACTTATAGAGAACAATTATTAGAAAAAATTAATGAAATAAAACAAGAATTAAGATTTAGACAAAATAGACTAGAAGATATTATGTGGGCAGGAGTATGCCAAAAATCTATAAAAGCACAAAGAAAAATAATATTCTTATTAGATCTACAATTACAACACTTAGAATATAAATATCAACATAATTTATAATGAATAAAGAAGAATATGCTGTAGAAGAAAAAATATATAAAAGTCAAGATGGACTAGAAATAAAAATAATACATTCAAACTTAGAAAGAAGATATAAAAAAATAGGAAACCAACTATACCTAATGCCAGATAAAGAATCAGCAAAATTAGAAGATAGTCTAACAACAATGGTACGATTAAATAAAGAAAATGAAGAAATAGATAGAAAAAAGGAAATTGAAAAAATTAGAGAACAAGCTAAAAAAGAAATTAAACAAATAGAGGAAGTAAAAGATACTAGAATTCAAGAATTACAAAAAGAATTAGAAAGACTTAAACAATTATATGAAGAAAAATTAAAAGCAAAAGAAGAATTTAAGAAAAGAACTGAAGAATTAAAGTTAAATCAAGAAATAGAAAAAATGAAAACAATGTTAGAAGAAACAGAAGAATTACCTGAATTAAAAATAAACGAATTAAGAATAGATGAAATAAATGAAGAAGAAAATGATAATATTTCAGAAAATAATTATGAATCATATTCAAAAACATATACTGACCTAATAGAAAAAGAAAAAAATATAGAAATAAATGTAGGAAATTTAGATGAGAAACCTAGAACTTCAAATCCTAAAACACGAATAGATATAACCCCAACATATTATACTTACGAACAAGAAAGAAGAGATAAAGTTTTATGGGATAAAAGATTAAATAAAAATTGGATACCTAGACAAACTACAGATCAAAATAATTTCTTAGACTTAGACTGTGTAGCATATACAAATAAAACAATTCAATTATGGATAGGCTATATATCAAAACAATTAATAGACAACAAAATATCAATAATAGATGCCCCAGGGTATATAGAAAGAACACTTGTAGGAACAGCAAAAATATGGTTACAAAATTTAACACCAGCAAGCTTAGCAATATTAAGAAATAATACAAAATCTAATAATGAAATAGCAACATCAGCAATAGATATATTAAATAAATATGAAATATCAATTAGAAATGAATTTGGTAGTATGACAACAGAAATAGAAGAACAACAGAAAGATAAAATAATAAACAGAAATTTAATGAATAAATTAGCAATATGTAAAATGAGTTACATAGATGAATATACATGTGCATTTAGAGAATATTACTATAAAGGAATATATACAAATGATGAAAGTAGAGAAATAAGAAATTTATATTACACAAAATTACCTGAACCATTTAGTTCAAAAATAATAAAAGATTGGGAAGAATCTAATACAGTAGATACACTAGGAGCTAGAATAAAATTCTTACAACAATGGTTTATGAAACTATGTGAAAAACATAAAGAAGAATTAAAACTAGAAAAAATACTAGTAAAAAATTTAGCATATTGTACAAACAAGTTAGCACCTCAATTTGGATGTAAAAATCCATATAAATATAAGAAAAGGAAAAAGAAGTATAAATCCTTCAAAACAAAATATAAGGACAAAATCCCAAGAAAATGATATTATATAAAAAATTATAAACAAAAAAGACCACATAGAATTAAGAAAATTATAACAGAATGTAAATGTCATAATTGTGGAAATCTAGGACATTTAGCTAGAGACTGTAAATTACCAAAAGATTATAAGAAAAAACAAATAACATAGGTAAAAATAGAAAACGATACATATAAACAGATAGATTATTTAGATTATGAATTAGAAAATGAAGATAGCATATATGAAATAACAGATATTGAATTAGAAGAAGAAATATAGTCATATTCTGATTATGACTGAAAACGATATAAAAATAATAAGTAAAGAAGAATATCAAGATAATGAGTATACAGAACAAAAAATAATATTTGACGATAATATGTTTGAACAAATAAAAGGAAAAGAATTAGACTTAAGCACAGATAAGATATTAGAAGTACCTAGACTAAAAAACTTATTCAAATTACAACACGATGAATATTATGTAGTAAGCCAAAAAGAACATGTAATAGATTGTAAATACATTAAAGGCAAAGCTAAAATACCTATCATAAATAAAAAAATAATTAATAAAGAAATCCACGATTTAAAATCAAAAAACCCAATAAAATATGTACATTTAGGAGCAACAGAAATATTAATAAAAGCATGTTTTCGAGGAGGAATAGATACACCTATAGAACTATATTTAGCAGATGATAGAATAATTCAACCTATAGAAAAAAGTATAATAAATGCAATTAGAGGAAATTTAATATACCAAAAATTTAAATTTATTATAAGTGCAAACTATTCAGTAGTAATAGAAGACAAAAACATAGATAAATCACTAGTATTATATTGGAAAATGACAGGCATAGAACTAGCACCAGGAAGTAAGATATTTACAACAAGATGTAAAAATTTATATGTATTAACTACAAAGCATAAAATAACAGCAAGAAATAAGATTCAGAAAATCAAAATAGAAAATTCATTTGATAAAATAATTACAGTAATAGATAATAATGATTACAGTTATAGAGAAATAGATATTGAAGAAGATTTAGAGATAGTAAAAGAAAGATTAAGTACATCTAAAAGATTAAGCTACGATACACCTTCATCATCAAGAAATAGTACATCTAGAAGATTAGATTGCGACCTAATACCTAAGTTATTAGAACAAAAAAACAATGAAATACAACCATACCAATATTATATCACAGATTATTAGACCAGAGAAAATATCTAATAAATATAAATACAGGACAAATAGAAAACCAAATTATAAGGGAACTAGTAAAAGAACATGAAATAATTACAGGAGAAAATATAAACACAGAATTACCTAGAGCTTTGGTAAATATAGAAGAAACTACTGAACAAGAACTAATTATTGGAGGAATACCAATAAAAATTAAATTTAAAATACATCAAGGAAATAATAATATTACTTTAGGAATAAAATGGCTAGAAACAGTTAAACCATATAATATAGATGATAAACAACTAACGATAAATTATGAAAATAAGAAAGTAATCATTAAAAGAATAATTATATGATAAAATAATATTTTAACATCCTAATATAATGACAAAAATATACATTTTAGCAAAAAATAATCATAGAAGGATACTATAATAGATATTATACACCTATGATAGACACAGGAGCAGAAGCAAATATGTGTAAACATAATTGTCTACCAGATAGTAAATGGAAAACATTAAAAACACCATTAATAGTTACAGGATTTAATAATGAAGGAAGCATGATAACTCATAAAGCTAAAAATATAAAAATACAAATATGGAATAAAATATTATTAATAGATGAAATCTATAGTTATGAATTTACAAATAAAGATATATTATTAGGAATGCCTTTTTTAGAAAAACTATACCCCCATATTATAACAAAAACACATTGGTGGTTCACTACCATATGTAATCATAAGATAGGAGCAAAAAGAGTTAATAATAAAATTAGAAAAAATATACCATGGATAAAAGGAAGTGAAAAAATTACCCAGAAATTAGAAAATATAACAACTAATGATCATAAAATAGAAATTATAATATTCACAATAGATAAAATACAAGCAATAAACGATAAATTAAACTCATTATATAACGAAAATCCATTACAAGGATGGGATAAACACAAAACAAAGGTAAAAATTGAACTAATAGATGAAAATAGTATAATAACACAGAAATCATTAAGATATAATTTTGAAGACCAATCAGAATTTAAAATGCATATAAATGAATTATTAGAAAATAAGTATATACAAGAAATCAATAGTAAACATAACAGTCCAGCATTTATAGTAAATAAACATAGTGAACAGAAAAGAGGAAAAAGCAGAATGGTTATTGATTATAGGAATCTAAACGCAAAAACTAAAACATATAATTACCCCATACCTAATAAAATATTAAAAGTAAGACAGATACAAGGATATAATTACTTTAGCAAATTTGACTGTAAATCAGGATTTTACCACCTAAAACTAGAAGAAGAATCTAAACATTTAACAGCATTTACTGTACCACAAGGATTTTATGAATGGAATGTTCTACCATTTGGATATAAAAACGCACCAGGTAGATATCAACATTTTATGGATACATATTTTAACCAACTAGAAAATTGCATAGTATATATAGACGACATATTATTATATTCAAGAACAAAAGAAGAACACCTAAAATTATTAGAAAATTCATACATATCATAGAAATATCAGGAATTAGCTTATCTAAAAAGAAAGTTGAAATTATGAAAAATCAGATAGAATTCTTAGGAATACAAATAGATAAAAATGGAATAAAAATGCAAACACATATTGTACAAAAAATATCTAATTCTGAAGAATTATTAGATACTAAGAAAAAATTACAATCATTTTTAGGATTAGTTAATCAAGTAAGAGAATATATACCAAAATTAGCAGAAAATTTAAAACCATTACAGAAAAAATTAAAGAAAGATATAGAATACCACTTTGATGAACAAGATAAAAAATATATCAGAAAAATAAAAAAAAATGTGTAAAGATTTACCAAAATTATACTTTCCAGATGAACATAGACAATTTACTTATATAGTAGAAATAGACTCTAGTGATCATAGTTATGGAGGAGTATTAAAATATAAATATCTAAATGAAAAAATAGAACATCACTGTAGATATTATTCAGGATCATATACAGACCCACAAATAAAATGAAAAATAAATAGAAAAGAATTATTCGCCTTATATAAATGTTTATTAGCTTTTGAGCCATATATTGTATATAATAAATTTATTGTTAGAACAGATAATACACAGGTAAAATGGTGGATAACCAAAAAGGTACAAGACTCAGTTACAACAAAAGAAATAAGAAGATTGGTAGTAAATATATTAAACTTTTCATTTACAATTGAAATTATAAAAATTGAAAAGAATGTGATTGCAGATCACCTCTCAAGGAAAAGATACTGAACAAACAAATACAATGGAAAAAATACTCAACCTCCTAACTACACTTTGTAAAAAAGTGGACAGTATGGATGGTGAGATACAAAAGCTAAAAGAGCAAGCTAGCAGTCAGCAGCATGGCGTTAAACATGCGGAGCTACGTCGATCGGAAGACGATAAAATTCCAGATCTAGAAGGAGACGTTGGGAAACTCCATAAAACCCATAACGTTTGTTTAAATACAGCTGCAGGTACATCAGGAGCTACAAAGAAAGAAAAAGCTACAGAAGAAAAAAGTTATGTAAATACAAATATGAACAAGCTTTTTGATAAACCATATACAGCAACCAAAATACAAAAATCAGTACCTACTCCACAAACCACTACATACAAAAACAACTTAGCCCAACAAAAGCATACATACAACCACATTACCCGTACTTATACAGAAAATATTTATAAAATCCAAACATACTTGAACAAAAACCCCAGAGCCACAAATATAAAAGAACCAAATACAAACTATATTACCCAACACCTACAGGGATATAACAAACTAATTGCCTTGCCAGGTACAAATACAAACTTGGTTACAACTTGCTACAACTACGGATTGCTCAGTATCGTATACACAGCTACAGGAGATGAAATCTCGAAAATACCAGAATTATATAAAGCTTTCCTAACCTATAAAAGAATTACCAAAGGAATGCTATTTTTTATAAAATTCTATACAGCTACTGCAGAAATATTATATGACGAGATAAAACCGGTCATACAGGTCATAAAAATAGGTTTGACTAGAGATATGTTAATACCAGAAAAAATAGAAAAACAAGACGAGATATCTATTGTAGATATTTCGGATTTTTATGCCAACAAAAGAGTTATTGGAATAGCTACAATACTGACAGAACTAGCAAACAATTATCTGAAGAACAACACAATATGGAGCTATTATAGTAGAGATCATACTATGATATACTCTAATTGTAGGAAAACTAGAGAAGGAGATATGGAAGAAATACGACAATGGATATTAAGTCTCCTTAAACCAGAAAATATACCTACAACAAGAGCTATCAGAAAAATTTTATTTCACCAGCATTATTAACCAGATATTGTACAACTATCAGCAGTAAATATTCAGAACATATATGTTCAAAATGTCACGGAGAAGATAACAACGTTCCAACCGTACAGCTGGAATAATCTATCAGGGACAACAGATACACAAGATATCCGGCAGCCTGATGAAGACAGCCGACAAACAAAAAGATATGACGGAGACATCTATGTAATTAGTCAAAAGTAGGATATGAATCTTATCTTCCTTTTGTAAAGTAAAGTAAAGTTGTTTGTTTTATTTTGAGTTATCAGACAGGATACTATTGATGAATAGTAAAAGACAAAAAATATTATTCATAAATAGTAAAATGTCAATTATGTGAATAGTAAGAGTCGGTTACTGTGTAAATAGTAAAGGTCAAGTCACTGTGTAAATAGTAAAGGTCAAGTCACTATTCATGAATAGTAAAAGTCACCTACTGTTCATAAATAGTAGTCATGTAAATTTGTATATAAATACAAGTAAGGAGAAAGGGAAAAAGCATCCCTCATCTCCCACTTCCGCAATTCTCTCAACTTCCGCAACACCCCCCTATATTGAAATATGAGAGGGGTAGCGGAAGTTGAGAGAAATATTGCGAAAGTGGGAGTTGAAGGATGATCTTTCCCTTCCTCCTTCATTCTATATATATACAAATTTACATACTACTATTTATGAATAGTAGGTGACTTCTACTATTCATGAATAGTACTGACTATTACTATTTACACAGTGACTCGACCTTTACTATTTACACAGTAATCGACTCTTACTATTCACATAATTGACATTTTACTATTTATGAATAGTATTTTTTATCTTTTACTATTCATCAATAGTATCCTGTTTGATGACTCCAAATAAAACAAACAACTTGACTTTACTTTACAAAAAGAAGATAAGATTCATATCCTACTTTTGACTAATTACATAGATGTCTCTATCATATCTTTTTGTTTGTCGGTTGTCTTCATCAGGCTGCCGGATATCTTGTGTATCTATTATCCCTTAGATTATTCCAGCTGTACGGTTGGAACGTTGTTATCTTCTCCGTGACATTTTGAACATATATGTTCTGAATATTTACTGCTGATAGTTGTACAATAACTGGTTAATAATGCTGGTGAAATGAAATTTTTTCTGATAGCGCTTGTTGTTGGTATATCTTCTGGTTTAAGGAGACTTAATATCCATTGTCGTATTTCTTCCATATCTCCTTCTCTAGTTTCTCTACAATTAGAGTATATCATAGTATTGTCTCTACTATAATAGCTCCATATTGTATTGTTGTTCAAATAATTATTTGCTAGTTCCGTCAGTATTGTAGCTATTCCAATAACTCTTTTATTGGCATAAAAATCTGGAATATCTACAATAGATATCTCGTCTTGTTTTTCTATTTTTTCTGGTATTAGCGTATCTCTAGTTAAACCTATCTTTATGACCTGTATGACCGGTTTTATCACGTCAAATAATATTTCTGCAGTGGCTGTATAGAATTTTATAAAAAATAGCGTTCCTTTGGTAATTCTTTTATAGGTTAGGAAAACTTTATATAATTCTGGTATCTTCGATATTTCATCTCCAGTAGTTGTGTATACGGTACTGAGTAATCCGTAGTTGTAGCAAGTTGTAACCAAGTTTGTATTTGTACCTGGCAAGACAATTAGTTTGTTATATCCCTGTAGGTGTTAGGTAATATAGTTTGTATTTGGTTCTTTTATATTTGTGGCTCTGGGGTTTTTGTTCAAGTATGTTTGGATTTTATAAATATTTTCTGTATAAGTACGGGTAATGTGGTTGTATGTATGCTTTTGTTGGGCTAAGCTGTTTTTGTATGTAGTGGTTTGTGGAGTAGGTACTGATTTTTGTATCTTTGGTGTTGTATATGGTTTATCAAAAAGCTTGTTCATCTTTGTATTTATATAACTTTTTTCTTCTATAGCTTTTTCTTTCTTTGTAGCTCCTGATGTACCTGCAGCTATATTTAAACAAACATTATGGGTTTTATGGAGTTTCCCAACGTCTCCTTCTAGATCTGGAATTTTATCGTCTTCCGATCGACGTAGCTCCGCATGTTTAACGTCATGCTGCTGACTGCTAGCTTGCTCTTTTAGCTTTTGTATCTCACCATCCATACTGTCCACTTTTTTACAAAGTGTAGTTAGGAGGTTGAGTATTTGATCCATTGTATTTGTTTGTTCAGTATCTTTTCCTTGAGAGGTGATCTGCAATCACATTCTTGTCAGTTTTTATAATTTCAATTGTAAATGAAAAGTTTAATATATTTACTACCAATCTTCTTATTTCTTTTGTTGTAACTGAGTCTTGTACCTTTTTGGTTATCCACCATTTTACCTGTGTATTATCTGTTCTAACAATAAATTTGTTATATACAATATATGGCTCAAAAGCTAATAAACATTTATATAAGGCAAATAATTCTTTTTTATTTATTTCCCATTTTATTTGTGGGTCTGTATATGATCCGGAATAATATCTACAGTGATGTTCTATTTTTTCATTTAGATATTTATATTTTAATACTCCTCCATAACTATGATCACTAGAGTCTGTTTCTAATATATAAGTAAATTGTCTATATTCATCTGGAAAGTATAATTTTGGTAAATCTTTACACATAATTTTTATCTTTTTGATATATTTTTTATCTTGTTCATCGAAGTGATATTCTATATGTTTCTTTAATTTTTTCTGTAATGGTTTTAGATTTTCTGCTAATTTTGGTATATATTCTCTTACTTGATTAACTAATCCTAAAAATGATTGTAATTTTTTCTTAGTATCTAATAATTCTTCATAATTAGATATTTTTTGTACAATATGTGTTTGCATTTTTATTCCATTTTTATCTATTTGTATTCCTAAGAATTCTATTTGATTCTTCATAATTTCAGCTTTCTTTTTTGATAAGCTAATTCCTGATATTTCTATGATATGTATAAATTTTTGTAATAATTTTAGATGTTCTTCTTTTGTTCTTGAGTATAATAATATGTCGTCTATATATACTATACAATTTTCCAGTTGGTTAAAATATGTATTCATAAAATGTTGATATCTACCTGGTGCGTTTTTATATCCAAATGGTAAAACATTCAATTCGTAAAATCCTTGTGGTACAGTAAATGCTGTTAAATGTTTAGATTCTTCTTCTAGTTTTAGGTGGTAAAATCCTGATTTACAGTCAAATTTTCTAAAGTAATTATATCCTTGTATTTGTCTTACTTTTAATATTTTATTAGGTATAGGGTAATTATATGTTTTAGTTTTTGCGTTTAGATTCCTATAATCAATAATCATTCTGCTTTTACCTCTTTTCTGTTCACTATGTTTATTTACTATAAATGCTAGGCTGTTATGTTTACTATTGCTTTCTTGTATATACTTATTTTCTAATAATTCATTTATATGCATTTTAAATTCTGATTGGTCTTCAAAATTATATCTTAATGGTTTTTGTGTTATTATACTATTTTCATCTACTAGTTCAATTCTTACTTTTGTTTTATGTTTATCCCATCCTTGTAATGGATTTTCGTTATATAATGAGTTTAATTTATCGTTTATTGCTTGTATTTTATCTATTGTGAATATTATAATTTCTATTTTATGATCATTATTTGTTATGTTTTCTAACTTTTGGGTAATTTTTTCACTTCCTTTTATCCATGGTGTATTTTGTCTAATTTTATTATTAACTCTTTTTGCTCCTATCTTATGATTACATATGGTAGTGAACCACCAATGTGTTTTTGTTATAGTATGTGGATATAGTTTATCTAAAAAAGGCATTCCTAATAATATATCTTTATTTGTAAATTCATAACTATAGATTTCATCTATTAATAATATTTTATCCCATATTTGTATTTTTATATATTTAGCTTTATGTGTTATCATGCTTCCTTCATTATTAAATCCTGTTACTATTAATGGTGTTTTTAATTTTATCCATTTACTATCTGGTAGACAATTATGTTTACACATATTTGCTTCTGCTCCTGTGTTTATCATAGGTGTGTAGTATCTATTATAGTATCCTTCTATAATTATTTTTGCTAAAATGTATATTTTTGTCATTATATTAAGATGTTAAAATGTTATTTTGTCATATAATTGTTCTTTTAATGATTACTTTCTTGTTTTCGTAATGTATCGTTAGTTGTTTATCATCTATATTATATGGTTTAACTGTTTCTAGCCATTTTATTCCTAAAGTAATATTATTATTTCCTTGATGTATTTTAAATTTAATTTTTATTGGTATTCCTCCAATAATTAGTTCTTGTTCAGTAGTTTCTTCTATATTTACCAAAGCTCTATGTAATTCTGTGTTTATATTTTCTCCTGTAATTATTTCATGTTCTTTGACTAGTTATCTTATAATTTGGTTTTCTACTTGTCCTGTATTTATATTTATTAGATATTTTCTCTGGTCTAATATTCCTGTGATATAATATTGATATGGTTGTATTTCATCTTTTTGTTCTAATAACTTAGTTATTAGGTCGCAATCTAATCTTCTAGATGTACTATTTGTTGATGATGAAGGTATATCGTAGCTTAAACTTTTAGATGTACTTAATCTTTCTTTTACTATTTCTAAATCTTCTTTAATATCTATTTCTTTATAACTGTAATCATTATTATCTATTACTGTAATTATTTGATCAAATGGATTTTCTATTTTGATTTTTTGAATCTTATTTCTTGCTGCTATTTTATGCTTTGTAGTAAATACATATAAATTTTTACATCTTGCTGTAAATATCTTACTTCCTGGTGCTAATTCTATGCCTGTCATTTTCCAGTATAGTACTAATGATTTATCTATGTTTTTGTCTTCTATTGCTACTGAATAGTTTGCACTTATAATAAATTTAAATTTTTGATATATTAAATTTCCTCTAACTGCACTTATTATGTTTTTTTTTCTATAGGTTGAATTATTCTATCATCTGTTAAATATAGTTCTATAGGTGTATCTATTCCTTCTCTGAAACATGCTTTTATCAATATTTCTGTTGCTCCTAAATGTACATATTTTATTGGATTTTTTGATTTTAAATCTTGGATTTCTTTATTAATTATTTTCTTATTTATGATGGGTATTTTAGCTTTACCTTTAATATATTTACAATCTATTACATGTTCTTTTTGGCTTACTACATAATATTCATCGTGTTGTAATTTGAATAAATTTTTTAATCTAGGTAATTCTATAAATACCGGACAAGTAGAAAACCAAATTATAAGAGAACTAGTCAAAGAACATGAAATAATTACAGGAGAAAATATAAACACAGAATTACCTAGAGCTTTGGTAAATATAGAAGAAACTACTGAACAAGAACTAATTATTGGAGGAATACCAATAAAAATTAAATTTAAAATACATCAAGGAAATAATAATATTACTTTAGGAATAAAATGGCTAGAAACAGTAAAACCATATAATATAGATGATAAACAACTAACGATAAATTATGAAAATAAGAAAGTAATCATTAAAAGAACAATTATATGATAAAATAACATTTTAACATCCTCATATAATGACAAAAATATACATTTTAGCAAAAATAATTATAGAAGGATACTATAATAGATATTACACACCTATGATAGACACAGGAGCAGAAGCAAATATGTGTAAACATAATTGTCTACCAGATAGTAAATGGGAAAAATTAAAAACACCATTAAAAGTAACAGGATTTAATAATGAAGGAAGCATGATAACACATAAAGTTAAAAATATAAAAATACAAATATGGGATAAAATATTATTAATAGATGAAATCTATAGTTATGAATTCACAAATAAAGATATATTATTAGGGATGCCTTTTTTAGACTATATCCATATACTATAACAAAAACACATTGGTGGTTCACTACCATATGTAATCACAAGATAGGAGCAAAAAGAGTTAATAATAAAATCAGAAAAAATACACCATGGATAAAAGGAAGTGAAAAAATTACCCAAAAGTTAGAAAACATAACAAATAATGATCATAAAATAGAAATTATAATATTCACAATAGATAAAATACAAGCAATAAACGATAAATTAAACTCATTATATAACGAAAACCCATTACAAGGATGGGATAAACATAAAACAAAAGTAAAAATTGAACTCATAGATGAAAATAGTATAATAACACAGAAACCATTAAGATATAATTTTGAAGATCAATCAGAGTTTAAAATGCATATAAATGAATTATTAGAAAATAAGTATATATAAGAAAGTAATAGTAAACATAACAGCCCAGCATTTATAGTAAATAAACATAGTGAACAGAAAAGAGGTAAAAGCAGAATGATTATTGATTATAGGAATCTAAACGCAAAAACTAAAACATATAATTACCCTATACCTAATAAAATATTAAAAGTACGATAGATACAAGGATATAATTACTTTAGAAAATTTGACTGTAAATCAGGATTTTACCACCTAAAACTAGAAGAAGAATCTAAACATTTAACAGCATTTACTGTACCACAAGGATTTTACGAATTGAATGTTTTACCATTTAGATATAAAAATGCACCAGGTAGATATCAACATTTTATGGATACATATTTTAACCAACTAGAAAATTGCATAGTATATATAGACGACATATTATTATATTCAAGAACAAAAGAAGAACATCTAAAATTATTAGAAAAATTCATACATATCATAGAAATATCAGGAATTAGCTTATCAAAAAGGAAAGTTGAAATTATGAAAAATCAAATAGAATTCTTAGGAATACAAATAGATAAAAATGGAATAAAAATGCAAACACATATTGTACAAAAAACATCTAATTCTGAAGAATTATTAGATACTAAGAAAAAATTACAATCATTTTTAGGATTAGTTAATCAAGTAAGAGAATATATACCAAAATTAGCAGAAAATTTAAAACCATTACAGAAAAAATTAAAGAAAGATATAGAATATCACTTTGATGAACAAGATAAAAAATATATCAGAAAAATAAAAAATTTGTGTAAATATTTACCAAAATTATACTTTCCAGATGAACATAGACAATTTACTTATATAGTAGAAACAGACTCTAGTGATCATAGTTACAGAGGAGTATTAAAATATAAATATCTAAATGAAAAAATAGAACATCACTGTAGATATTATTCCGGATCATATACAGACCCACAAATAAAATGGGAAATAAATAGAAAAGAATTATTTGCCTTATATAAATGTTTATTAGCTTTTGAGCCATATATTGTATATAATAAATTTATTGTTAGAACAGATAATACACAGGTAAAATGGTGGATAACCAAAAAGGTACAAGACTCAGTTACAACAAAAGAAATAAGAAGATTGGTAGTAAATATATTAAACTTTTCATTTACAATTGAAATTATAAAAACTGAAAAGAATGTGATTGCAGATCACCTCTCAAGGAAAAGATACTGAACAAACAAATACAATGGAACAAATACTCAACCTCCTAACTACACTTTGTAAAAAAGTGGACAGTATGGATGGTGAGATACAAAAGCTAAAAGAGCAAGCTAGCAATCAGCAGCATGACGTTAAACATGCGGAGCTACGTCGATCGGAAGACGATAAAATTCCAGATCTAGAAGGAGACGTTGGGAAACTCCATAAAACCCATAACGTTTGTTTAAATACAGCTGCAGGTACATCAGGAGCTACAAAGAAAGAAAAAGCTACAGAAGAAAAAAGTTATGTAAATACAAATATGAACAAGCTTTTTGATAAACCATATACAGCAACCAAAATACAAAAATCAGTACCTACTCCACAAACCACTACATACAAAAACAACTTAGCCCAACAAAAGCATACATACAACCACATTACCCGTACTTATACAGAAAATATTTATAAAATCCAAACATACTTAAACAAAAACCCCACAGCCACAAATATAAAAGAACCAAATACAGACTATATTACCCAACACCTACAGGGATATAACAAACTAATTGCCTTGCCAGGTACAAATACAAACTTGGTTACAATTTGCTACAACTACGGATTACTCAGTACCGTACACAGTTAGAGGAGATGAAATCTCGAAAATACCAGAATTATATAAAGCTTTCCTAACCTATAAAATAATTACCAAAGGAACGCTATTTTTTATAAAATTCTGTACAGCTACTGCAGAAATATTATATGACGAGATAAACCGGTCATACAGGTCATAAAGATAGGTTTGACTAGAGATATGTTAATACCAGAAAAAATAAAAAAACAAGACGAGATATCTATTGTAGATATTCCAGATTTTTATGCCAACAAAAGAGTTATTAGAATAGCTACAATACTGACAGAACTAGCAAACAATTATCTGAACAACAACACAATATGGAGCTATTATAGTAGAGACAATACTATGATATACTCAAATCGTAGAGAAACTAGAGAAGGAGATATGGAAGAAATACGACAATGGATATTAAGTCTCCTTAAACCAGAAAATATACCAACAACAAGAGCTATCAGAAAAAATTTTATTTCACCAGCATTATTAACCAGATATTGTACAACTATCAGCAGTAAATATTTAGAATATATATGTTCAAAATGTCACGGAGAAGATAACAACGTTCCAACCGTACGGCTGGAATAATCTAAGGGATAACAGGTACACAAGATATCCGGCAGCTTGATGAAGACAGCCGACAAACAAAAAGATATGACGGAGACATCTATGTAATTAGTCAAAAGTAGGATAGGAATCTTATCTTCTTTTTGTTAAGTTGTTTGTTTTTATTTGGAGTCATCAGACAGGATACTATTGATGAATAGTAAAAGACAAAAAATACTATTCATAAATAGTAAAATGTCAATTATGTGAATAGTAAGAGTCGGTTACTGTGTAAATAGTAAAGGTCAAGTCACTGTATAAATAGTAAGAGTCAGTCACTATTCATGAATAGTAGAAGTCACCTACTGTTCATAAATAGTAGTCATGTAAATTTGTATATAAATACAAGTAAGGAGAAAGGGAGAATCATCCCTCATCTCCCACTTCCGCAATTCTCTCAACTTCCGCAACCACCCTCCATATTGGTATCAGAGCTAGATAAGAAAAAATCTAAATGGAGAAATCTAACCACAACCAGGAATCTATGAAGGATTCAATTCCAGAAAATCTACAAACAGAGGTATGTTCATATTTCAATATGAATAACTAAACTTTCATATTCTTGATAATCTCTTGAGTATTATTTGATTATTATCATGTTATAGTATTGTTATACTGAATGAATTTGAAGTAGTTTGCTATGAACGAAGGTAGGCTGAGAATAGGTAAGCCCAGACTATGCCATCCGTAACCGGAAACCCAGTTAGGCAAAAGAGAAGCCGTTTGAGGGGAAGTACGAACTTGTTGAAGGCGCTGGTTGGGTAACTGATTGATGCCAAAATGTCTTAGTAGTGACCAAAAGAATTTGTTCAGGATAACTTTAATATAATTTGATAATTGATAATAATAAACAAAGAGGTTAGAAGGAATAAACTGTTTAGAAATCATGAAAATGATGAATACATACTTGCTAGATGAAGATTATAATTATAAAATACTTATTTTATATATCCTTAGATCACTTAATATAGACATAAAAAGAAAAATTTATGACCTTTTAATTACTGAAGAAATGTCAGAAATAAACCAGACAATGGAACTAATAGTACAAAATTGGCATGAACTAACTATCCAAAGTATATATGAACTGTATGACTCATATTCAGATTAATGATAAACTACGAATATCTAGCATATTGGCTACAAACTATGAAAAATTTAGATCTACTTAATAAACTTTTAATGGATAATAGTATAACATACCGAAGAACCCAAGATATGAAATACTTAGAATATATCTCAGAAAATACAAAAGAAATACAAAATCTTATGATAAAGAAACAAGAATATTATGAAAAGATATTTTCACCAGAAAATTATAATGGATAAAACTTATAGAGAACAATTATTAGAAAAAATTAATGAAATAAAACAAGAAATACGATTTAGATAAAATAGACTAGAAGATAATATATAGGCAGGAGTATGCCAAAAATCTATAAAAGCACAAAGAAAAACAATATTCTTATTAGATCTACAATTACAACACTTAGAATATAAATATCAACATAATTTATAATGAATAAAGAAGAATATGCTGTAGAAGAAAAGATATATAAAAGTCAAGATGGACTAGAAATAAAAATAATACATTCAAACTTAGAACGAAGATATAAAAAAATAGGAAACCAACTATATCTAATGCCAGATAAAGAATCAGCAAAATTAGAAGATAGTCTAACGACAATGGTACGATTAAATAAAGAAAATGAAGAAATTAATAGAAAAAAGGAAATTGAAAAAATTAGAGAACAAGCTAAAAAAGAAATTAAACAAATAGAAGAAGTAAAAGATACTAGAATTCAAGAATTACAACAAGAGTTAGAACGACTTAAACGACTTAAACAACTATATGAAGAAAAATTAAAAGCAAAAGAAGAGTACAAGAAAAGAACTGAAGAATTAAAATTAAATCAAGAAATAGAAAAAATGAAAACAATGTTAGAAGAAACAGAAGAATTACCTGAATTAAAAATAGACGAGTTAAGAATAGATGAAATAAATGAAGAAGAAAATGATAATATTTCAGAACATAATTCTGAATCATATTCAGAAACATATACTGATCTTATAGAAAAAGATAAAAATATAGAAATTAATGTAGGAAATTTAGATGAGAAACCTAGTACTTCAGATCCTAAAACACGAATGGATATAACCCCAACATATTATACTTACGAACAAGAAAGAAGAGATAAAGTTTTATGGGATAAAAGATTAAATAAAAATTGGACACCTAGACAAACTACAGATCAAAATAATTTCTTAGATTTAGACTGGGTAGCAGATACAAATAAAACAATCCAATTATGGATAGGCTATATATCAAAACAATTAATAGATAACAAAATATCAATAATAGATGCCTCAGGGTATATATAAAGAACGCTTATAGGAACAGCAAAAATATGGTTACAAAATTTAACACCAGCAAGTTTAACAACCCTAAGAAATAATACCAAATCTAATAATGAAGTAGCAACATTAGCAATAGACATATTAAATAAATACGAAATATCAATTAGAAATGAATTTGGTAGTATGACAACAGAAAGATAAAATAATAAACAGAAATTTAATGAATAAATTAGCAATATGTAAAATGAGTTACATAGATGAATATACATGTGCATTTAGAGAATATTACTATAAAGGAATATATACAAATGATGAAAGTAGAGAAATAAGAAATTTATATTACACAAAATTACCAGAACCATTTAGTTCAAAAATAATAAAAGATTGGGAAGAATCGAATACAGTAGATACACTAGGAGCTAGAATAAAATTCTTACAACAATGGTTTATGAAATTATGTGAAAAACATAAAGAAGAACTAAAACTAGAAAAAATATTAGTAAAAAACCTAGCATATTGTACAAGCAAGTTAGCACCCCAATTTGGATGTAGAAATCCATATAAAAAGAAAAGGATAGAGAAATATAAATATTTCAAAACAAAATATAAGAATAAAATCCCAAGAAAAAGATATTATATAAAAAATTATAAACAAAAAAGACCACATAGAGTTAAGAAAAATATAACAGAATGTAAATGCTACAATTGTGGAAAACTAGGACATTTAGCTAGAGACTGTAAATTACTAAAAGATTTAAAGAAAAAACAAATAACAGAGGTAATAATAGAAAAAGATAAATATAAACAGATAGATTATTTAGATTATGAATTAGAAAATGAAGATAGTATATATGAAATAACAGATATTGAATTAGAAGAAGAAATAGAGTCATATTCTGATTATGACTGAAAGCGATATAAAAATAATAAATAAAGAAGAATATCAAGATAATGAATATACAGAACAAAAAATAATATTTGACAATAATATGTTTGAACAAATAAAAGGAAAAGAATTAGACTTAAGCATAGATAAGATATTAGAAGTACCTAGATTAAAAAATTTATTCAAATTACAACACGATGAATATTATGTAGTAAGCCAAAAAGAGCATGTAATAGATTGTAAATATATTAAAGGTAAAGCTAAAATACCCATCATAAATAAGAAAATAATTAATAAAGAAATCCAAGATTTGAAATCAAAAAATCCAATAAAATATGTACATTTAGGAGCAACAGAAATATTGATAAAAGCATGTTTTAGAGAAGGAATAGATACACCTATAGAACTATATTTAGCAGATGATAGAATAATTCAACCTATAGAAAAAAACATAATAAGTGCAGTTAGAGGAAATTTAATATATCAAAAATTTAAATTTATTATAAGTGCAAACTATTCAGTAGCAATAGAAGACAAAAACATGGATAAATCACTAGTATTATATTGGAAAATGACAGGCATAGAACTAGCACCAGGAAGTAAAATATTTACAGCAAGATGTAAAAATTTATACATACTAACTACAAAGCATAAAATAATAGCAAAAAATAAGATTCAAAAAATTAAAATAGAAAATCCATTTGATAAAATAATTACAGTAATAGATAATAATGATTACAGTTATAAAGAAATAGATATTGAAGAAGATTTAGAGATAGTAAAAGAAAGATTAAGTACATCTAAAAGATTAAGCTACGACACACCTTCATCATCAAGAAATAGTACATCTAGAAGATTAGATTGCGACTTAATACCTAAGTTATTAGAGCAAAATGAAATACAACCATATCAATATTATATCACAGGAATATTAGACCAGAGAAAATATCTAATAAATATAAATACCGGACAAGTAGAAAACCAAATTATAAGAGAACTAGTCAAAGAACATGAAATAATTACAGGAGAAAATATAAAGCAGATTACTTACCAGCAATCAATCCTGATATATGCACCAGTGGAGCAGTTCTAAACAGAAGCCAGCAAATGCAACTTAATACTTCTATACTTCCAGAGGAGGTAGAGGAAGCTCTAAAAGGTATTGATGATCACAAAGCACTGGGAGTAGATGGGTTGAATGCATATTCTTTCAAAAGAGCATGGTTTATTATTGGGCCAGAGATCCCATCTGCAGTGCTGAAGTTTTTTGAAACTGGGAAGTTATATTACCTTGTGAATTCTATTGTGGTAACCTTGATGCCTAAGGTTAAGAATCCTGTTGCTATAAAGGAGTATAGACCTATGTCCTGTTGCTCTATTCTGTACAAGTTGATATCCAAGATCCTTACAAAAAGATTACAACCAGTAATGGATGCATTAATTAGCCAATCTCAATCTGCATTTGTCCCTGGAAGACTAATTAGTGATAACATTTTGATAAGTGATGAACTGGTAAAGGGATATGGTAGGAAAGGGATAACTCTGAGATGTATGCTTAAGGTTGATATGCAAAAAGCATATAATTCACTTGAGTGGGTATTCATAGAACAAATCCTTAGAGGATTCAATTTTCCCTCACAGTTCATAACTTGGGTTATGGAATGCCTACAATCTGATACCTTCTCAATCAATATCAATGGTAGGCCCACTAAACCATTCAATGCCAAAAAGGGACTAAGACAAGGAGACCCTTTGTCCCCTTTTCTTTTTGTTATTGCTATGGGTACTTCTCCAGAATTCTCACGAGGCAACAGAATCATAAACAATTTGTATATCATCCAAGATGCTCTAAATTGAACTTGATTCAGCTGGGGTTCGCAGATGACATACTACTATTTTGCAAAGGAGAGCGAAAATCAGTTCAACTAATGTTCGAGTGCTTTCAAGAGTTCTCAAATGTATCTGGATTAGTTGCAAATAAAAATAAATCTTCTATCTATTTTGGTGGAGTGAACAGTGGTCAACAGGAGGCCATTCTAAATATGCTTGGTTTTACCAAATGTGAAATGCCCTTCAAATATCTGGGACTTTCACTCAGTACCAAAAGGCTATCAATTACACAATGCAAGCCATTACTGGATAAAATATTGTGCAGGATCAATAGTTGGACCACAAATTCTTATCATATGCAGGAAGGGAACAATTGGTCAAGTCAGTACTATTCTCTATACAAATACATTGGTCTCAAAAATTTTGTTCTACCTGCCAAGGTGATAAGCCTCATTGAAACCACCTGCAGAAGGTTCTTATGGACAGGAGGAACAGAGAGTACAAAGAATGCTCTTTTAGCGTGGGATAAAATTTGCTTACCTAGAGAGGTAGGAGGGCTAAACATCCTAGATGTAGCCTATTGGAACAAGATAGCTATATGCAAGTTGCTATGGAATTTGTGCTGTAAAAAAGATAAGTTATTGGTCAAGTGGGTCAACTTCTACTACATAAAGGGCAATTCTATCGGGAATGCACGCCAAAACAGGCTTCATGGGTGGTGCAGAAGATTTTTCAAGCAAAGAAGTATCTGGAGGAAGCAGACATAAGGGAGGTGGAGCATACAACAATGGATGCATTTTCCATTAAGAGATGTATGTGCAATTGAGAGGTAATTTCCAAGTGGTAGACTGGTGTAAATTGATTCACAATAACAAGGGTTCCCCAAAGTGGAGCTTTATTTTGAGACTTACTGCGTTAAGAAGACTCCACACAAGAGATAGGCAACTACAATTGAGGAGAATTGATGACCCATTATGTCCCCTGTGTACTGAACAACCTGAGAGTATCGACCATCTATTTTTCCAATGTACATATGCTGCTACCATATGGTCCAAGCTGTTACAATGGTTGGGAATAGATAGACAAGTGTTGCCTTGGACAAAAGAATTGGAATGGGCGCAAGATCAAGTATGAAGCAATGTAGTTGTCGATGTCATCTATAAAATGACCTTGGTTGCCGGTGTCTTCTATGTTTAGATTGAAAGGAATAATAGTGTGTTCAAGGCTATGAAAAGTGAGCCCCGAAAGGTAATCAGGAAGATAATCCAAGAGGTCATGTTTAGAGGATCACATCAAGCACGCCTAATAACAGCCATTGCAAGTCTAAATTTTTACCCTTGACAATAGAAACAATAGATACGAGACATTTTATGCAGTAGTTGAATGATTGTGTTGTTATGATGATCACTGTGTTTGGTGGTGGTGCCATCACAATCCCCTGTATAGTTTTAACTATTTTGGTAAATAAAATATTTTACTTGTCAAAAAAACAAAAAAAGAATGAACAAAAAAAAAAAAAAATTGTCTATAGCAATTATAGTTACAAGTAAATTTATTCTCAGTATTGATGTCTGATAATTTCCACCCCTTCTTAGCCCTGTGCTATTTCTCAACAAAAGAGAAGTGTAGCATGACTTGTTGGGTTTAAAAGGTGTATATGAAAAATGAATAGTTGAAACTTTTATGAATAGTTGTGATTTTTTTTATGAAGAATTGCGACTTTACTGTTGACTTTTTTGAAAGGTTGTGACTATTTCAAAGAATTGTGACTTTTCCAAGGGCTTGTGACCTTTCCAATAAGGCATAATAAGCAAATGTTACGCTATTCTTTGTTGTCTATAAATATATAGATTTCATGTTATTTTTCAACAACAAATTTTTAGAAATTCTTCTTATTCTTCACAAACAAATTCTAGTGTATTTTTTTTTATGGTTGAGTGGTTCGCTAACATTGTGATTTTAGCCTAACTCATACACTAAAAGATAGTTCAAAGAGAGGAGGATTGATCAAGCCTTCTAAATAGACCATCTATCTCATTAATCATTGATGTGAGACTTTTTCATTATTTAAAACCCCACTTCACACTAGGACTGGACAGCTGGTACATGGCCAATTTAAATTTGGAAGCCTAACATTAAGCCTAGTGAAATGGATCCTGCTCAGATACTAGGAAAAATTATAGGCTTTGGACCTAAATCACACACTAAAAACTAGCTCAAATGGAGGAGGATTTCCCTAACCTTACAAGAAGACCACTCATCTCATTAACTACCCATGTGAAATATTTTTCATTCTTTAACAATGACTATGACAATCTAATGAATGATCATCTGGTTGTGATATGTCTTGGCCATATACAAAAAGTATAGATTGATTACACTTGGGAAAAGAAGAGCATCAGAGTGGAGACCCTGGGTGAGAACGATAGAACCTTTTATCAAACATTTTTAACCCAATCTTATTCCTTAATAGGTATTTTTGTTAAAAATACTTTGGTCACTTGCGCTCAAATAATAAAATTCCTTTCCGTGAATGAAGCAGTGAGTGGAAGATTGGTTATGTAATCGCTTGAACAAGAAGGGAATCCAGTTCTCCCTCCACTTCCATTGATGGAATCACTAACAATCCTCAAACAAAGAGGCGGATGTTAAAGAAAGAAGAAAGGACAACCTAGGGAAAGTGAGTGAAATAAATACTTTCCACTAGTGGTTGAGCTAGGATTTTCATGAAGGAGTGTCAATGGTTGACAACCAGTAAGGAGTGTTAATGACTGACCTTAAGGAACATTTGCAACACCTTAATTAACCACCACACTAAACCTTCATGGCCCGATGTTAGGAGGTGTCAACACTTGTACATATATATTTATTAAATCAAAATTTGACCTATATATAGTGTAATTTTCTAGCTAAAGGGTGTCGACACCCCTTGGACAAGTATAGCTCCGCCCCTGGTTCTCCATAAGGAAGAATTGGGAAGGAATGGATTAATATTTCTCAAAAGTAAGTTTTACCCTTTTTAATTTATTACTCCTCAGATAATACACATAATCAAAGAGGGATAACACATAAATTAACACATAATTGTCAGATTTAGCAAGAAATAGAAATTCTAACTCGGGCAATAAACTTAGAAAAACTTAAGCTAGCAGTTGATAGAAAATCCTAACACTTAAAGAAAACAAGTTATATTTAGCAAGTAATGAAAATTGTTAGTGGAAAGATAACATAGAAATCCTATAAAAAGTTAAACCCCAAACCCTACTAAACATATTAATATTTCAAAAGCTTATGAGAGAGGAACAAAACTACACATAATTGAATAGAAATAATTAAAAAATGACATATTTTACAACATTTAGATGAGTTAAGATAGATGATTAGCCCGGAGATATTGACTCGCATGTAAGTCTCTTTTCCTCTCTTATGTTGAGGAACAAGTTAAATGTTTTTTAAAAATAGGTTAATTTAGTTTAGTGGCTTGAGATTGATTTTTTTTTAAATAAAAAAGAATAAGTGATCAATATTTATGTAGAATAGATACTATCACTGGCTTCTAATTAATTAAGCTTAAAAAAAACATCGCATAAAAAAAATAAGCCAAATCATTGGAAATTAACCTTAATATAACATTGAGGGTAGGAGCTTTAGTCATTACCACAACAAAAGGAATGATAAAATAACAACGATACAAAAGCTAATGCCTCCTTGGGCAATAGCCATGAATTTATTCAGTACAAAACAAAAGGAAATATCAAATAACATCAATAACAATGCTGCTTAATCTTTTTTCCATGAATAAATATATGGTTTAAAGGGTGTTCTACATAACCTCCACCGGTGTGTTCGACAAATTCAGCTGAATTTAGAAGATCACCATGACATAGACAAATTATCTCCACTTCATCTTTCTACTTACACAAGTATAACATTCCTTCAGTCTTCTTTCCATTTGGTCCTTCACCTATTGTGAAAACAACAGTCATATGGTTGAGCATGAAGTTTTTGATCTTCCCTTTAGCAATTAAATTCCTTGAATACACAGGTGATTTCTGTTCAACGAAAGATGATTTCACTTCGAGAACTAAAGGAAAAGAAATGCTTCCTACATTAATTTTGATACAAATTCAAATTGACTTGCTATATAAATCAATTCGCAAAATTTTGATACCTTGAGTAGGTTGTTGTTGGGTTTCAACCTCAGCTACACTTGAAGCAACACTTCCTTGCGATCCACCTGAAAACGTCAAAAGAATATTTTCCATTAGTTATTCAGAAAAAATGATTCATTTTTTTCGAGTGAACATCAAAATAACCATTCAGTTCCACATTTTCATTCTCTACATTTGAAGTTCCCGTGTTTTCTTCAGCTTTCTCCATGTTAGAAAAATCTATAAACCGAGAGCTATTGAATTTCAAACTAAAAAACTATAAAATGGAAAAAGAAAAACTCAATGAAATTTTCAGTGCACAGAAACCATTAGACTATTTGGGAGCTTATAAAGGAGAAAATTTCTAGGTGGGAAGGTAGAAAAAATGTGAAGAGGTATTTCATTTCCATGGGTTTAGTAAAATAAGAAAACAGCCCTTGGAAGGTGACACATGGTTGTTCTATGAATAGCCTGGCCACGTGGTTTAACAAGGACTTTGGAAATTGAACCCAAGAGGTAACCATTTAATAGTGACACATGTCACTTATAATTTCACTTTATAACTTTTTTTTACCACTTTAAAAAGAGGAAAATATTGACTGTATTTTTCTACTGCATTTTATTGGTCAAATTTATTAAATGTTATATTATCCCATGATTTTTACTTTCAAAATTACTACATTTAATAGGGCAATAAATACAAATTTTATTTGTTTAGGGCTTAATACGTGCATTTTCATGAATTTTCAAAATTATCATCATGCCAAATTTTGGTCATCAGATGCATGTATTAGACATATCTAGTTTTCAAATATATAAAAAGAAAAATAATAATTATATTTTTAATGGTTTTAAAAGGAAAGTAGATGTGACATATTGAAACAAGGGTGTATATCTTTTTCAAATATTTAAGTAAATTATTACGTCAATGATGATTTTAGTATTACATCAACAACCTATTTAGAAACAATAATCAACTTATAACCAATAATGACATAATTATCTTAAATGTCTAGATCTCATTGATTAATCTTTTTTATTTATATTCTATCTATGAACAAAAAAGTCTAACCAAAAATAGCAAAAAATTAAATGGTTAACACCATGGCCACTATATAAGTAGTGTGGCATTATCCCTATAATGAAAATATACAAACAACAACAACAAAAAAAAAAAAAAAATCAAGATTTTGAAAGGGAAACCAAAGTCTACATTGTGTATGTCTCCTTTATCCTAATTTCATTTCTTAAATTTTATGTTTGAATTTTGATGAATAATTTTGTTTACTAAAATACAGGACTTATGAACTTTAAGGTTAAATGCCTTATTGCCCTTTTTTATGGTCTAAAATATCCACAAATTTTAATTATATACTATTACATGAGATAATCTTAGTAGCATCGACTACTAAATTTTCATTTTTTTTTTTTGTGAGATCATTCGATTCCTCATCTTGATTGTAATCTCCTACTTCATTTTTCCCTCTCCCAACCCCTATTTTTAAGAACAAAAATATATTAATAAATATCATATATTATCACATTAAAAAAGAATGAACAAAAAAAGAAACAAAAATTGTCTATAGCAATTATAGTTACAAGTAAATTTATTCTCAGTATTGATGTCTTATAATTTCCACCCCTTCTTAGCCCTATGCTGTTTCTGAACAAAAGAAAAGCGTAGCATGACTTGTTGGGTTTTAAAAGGTGTAAATGAAAAATGAACAGTTGAAACTTTTATGAATAGTCATGAATTTTTTATGAAGAATTGCAACTTTTCTGATGACTTTTTTGAAAGGTTGTGACTATTTCAAAGGATTGTGACTTTTCCAAGGGCTTGTGACCTTTCCGATAAGGCATAACAAGCACATGTTTACGCTATTCTTTTTTGTCTATAAATATATGAATTTCCTGTTATTTCTCAACAACATATTTTCAAAAATTCTTCTTATTCTTCACAAACAAATTCTAGTGTATTTTTTTTTTATGGTTGAGTGGTTCGCTGACATTGTGATTTCAGGTAGCAATAGTAATACTGTTTGAACAACATGAGCAACCAAGACCACTTCTCTCAAAACTCTGAAAGTCAAGTTATTGAAAACTCAGCTCAGAAAAAATTGAAGAATGAGACAGAATGTGAAGACATAGATAGGATTAGTAAGCTACCTCATGCTCTTATTGTCGAAATTCTTTCTTTATTGCCCATAACAGATGCGTTCAGAATAACTATTCTCTCTAAATATTGGCAATACTTCTAGACTTGTATCAACAACTTTGTTTATGACAACGAGGAGTATGGTTGTTTAGATAGCTTGACTGTGTACAAATTCATTTCCTTAACGGATAATGTACTACCTCTCCTTAGTTGCTCTACCATTAAAAAATTCAGTCTGAACTTTGTGTTCATATATGATGATGGTGTGTCTTATTTTCATGTAATTGACAAGTGGCTTGAGTTTGCTGTAAAAAAAGAAAGTGGAGGATTTACGCTTGAACATATGGTATACTGTTCATCTCACGAAGCATGACCAACCTATAGCTTACCTGAAGTTCTCTGTAGTAGTTCATCCATTCTAAAACTCAATTGTGAGAATTTTAGAATATTAGAAGATTGTGTACTAAATTGGACATCTCTGAAGAGTTTAACGTTGGAAGATTTGTTTCTCCCGGATGAACACATTAAACAAATAATGCCTAATTATCCTCAATTGGAGTCTTTGAAACTACGTGAATTTTGTGGTTTTAATCATTTGCACATGACTTCTCCAAAATGTAGGCGATTGGATCTGATCCATCACGGTCATCCTTATGAGGATTGGTATTCATTCGAAGGTGATACATGTTGCTTTGGAATTGTTTCTACATATGTTGAACATTTAACAATTTTTGGGGTTTTTAATGATACGAGAATTAAGCTGAGGGACTTTTCATCTTTGAATCATGATAATCTTGATGTCAACTGTGAAGAATTTGATGAAATTGATAAAAACATAGTGAAAGATCTTTTGGTAAGCGCTCATTGTGCTAATGAGTTAATACTCTCATCCTTGTTTATCAAGGTCAGTTATCAGTCCCAAATGTCTCCAGTATTTTTATATGGATTGTGAATATATCTCCTGTTTTATATGATGCATCATTCTTCTGTTTAGGTGATTTCCATTTTGATGTTGGAAGAGGAAGACGCCTTCTCACCATTGATGGAGTGCAGATGGTTGACAATAAGTTCTTGTATTTCAAAACTTTCGTTCCCCCTACTAGACAACCTCCTAAGGGCAACTCCTAAGTTGGAAAATTTGATGATATTTCCTGATAGGACAATATGTTTTCTATTCTTTTCTTACTTCAGGATAACTTTATGTCAAATGTATATTGATCCCCTATAGCCTCAATGACTAACCTGATTTGTCCTTCTTTGGTATCTATAGTATCACCCCTTTTATGAAGACAAAGAGATTGATTTGTCGGAAGACAAGAAGTACCTCTCCATTGAAGAAAACATAGTCAAAGTTTCCTTACAGAATTTGAAGAATGTCAAGGTTATGCCATTATGTAGTCATACATATACATCTGACACAACAGAGCTCTATCAATTCTTGAAGTTCTTACTTGAGCATGCAATAAATCTAGAGAAACTAGTTATAGTGCCAGAGCATAACGATTGCAACAATTGTTCTACTAATACCTCAAATCTAATGGAAGTATTTGTTACCTTTTCCAATAAGTGCAATTATTTCCTTAGGACCAGTTAGTCATAATGTTTTCTACTCCAAGTATGTTTGAAACTCTATAAAGTAATTTCTTTTGTGACTTTTTAATGTGGAAATAACATTTGATGAAGTTACATTTAGAAGGATACCTTTCTAATCTCTTTTTTATTTTATTTCCTATAAACACGCATGAATATTTCTATATGATGAAAGAGTCATAAATTTAAGATTGTATCCAAATGAAGAGTCTAAAAACATAAATATGTATCTTCCATTAATTGAAGTAATTAAAACTTAATTATGTGCCTGCCATCAATTAGCACAAAAAAATAGTTGCTCATCCCTTAACCTAAGGTTTGTGTTCGTAAAAAAAAAAGAGTTGGTTGACATCTCCACCTACAAGGATGGAACAACTTCGGGTTTTACCTATTACCACACATCCATTTAAGGCATTCCAACTTGGTGGGACTAGCAAAGAATGTGAAACAGTGGATGGTACTACTTTTGTATACAACAACTCTAATTTGAAAAGATTCTAGAATAGAACACTACAAAAAACACCTGATTTGTGGAAGTTTAATTTCGAGGTTACAATCAACATCCGCAAATTGTATCGAATTGAGGGGATTTCTGTACCCTTTGCTAATTTTATTAAATTTGTAGGGAATTAAGGGCGTTCTATACCCTTCGCTTATTTTATTAAATTTGCAGTAGTTAAAACCTCCGCTACACTTAAAAATAAAGAAAATAGCTACAAAAATTAAACAAATAGATATTTTTAAGAGGCGGTGCTTGTCTTCTAAGAAAAAGAAAAGAAAAGAAAAGTAAACTCTATTTCTCCTTAATGAATAGTGAACGCTCCCATTTCACTCTAATTTCTTTCTTACACCACCTTTCATACCTATAAAAATCTCTAAGGCTTTGCTTCTTCTGTCTCCTTTAACGGTGATTCCTCTTATGGCACTGATGATGACGTTGCCGCGTTGATGCTCTCCGTTAAACACTGGGTGGAAGATTTATTCTTTGATTGCTTGAATAAGAAGAGCATCATGTTCTTCCTCCGCTGTCATTGATGGAACCAATATCAATCATAAATCAAAGAGGCGGAGGGTTAAGAAAGAAGAAAGAACAAACAAATAATTTCCACCAGTGGCGGAGCCAGAATTTTCAAAAAGTGTCAATGATTGACCTTACGGAGCTTTTGGAGCACCTTAACCAATACACTAAACCATCTTGGCCTTGTGTTAGGAGGTGTTAGCATTTATATATATATATATATATATATATATATATAATCTAAATTTGACTTATATATAGTGTAATTTTGTGGCAAGGGGTGTTCTCTGTAGTAGTTCATCAATTATAAATCTCAACCACAATAACTACAAAATATTAGAAGATTGTGTACTAAATTGGGCATCTCTGAAGAGTTTAACGTTGGAAAGTTTGTTTCTGAGGGATGAACACATTAAACAAATAATGTCAAATTGTCCTTAATTGGAATCTTTGAAGCTACGTGAATTTTGTATTTTTAATGGTTTGCACATGACTTCTCCAAAATGTACGCAACTGTAATTGATCCATCACGATCATCCTGATGGGAATTGGTATTTATTCGAAGGTGATACATGTTGCTCTGAAATTGTTGCTCCATATGTTGAACATTTAATTATTTTTGGGGATTTTATTCATACGAAAATTAAGTTTGGGGACTTTTCATCTTTGAACCATTCCAATCTTGATCTCTATTCTGATGAATTTGATGAAATAGATGAAAACATACTGAAAGATCTTTTGGTAAGCGTTCGTTGTGTGAGTGAATGAACTAATACTCTCATCTTCATTGATCGAAGTCAGTTATCAGTCCCAAATGTCTCCAATCTTTTTATGTTGATTGTGAATACAACTCCTGTTTTATCTTCTTCCTCATTCTTCTATTTAGGTGATTTCAGTTATGACGTTGGAAGAGGAAGACATCTTCTTACTGTTGCTGTAATGTAGATGGTTGATAATAGGTTCTTGAATTTCAAAACTTTCTTCCAATTCTAGACAACCTCTTAAGGTTGACTCGTAATTTGCAAAATTTGATGATATTTCCTGATTTGTCGGTATGTTTTTAATCCATGATATCTTTATATCAAATGTATATTGCTCCTCTACAACCTCAACAACTTCAATTTCATTACTATAGTTGTTAAGCTTACCACCTAACATGATTTGTCATTGTTCAGTTATTTGTAATACCATCCTTTTTTTATGTGTATAAGTTCATACCTGGTGATTAATTCCTAATTGTTCATGGGTGCTAAGGCCCAATTATAAGTATGGAAGAGTGTTAATCAACAAGTTCTTATGACACATGATATGGGAGTATTGGCTAAGAGTCATGATACTAAAGTTATAATTTCAGGACTAAGTCCAACTATAGCTTATGATATTGATTGAAAAAAGGGATGATAATGAGGATATATTGGCGTTGCTTTGAAAAGCTGACCAAAGAAGAGGATCTCTCACCTAGGTAACTTAAGTAGTGGAAGCAACAAAATAAAAAAGAAAACACATGGGAAGGCAACATAGTTGGGATGATAAGGTGACTGAGAAATTTATTCCAAGGAACCTAGCACTGCGACTAGCAACACAGAATGTTTTAGATTTATTTTTATTTTTATGTTTATTTTATTTTTAGTGTAAATAATATAATTCGGATTTCAAATCTATATTTTGACCAACATAAAATAATCCTGCCATTTTCTAGGTATTCGTTGAATTATGCCTGAAATGTGGGAAAATCTATATTTTTTAAGGTAAAGAAGATGAAAGGTCTTCTCATATTCATGAAGTAACATACGCCTCCTCATAATTAATGGTCAAGGCATGTGGAGATCAGTGAGTGGACCAATTTTTACCACCAGCTACCAAGGGAATGATTTACATTAAAATTTTGAAGCCCATATGCACTTTTCATCTTCACCATTGATTACACTTGTTAGGAAATTGACATATAAGGGGTGGGCAGATCTGTTTCTTGATACGTCATTAAGGATTTATGAAATTGAGGTGGTAGAATTCTATACAAAGTGACTTCATTTGTTAATGGGGTTGAGTTGGTTTTTGATCATGTAAGACTTGGTGAAATCTTTTATGTTCCTACTGTTGGGTTAGTTGAGTATGTGTGGAGAAAGGATGAGAACTGCTTGTTTAGTTCAAAGTTTACCTAAGGGCGTGTGATTGTTAGACCTAGAAAGGTACTAAGGGAGGGAATGGAACCCTTTCTAAGCTATTCTATGAAGTAGTGCATAATTAAGGGAGTGCTTCTAGGGGTGAACTAAGACATAAAGCATCTTTTACGGACATGGGGCTGGCTAATGCACCAGACTAGGAAGAACCAATTGCATGGCCTACCCTGATGATTAAGCATATGATGAAAAATGATATGATTAATCAGCCGACCCTCGTTGAATACTCATGCTTTCGAACTTGCTTTGCGTTCTAATGACCTTGTTTCACATTTTGTTGATCTCAATGCTGCAAGGAGTCGAAATGGGGTGCTTCAAACTGAAATTATGTATCTATGGGATGCTTTGGTTGAGTCTCAAAGGGAAGTCACCAAACTGAATGACCAGTTCCTGGATCAGCAGTAGGAAAGCAATGTTCATGTAGATACACTGTTGCAACTTCTCACTCCCTCACTGCCCCCATCTGTTCCTCACCCTAGCATTGCCCTTAAATCCTTCTACCTTTATCTCTTTTTGCTGCTTTTAGAGACAATAACTATATTTGTTGTGTTTTGTATGCTTAAAACACTCTGTTGGTGCCTAATTTGGGCTTAATCGATGTGCTACCTGATTCATTGAGTATCTGTCTCATATATGCTTACTCTGTATGTCTGATTGTTTGGATGACTGATATCATTGGATTGTAAGTTTTATGTGTGTTGGGGCTTGTGAGTGTTGACACTCTTGGCTATGAGTTTGCTTTGATTCCTTGCTTGTTATTCGTATTCTTACCTTCTTTTTGATATGTGAAAAGGGGAATTATTGTATTTCTTTGTTGTGGCTGTGTTGACTCTATTATGGGAAATAGGTATCTCATATGAATGACATATTTTATAATTAATAAAAAAGAGGAAATTGATGACTTGATAATACTCTCAGGAAAAGTTTTGGTAATGGCAAAGTGAACTAGGTTCACAATCTTGTACCAGAACTGAGATAAAAGAATGAGGAAGAAGTAAGTGCACATTAAAAGCAAAGACTCCTTACAAAAAAAGGAAAAGGAAATTGTTTAAAGTAAAGAACTACTTTCCTTGTAGGATTCAACTAGGATTTAATCCTCCCTTATAAGAGGATCAGGATATATCGTTATCACACATACCATTATTAATTAAATAAATTCAGTTGGACTTCAATTGCTATGTGGCATCTTTTGATACGTCAAATTGTCAAATTTTTATTTTGACCAACACAAAATAGTCCTCTCATTTTCTATGTATTTGTTAATTATGTCTAGAATGTGGGAAAATCTATCTTTTTTTGTAGAGAAAGGAAATAAAAGGTCTTCTCCCATTAATGAAGTAACATACACCTCCTTGTAATTAATGATTAAGGTATGTGGCGATCAGTGAGTGGACCATTTTTTACCTCCGACTACTGAGGGAACGATTTACATTAACCTTTTGAAACCCATATATACTTTGCATCTTCGCCATTCATTACACTTCCATTTTCAGAAAAAATCAAGCTTTCTCTTTTCTAGTTTCTATCCTTTTTTCTACTCTTTCTCAACATTTGTTTTACTTATATATGTGGAGAGTTTAAACCCTACGTCACCTATTGAAAATTTATCTATCACCACCGATGACATTATTTTTACTATTATCATCTCCTCCCCTCTAATGGTCTCTATCATCAAAGAAAAGTGACTACTGTTTATTAACAGCGACTGATATCATTTTGAGGACCTAGAACTCCATCCACAATCACACTCCTCATTTTAAGACTAAGAATCAAGATAATATCTGCATGTAAAATTAGGCTTTTGGATTAATTCATACCCCAAAAGATATCTCAAAGGGAGGAGGATTGAACAAGCCTTCTACGAAGACAATCCATCTCATTAATCATTGATGTGAGACTTTTTCATTCTCTAACATCGCACATCACGCCTAGGGCTAGACAACTGTTACATGGATATATAATTTAAATTTGGAAGCCTGACATTGGGCCAACTTAGATGAACCTTGCTCCGATACAATGCAAAATTATAGGATTTGGACCTGAGTCACACAACAAAAGCTAGCTCAAAGGGAGGAGGATTTTCCTAACCTTGTAACAAGACAACTCATCTCATTAATTACCGATAATGACCATGAAAATCTAATGAAGGAGCATTTGGTTGTAATTTGTCCTAACCAAATATCAAAAGTACGGACTGATTACACTTTGGAGAAAAAGAGCATCCGAGTGGAGACCCTAGGTGACAACAATAGAACTTATTATCAAAAAGTTAAGAATACTTTGGTATCCTTGTGCTAAACTAATAAAATTCCTTTACATGTATAAAGTAGTGTGTGGAAGATTGATTCTTTGATCGCTTGAACAAGAAGGGCATCCAGTTCTTCCTCAAACGCCATTGATGGAACCACTAATAATCCACAACCGAAGAGGTGGAGGGTTAAGAAAGAAGAAAGAACAACCTAGGGATGATGAGTGAAACAGTTAATTTCCACAAGTGGTGGAGTCTGAATTTTCAAGAAGCGTCAATGGTTGACAATGAGTAAAGAGTGTCAATGATTGACCTTAAGGAACTTTTGCAACACCTTAACCACCGCACTAAATCTTCATAGACATGTGTTAGGAGGTGTTAGCTCATGTTTATTAAATTATTAAATCAAAATTTTACCTATATATAAAGTGTAATTTTCTGGCGAAGGGGTGTCCTTGGGCAAGGATAGCTCGCCCCCTTGCTTCCCACATTTTCTCCTCAAGGAAGAAGCGAGAACGAAAGGATTGTCATTTTTTAAAAAAGTATGTTTTTGTCACGACCCAAAAATGAGCGTGATGAGACCCGTCTAATCCCATTAAGAGAAGTCATCCTAAAATCCAACAATGGGAAAGAAGTGCAGATAAAAAACTAATAATAATATAAGTGTAACACCCTGGAAATTTCTAAGTTAGGACACAAACTATTCTTTATTTACATGAAAGGTCGTATCGAGTGATTCTTAAATTTACCCATATCTATAAAGGTCAATTATTTATTGTGAGAATGATGTTGGATATCAATGAAGGTTACTAGAATCTCCTAGCACAAAGTTGACTTGAAAGTTTCCTTACCGATTAAGTTTTGATGTAAGATTCTAGTTGGGTCAACTTCAAATGACCATATCTCTTAGAATACAAAGAGTTATGTGGCCCAAAACCTATCAAATTAAAGGTATTTAAATCTTCTTTCTAACGCTGCCAATTTCACAACTATCCAAGTTTTAAGTAAACAATTATGACCATATAGTAACCTGATATAGTGCAGTGATAGATTAGCCAACGGAAAAACATTAAAAGGGTCTTTTTTGTCTTATAACCTCTAAGAAAACCCTAAAAGAATTTTTTGACTATTTAAATGCCCAAAACAATCAGATTTTCATCTCTTAATCCCTTATTCTCTTCTCTCTCAAACCCTAAGGAAAAATCAAAGTATAAGACTTTCCTTCCAGATTCTTTCAATCTTTTTCAAAATTCTTCTTCAAGGTAAGACCTCTAAGACTTTCATTCTCTCTAACTCAAATTCCTCCATACAATTAAGGATCACTAATGAAAATTATAATTCTTGTCCATAGAGATATCGAGAAACCAATTCAATAATATTAAGAAAGGTTTTCTTGATTGTTCTCCTTCAAGCTAGGGTTTCAAGACTTCTAATCAAGTTCTTCTTCAAGATTCTTCAAGAACCTTATTCTTCCAGGTATGTAAGGATATCATAGTTTTGGACTAGTTCGTCCTCACACCCTACATCTACTTTCAAATTAATGAAAGAGTAATCTAGGATTCTATACCTGAATTTGAGTAGTTTTGAGATTAGTTGATTTTGAGTTCTTGAGTTCGTGATTCTTTTTAAATTATATTCCTAATATTCAATTGCTATATGTCATGCATAAAGATTCTTGAGTTGATTCGTTCATGTCTATATTTATACATGAACCATATGAATTGAATATTCTTGAGATGAGTACTATCGTTGAGTTTCGAGTTCTTGAGTCCTTAGGTTCTTGCATTCTGAGTACTGAGTTTCCATATTGCTATGAAGACCCCTGAGTTGAGTCATTCTTGTCCATAGTTCCGCATGAACACTATGAATGGAGTTATACATTTTGAGAAGCTTTTTAAAGCCAACATTTGAATTATAATTGTGTTTTTGAGAAAGTAAAGATGAATTTTGAGAAAGAGTTTTTAAAACAAGATTAGTATGATAGATGAGTATGTCACCAATGTTTAAGCAATATGGTATCTAGATATACCATCAATGATAAACCATCAATGTTTATGCAATATGACTTCCTAAGTCATCAATGATCATATCATAATATGATTTTGGTATATATTTGAGAAAGAATTTTCAAGTATGAATTGTGTAAGAGTATAAAAAAACTAAGTATTCCCAAAGGTATTAGTTTTTACATTAATAAAAGAGAAACTTTGATTTTCTAAATGAGTTATGAGTTCAAAGAATTGCAAGAGCAGCTACCTCTTTTTAGAGGATAGTTTAAGCAATTATCTCAAATCAGAGGAAGAGTATGTTTTCAAACATTGAGCAGGAGTATATATTATTGGGAGTAGTATTGAGCACCGATATGGGAATGAGTTGAGACAACTCACATTCCTCATAAAACATGTATGCCAACATGGGTACATGAACATACTTTTTAGATGAATCATAAGTGCCTTCGGGCAGAGCTTAGTGGAGCCACTTAGTTGAGGTGTTCTATACCCCAGCAGGGTATTGGACAATTCTAACAGCGTGGGCAATACATTGTATCATCACATAGCTCATAGTGATGGTTGTCCGTTAGATAATTTCCCAAATAGAGTTAAAAAGTGTATTTTTATTATATCACTTAATATGTTGAGTTCAGAGATGAGTAAGTACTTTTGTAAAGTTTTAATGATTTTGCTTCTTTATTTCTTTACATTCAATTGAGTTTATATCTATATCTACTGCAGTCCTTTCATTTAATTATTTGTTATTCGGCTATATTACATACTTGTACATTCGATGTACTGATGTCATTCGACCTGCATCTTTTAATCATGTAGATATATGTTCTTAGGATCCTCAACAAGAGTCCGTTGAGACCTTTTAGTCAGCTTTTGAGTAAGACCTCCTTGCTTCTGGAGGACTCCAATTTTTATGAGTTGTTACTCATTGTTTTCTTGAGGAGTCGCGGGTCTTGTCCTGGCAGTCATCCTTGTATACAGTAGAGGCTTCATAGATAAATATTCTTGGAGAGTCTTTCAGTTTTAGATATTTTACTTAAAACTTATGTTTCATACTTAGTATATCCAATTCAGTTTTGAGATTCAGCAAACTGTTTTTAAATGTTTCATTCAATTTAATGCTTATAAATGCTTGAGTTAGTCTTCTTCTTGTAGTAAGTCAAGATGAGGGTTCGCTTGGGGTCTAGCAAATATGGTTCTCAAGTATCAGCCACGTCCAGGGTGTAGGATCGGGTTGTGATAATTAGCACGGAAAAAACATAGTCATTTTAAAATATCTCCAAAATCTGGTTGTCACGTGACAAGCAACTAATGTAATAATACAAATTGAAACGAGGGAGTATATCTTTATTTACAGTTCTTTCTCTTTATATATATATATATATATATATAAAAGAGAAACCTAGGCTCGCTTATGTGGCGCAACCAGAAACCAGGATTCTCTTTTAATTTATTTATTTTCAACTACATGCCGCCACCACAAACCAAGATTCTCTTTTAATTTATTTACTTCCAAAACTAGTTTTCCTCTTTCATGAAAAGTTGCGACTTCTATGAAAAGTTCTGAATTTTATGAATAATTGTGACTTTTATGAAGAGTTGTGACTTTTATGAAGAGTTGCGACTTTTATGAAAAGTTGTGATTTTTATGAAACGTTGTGACCTTTTTGAAGGGTTGTAACTTTTCCAAAGAGTTATGACTTTTTCGATAAGACGCAATAAGCATTTGTTCACATTACCCTTTGTAGTCTATAAATAGAGGGATTTCCTATCATTTTAAATTTTAAAACAACGAAAATTCTGAATTCCTTCTTCTTCTTGTTTTGCACAATTAAATATTCGTGTACTTTGCTCCTATTGAGTGGCTCACTGCACCATTGTTTTTTGTATCAATACACTGGTGAATAGAATCGTTCCATCCTGAGAGGATCTATTCCTTTAAACCTCGGGTACTAGAGGGGAATAATTTCCTTAAGGGGACATTGTACATTCAGTGGGCTTGATTTTTGCCTTTATGTTTCATTCTATTATTAGTGATCCTGATATGTTTTTTTTTACAGTCATTAATTTATGCTTATGATATTAATTGTTGCTTTTGAGTACATATATTAAACTTTGTTGTTTATGTTTCCAGAAAGTTTTTGTCATAAGTATTTGTTAGTATAGATTAAATAACATACAATAATTGAGTATTCACACAAGTTTTATCTACTGAAATTGTTAAAGGTACAATAAGATAGTTCCTTAAAGATCTATACTACCGTCTTTTGAAGACAAATTTCAAATTTGTTATGTCATTGTAAGGATATAAAGACCTTAAAAACTTTATCACACCTTGAAATGTGAAGTGAACCAGGAAAAGAAGACAAAAATTAATAAACTTTTGACATGAGTTTAAGGATACGCCTGATGACCTATAAAGGGATATATGACTAGACTGAAGCCTCTTTTAATCTCAAAGACATAAATAACTACACAATAAATTAATTGGTCATATTCAATATGAAATATGGACAGATTCTCAAATTTACTACAAATTGTAAATACTTTTCTTGAAGTAATAAATGTGTTTCTCGACACTTTGATTGGAATAGAAGTGTAGTTTCAAATTGAACTCCATCACTCTCGTATGTTGATTTTTGAAAACATCCAAACAAGATGCATAGTTTTGTGTAATATTTTTTTATTTCAAGTATCATATATATATATATATATAAAAGAGAACTTTAGACTAGCCTACGTGGCGCCACCACAAATCAGAATTCTCTTTTAATTTATGTATTTCCAAAATTATCCTTCCTCTTTTATGAAAAGTTGTAACATTTATGAAAAGTTTCGACTTTAATGATGAGTTGCAAATTTTATGAAAAATTATGACTTTTATGAAAAGTTGTGATGTTTATGAAAGATTGTGACCTTTACGAAGGGTTGCAACTTTTCCAAATAGTTGTAACCTTTATGATAAGGCACAATAAATATTTGTTCACACTAACTTTTGTTGTCTATAAATAGAGGGATTTCCTCTCATTTTAAAATAACAAAAATTCTAAACATCTTCTTCTTCTGCACAATTAAATATTTGTGTACTTTGCTCCTGTTGAGTGGCTCACTGACACCATTGCTTATGTTATAAATCCTGGTATGTATTTTTACAATCATTAATTTATGCTTATGTTATTAAAGATAAATGATAAGATTTAATAATTTTCATTTTCCTTCACATTATTAATGTTTTTACTACGTAATCTTGTATGTAAGATAATATAGTGTTTTAGTTTTAATGCCCGATAGGTATTAAGTATTAATTTATAAATTCCATGACATTAAATTCTTGCGCGAAGTGCGGGTAATTTTACTAGTATATAATAAGTTGAATTGTTGTCCAATATGATACATTCTCCCTTTGGTTTTCCATTTTAATAAATACATATGCTGCATTTAAATGGGAAACTTTAACCTGATATATGTAAAGCAAAAGGTAGGACTGAACTTTCTACACGTTAGAATTAGAATATTTGTTCACTTTTTTCAGCCCTTTAAAATTTATTTATCCCTTCACCAATGATTATGTATTATTACCAAATTTAATATCTTAGGTTGATGTACATTTGATTCCCCAAAAATATCAAATAGTAACACTTCATGGAAGCAAAAGGATATATTATAAAATCAAATTAAAGATGATTGATTGAAGGATAAATGAAAAGATGTTGTAATTATCATTTTCCTTTACATTATTAATGTCTGCTACTATGTAATCTTATGTGTAAGATAATATAATATTTTAGTTGTAATGACTGTTAGGTTTTAAGTATTATTTTATAAATACCTTCATATTGAACTCCCATGGGAGGCGTGGATAATGTTACTAGTCAAAAAATAAAAGAAAATTAATCATAGTGGTAATTCAATGTGAGATCACACATTTGTGAGAGATCTTAGAATTAAAATATATTTGCTAAGTTTATTTAACAGAGGAAATAAATAAAACAAATGTATAATATACTCTATTGACTTTATAAAAGAATAATATGAAAACTTGATGAGTCGATTCACTTACACGTCTGTCATTTCTTCTTTTTTTAGGGCATAAGAATATAAAATTTGGATCACATTTTGAAAAATATTTAGAGCAAATACATTCAGCTTTTAACTGAGCAATCAAGAAATGAAATCTACATCACAATAAAAATATTAATCTAGTACTCTCAGTCAGTTCATCTGTGCCCTAAATTACCTACGTAAAACTCTATCCTTAAACCCTAAAATGTAAAATTCTATCCCTATAGCCTTAAATATAAATTTATTAGGACTCAAAAATCCATAAAATCAGTGACATATGGGAAAAGAGAGAGAGAGAGAGAGAGATAAAAAACGCAACACAATATGCAATTAATAACATATGTATTAACACATAATTGTTAGATTTAGCAAGAAATGAAAATTCTAATTTCTATGAATAAACTTAGAAAAGGTATTTTAACAAGTGTTTTCAAGATTTATCAACAAATGAAAATTCTAAGTCAAAAAATAACTAAGAAACCTTTTAAAAAGCTATCCCCCAAATTTTAATTAACACATAAATACTGCAATTCTTACAAGAAGAACAAAAATACACATAATCAAAGAGGGATAACACATATATTAACACATAATTGTCAGATTTAGCAAGAAATAGAAATTCTAACTCAGGAAATAAACTTAGAAACCCTTAAAGCTAGCAATTGATAGCCAACTATGGGATTTTGAGAAAGGCTGCTATGAGAGCAGCGGACCCTAAACCCTAGCAGCAGACATGTTTGCGCACATCTCTCCCCAGCCTTTGGTTGGGTAGAGACAAATGCTAATCCTAATCAACAAACATCCTTTGCTACTTGATTAACAACAAATCAAGCTGCCCAAAATTTGAAAAAAAATCCAATTGAAACAGATTCAATATGTACATGGAGAGCCTACAATTCAATTCACAAAGGGAGAATGCCAGATTATTGCACAGGAAAAGGATTACATCAAGCTGTAATTATGAAGTTCTCATCCGATACACTAGAAGTGAAGGATTTGCGAACAGTTTTACCTAAACACTTAGGTATCAAAGGAAACTGATTAGTTGGTTTACTTGCTCGTAGACATATTCTACTAAGGATAGACCAATATGAAGATTATGTGGTTGTTCTATCAAAATCGGTATGATTTTTGCCTTTCCATGGACAACAACATCTTTATAGGGTATTTCCTTGGACAATAGATTTCAATTCAAGAGAAGAAATTTCAATGGCCATGGTGTGGTTTTTACTGCCTTGATTATCACCATATTTATTTGCCAAGAGATCCTTGTTGTCGATGGCATCAGTGGTTGGAAGACCAATAGCAACCGACAAGGCAACATAAGACAAGACAAGGCCTAGCACTGCTAGGGTGAAGGTGATACTCAATTTTATGGACAAGCTGCCTAAGAGGATGTATATCCAGTATTTGGATGAGTAGACCGATAATATTAAGGAGGTTTTTCAGAAATTTATTTATGATAATCTAGCTTTATATTGTAACCATTGTAAGCATCAAGGTCACGATGAAAACAGTTGTCAATTAATTTTGTAAAAGAATCAAGATAACAATACCAAAGATAATGGAGTGGTTGGAGATAAATAGTTCAATGGTGAGAAATTCAAGGTGATTTACGAGAAATTTTATATTAGTAGAGGGGACTAGTAAGCGTAGATCAAAGTATGGATGATAATATTCGAGTTGCAGATGCAAATATTAATGAAATAGCAAAGGTGGAAGCCATTAAAAATAATGGAGATTGAGTTGTAGATACTTGTGTTCAAGATGATACTCTTAATACTACAGCTACACTAAATTGCACCTTAGCTACGGTCTTGCAGACTTTGGTTTTGGGTGCAAAGGAAGGTGTTACTACTGATTCGGTGGTTCTTGTGATTAATTTGGAGTCTGGTCTAGTTTCAAAACCTAAACTACCTACTACTGGTGTTTTATCTGGGAAAGATCCTAGTTTGGCCACAATTGAAGATTCTGTCTAGGCTAATAAGATGCAGCAATGTGAAAAGAATTTGGATCAAATTTTCAAATCTGGTGGTACATGTGGTCATGGCTTCACTTTGAAGGACAGTGATAAGGGAGGTTGGACTTAAGTACCAAGCAAAACGTTTTCTCCAGGTAACAGCAAACTACAACACCTAGATTGCACTAACCCAACACGCAAGGACCAAACCATAAATTGTGAAGATAAAGTATCAAGGCAGGTTGTGTGCTCTAAAACCTTTGATGCCTTAATGATCAATTCTGATCAAGAGCTCCATGCATTGTCCACTCTAATTCTTCAAGTTTTGAATCCAGAAACAACTAGAATAATCAAGGAGTCACATACCGCAATGTTGAATAAAGAAAAACCCAATGGTCAAACCACATATGGCAACAATCAACACCTTGAATCATGATGTTCCTAATCCTCCATCATTGGAGTCGCTTGGAGAGTAAATATTTGGACAACATTCAATCTCCAAAAGAAATGACAAGAGTTTGGGGAAGGAAACAAGTGTTCTAGATGGGCAGATTTAGTTGAGGAAGAAGAACATATTTCTAAACCTGCAAGGAGTAATTTAATTCCTCAAGCCCCCATATTTCTGCCTTCAAGTAAGGCAAATCCATATATGGCAGTGACAATTGATAACTCTAAAAAGATCTTGACCATTACCACCAAGGTATTGGAAAAAGCCATGAGCCAGAAGCTGGAGTTTCAAGACTTAGTCCAACTACAACTTATGATAGTGACTTGGGCAGTGAAAAGTTTGATGAGGATGATGAGGATGAGATGCTAGACATATTATTTGATAAGGTAGCCAAGGATGGAGATCTCTCACCTAGGAAACAAAGAAGTGGAAGCAACAAAAACAAAAAGAAGACACATGAATGGCAACATAGTTGGGATGGTAAGGTTATTGAGGAATTTATTCCAAGGTACCAACCAATGCGACTGGCAAAGCAAAATCAAATGACAAGAGGGAAATACTTCAGGTTACTTTACACGGGCAATCCATCTCTTTTAATTTTTACATATATAAAATGAAGATTGAGGTTGATAACTCACCTTTATTCTTATATTTTTTTATTTTTGCATTACTTAAGAATCTCATTTTTAGTATCATCAAAGAGTGTATTATAATCTCTATGATGATCATATAATATCTAGTTTTCTCTAACTCTTATTTTCTTCATGCTTGTTAATTAGTAGTAGTTCGTTACCTTATTAAGATTAGTAAGGTAAGACCTAGTCCCCCTTGCTTGTACTTTTCTCATTGAGATCCTTTTCTCTTTATTAATAAAATTAGCCCTAGGCACACATTGCCTAGCGGAATTGCTTAAAAGAAGTAATTGAGAGCAAATCTTAACACTTAAAGAAAAAAACTTATATTTAGCAAGCAATGAAAATTTTTAGTGGAAAAATAACATAGAAATCCTATAAAAAGTTAAACCCCAAACCCTAATAAAACACAACACCTTCAATCGACCATAGGGCCTATTCTACCCTTACCAAATTCATTCTATTGAAGTGACATTAATATTTAAAAAGCTTACAAGATAGGAACAAAAGTACACATAATCGAATAGAAATAATTAAAAAAATGACATATTTTACAACATTTAGACGAGTTAAGATTGATGATATTTGCCCAGTGATATACACTCGCATGTAAATCTCTTTTCCTCTCTTATGTTGAGGAACAAGCGTAATGTTTTTTAAAAATAGGTTAATTTAGTTTAGTGCCTTGAGATTGAGTTTTTTTTTTTTAAAGAATAAGGGATCAATATTTATGTAGAATAGAAACTATCACTTTCTTCTAATTAATAACAATGATTGTTAATCTATTCTCCATCAATAAATATATGGTTTAAAGGGTGTTCTACATAACCTCCACCAGCGTGTTCGACAAATTCAGCTGCATTTAGAAGATCACCATGACAAAGAAAAATTATATCCACTTCATCTTTCTTGTTACACGGGTATAACAGTCCTTCAGTCTTCTTCCCATCTGGTCCTTTACCTCTTGTGGAAGCAAAAGTCATATGGTTGAGCATGAAGTTTTTGATCTTCCCTTTAGCAATATAATTTCCTGAATACAAAGGTGATTTATGTTCAACAAAAGATGATTTCACATCGAGAACTAAAGGGAAAAAAATTATTTCCTACTTTAATTTTGATAATAATTCAAATTGACTTGCTATATAAATCAATTCGCAAAATTTTGATATCTTGAGTAGGTGGTTGCTGGGTTTCAGCCTCAGCTACACTTGAAGCAACACTTCCTTGCAATCTACCTGAAAACATCAAAGAATATTTTTCATTAGTTATTCAAAAAAAATTATTCATTTTTGTAGTGAACATCAAAATTATCATTCAATGAAAGCCCTAAATTTAGTTCCACATTTTCATTCTCTACATTTGAAGTTCCTATGTTTTCTTTAGCGTTTTCCATGTTAGCAAAACCTAAAAACTGAGAAAGCTATTGAATTTCAAACTAAAAAAATTATAAAATGGAAAAAGAAAAACCCAATGAAAGTTTCAGTGTAGAGAAACCATTAGGCCATTTGGAAGCTTATAAGAAAATATCTAAGTGGGAAGGTAGAAAAAACGTGAAGAGATATGTCATTTCCATGGGTTTAGTAAAATAACAAAATATCCCTTGGAAAGTAACACATGGTTGTTCTAGGAATATCTTGACCACATGGTTTAACAAGGACTTTGGAAATTGAACCCAAGAGGTAACCGTTTAATAGTGACACATGTCACTTATAAATTCACTTTATAACTTTTTTTGACCATTTTGAAAAGAGGAAAATATTGAATGTATTTTCCTACTATATTTTATTGGTCAAATTTATTAAATGTTAATTATGCCATGATTTTTATTTTCAATATTATTCAATTTAATAGGGTAAACAATACATATTTTATTTGTTTAGGGCCTAATACGTGCATTTTCATGAGTTTTCAAAATTATCATCGTGCCAATTTTTGGTCATGAGATGCATGTATTTGACATATCTAGTTTCAAATATATAAAAATAAAAATAATAATTATATTTTAAATGGATTCAAAAGGAATGTAGATGTGGCAAAATGGAAATGAGGGTGTATATCTTTTTCAAATATTTAACAAGTAAATTATTACGTCAGTGATGATTTTAGCATAACATCAACAATCTATTTAGGATAAATAATCAACTAATAACGATTAATGACATAATTATCTTGAATGTCTAGATCTCATTAATTAATATATATATTCTTTCTATGAACATAAAAGTCTGACCAATAATAGAAAAAAATTAAATGGTCAACTCCATGGCCAATATATAAGTACTGTGGCATTAGCCCTTTCATGAAAATATACGTACAAAAAAAGAAATCAAGATTTTGCAATGGAAACCAAAGTCTAGCTACCTTGTGTATGTATCCTTTATCCTTTCATTTCTTCAGTTTTGTGTTTAGCTTTTGATGAATAATTTTGTTTACATAAAATACCTTATTGCTCTTTTTATGGTTTGAATATGGTTTAAAACCACCGCAAATTGTAATCATATACTATTACATGGGATAATCTTAGTAGCATTGACTACTAAATTTTCACTTTATTGGTGAAAACGTTTGATTCTTTACCTTAATTGTAATCTCCTCCTTTATTTTTTCCTTTCCCAACCCCTTTTTTTAAAAACAAAAATATATTAAAGAATATAATATATTATCATATTAAAAAAAACAGTGTCATGTGATATAACTTTGTTACTTGGACATTAAAGAAAGAATAAACAACAAAAGAAATAGAAATTGTCTATAGAAATTATAAGTACAAGTTAACTTATTCTCAGTATTGATGTCTAAAAATGCCCCCCCCCCCCCCCCCCCCTTTCTTAGCCCTCTATTGTTTCTCAACAAAAGAGAAGTAGCTTTTTCGGAAAGGTTATGACTATTTCAAATGATTTTGACATTTCCAAGGTCACACCTCTTATTTTTCAACAACATATTTACAGTTGAGTGGTTCGCTGACACTATGATTTCAGGTATCAATAGTAATACAATTTGAACAACATGAGCAACCAATTAGACCAATTATTCGGCAACTCTGAAAGTCTACTTATTGAAAACTCACCTCAGGAAAAAGCAGAGATTGAGACAGAATGTGAAGAAATTGATAGGATCGGTCAACTACCTGATGCTATTATTGTTCAAATTCTATCTCAATTGTACATAACAGATGTGTTCAGAACAACTTTTCTCTCTAAACATTGACAATAATTCTGGACTTGTGTCGACAACATTGTTTATGAAGAGGAGTATGGTCATTCAGATAACTCAACAGTGCACAAATTGATTTCCTTAACAGATAATGTACTACCTCTCCTTTGCTGCTCTAGCATTAAAAGTTGAATCTAAACTTTGTGTTCAAATATGATGATGGTCTGTCTTATTTTCCCAAAATTGACAGATGGCTTGAATTTTCTGTGAACAAGAAAGTGGAGGATTTACGCATGAATATACGATATAGTGTTGATCCAACGGAGCATGACCAGCCTTATAGCTTACCATAAGTTCTCTATAGTAGTTCATTGATTCTAAAACTCAACTACGAGAATTGCATAATATTAGAAGATTGTGTACTAAATTGGACATCTCTGAAGAGTTTACCCTTGGAAGATTTGTTTCTCCGGGATGAACACATTAAGCCAATAATGTCAAATTGTCCTCAATTGGAATCTTTGAAGCTACATGAATTTTGTGGTTTTAATCATTTGCACATGACTTCTCCAAAATGTAGGCGACTGGAATTGATCCATCACGATAATCCTCACAGGGATTGGTATTCATTTGAAGGTGATACATGTTGCTTTGAAATTAGTGCTCCATATGTTGAACATTTAACAATTTATAGAGTTTTTAATGATACGAGAATTAAGCTGAGGGACTTTGCATCTTTGAACCATGCCAATCTTGATCTCTACTGTGATGAAAATATAGTGGAAGATCTTTTGGTAAGCGTCTGTTGTGCTTATGCGCTAATAGTGTCATCCTGGTTGATCAAGGTCAGTTATCAGTCCCAAATGTGTCTAGTCTATTTATGTTGATTGTGAATAGAGCTCATGTTTTATATTCTTCCTCATTCTTCTATTTAGGTGATTTGCAATTTGATGTTGGTAGAGGAAGACATCTCATTACCGTTGTTGGAATGCAAATGGTTGACAATAAGTTCTTATATTTCAAAACTTTCGTTCTCCCTACTAGACAACCTCTTAAGGTCGATTCCTAAGTTGGAAAATTTGATGATATTTCCTGATATGACTGTATGTTTTATATTCATTTCTTTATGTCAAATGTATATTGATCCCCTACAGCCTCAACGACTAACCTGTCCTTCTTTGGTATCTATAGTATGAAGACAAAGACATTGATTTGTTGGAAGACAAAAAGTACCTCTCCTTTGAAGAAAACATATTCAAACTTTCCTGACAGAATTTGAAGAATGTCACGATAATGCCATTATGTGGTGATATGCTTACATCTGATGCAACAAAGCTTGATCAATTCTTGAAGTTCTTACTTGAGCATGCAATACATCTAAAGAAACTGGTTATAGTGCCAGAGCATAAGGAATGCAACACTTGTTCTACTAATACCTCAAATCTGAAGAAAAATATGTTAGCATTTCCAATAAGTGCAATTATTTCCTTACGACCAGTTCGTCACAATGTTTTCTATGAGATGTTTGAAACTCTATAAAGACACATAATACTGTAATTCAGATATTGCTTGGTTGTTTAGCCAAGTAATTTCTTTAGTCACTTTTTAATGCGGAAATATCATGTGATGAAGTTACAAGTTACATTCAGGAGGTGATGTACAAGTCGTAGATTTAATATTGCATCCAAATGAAGCGATTAAAAACATAAATATGTAGCTTCCATTGATTAAAGTAATTAAAATTTAATTTTTGCCAGCCATTAATTAGCACAAAATATTTAGTTTCTCATCCCTTAACCTAAGAATTGTGCTTATATAAAGGAGAGCCTGGTTGGCATCTCCCCTTACAAGGATGGCTTCGGGGTTTACCTTTTACCACACATCCATTTAAAGCATTCCAACTCAATATAGAAAAATATTTAGTTGGAGAGTGGAGAGTTACCCCCCCCTCGGAATGCCCCCCCCCATCCGAGGCAATGAATTAGTTAGGCTCCAATGCAGATACCAAACACCTTAAAAAAAAAGGGGGGGGGGGGGGGGGAAGCCATTTTAGCACCAAAAAGGTTTATGAAATTTAGTCATGCAGGACGTGTGTGTGTATTTATTCAACTTTATACATTTTTAATTGTCTAATCGTGCACACCCAATGTTAGAGGGCATAAATTTGAGTTGAGGGCAATTAAATGGCGTATTTATGTATTATGTCAAAATTTTATTGTAAAATGCAACAACTAGCTAAGAATGTATATAATACAACTAAATGTCAAAAATGGTCCCTAAACGATTGGAGTAGGTCTAAAATAGTTTCTTAACTATACACTTACCGGATTTAGTCCTTTAACTATCTCAAATTTTATCATATTTGGTCCACTAACTATAAACTTACCAGTTTTAGTCACTTAACTATAAACCATTTCTTCTTCTTAGGCTTAAAGGAGAATGGATAATCAATCTTTTTAATGGGTTCTTCTAATCGAATTTCGGTTATGGAGCATTGGAATGGACTAGGAGGGGATAGAAGAAAATTAAATGGGTTGGGATTTAATTTTGTTCAATAAAAAAATGTCATGTAATATATAATAATAGGTTTTTTTTTTTTAAAAAAAATGGTGTTAGATTCATGGGTAGAAATGGACCAAAAAGGAGTATTGCGGGGTATTTTTAGCCCAATAGGTGAGTGAGTGATATATTTAAATCTTTTCAAATAATCCAATGATACTTTTGACCGTTTTCCGTACTATATATTATAAGTGTGAATGTTGAAGAGCTTATGGTCAGCCGATCAATTGATCGGTTTTCCTTTATCCTCAATTTCCTTTAGTTATATTTCTTATTTTATCCATTTTAATTTATTTTATTTTTTAAAAAAGAAAAATATTTTAATATGTTTCTTTTTATATGTTATGTATTTACAAAAAAACTACTAAAAATAAACTTAAAAAATTGCAATTATGATAAAGGACAAACTTGCAAACCCCTTTCGAGAAACTAGTATACTATTACATGGGAGAATCTTAGTAGCATTGACTACTAAATTTTCATTTTATTGGTGAGAGTTCGATTCTCTCACCTTAGTTGTAATCTCCTCCTTCATTTTTGCTTTCCCGACGCCTATTTTTCTTTAAGAAAATATATATTAAAAAATATCATATATATCACATTAAAAAATAGTGTCATGTGATGTTGTGATATAATTAACATTGATAGTTGGATAGTAAAGAAAGAATTAAAAAAAAAACAGAAATTTTCTATAGCAATTCTAATTACAAATAAACTTATTCTTAGTATTGATGTCTGATAATTTTCTATAGCAATTGAAATGATGGTGGTGGATCAGTGGCAGCCAAGGTTAGTGACTTCGTTAGGATGAATCCGCTTGAGTTCTTAGGATCGCAGCTAAGTGAGGATCTCCAAAACTTCATAGATGAGGTAAAAAAGATCTTTGGAGTGATGCAAGTGATAGGTAATGGTAGGGTAGAGTTGGCATCCTATTAGCTAAAGGATGTAGCTCACATCTGGTATACTCAGTGGAAAGAGACCAAGGGTACAGATGCAACTCCTATCACTTGGGAATGCTTTAGTAGGACATTTTTGGATAGGTTCTTCCCAAGGGAGTGGAGAGAGGCAAGAGCTCAGGAGTTTATCAATTTGAGGTAGGGTTCCATGCCAGTCCAAGAGTATGGACTCAATTTCACCCAACTCTCCAGGTATGCTCCTCACATGGTTGCCGATTCCAGGGCTAAAATGAACAAGTTTCTTTATGGGTTATCCGAACTTTTGAAGATAAAGTGTAGGAATGCTATGTTGCTAGAAGACATGAACATCTCTAGGCGCATGACTCATGTTCAGCAGTTTGATGGCGAGAAGCTTAGGGAACAGGTCAAGGATAATAAGAAGTCTAGGACATGCAACTATGACTATTCTCAACAGAAATTGGGTGGTGAAAATCGCTCGCAGTTTTAGCAGAAGCCTTCAGCTCCAGTACCTTCATCAGCTAGTGTTTCATCCTCCAAGTTCCTGAATGATAAGAAAGGTAGGGTATCAGACTCTAAGACTCAAGGTAGTATTTTAGGAACCCGAACCTACCCAACATGTCCAAAGTATGGTAAGAACCATCTGGGTGAGCACCTTGTAGGAAAGGAAGGATGCTTTGGGTGTGGTCAGTCTGGTCACAAGTTGAGAGATTGTCCTTTTGCTTAACAGGGTCAAGGGGGCAATAATAGTATCGCTCAGTCCACAAATTCAACAGTACCAGCAGGTTGCCCGACTCTGTAGGGTAATTGATTTGGTATAGGTAGAGGACAATGCCAAAACAGGTTGTATGCTCTTTAGGCTCGCCAGGATCAGGAAGATTCTCTAGATGTAGTCACTGGTATATTATGAGTCTTTGACTTAGATGTTTATGCATTGTTAGATCCAGGGGATACTGTTTCCTTTGTAACTCCTTATATAGCAGTCAACTTTAACATTAGTCCAGAAATTCTCTCAGAACCCTTATCAGTGTCTACTCCAGTCGTGACCCAGTATAGCTAGATGGGTATACAAAAATTGCCCTGTCACAATCTCCTAGAAAGTCACCTCAACAGATCTTGTAGATTTAGAAATGGTAGACTTCGATATCATTCTATGCATGGATTGGTTACATTCCTATTATTCCTTAGTCGATTGTAGAACTAGGATTGTTCGTTTTTCAGTTTCCAGACGAACCAATCTTAGAATGGAAGGGTAGTAGCTTAGCACCTATGGGTCGATTCATTTCTTACCTTAAGGCCAGGAAGATGATCTCTAAGATTTATCTCTATCATCTAGTTCAGGTTAAGAATTCAAGCTCCGAAACCCTGAACCTCTTGAGTCAGTTCCTGTGGTTAATGAGTTCCTAGAAGTGTTTCCAGAAGATCTTCTCGGAGTTCCTCCTGAAAGAGAAATCAATTTTGGAATTGATCTCCTTCTAGATACCCAGCCTATTTCTATTCCTCCTTACAGAATGGCTCTAGCTGAGCTTAAGGAGTTGATAGAGTAGTTGAAAGAACTTATAGATAAGGGCTTCATCAGACCTAGTATTACCCTATGAGGTGCACCAGTGTTGTTCATGAGAAAAAAAGATGGTTCCCTCAGGATGTGCATTGACTATAGGTAGTTGAACAAGGTCACAATCAAGAATAAGTATCCTATCTCCAGGATTGATGACTTGTTTGACCAACTTCAGGGTGCTAGTCATTTTTTGAAGATAGACCTTAGATTTGGTTAGCTCAGAGTCAAAGATAGTGACATTCCGAAAACAGCCTTCAGAACTCTGTATGGTCATTATGAATTTGTAGTTATGTCATTTGGACTAACCAAAGCTCCTGTAGCTTTCATGGATTTGATGAACAGAGTATTCAAGCAGTACTTGGACTTGTTCGTTATCATCTTTATTGATGATATCTTCATTTACTCTAGGAATGAGGAAGAACATGCAAAACATTTGAGGTTTGTTCTAAAAACTCTCAAAGATCGCCAGTTATTCACTAAGTTTAGCAAATGTGAGTTTTGGTTGCAATTCGTTGCTTTCCTTAGTAACATTGTGTCTAGCGAAGGGAACTAAGTGGATTCTCAAAAAATAGAAGCAGTGAAGCAATGGCCCAGACCTACCTCTCCTACAGATATTAGAACTTTCTTGGGTTTGGTTGGTTATTACATAAGGTTTGTGGAAGGGTTTTCATCCATAGCCTCTCCATTGACTAAGTTGACACAGAAGAAGGTCAAGTTTTAGTGGTCAGATGCTTGTGAGAAATGCTTTGCAGAATTGAAAACTAGGTTGACTACAGCTCATGTTTTGACTCTACCAAAGGGTTTAGATAGAAGTGACCCCTTTTAATTTACCGTATGCACATAAATTACAAGATATATATATAAATTTCTATTTTTTTCCTCATGCAAGTAATTAATGATAATAAAAATTATCCACTTCCGAGTATCCAAACTAGTTGGGTTCATACTTTATACGATCATTACAAACAAGTAGGACATGTAACATATTACAAAACTTGGGCTTACACACCCCAAACCAAAAACATAGCCATACTTAGATTACAACCCATGAACATGATACGGTTAGCCTTCAAAATCTAATGCAAATATACATCTCATAGACCGTGTATAAGTACCAAGATTTATACAAAATATAGATGCCTATATGTAAATGTGATCTTCTTTAAGATTCTCAAAATTTCCATCGCCCATGGCCATCTTCATCACTCCTCTCAATCAGCCCCTACGATAGAAACAACTATCGCTAAGCATAAAGCTTAGTGGTGTAAAAATTATAGGGTCGAAATCCACATAATTCATCAGGCCACCTTTTTCCAAGTCAATGAGTAATATACTTGAAACATAATAAATAAATCAAGTAACAATAGATAACAAGTATCAAATTCGATATTCAAAGATACAAATGTCAAAAAGCTCATCGCACCATTTTCCAAGAATTTCAATAGCAAGGCTCGCCCAATATATACTTCATGTCGTCACACTCGGCACAAGCAAGTATCAAGAAAGGTCACTGACCTATATCAAGAAGGATCGAAGCCCTGTATCAAGAAAGACCGAAGCCCTATATCAAGAGAACCAAGAACCATATTAAAAATGACTTTCTAGTTCGTACTTAAAATGGATAACCTCCATTCCTAAGACGAACTACAAATCCAAATTCAAGATGGCAAATGATCCGAATCAAGAGTCCTGCCAATAGTGACAAAGCTGCAGCCACAAGAAGGACATAGTCCCAACAAGAGTGCCAAGTGATCAAACAATCCGTACAAGTGGGCGAGTTACACAAGCATCATACCAACACGGCAATGCAAAGTGACAAGAGGTAGCTGAGGTATCAAGATCAAATTTCATATAGAACAGCCATTACAAGAGTGCAAGTACAAGTTTATACACAAACCTCAATACTTTAGCGTAGCAATAGTCCAATAAACTTCGCAAGCTCAATCCGGAGACCAACCAACGTATCAAGTTCTTCAACTTGTTCACAAGTCTATAAAACCTTTAAAATGCAATTAAATAACTTCTTTATTTCCTAATATCTCAATAATATCAAAATAAAACAAGTTATTATCACAAGTAAGCTCAGCCCGCACAAATACAATTCTGTTCTCAAAACAGTGATTCTAGCCAGTTTAGTACCCCATGTTGCAACTTAAATTTGAACAGGAAAACAACAAAAATAGATTTTGTAACCTTCATGAAAGTTGTAGATACATCTATTAAGATTGCAACACAATAATAATCACTGAAAAATACATTTTTTTCAACAAGATATCATCGATACACTAACAGTGGTGCCTACCGAATTTCTGAATCCGAAATCTGGACAACACTTGTCCTATGTTGCTTCACATTTTTCACATCCATAACAGCTAATTTAGACTTTCACATAAACATAAGATTTGTTGATATATGAATTAGATTTCCAAATAATATTTATTCACCCAAAACAGAGTTCTAACGAACGAGATATTTTAAACGTAACACAACCTACTCAGCTACAACAACAGAGAAATCTGGACAGAACTTGTCTTGTGTTGCGTCCCAGTTTTCACATCCATAACAGCTAAATCAGACTTTTACATAAACATAATAGTTGTAGTTACATGAATCAGCTTTCCAAAACATATTTATTCACCCAAAATGGATTTCCAGATCACAAGATATACACAATTTACCAAACACTACCAGCTCAGAGACAGATTTCAGCCACTTACCAACAAGGCAGTTTGTCTCTTTGATTCCAGCCAAAAGACCAAGGTTTTTTTCTTGTGATTTTGATGAAGAAATGATAAGATAAGTTTCTAAGGGTTTTAAATCTTCCATTCCATGAAATTATTCAAAGATGAGCGAACTATATAGTCAACAAGTGATGTTTATCACTTGGACACTTGGCTGGCCAAGGTGCTGCCAACCATACTTTATATTTTTATCCTTTTGTGCTGCCCAAAAATGCATATTTACATATTTATATGTATATGCCTCAATACCATTTAATTACCTATAATTAGGATAGAATATTATGTATATACCCCAACACAAATCCATCCATTACGATACACTTTATGTTAAGCAAGTTAGAAATTTTTCACAACTTTAAAGTTCCCAAAATGTGAATAAACCATATTGAAGTATTTTAGCGAAGGTAAATCAATATACAAATTTTATTAGCATTTAGGGGTGTTACAACTCTCTCCCCTTTAAAGAAATTTCGTCTCAAAATTTACCTTACCTTAGTCCCGAAACAAGTGGGGATATTGGGTCCTCATGTCTTCTTCTCTCTCCCAAGTAGCTTTTTCTCCCGAGTGGTTCCTCCAAAGTACCTTTACTAAGGGGATTTTCTTGTTTCTATGTTGCTTCACTTCCTGGGCTTGAATTAACATAGGTTCTTCATCATACGTCAAGTCAGGATTAACCTCAATAGATTCAACTGGAAGAACATGAGATGGATCAGAACGGTATCTTCTAAGCATAGAAACATGGAAGACATTATGTATCTTGTCTAACTCTGGTGGCAAAGCCAATTTATATGCAACCGGTCCAACCCTTTCAAGTATCTCATACGGTCCAATAAATCGGGGACTAAGCTTTCCTTTTCTGCCAAATCTCATAATCTTTTTCCATGGAGACACCTTTAAAAATACTTTATCTCCCACTTAATATTCAATGTCACGTCTTTTAAGATCAGCATACGGCTTTTGTCTATCCGAAGAAATCTTTAGACGATCCTTGATAATTTTTACCTTGTCTTCTATTTGTTACACCAAGTCAGGACCAATAAGTTTCCTGTCACCAACTTCACTCCAACAAAGAGGGGTCCGACATTTTCTTCCATACAAAGCTTCATAGGGAGGCATTCCAATACTCGATTGGTAACTATTATTATAAACAAATTCTATCAAAGCCAAATATTTGTCCCAACTACCCTCAGACTCTATAATGCAAGCCCGAAGCATATCCTCCAAAACTTGTATCACCCTTTCTGACTGACCGTCTGTCTGAGGATGGAACGAAGTGCTAAATTTCAGCTTAGTACCCAGAGCTTCCTGTAAGCTTCCCCAAAATCTAGATGTAAATCATGGGTCTCGGTCAGATACAATAGACATCGGAATCCCATGTAATCTTACGATCTCATTAATGTACAATTTAGCTAATCGCTCAAGTGAGTAATCCATCCTGATTGCTAAGAAGTGCGCACACTTAGTCAGTCTATCCACAATCACCCATATTGCATCATGATTTCTTTGGGTGCGAGGAAGTCCAGAAACAAAGTCCATAGTTATTCTCTCCCATTTCCATTCCGGTATCGACAAGGGCTGTAGCAACCCAACTGGAACCTGATGCTCTGCCTTTACTTGTTGACAAACCAAACATTTAGAAACAAACTCCGCAATGTCTTTCTTCATACCGTTCCACCAATAATTTACTTTGATGGTTTGGTACATCTTTGTACCCCCAGGATGCATTGCATATGATGAGGTATGGGCTTCATTCAGTATCTCCTTCTTCAAAGTGTCATCATTAGGGACACAAAGTATATCTTGATAAAATAAGACACCATCCTCTGATAATATAAAATCAGGTTTTTCCCTATTTTGAATTTCTCGGGTCACTTTGACAAGTTTTGCATCCATCTTTAGTGCTTCTTTCACCTGTTCAAGTAATATTGGCTTTACTTGCAAATTTAGCAACCACTGTACCCTTTGAATCAAGTGTGAAACAAACATTCGTGGCTCTCAACTAAAAAAGCAAGGGCAAAGGCCTCAGAGAAATACTTGCTAAGGATTTTCTACTTAAGGCATCTGTGACTACATTAGCTTTACCTGGATGATAATCAATTGTGCAGTCATAATCCTTAATGAGTTCAAGCCATCTACGTTGTCGGAGGTTCAACTCCTTCTGAGTACTCAAGTACTTTAAGTTCTTGTGATCAGTGAATATATGGCATTTCTCTCCATACAAATAATGCCGCCATATTTTTAAACCAAATACTACTGCAGCAAGTTCAAGATCATGAGTAGGATAATTCAATTCATGCGGTTTTAATTTTCGAGAAGCATAAGAAATAACCTTCCCGTCTTGCATCAAAACACATTCGAGACCATTGTGAGAAGCATCACTATATACTACATACTCCTTCCCTTCAGTAGGTAAAGTAAGTATAAGTGCCTGAGTCAGCAAGGATTTGAGAGTTTCAAAGCTTTCTTGGCATTTGTCATTCCAAGTAAACTTCACTTCCTTCTGCAATAGCTTAGTCAATGGAGAGGCGATAATAGAAAAACCTTTCACAAATCTTCTGTAATATCCTGCTAAGCCCAAGAAACTTCTTACTTCGGTTTGATTTTTGGGAGGTCTCCACTCAACGACTGCTTGTATCTTACTAGGATCCACCTTGACGCCTTCGGCCGATACAACATGTCCCAAAAACTTCACTTCATCAAGCCAAAATTCACACTTGGAAAGTTTAGCATAAAGTTCTTTCTCCTTCAAAGTTTGCAAAATAATCCGGAGGTGTTTATCATGATCTTCTCTACTTTTGGAAAATACAAATATATTAAAATACCATCTATAAAAACAACCACAAACTGATCAAGATAAGGCTTGAATACTCGATTCATTAGATCCATGAATACCGCAGGAGCATTTGTCAACCCGAATGGCATCACCAAAAATTCATAATGACCATACCAAGTTCTAAAACCAGTTTTAGGAATATCCTTCTCTCTAACATGCAGTTGCTGATATCCATACCTTAAATCAATCTTCGAGAATACTTTAGCACCCTTCAGTTGGTCAAATAAATCATCGATCCTTGGTAGTGGATATTTATTCTTGATAATGATTCTATTCAATTGTCTATAGTCAATACAAAGCTTGAGAGTGCCATCTTTCTTATTTACGAATAACACCAGGGCTCCCCAAGGATAAACACTAGGTCGAATAAAACTCTTCTCAAGAAGTTCTTGCAATTGAGATTTCAATTTTCTTAATTCTGTCGGAGCCATTCTATAATGAGTAATAGAAATAGGGGCAGATCTAGGAATAAGCTCGATAGGAAATTCAACCTTTCTTTCCGGGGGTAATCTCGAAAGATTTTCTGGGAAGACTTCTCGTCACGCACAGCAGGGATGTCCTTGATACCAGGACTCTCTACCCGTGAATCAACTATATGAGCAAGGTATGCCTCACAACCTTGATGCATTAACTTTCTTGCCAAGGCCACCGAGATAATACTAGCTGTCAATGATCTTTCTCCTTGTACAATGATGTGTGAAAATGTAGGATCTTTAAAAGTCACCTACTTACACCTCCAATCTACAATTGCATGATATTTATAAAGCCAATCCATTCCGATAATAACATCAAAATCCTTAAAGGGCATTTCAATTAAATCAGTAGGGAAGACTAGATTTTGAATCATGAAGGATAATCTTGATAAACTCGATTACACACAACCTGATAACCCAAAGGACTTTCAACCAACACATCAAAATCAAGTCTCACAGATTTCACATTTTTAGGAAGAGAAAGTGATGAACAAAGATAGGAATGTGTAGAACCGGGATCAAACAATGTAAACACACATAAGCCAAATAAGTGAAATTTACCGACAACCACGTCTTGTCCATCTTGATCCTCCCTCTGCCTTATAGCATAAGTGCGTGCAGTAGCCCGTGGTCCACTAGCTTTATTTGCTCCACTTTCACCTGTTGCTTGTGTATTTTTAGGTCTTGAAACTCCATTAGTTCTAGCAGGATTAATAGAAGGCTTATGAACTGAGCCTTCAGTTCTCAAGGAACGAACATTATTAGGATTAGTACAATCCTTCACTTTATGATCAAAACTCCCACAATTGAAGCATGCACCAGAAGCTCTCCTACAAGTACCATAATAATTTTTTCCACATTGTGGATAAGTGGGGACATGAGACCTGCCTTGGCTATAATTTTGAGTGCTAGCAGTAGAAAATTTTGATCTGCTTTGCTTTTGCTGAGGTGGCCTGTTAACACTACCAGCTTTAGAATCATCAAACCTTCCCCTTTTGGATGGACCTCCAAAATCTTATCTCGGCTTTCGGAATTTGTTTTCATTTCAACTAGCTTCTTCTTTATCAAGTCGTTCCCAAGTAATAGCAGCAGACACCGACTTACAAAAGTTCTTATGTTGCAAGATTGCCACATTCTTCCTAATGGAATCATTTAAACCATCTTCAAAATTTTCAACACTTGTCTTTTTCTTCTTTAATAATACCTCCAGCATAACGAGAGAGCCGTAGAAACTTCTGTTGATACTCAGCAATAGACATGCCTTGTTGCCTTAAATTCAAAAACTATTTTCTCTTTGCATCACAATAAGCAGGTGGGACATACTTCATACGAAATTCCCTAAGAAAATCATTCCAAGTAAGAACAGGAGGTTTTACCTTGGCATTCGAAACACTTACCCACCAATCATAAGCATCCTTTTGTAGGAGTGAAATAGCATACTTAAATTTGGCAACATCGGAACACTCTAACTGCTCAAATACCCTTTCCATGCTCTCCAGCCATTGTTCAACATCCGTGGGATCAATGGTGCCTTCAAATTTGACTCCACCCATTTTCCTCATTTTCTCAAAGTTAAGCACATTAGGATCATGGATCGCTTCTGCCATGTGGTGGAAGAATTCAGCTATTTGTTGAAAAGGAGGATTTATAGCTTGAGTACCCGACTCGTGTGAGGATGTGCACCAGCTCGAGCACCCTGCTGGTTTCCCACTTCAGACCCACTAGTGTGGGGAATATAATGATCTGATAAAGGTTATCCAACCTCTTCAAGTGTATTAGGCTGGGAAACAGAGGCACCCGAACCCTCACGAGCAGCTTTCATAGGTCGGACAGTAGAAGAGGCCATAATTTAATTCTTTAAAAAGGGAAGATCACATTGCATTATAGACATGTATATGATGCACGTACACTTTACATGCAATAAAAATATTATGAACCATGAAAGTGAACAAATAATCCACATAACTTTTGTCTCCGAAACGAACAAGTATACAAGTACTTTACAGCTAAAGTCCTAGAGCCACACACCTAGGCTTTGATACCAAAATTGTAGTGACCCCTTTCCATTTACCGTATGCACATAAATTACAAGATATATATATATATTTCTATTTTTTTCCTCATGCAAGTAATTAATGATAATAAAAATTATCCACTTCCGAGTATCCAAACTAGTTGGGTTCATGCTTTATACGATCATTACAAACAAGTAGGACATGTAACATATTACAAAACTTGGGCTTACACACCCCAAATAAACCAAACACATAGCCATACTTAGATTACAACCCATGAACATGATACGGTTAGCCTTCAAAATCTAATGCAAATATACATCGCATAGACCGTGTATAAGTACCAAGATTTATACAAAATATAGATGCTTATATGCAAATGTGATCTTCTTTAAGATTCTCAAAATTTCCATCATCACTCCTCTCGATCAGCCCCTATAATAGAAACAACTATCCCTAAGCATAAAGCTTAGTGGTGTAAAAACTATAAGGTCAAAATCCTCAAAATTCATCAAGCCACCTTTTTCCAAGTCAATGAGCAATATACTTGAAACATAATAAATAAATCAAGTAACAATAGATAACAAGTATCAAATTCGATATTCAAAGATACAAATGTCAAGAAGCTCATCGCACCATTTTCCAAGAATTTCAATAGCAAGGCTCGCCCAATATATACTTCATGTCGTCACACTCGGCATAGGCAAGTATCAAGAAGGGTCACTGCCCTGTATCAAGAAAGACTAAAGCTCTGTATCAAGAAGGACCGAAGCCCTGTATCAAGAGAACCAAGAACCATATTAAAAATGGCTTTCTAGTTCGTACTTAAAATGGATAACCTCCATTCCTAAGACGAACTACAAATCCAGAGTCAAGACGGCAAATGATCTGAATCAAGAGGCCTTCCAATAGTGACAAAGCCGCAGCCACAAAAAGGACATAGTCCCAACAGGAGTGCCAAGTGATCAAGCATCATACCAACACGACAATGCAAAGTGACAAGAGGTAGCTGAGGTATCAAGATCAAATTTCATATATACCAGACATTACAATAGTGCAAGTACAAGTTTATACACAAACCTCAATACTTTAGCATAGCAATAGTCCAATAAACTTCGCAAGCTCAAACCGGAGACTAACCAACGTATCAAGTTCCTTAACTTGTTCACAAGTCTATAAAACCTTAAAAATTCAATTAAATAACTTCTTTATTTCCTAATATCTCAATAATATCAAAATAAAACAAGTTATCATCACAAGTAAGCTTAGCCCGCACAAATACAATTCTGTTCTCAAAACAGTGATTCTGGCCAGTTTAGTACCCCATGTTGCAACTTAAATTTGAACAGGAAAACAACAAAAATAGATTTTGTAACCTTCATGAAAGTTGTAGATGCATCTATTAAGATTGCAACGCAACAAAAATCACTGAAAAATACATTTTTTTTAACAAGATATCATCGATACACTAACAGTGGTTCCTACCGGATTTCTGAATCCGAAATCTGGACAACACTTGTCCTATGTTGCTTCACATTTTTCACATCCATAACAGCTAATTTACACTTTCACATAAACATAAGAGTTGTTGATATATGAATTACCTTTCCAAATAATATTTATGCACCCAAAACAGAGTTCTAACGAACGAGATATTCTAAACGTAACACAACCTACTCAGCTACAACAACAGAGAAATCTGCACAGAATTTGTCCTGTGTTGCATCCCAGTTTTCACATCCATAACAGCTAAATCAGACTTTTACATAAACATAATAGTTGTAGTTACATGAATCAGCTTTCCAAAACATATTTATTCACCCAAAATGGATTTCCAGATCACAAGATATACACAATTTACCAAACACTACCAGCTCAGAGACAGATTTCAGCCACTTACCAACAAGGCAGTTTGTCTCTTTGATTCCAGCCAAAAGACCAAGGTTTTTTTCTTGTGATTTTGATGAAGAAATGATAAGCTAAGTTTCTAAGGGTTTTAAATCTTCCATTCCACGAAATTATTCAAAGATGAGCGAACTATATAGTCAACAAGTGATGTTTATCACTTGGACACTTGGCTGGCCAAGGTGCTGCCAACCATACTTTATATTTTTATCCTTTTGTGCTGCCCAAAAATGCATATTTACATATTTATATGTATATGCCTCAACACCATTTAATTACCTAAATTAGGATAGAATATTATGTATATACCTCAACACAAATCCATCCATTACGATATACTTTATGTTAAGCAAGTTAGAATTTTTTCACAACTTTAAAGTTCCCAAAATGTGAATAAACCATATTGAAGTAGTTTAGCGAAGGTAAATCAATATAGAAATTCTTATTAGCATTTAGGGGTGTTACATAGATGGTTATGTTAACTATTGTGATGCATCCATAGTAGGCCTAGGTTGTGTGTTGATACTGCGAGGTAAGGTTATAGCTTATTCTTCTAGACAACATAAGGTACGTGAGAAGAACTATCCGACTCATGACCTCGAGCTTCCAATAGTGGTGTTTGCATTTAACATTGGGAGATATTAGTTGTATGGTATCCATGTAGATGTGTTCACAGACCATAAGAGCCTTCAGTATATGTTCACCCAAAAAGAGTTGAATCTTCGCCAGATGAGATGGCTAGAGGTCCTCAAGAAATATGATATGAGTGTGCATTACCATCCTGGTAAGGCCAACATAGTAGCAGATGCTCTTAGCAGAGTTTCTATGGGGGTTGTAGCACGTGTGGAGGAAGAAAGAAAGGAGATAGGAAAGGAAGTTTACAGGCTTGCTCGCTTAAGAGTTCGTCTTATGAGCATATTAGATGGTGGTGTAACAGTTCAGAATAGGTCAAAATCTTCATTAGTAGTGGAGGTTAAGGAAAAGCTAGACAATGATCTGATACTACTTCAACTAAAGGGTCTAGCTCATCAACAGAGAGTCAAAGTTTTATCCCAAGGGGGAGATGGCGTACTTCCCTATTAGGGTCGATTATGTGTTCCTAAGGTGGGTGAGTTGAGACAGTAGATTCTTGCAAAAGCCCATAATTCTAGATATTATATTCATTCAGGTGCCACTAAGATGTACCGTGATCTAGGGGAAGTCTTTTGGTGGAATGGTATGAAAAGGGACATAGAGGATTTTGTGGCTAAGTGCCTCAATTGTCAGCAAGTCAAAGTAGAACATCAGAAACCAGGAGGTATGAGTCAAGAGATCAACATTCCTACTTGGAAGTTGGAAGTGATCAACATGGACTTCATCATAGGTTTACCCCGTACTTGCAGACAACATGACTCCATTTGGGTAATTGTTGACAAAGTTACTAAGTCTACACGCTTTTTGGCTATCAAGACTACAAATTTGACGGAGGACTACACCAAGCTTTACATTAATGAGATAGTAAGATTACATGGGGTTCCTTTGTCTATCATCTTAGATAGAGGTCCTCAGTTTACCTCTCATTTTTGGAAGTCATTCCAGAGGGGTCTTGGTACTCAAGTTGTCTTAGCACAGCTTTTCATCCGCAGACGGATGGTCAGGCAGAGCGTATTATTCAAACCTTAGAGTACATGTTGAGATCTTTTGTGATTGACTTCAAGGGTAGTTGGGATGATCACCTCCCTCTTATAGAGTTCGCCTACAATAATAGTTATCATTCAAGCATTCAGATGGCCCCTTATGAGGCATTGTATGGGCGTAGATGTAGATCTCCAGTTGGTTGGTTTAAAGTAGGTGAAGCAGCCTTGATAGGGCCAGATTCAGTACATGATGCTATGGAGAAAGTGCAACTCATTAGAGATAGACTTAAGACAGTCTAGAGTCGCCAAAAGTCCTATGCTGATATAAGGAGAAGGGAATTAGAGTTCTAAGTTGATGATTGAGTTTTCCTGAAGCGTCGCCTATGAAGGGGCTGATGAGATTTGGTAAGAAAGGGAAGCTTAGTCCTAGATATGTAGGCCCTTACAAGATCTTGAAAAGGGTTGGTAAAGTGTCTTATGAGTTAGAGTTGCCAACAGAACTAGTAGCAGTGCATTCAATTTTTCACATTTCGTTGTTGAAGAAGTGTGTGGGTGATTCAGCATCTATTGTACCCTTAGAAATTGTGGCTGTGAAAGATAGTCTCACTTATGAAGAGGTACCAGTTGAAATCCTTGATCGTCAGGTTTGAAGGTTGAGAAACAAGAAAGTCGCTTCAGTCAAGGTTTGTGGTGGAGTCAGTCCGTAGAGGGAGCTACTTTGGAAGTAGAAGCAACCATAAAGGCCAAGTATCTTCACCTCTTTCCTTTTGATTCCATTCCAGCTTGAGGTAATAATTCCTCTTCAGTGTTTTAGTCATTCATGCACAGTTTCAGTCTTAGCATCATGTTCCTTCAGTTTGTACTTGCATCTTCAATGTATTCGCAGGTTCTTAGAATTCAGTCAGAAATCAGTTTCCATTGTTTAGTGGTAAGGGTTGCAGCTCTCTCCCTCAATTTCAGCTAATTTAGTCTTCATTCGAGGATGAATAGTCCCAAGGGGGAGATAATGTAACACCCTGTATGCTAGAACAAACCAAAATGTAGATTTCAAAGTTAAAGGTGCAACCCACGGTTGCCACCCACGGACAATAGGAGGACCCACGGTCCATTTTATAGGTCCGTGGTGCAACACCTGCAACCCTTCCCCAGAAGCCTCAAAAAAACTAGTTAAGGGTTAGGCCACTCCAAGACCTACAAATCGTAGGTCAAACCATGGTCCGTAGTCTAGGGCCATAGGTCGGACCCCAACTTCAACCTCCTAGTCGCCTATCGTCGATTGACCAGTATGGACCATCGGTCGATCCATGGTCCGTGGGTCTGGTCCGTCAGTTGAGCCTGACAGCAGTTAAGTCAGGGGTCTTTTGGTCTTTTCCTTATTTGTTGGACCCCTAAAATACGTCATTTAACCCCTAAACTACGTAGTTTTTTTTTTTTCAGTTTTAGCCTAGTAACTAAATTAGAATCTACCCTAAGCAAATCATTCACCAAAAACATAGAAAAAATTAAAACGCAGAATGAGAAAGAGTCCACCAAGCCCTAGTCCAGGAACGCAGCAGTTCTTCATCAGTTTCATCCCTGAAATTGAAAGATTTCTTCGTGGAATTCGTCACCAGGTATGTGGAATTTTACTACTAGGTTCCTTTCGCTCATTAGGTCCCTAACTTTCTATCAGAATCTTGATTCTCTTAATATTATCTAGACCTAGGGTTTCTTGAATGTTAGAAATTGTTGGGTTTTAGCTGTTAGAATTATCCAAGTTAGATTATCATGAATTTAGTATCTTTTGGTGTGGATTATTTCATAAACTCAGAACCTTAGCTATGTAGTTCTTTTAGTTCATGAATTACACATGCTAGGTTAGATATTTCACTTATACATGCCTTCGTTTTTGAATATTCATTATCAGTATATTAATGTTCCATTCTCAGTTTGCATGCCAGTATTTTGAGTTATCAAGTATTACAACATTTCAGTTATAAATTGTTAAATCACATAATCAATTAGGAGAAGCTTAATACTGGGTAGACTAGGGTCAGTCACCCATAAGTTCCAGAACTACGTGCCCTGTAGGTTGTAAGTACCCTCTGTGGGCATCATTTTAGTGATCATGCCAGCATGCCTCTATACTTCTGGCAGGGTATATTGGGTCCTCTCGATGGGGCGTATACATCGGACTCCACATTTAGCTCATGTGGTTTTATGTTGGTTATTAGTAGCTCCCACAGTTCAGCCAGATTCTATTAGATTGACCACGTTATCAGTACAGTTCAATATTCAATCTCAGCATGTTATAAACTTGGTCATTGCATTCAGTTTAGTCATGTACATACTTTCGATATCCTTATCATGTTCAGATTAATCATTGCTTTAGTGCTTGTTCAGTTATGTTATTGTTCAGCTTTATTCTATCATGCATGCTCAGTACCTTTCAAGTACTGATGCATACTTTACGCTACATCTTCTCGTGATGTAGATTCAGGTCCTTAGCAGTCAGATCACACATAGATCAATTCTCGATCTTCAGTTCAGCAACATCAGTGGTGAGTCCTCATTCGTCGAGGACAATTGACATGTTAGCTTTCCATTTTAGCTTTAGTTTCAGCTTTACTAGATCTATTTGGGTATTTCCCAGTAATTCTAGTCAGTAGAGGCTTTATTTCAGATATAGTTAGTTTCAGCTTTAGTGTTAGAGTTTGACTTTTCAGTTGTATTTCAAACTCGCAATTTTCATTTATCGAGACTTAGTATATAGGTATTCCCCATCATTTTAGATTATTCATATGATTTAGCTTCCACTCAATATTTATTACTTCAGTTTTCTTTAATATGCTTATGATATGCCAGCAGGGTTAGCTTGGGGTCACTTATGATCCTAGGTCTCGTGTCTGCATCCTGGGGTAGTTTCAGGGTGTGACACTACAAACATTTTTTTCTCCTCTAAATTGAATACACATTAATAATAATAAAGATATATTCTGAGATCCTCACATAATGACCATCTATCCTAACATTTATTATGAAATAAATCTCATAACTTAATAAAGGATAGAAAAAATAATAATCAAGGGAAATAAAGATAGAACCTGATTTTACTCCCATTGAATCATATTCTATCTATCAACCATGATTCCATACAAGTCACATTGCTTGTTAAATTTTTCTTTCTTTCCCAATTTCCATCATATTCCATTTTTTCTTAGAAGACATTGAATTTCAACAAGAGACTAAACTCATGTTCATATATTGTTAGGAGTCATCATGTGTTCATTTACTTCTTCTCATTATTATATAAAACTAAGAATATAGGAAAAATAATTTACACATCTTAGCCTTTATGCACAACATAACTTTTCTAATTGAAAAGTAAACTAAAGGGGTGCAATGCTTGAATGCACTTGGGCAGAAAATAAAAATAATCTTACCCATCCAAGGAAAACTTACTACTATAAAATATACTCGAACATATTAAAGTAATACTAATTCACCCCAAATCTCTTTTATCATATGACAAAACAATTCTCTTTTTCTTCTTTTTTTCACCAATAAAAAGAACACAGAAGTAATTTCCTTACCAAAAAATACCAACAATAAATTTCTTAAGCTTGTTATCTCCTGTATTCATATTATCAAACCAGGAATGATAAAATATGAAAAGAAAAAATAAAGAACTATCTGAGTCCATAGAACCCATTGTGTCTCCTTAAGAAATTTAATCCCCTCAAGTACCCGAGGCTGCAGATTAATTCCTCCCAAGATAAAACGGATTAACTATTAAAGAAGTAGTGGTACCTCAAACTTCGATAATTTCAACGAACACAAAATGACAATAATGAATCACACGCACAACACGATAGATCAATTTTGTTTTGAAAGAAATGTATGAAAAAGAAGGGAAGAATTTGATTCAAAAAAATGAGAGAAAACCTCTCTATTTATAGCCAACAAAGGGTAAAGGTTACAACGCTTTGGAAAAGGCACAACCTTTCAAACGGTCACAACCCTTTAGGAAAGACACAACCTTTCATAAAGGTCACCACCCTTTGGCAAAGTTACAACCCTTCGGGAGAGTCACAACCCTTCATTTCTGTTCACACCTTTAAAAGCCAACACTCTTTCATTTTCCCTCTCCAGACCCTATTTTTTAAAGAAATTTTATTATATATATATATATATTATATACCATTAGATTAAAAAACAATGTCATCAGATATAACTTTGTTAATTAGAAATTAAAGAAATAATAAACCAAAAAAAAAAAAAAGAAATAGGATTAATTGTCTTTAGCTAATTACAAGTAAACTTATCATAAAGATGCTTGTTTTGCTAAAAGGTCTAGAGTGTTACTTTTCTAATGTGATCAACATTATTCTTTCTACAGATGGACTAAAAATATGAAAAATTCATTTTTACCAATAATTATTCTTAGTATTAATTTATGATAATTTTCCCCCTTTTCAGTTATTAGCGCTTTGTTGTTTCTCAACAAAAGAATAAGTAGCATGACAACCATGAGTGAGAAAGGCCAATTCCCTAGCAGTTGTAGTGATGATGGAAACACTGAAAGTTTGCTTAATGAAAACTCACCTCGGAAAAATGAGAAGATTGAGACAGAATGTGAAGAAACTGGCCTCATTGATAGAATCAGTCAGTTACCTAACACTCTTATTGTTTAGATTCTTTCTCGATTGTCCATATCAGATGCCTTCAGAACAACGATTGTCTCTAAACATTGGCAATACTTATAGGCTTCTATTGACAACCTTGTTTATGACAATAAGAAGTATTGTTATTCAGATGGCTCGATGGTACACAAATTCATTTTCTTAATGAATAATGTACTACCTCTCCTTAGCTGCTCTAGCTTTAAGAAGTTCAATCTAAACTTTGTGTTCAAATCTCATGATGGTGTGTCTTATTTTCCCAAAATTGACAAGTGGCTTGAATTTGTTGTGAATACGAAAGTGGAGGATCTATGCCTGAAAATAGGTTATACTTATGATGCGATTGAGAATGACCAACCCTATAGACTGCCAGAAGTTTTCTGTAATAGTTCATCAATTGTAAAGCTCAAATGTGTGAGTTACATAACATTAGATGATTGTGTACTAAATTTGAAATCTCTGAAGAGTTTGACACTAAAAAGTTTGTTTATCCGGGATGAACACATAAAATAAATAATGTCCAATTGTCCTCAATTCGAATCCTTGAATCTACATAGATTTTGTGGTTTTAATCATGTGCACATGACTTCTCCAAAATGTAAGAGACTGCAATTGATTGCTCACTATCATCCTGTCGGAGATTGGTATTCATTCGAAGGTGATTGTTACTTTGAAGTTGTTGCTCCATATGTCGAACATTTAACAATTTCTGGGAATTTTGATAATATGGAAATTGAGCTTAAGGATTTGTCATCTTTGGACCATGCCAAAATTGATCTCTCTAGTGATGAATTTGATTCATTGGATGAGAACATACTGAAAGATCTTTTGGTAAGCGTTAATTGTGCTTATGAGCTAATACTTTCATTCTGGTTTATCACGGTCAGTTGTTACCAGTCTCAAATGTCTCTTGTCTTTAATTTTTATGTTGATTGTGAATTAAGCTCCTTATTTTTGTCTCTTATATTAATATTGAATCCTCTATTTTTCATGAAAAGTTATAGCCGTTAATGGTTAGCTAAAGTGCTTCCTGAAAGCAGTTAAGTAGTTAGGAGCTGAGGTTGTTAAGTTAGTTACTCTTATAACAAGAAGTTAGTTCTAGTCAGCCTACTATAAATACTATCTTGATGTAAAACTACACTTTTAAAAATTGAATGAAGGGATCTTCTTCCTCTAAACTCTGTTTTTTCTTGTAGGTTTTTGAATATTACATACACACCTTTAGATTGTAGGATGGGGGTAATGATTGCGAACCTGATTAATTATCTCTTGATATTCTAATATAGTTTTGATCTAGTACATGAGGTTAAATATTGGTTCCTTCTTTTCTTTAAGATGGAAGCTACAAGTTCTTACAAAAATAGAAAATCAATAGAGCTCTGAAGTTTATACTGAGTTAGAGAGTAAACGTAAGTGAGACGAACAAGAAATATAAAAAATGGTACAACCATTGCTAATTCTTTTAATTAGCACTAGCCAGTAACATTAGTAATTTTTCTAAAGCTATGAAGAATCTAAAATTATTTTGTATCTACGTAACGAAGTATGTTTGATTTCTAACATTCTTTCTTGGGTTAGCTAAGGGTGGAAATTTAAGCAATAAGTTAACGATGTTAATTTTTAAGCCATGTAACTCAATGTACTTTTCTTGTATTTTTCCTTATTCTTCTGTTTAGGTGATTCGATATTGGGTGTGGTCTCCTTACCGTTGCTAGAATGCAGATGGTTGACAATAAGTTCTTGTATTTCAAAACATTCCTTCGCCATGCTAGACAACCTCTTAAGGACAACTACTAATTTGGAAAATTTGATGATATTTCATGATATGCCAATATGCTGCTTAATGGTTGTTACATTTTATTCTTATGTGTGTAATTCAATTTCATTACTATATTTGTTAAGCTTACCACATAACCTTATTTGTGCTTCTTGGGTATCTATAGGACTACCCATTTCTTCATCATGAAGAAATCATTGATTTCTTGGAATATGACTACCTCTCGTTTGAAGAAAACATATTCAAAGTTTCCTTACAGAATTTGAAGAATGTCAAGGTTATGCCATTTTGTATTTGTATCTCTAAACCTGAGACAACGAAGCTCAATCAATTCTTGAAGTTCTTACTTGAGCAAGCAATAAATCTGGAGAAAATGGTTATAGTGCCAAAGCACAAGGGATGCAACAGTTGTTCTACTAATATCTCACAACTGATGAAGAGTTTGTTACATTTTCCAAGAACTTCTATTAATGCAATTATTTTCTTAGGACTAGTTACCAAAAATGTTTTTGATATATAGTTATGTTTGAAACTCTCTTGTGATTATAAAGACACAAGATTAGGATGTGACTATGATTCAGATATTGCTTGTAATTTGTTTATTAAGATTGTATCCAAATTAAGTGGTAAAAAACGTAAATATGCAGTTTGCATTACTTTAAATTAAATTAAAACTTAATCTTTTGAAAGGTGATTGAATCAGAATAAGAAATGTTTTTAAAATTATGTTGTGTGCAGGCCATTAATTAGCACAAAAAAATAGTTGCTCCCTTGGGTGCAATCAGGTCAGCTAAGTGAATATGCAAGTTCATCCCATAATTTGGAAAAATGGGATGGAATATTTGAAGACCCTTGGGTAATGGAAGCAATTCTTTCTAATCTGATGGACTTTAGTCCCATTTGCCTAACCATATCTTCTCTCAATATCTAACTGCAACTTATCTGCAAAATCAGTGTACATGACACTCTCCCTGATCTCAACTTCAAGAATATTCAACAACCAAGCAAGGACCATATAATGGCTTGAAAAGAGGAGTATTGGGAGTTGGTCTACATATGGTTCCATTCATAAGTCCTACATATGGTTATGCCATTTTGTAGAGGTAGTACGTGTAAATCTGATGCAACAAAGCTCGATCAATTCTTGAAGTTCTTATGTGAGCATGCAATAAATCTGGAGAAACTGGTAAGTGTCAAAGCATAAAAGATGCATCAGTTATTGTACTAATATCTAACAACTGATCAAATGTTTGTTACTTTTTCCAACAACTTCTAATAGTGCAATTATTTCCTCAGGACCAATTACCCAAAATATTTCTGATAGTTAAGTTTGAAACTCTCTTGCGATTATAAAGACACAAGATTGGGATCTGACTATAATTTGGATATTGCTTGTAATTTGTTTGTCTGACTAAGTAATTTCACTAGTTTTCTATCACCAGTGTTTAAATATTTCTAGATGATGTACAAGTCATAAGCTTAAAAATATCATATATTATCACATTAAAAAATAGTGTCATGTGATATTACGATAGAATTAACTTTGTTAGTTAGACATTAAAGAAAGAATTAAAAAAAAAAAAAAAAACAGAAATTTTCTATAGCAATTCTAATTACAAATAAACTTATTCTTAGTATTGATGTCTGATAATTTTCCCCCCTTCTTTGCCTTGTGTTGTTTCTCAACAAAAGAAAAGTAGCATGACAATTGTGAGTTGTTGGGTTTAAAAATGTGTGAATGGAAACTGAAGAGTTGTGATTTTTCTAGAAAGTTGTGACTTTTTTGAAGAGTTGCAGCTTTTTTGAAGAGTTGCGACTTTTCTGAAAGATAGTGACTTATTTCGATGGTTGTGATTTTTTAAGGGGTTGTGACTTTTCCAAGGGATTGTGACCTTTCCTATACGGCACAATATGAACATGTTTACACTACCCATTGTTGTCTATAAATACAAGGTTTCCTCTTATTTTTCAACAACAAATTTTTTGTAATTCTTCCTATTCTACAAAAACAAATTCTAATTTACTTTAGTGTCGTTAAGTTGTGTAACATCTCGCTATTTGAAAGAACTAGAAATAGTTAGAATTGGAAATAGTTAGAAAAATCTGGAAATTTTTTAAATTTAAGTTTTTGGTCTACTTCAAACCACCATAACTCCTAGCTCAAGATGATTTAGGTGTGCTTCAAGATACCGTTGGAAATATCTTGGAATTATCTTTCCAACGCCACCAATTTTATGCGAGTCCGAGTTCGTATGAGTGAGATATGCCCATTTGAAGTTGGGTTGTTCAAATAAGGAAAGTCTAATCCGGATTTTAGAAGGGCCTTATGGTCTTTTCCATACCCTATTAATTTAAGGGAAAAGGGTCAAAAATTCCCTTAAACTATGTGAAAGGAACAAAAATGCCCTCCGTTTATAGTTTGGCTCAAGAATGCCCTTGCCATCAATACTTTGGTTCAAAAATATCTTTGCAATCAATACTTTGGTCCAGAAATGCTCCTATAGTTACTAAATGGATCAAAAATGCCCTTTTCCAAATAAATTTTAAAAAAATGTTTTTAAACATATCTTCTTCCTTATCAACATATTATTAAACAACATTGTTCTTGTTTTCTTTCTTTTAAAATCACTTTAACAAATAAAAATGTAGGAATTTTTTCTTCTTCTTAATCTCATTTTATAAATTCTAATAGAATAACTTCATTTACCCTTTCGATAGATAATATATGCCATATATATAAGATCATAATATATCCGTCATAAAAAATAATTATAATAAAATAAGAAATATTTTCATTTTTTTTTCTGAATTGAAGTAAGATAAATATTTGCTAATTTAAAAAATATTATTAGAAAAAGAATGAATTAAATAAGAAAATAAATAATATATTTTATTTTGAAAATGAACAATTTGACTCAATAAATAACAATAAGGGCATTTTGGACCAAAGTATTGACGGCAAGGGCATTTTTGGACCAAACTATAAACGGAGGGTATTTTTGTTCCTTTCGCATAGTTTAAAGGCATTTTTGACCCTTTTCCCCTAGTTTAATTCGTTTTCTGGTAATTAGTTGGGGTCTAAACTGAACTTGGTTAGTTTTCGCTTTTGGAAAAGAGTTAGGATTTTTCAAAGAAGAGAAAAGAAGAGGAGAAAAGAGGAGAAGAAGTAAGGATTCGTCGATTTCTTTGAGAATTGCATGTGGATTTCGCCAAGGGTTGAACCCTACGAGGTATGTGAGATCACATAGAGTTGGGTTAGCTCACTCACATGCCAATCATGATTCAATTTACCGAAGTTGTAATGTTGTGAAAGAAAATCTTATGGGTTCTTGATGAAAATTCGTTTGAAATCTTGTGAACTCTTGTTGTTGAAGTTTCTTGAGTTTGATTCATGATTTTATGTGTGTTTTTGAGTAGAATCTTACGTATATTGATGGTATAGTAAATTATAAGTCTTTGGGAAAGCGCCAAGTTGAAATAGGGGTTTAGATTTGAAAAACGAAGAAGAAAAGTCGGAGTGCACCTGGGTAGGGGCCTGGGGCGCCGCCCCAGCTAGAGCGCCCCAAAAGGGGCTCTAAAATGTGGGCTCTGGGGTGCCATGTTAGCCAAAGTGCCCCAACCCAGTCCCTGAAATTCAAGGGCTGGCGCACCGCACCTCTCAGAGTGCCAGGGACGCTAGTTCTTCCACCTTTTCCCCTTCTTTCCATACTAGTTCCTTAGCAACATACCTATGTTTTCTAGTCGATTTATATTCTCTAAGGTACATCTAAACATCATGAAATCATCCATTAACATGAGATACTAAATCTTGAATCCGTTATTCAATTCAAGGAAAGTTAAGAGTCAAGTCAAGAGGTTAAGAATTAAGTAAAGAGAAGTTCCCAGAGTTTTCCAAAAGTCTTTCAAAAATGTTTTAAATTTGTTTTAAGACTTAAGCTTTGAGTTGAGTAAAGAGTAAGAGTAAAGTTCATTTCTTCAAAGATTATACGGGAACTAAGTATTCCCAAGAGTGAAAATGTTTTCACATTTGAGCAAGAAAGGAAGCACCGATTTCCAAGAGAGCTTATAAGCTAAGTTTTGAGTAATTATCTCAAACCAAAGAAATAATTTTGTTTTTAAAACATATGATCTGAGTATATTTTGGGAGTAGTATTGAGAACCGATATAAGGACACGAGTTCATAATAACTCAAGTCTCCATAAGCCATGTAGTCATCATGGGTAGAAAAGGATTATACTTTTTAGATGATTCCTTAATGCTTTTTAGCATATACTAGTGGATCCACTTAGCTAAGGCATTCTATATGACGGCAAAGTATAGGATAGTTCAGGCAGCGTAGGAAAGACATTGTACATTACTTAGGCTCATAGTGGTGGTTGTCGGTTAGAGAAAATCCCATAGTATTATATTACTTTATATGTAAACTGAGTTGTTACTGCATTTCTTTAATAAATTGAGTTTCTACCTCCTTTTTTAAATGCTTTGTATAACTTCACTACTATTGTTGTTTTACTTTGCATTTGAGTTGAGTTGTTCTTGCGTTAAGTAAAGCAAAGGTAAGTGTTCCTTCTAGATTCCTTTCAAGCATATGTCTTGTTTAGTATTCCCCATGCGTACTCGTACATTCAATGTACTGATGCCTCGTTGATCCAGTTGAGCACTCAGAGTTAGTTGGTGAGCCTTTTTGCTATCCAGAGGACCCCTTTTTATCATTTGATTTAGTACTTTAGTTTTTAGGATGATCGGGGGTCTTGTCCCGACATTCCTCTTTGTTTTAGAGGCTTCATAGACGAGTAGTTATAGTTCTCTAGTCTTTCCATTTTAAATTGTATACGTTAAGACTTGAGTTGCCATTTTGGCTAAGTTATTATCTCTTAAGTTATTGCATGAGTTATATTTTGAGACTATTTCTTATGTGTAAGTCTTTTACTGAGTAACAAGTCAGGCCAAGGGTTCGCTTGGGGCCAACAATGGTTCTCGAGTACAGTCCCGCCCAAAGTGTAGGCTCGAGGCATGATAAACTTAGTATTAGAGCACAGAGTTCAAGAGTCCTAGGGAGTCTATAAAATCGTGTCTGTAGAATCCTAGTTATCGGTGTGAAGTACGCTACATCTATAATTAAGAGGTTGGAATACTTAGGAAATTATCTCACTTTTTTCACACTCATTTCGTGCATTAAAATTTGATCTCTAAAAAGTTTCTTCTAATACGTGCTTGCGCATGTCTTTCAGTTTATCATGCCTCCATGAAGAGATGTCTGAGGTCATCCTACTAGGAGGAATATTGAGGAGCAAGTGGTACCTACAACACCTGAGTGCAACCCCAAGGAGAAGTCATGAATGTTGAGCTCAGGGAACCTATTTGAATGTTAATCCAAGTTGTGACTAACCAGGTTGGGCAACAAAGAGGAGCTAGATAGGAAATGGCTGATACTTCTAGGATCCGAGAGTTCTTAAGGATGAATCCTCTAAGTTTCACTGGTTTAAGTACTATTGAGGATCCGAAGAGTTTTGTTCAGGAATTGAAAAAGGTATTTAAGGTTATGCATGTTGTCGATGCTGAGCAAGTTGAACTAGCTGCATATCAATTGAAGAATGTTTCTAGGACTTGGTTTGATTAATGGAAAAAGGGTAGAGCTGAGGGAGCACCACCTACGAGTTGGGCTTGTCTCAAGGGGACCTTTTTGGGGCACTTCTTTCCCTGAGAACTGAGAGAGGCCAAGGTACGAGAGTTTCTCACCCTTAAGCAGGATTCACTAAGTGTTCATGAGTACAGCTTGAAGTTCACCCCACTTTCCTGATATGCTCTGGAGATGGTTGCAAATATGAGAAACAAGATAACTCTTTTTGTTTTTGGGTTGTCCCATCTGTCAAGCAAAGAGGTCAAGGCAGCCATACTAATTCGGGACATGGATATAGAAAGGTTGATGGTGTATGTGCAATAGGTTAAGGAAGAGAAGCTGAGGGATATGGAGGAGTTTAGGAATAAGAAAGCGAAAACGCGGAATGAGTTCGGGTAGTAAAGAAATAACGTGAATCGATCTTCTTTCCTACAAAATCAAAAGGGACCTGCTCCATCTTCTGCTAGTGTACCTACACCTAGAAACAAAGGTGAGTACAATAGTCAGAATTCATAGCACTTCAGAGCTACACCTGCACAGTTTCTGGTAGTTTGGCACAAGGAGGTAATTGGGCTCCTGCATGTGCTAAGTGTGGTATGACCAACCCAGGTAAATGTCGTGATGGCTCCATAGGTTTTTTCAAGTGTGGACAAGAAGGTCACTTTATGAAAGGGTGCCCTAAGAACAGGCAAGGTAATGAGAATCAGGGCAATAAAGCCCAATCTTCATTAGTTGCTCCACCCAGACAGAGCTGCACCTAGAGGAGCTACTTCCGGTACTGGCAGAGGAGAAAACCACCTTTATGTGATCACTAGTCGTTAAGAGCAAGAGAATTCTCCAGATGTTGTCACTGGTATGATCAAAGTTTTTACTCTTGAAGTTTATGCTTTGCAAGACCCAAGAGCAAGTTTATCTTTTGTGAGTCCTTATGTTGCAAATAATTTTGATATTCTTCGTGAGAAACTTTGTGACCCCTTTTGTGTTTCAACACCTGTTGGTTAGTCTATTCTACCTGAGTGAGTATAATGTGATTGTGTCATTTCCATCAATCACAAGAACACCATGGCTGATTTAGTTGAGTTAGACATGGTAGATTTTAATGTCATTCTTGGTATGGACTAGTTTCATGCCTGTTATGCCTCCATTAATTGTAGAAATCGAGTTGTTAGGTTCCAAATTCCTAATGAGCCAGTTATAGAGTGGAGTAGCAGTTCAGCAGTGCCTAAGGGTCATTTCATTTTGTACCTAAGGCGAGAAAGTTAGTTTTCAAGGGTTGTGTCTATCACTTGGTCTGAGTTAATGACTCTAGTGTTGAGACACCTCCTATTGAGCTTGTTTCAGTTGTAAATGAGTTTCCAGAAGTCTTTCTAGATGATCTACTCGGAGTCCCTCTTGAGAGAGAGATAAACTTCGGTAAAGATATTCTTCCCGATACTTGTCCTATATCTATTCCGTCATACAGAATGGCCCCAACAGAGTTAAAAGATTTGAAGGAGCACTTGAAAGATCTCCTAGACAAGGGATTTATTCGACCAAGTGCCTCACCTTGGGGCGCTTCGGTCTTGTTTGTAAGAAAGAAGGATGGTTCACTTAGGATGTGTATAGACTACCCCCAATTGAACAAGGTTACCATTAAGAATAAATATCCTCTTCTGAGAATTGATGATCTCTTCGATCAACTTTAGGGTGCTACTTGTTTCTCTAAGATATACCTCAGATCAAGCTACCATCAGTTGAGGGTAAGGGAATGTGATATTCCAAAGACAGCATTCAGGACCCATTATGGTCATTATGAGTTCCTAGTTATGCCCTTTGGTTTGACCAATGCAACTTCAACATTCATGGACCTTATGAATAGAGTATTCAAACCTTATTTAGATATGTTTGTTATCGTATTCATTGATGACATGCTAATCTATTCGAGGAATAAAGAAGATCATGCTAGTCAGCTCAGAGTAGTTCTTCAAACTCTAAAGGATAGAGAGTTGTATGCCAAGTTCTCTAAGTGTGAGTTTTGGCTTGAGTCTTTGGCATTCTTATGCCACATTGTGTCTAGAGAGAGAATTAAAGTTGATACCCAAAAAATAGAGGCAGTGCAAAATTGGCCTGGACCCATATCTCTAATTAATATTAGGAGTTTCTTAGGATTGGCTGGCTATTATAGAAGGTTTGTAGAGGTATTCTCATCTATTTCATCCCCTTTGACCAAGTTAACTTAGAAAACAGTAAAATTTCAATGGTCTGAAGTTTGTGAGAAAAGCTTTCGGGAATTAAAAAAGAGGTTGACTACTACCCTAGTATTGACCTTACCAGAAGGCATGCCAGGCTTTGTTGTTTATTGTGATGCATCTAAAGTTAGTTTGGGTTATGTGTTAATGCATAATGGTAAGGCTATAGCTTATGCCTCTAGATAGTTGAAAGTTCATGAGAGGAACTACCCAACCCTTAATCTAGAGTTAGCTGCTGTAATATTTACTTTGAAAATATGGCGCCATTATCTTTATGGTGTTCATATGGATGTGTTCACCGATCACAAGAGTCTTCAGTATGTGTTTACTCAGAAAGAGCTTAATCTTAGACAAAGGAGGTGGTTAGAATTACTCAAGGATTATGACATCAGTATTCTTTATCACCCAGGTAAGGCTAATGTTGTTGCTGATGCCTTGAGAAGGTTATCTATGGGTAGTACCACTTATTTTAAGGAAAATAAGAAAGAGCTAGCAAAAGATGTGCACAGACTTGCACGCTTGGGAGTCTGACTAATGGATTCCACAAAAGGAGGAGTAGTGGTGATGAATGGGGATGAATCATCATTAGTGTTAGAAGTAAAAGAGAAGCAAGACCAAGACCCTATTTTTCTTGAATTGAAGGAAAATATTCATAAGCGAAAAGTACTAGCTTTTGAACAAGGGGGAGATAGCATGTTGAGGTATCAAGGTAGGTTATGTGTACCAAGGGTGGATGATTTCCAAGAGAGAATCATGGAAGAAACTCATAGCTCTAGATATTCTATTCATCCAGGTTCCACAAAAATGTATCGTGAGTTGAGAGAAGTTAATTATTGGTGGAGTAGTATGAAGAAGGGTATTGCAGAGTTTGTTACTAAGTGTCAGAATTGCCAACAAGTTAAAGTAGAGCACCAAAGGCCCGGTTGCATGACTTAGAATATAGAACTTCTGGAGTGGAAGGGAGAAATGATCAATATGGACTTCATCACATGTTTACTAAGGTCTCGCAGGCAGCATGATTCTATTTGGGTGATTGTTGATAGAATGACGAAATCAGATAACTTTTTGGAGGTAAAGGCTACCCATTCGGAAAAATATTATGCTAAGTTGTATATTCAAGAGGTAGTTAGACTTCATAGAGTTTCGGTCTCCATTATTTCAGACAGAGGTGTGCAATTTACTGCACAGGCTTGGAAGTCATTCCAAAAAGTCTTAGGTTCAGAAGTAAACTTAAGTACTGCTTTTCATCCTCAGACGGATGGGCAAACAAAGCGCACTATTCAAACCTTAGAGGATATGTTGAGGGCTTGTGTGATTGATTTCAAAGGTAATTGGGATGATGACCTACCTCTTATTAAATTTGCTTACAACAATAGTTACCACTCTAGCATCCAAATAGCTCCTTATGAAGCTCTTTATGGGAGAAGATGCATACCTCCTATTGGATGGTTTAAAGTTGGTGAGCCTGGGTTGATAGGACCAGACTTAGTTCATCAAGCTATGAAGAGAGTGAAAGTAATTCAAGAAAGGTTGAAAATAGCACAGAGTCATCAGAAAACCTATAGTGATGTTAGGAGGAAGGAGTTATAGTTTGAGGTAGATGACAAGGTATACTTAAAAGGTTCGCCCATGAATGGTGTTATGAGGTTTGGTAAGAAAGAGAATCTTAGTCCCCGGTATATTGGCCTTTACAGATATCAAAACGGGTTGGTAATATAGCTTATGAGTTAGAGCTACCCTAAGAATTAGCAGTGGTTCATCCGGCATTTCATATTTCCATGTTGAAGAAGTGTATGTGAGATCCTTCACTTATCATACCAATGGAAGATATTGGTATCAAGGATAGCTTATCCTATGAGGAGATTCTGGTTCAGATTTTAGATTGCCAAGTTCGCAAATTAAGGACTGAGGAAGTACCATCAGCCAAAGTCCTTTGGAGGAACCAATTTGTTGAGGAAGCTGCTTGGGAAGCTGAGGAGGATATGAAAAAGAGATATCCATATCTCTTTGAGCCCAGATAAATTCGATACCAAGGCACTAATTCTCTTCTTAGTAATTTTTAATTGATATACTTGACGTATTAGATTTACTTGTTGGGTATTTGAGATGAATGTTAGATGTTACACCCTTAGCCTAGTAAAAGTAATCTCACTCGAGGATGAATGATCCCAAGGGGGAGATATATTAACATCTCGCTATTTGAATAACTAGAAATAGTTAGAATTGGAAAGAGTCATTTTAGGAAAGAATGAAAAATCTGGAAATTTTTTAAGTTTGAGTTTTTGGTCAACTTTAAACAGCCATAACTCCTAGCTCGAGATGATTTAGGTGTGCTTCCAGATACCGTATGAAAGATCTTGGAATTATTTTTCCAACGTCGCTGAGTTTGCGCGATTCCGTGTTTGTATAAGTGAGATATGCCTATTTGAAGTTGGGTTGTTCAAATAAGAAAAGTCTAATCCAGATTTTAGAAGGGAATTATGGTAATTAGTTGGGATCTAAACTGAACTTGGTCAGTTTACACTTTTGGAAAAGTTTACACTTTTGGAAAAGAGTTAGGGTTTTGAGAGAAGAGAAAAAAAGAGGAGAAAAGAGGAGAAGAAGCAATGATTCATCGATTTCTTTGAGAATTGTGTGTGGATTTCGTAAAGGGTTGATCCCTACGAGGTATGTGAGATCACATACTGTTGGGTTGGTTCAACCACGCTCCATTCATGATTCAATTTGGCGAAGTTGTAATGTTTTGAAAGTAAATCTGGGTTCTTGATGATAATTCGTTTGAAATCTTGTGGGTTCTTGTTGTTGAAGCTTCTTGAGTTTGATTTATGATTTTAGGTGTATTTTCGAGTATAATCTTACATATATTGATTGTATAGTTGATTCTAAGTGTTCAGGGAAAGAACCAAGTTGAACTAGGGGGTTTAGAGTTGAAAAACAAAGAAAAGTCGGAGTGCACCTAAGCAGGGGCCTGGGGTGCCGCCCCAGCCTAAGCACCCCAAAAGGGGCTCTAAAATTTGGGATCTGGGGCATCACACCAGCTAGAGCACCCCAACCCAGTCCCTAAAATTCAAGGGATGGTGCCCCATGCCTCTCAGTGCACCGGGGACGCCAATTCTTCCACCTTTTCCCCCTTCTTTCCGTACTAGTTCTTTAGCAACATACCTATGTTTTCTAGTCAATTTCTATACTCTAAGGTACGTCTAAACACCATAAAATCATCTATAAACATGATATCATCAACTTTGAATCCATAATTCAATTCAAGGAAAGTTAAGAGTCAAGTCAACAGGTTAAAAATTAAGTCAAGAGAAATTTGTAGAGTTTTCCAAAAGTCTTTCACAAACATTTTAACTTTATTTTAAGACTTAAGAATTGAGTTGATAAAAGACTAAGAGTAAAGTTCATTTCCTCAAAGATTATATGGGAACTATGTATTCCCAAGAGTTAAAATGTTTTCACATTTGAGGAAGAAAGGAAACACTGATTTCCAAGAGAGCTTTTAAGCTAAGTTTTGAGTAATTATCTCAAACCAAAGAAATAGTTTGTTTTTAAAAAATATGAGCTGAGTATATTTTGGGAGTAGTATTGAGAACCGATATGGGGATGCGACTTCATAATAACTCAAGACTCCATAAACCATGTAGCCATCATGGGTAGAAAAGGATCATACTTTTTAGATGATTCCTTAGTGATTTTCAGCATAGACTAGTGGATCCACTTAGTTATGGCGTTCTATATGATGGGAAAGTATAGGACAGTTCGGGCAGCGTGTGCAAGACATTGTATCATCACTTAGGCTTATAGTGGTGGTTGTCGGTTAGAGAAACTCCCACAGTATTATATTACTCTATATGTAAATTGTGTTTTTATTGCATTTCTTTAATAATTTGAGTTGATATCTCCTATTTTAAATGCTTTTTATAATTGCACTATTATTGTTGTTTTACTTTGCATTTGATTTGAGTTGTTCTTGAGTTGAGTAAAGTCAAGGTAAGTGTTCCTTTCAGATTCCTTTAAAGCTTATGTCTTGTTTTGTATTCCCCTCGCGTACTCGTACATTCAATGTTCTGATTCCGTTTAACCTGCATCGTCTTGTGATGCAGACAAATGTAACCAGAATCAGCATCCAACACCTCGTTGATCCAGTTGAGCACTCAGAGTAAGTTGGTTAGCCTCTTTACTATCCGAAGGACTCCTTTTTTATCATTTGATTTAGTACTTTAGTTGTTAGGATGATTGAGGGTCTTATCCCAACATTTCCCTTTGTTTTAGAGGCTTCTTAAATGAGTATTTGTAGTTCTTTAGTCTTTTTTTTTCAGTTGTATACGTTAAGACTTGTGTTGCCATTTTGGCTAAGTTATTGCATGAGTTATATTTTGAGACTATTTCTTATGTGTAAGTCTTTCGCTAAGTAAGTAAGTCAGGCTAAGGGTTCGCTTGGGGCGGCCAGCAATAGTTCTTGAGTGACTGTCCTGCCCAGTATGTAGGTTCGAGATGTGACAAGTCATAGGCAGCATTAGTAATACAGTTTGAACATCATGAACAACCAAGACCAATTCTCTGGCAACTCTAAAAGTATATCTGTTGAAAACTTACCTCAGAAAAAGGTGAAGATTGAGACAGAATGTGAACAAACTGATAGGATTAGTAAGCTACCTTATGCTATTATCATCCAAATTATTTCTTTGTTGTCCATAATAGATGCGTTCTGAACAACTATTCTCTCTAAATATTGGCAATACTTCTGGAATTGTATCAATAACATTGCTTATGACAACGAGGAGTATGGTCATTTAGATAGCATGACATTGCACAAATTCATTTCCTTAACGGATAATGTACTACCTCTCCTTAGCTGCTCTAGAATTAAAAAGTTGAGTCTAAACTTTGTGTTCAGCTATGGTGATGATGTGTCTTATATTCCCGTAATTGACAAGTGACTTGAATTTACTTGGAATAAGAAAGTGGAGGATTTACGCCTGAATATACATCATAGAACTGTTTATCCGATTGGGCATGTCCAACCCTATAGCTTGCCAAAAGTTCTCTGTAGTAGTTCATCGATTATAAAACTCAACTACGAGAATTGCAGAATATTAGAAGATTGTGTACCAAATTGGACATCTCTGAAGGGTTTAATGCTGGAAAGTTTGTTTCTCTGGGATGAACATACTAAACAAATAATATCATATTGTCCTTAATTAGAATCTTTGAAGATACATAAATTTTGTGGTTTTAATCGTTTGCACATGACTTCTCCAAAATGTAGGCGACTACAACTGATCCATCACAGTCATCCTCGTGGGGATTGGTATCTATTCGAAAATGATAGTGATACATGTTGCTTTGAAATTGTTGCTCCATATGTTGAACATTTAACGATTTTGGGGGTTTTAATTTTACGAAAATTAAGCTTAGGGACTTGCCATCTTTGAACCATGCCAATCTTAATCTCTATTGTGATGTATTTACTGAAAGGGATAAAAACATAGGGAAAGATTTTCGATAAGTGTTCGTTGTGCTAATGAGCTAATATTGTCATCCTGGTTGATCAAGGTCAGTTATCAGTCCCAAATGTCTCCAGTCTTTTTATGTTGATTAAAAATAGAGCTCCTGTTTTATATTCTGCATCATTATTTTGTTTAGGTGATTTCCATTTTGCTGTTGGAAAAGGAAGACGTCTCATTACCGTTGCTGGAATGCAGATGGTTTAAAATAAGTTCCTGTATTTCAAAAATTTCATTCCCCCTACTTGATAACCTCTTAAGGTTGACTTCTAAGTTGGAAAATTTGATGATATTTCCTCATACAACGGTATGTTTTTTATTCATTTCTTACTTCACGGTATCTTTATGTCAAACGTATATTGATCCCTTACAGCCTCAACGACTAACCTGATTTCTCCTTGTTCAGTATTTATATTACCATCCTTTTTTTAGAACGAAGTGAATGAGTTGTTGAAAGACAGGAAGTATATCTTCAATGTTTTGTTATAGAATTTGAAGAATGTCAAGGTTATTCCATTATGTAGTCATATTGATACATTTGACGCAACAAAGCTCGATCAATTCTCAAAGTTCTTACTTAAGCATGCATTAAATTTGGAGAAACTGGATATAGTGCCAGAGCCAAAGGAATGCAACAGTTGTTCTACTGATACCTCCAATCTAAAGAAGAATTTGTTTGCTTTTCCAACAACTTCTATTAGTGAAATTATTTCCTTAGGAAGTTAGGAAAATTTGAACTTGCACTTGTTGGACTCTGTAATTTCGAGCTTGCACCTATTTCAGAATAATTCTTTAATACTATTTCATTCATGAGTATTTCGAGCTAATCATTACAATTTCATGCATGGGTTTGCACGATGTTGTAATCACATTCAGGAGGTACAACTTATATTTCTAGATGATATGCAAGTCATAGATTTAAGATTGTCTCCAAATGAAGCAGTTAAAAACATAAATATGCACCTTGCATTAATTAAATTGAATTAAAACTTAATTTTTTGAAGCCAGCAATTAATTAGTACACAAAAAAATAATTGTTCACCCATTAACCTGAGGTTTGTGTTTGTAAATAGGGGAGTTGGTTGGCATCTCCCACGATAGGGATGAATGGGAAACAACCTTAAGAGTGGGATGCACTAGATGGTACAGTTTCTCCCTTAGCAAGAAGTCCTAGCTTCGAGCCCTTGGTATAGAAAAATCTTTAGTAAGAGCGTTACTTACGAATTTGGTAGCTACTTGAGGCAAGTAATTAATTAGGCTCCAATGTGGATACCAAACAACTTAAAAAAAAGTGGTTTTACGTAGCCTGCATTCTTACATAACTTGTTCCATAATCCACCATGGTGGTGGAACGCTTTATCCCATAGGAAAGAGTTACGCGCCTTGGTAGACCACTACTACTAATCCTGTCGCCTGCCAGTACCAGGTCTCTGCAGCCCCTTTCTCTTGTGAATCTATACAGCCTTGTTCATATTCCTTTATAATCCAGTTGTCTCGTCCGTTTTCCAAGACACTGAAGTATTGCGAGTATGCATCATTTTAAGAATAGACACTCAAAATATATATGCTTCATTGTTTTTGGTACATCCCCACATAGCTGGCATTTGTCATCGGGGCATATCGCCATTCTGTACAACCTTTCTTAGGTAAGATCTGTTGGGTTTTAAAAGGTGTGAATAGAAAATGAAGAGTTTCTACTTTTTGAAAAGTTGTAACTTTTATGAAAAGGTGCGACTGTTATGAAGAGTTGCAAATTTTATGAAGAGTTGTGACTTTTATAAAAGATTGTGACCTTTCTAAAAGATTGTGACTTTTCCAAAGGGTTGTGACCTTTCTGGTAAGGCACAATAAGAACTTATTCACACTACCCTTTGTTGTCTATAAATAGAGGGATTTCCTCTCATTTTAAGAGAACTAATTTTCTACACTTCTTCTACTACTACTAAATCTAGTATTCTAAGTGTACTTTACTGTCATTGAGTGGTTCACTGACACCATGGTTTTAGGTACTGATACACCAGTGAGTAAGATAGTTCTATCCTGGGAGGATACATTTCATTAACCTCAAGTACTTGAGGGGAACAATTTCCTTAAGGGGACACTATGCATTCGGTGGGCTCAATTATCTTTTCTGAGAAAAATATTTTGTATATTATTTCTAATATGTGTCTGATTCTATTTTCTCTGTTGGTTTTAATTTTCTAATTTTGAAAACACTCTTTAAACTTTGTTGTTTCTTAACAAGTTATTCAATGTTTTTGTTCTAAGTATCTAAGGAATACAGGATGAACAACAATCTTAAGGAAATTATTATACTATTGGTATTTCTTGTAATCTACTGATTGATGGAAACATATCATGGAAGTACAAGATTAATGCACTACTTCTTTAGAATTCGGTGCCTTGTTTAGCAAGTTGGAAGTGAGAATGTACCAGAAAATTGGTGGTATTCCGATTAAAGATTACACCAGGTAACCTTCTTATAATTTATCCAAAGAGGAAAATAGTTTTTAAAAGTTAACTCTTTTGATATTTATCATGTGTGTCTTTGGAAAAAGATCTGCAAACTATATGTTTTTGAATGAATTTTTCTTGGCAAATAGTGTTGCCTTTAAAATTCTTCAGTTTGCAGAATGAGATATGAAGATTTTAGTTTGATTAGATAGTATGTCAAAATGTTATAGTTGGAAGGCTATTTGAAAATAAAAGCATTTCTATGTGATAATCTAAGAATATGTTTTATTCTATTTGGGAAAAAAACTTTTGTAGTCTTGTAGTCCGTGTGAAATTTGATAGTGTATGATTATTGTAAATTAAAACTTTTGTAGTTTTCTACTCTGGATAAATTAGACTATGCAATTGGTTTGAAGAATATGAAAACTTCACCTAATAAGTCAGTGTTGTACTTTTGGTTTTCTACAAACATCATTGTTAAATAGAAAAAAATTGTACATGTTTTTTAGTCTTTATTGTTAGTATTCTAAATATTAAGTGGTATGTATAATTGTGATATAAAAAAAAAAGACCAGTGACTTAAAGTGTGTGATTTTTCTCCTGCAATAGGTGTCTCTATGGAATGAACTTTGACATTATGTAAAGATTATAAAAAAGAATTGAAGCACTATAATTCTTTTGTAGAATAGTAATATTTCCAAATGAGGTTCATATGATAGTACGAAAAATAAATATGTGGAAAAACTATATTCAAATGCTTGAAAAATATTTTTGAGATCATATTTAAAATGTGGGGGTTCTTTGCTTATGATAAAGATAAAATTAGACTCAGCGTCTAATTTAAATTTGGAGCACAAGATATGATATTCAATGATACTTTTGTATTGTGTTAGACCCATAAAATTCTTGGAATATATTTGATGTTGTGGTCGTTGAATTTTTTTTTACTAGTTTATGGTATGATTGGTGTATATATATATATATATATATATATACTTGTTAAAAATAATTGTGTTCTTTTATGAAAAAAGTGTCACTTAAAATGTTGTAATTTTTCATGAAAAGATATGTCAATTAAAATAAAATTATTTGTATAGATATGAATATTGGTGGATAGTCATTTGTCATGTTTTTGTAAAAGAAACATTTGGATTATATTGTCTTTATTGGACCCGATGAGACTATGTTCATGGGTAGTTCTATAAAAATCAAATTGAAAGTTATGGAAAAGTCCTCCTAAAAAGGACATTTGACAAGGTGTTGACTCTAAACAATGATTGTATCACACAAAATTATAAGTAGGAACAAAATATTTGTAAGGAAAAGCTACCTCACGAAGAGCTTTTCAAACTCAATATTTTATTTTTTCTTACTTGCTTGAGTCAAACTGTTTGTGACATGAACACTTGGAACATGTCCATTACAAAACCTTGCAAGGAAAATTGATCAACTTAGAAATTTTGTGTAACTGTGAGTGCAATAAATAAAAATGTCAAGTTTGTGTTTGTGACATGAACACTTGGAACATGTCAATTACAAAACCTTGCAAGGAAAATTGATCAACTTAGAAGTTTTGTGTAACTTTGAGTGCAATAAATAAAAATGTCAAGTTTGTGTTGAATCTAAATATGTTAAGCACTCTTATAAATCTGTTGAAAGGAATTCTAATCCCTTAAATTTGACTTACACTGACTTTGTAATATGAAGTCAAAATCATCTTGTGGTGGAAAAAAGTATCTCATAACTTTTATCAAAAATTGCATTAGATATGGTTATATCTATTTGCTGAATGTTAAGGATGAAGCAGTAAAAACGTTAAGTCAGTATAATATTGAGGTTGAAAATCAATTGGGAAAAAGATAGAAAGTGATAGAGATGGAGAGTTTAAGTCTCCTTTTGCATAAATATTTTTGGAAATTCCCCATTCACCTCAATCTAATGAAATTGTAGAAGGGAAAAAAACTGAACTTTGAAGGAAATGATGGATACATTACTTATAAGTTCAAGTTTACCAAAAAACTTGTGTAGAGAAGTTATCCTTACAGCAAAAGGGAACATCAAAAGTTTTGTCTTTTCAGAAAGAAAACAATAAAAAGTTTTGTTTGTTCAAGATACAATCTATTCCATATGAGAAGACTATGTCTAGTGAAGGGTCTAAAAGACCTTGGAAAGAACAAAAGAAAAGCGTAATAAATGTCAAAGGACATCTACTCTCTTCGAATCTGATTTTGTAACATTTCAAATGTCTTTTGTGGACTCATCCTTTTGGAAAGATGGTGTCAAGAGTGAGATTGATTCAATCTAGAGCAACCACATTGGAAGTTGATTGATCTTCTTCCAAGAAATAAACCTTTGGGGTCAAAGTGAATCTTCAGGAAAATGAAAGTCGATGGAACTATTGACAAATACAAAGCAAGACTTTTTGTCAAAGGCTTTAGACAAAAAGAAGTTCTTGATTTTGTCAACACATACTCGCCAGTAACTAGAATTACATTCATTCGGATGTTAATTGCATAAGTTGTGGTATATGACCTCCAAATTCATCGAATGAATGTGAAAACAACTTTCTTAAATGGAGAATTCGGGGAAGAAATTTACATGGAACAGCCCGAGGGTTTTGTGGTTCATGGTAAATAAAAGAAAGTGTGCGAACTTGTTAAGTCACTTTGTGGATTAAAACAAGCACCCAAACAGTGACATAAGAAATTTGATCAAACCATGTTGGCAAATGAATTTAAGAATGATGGAAGTGATAAATGTGTTTACATTAAAATAAAAAGGTCATTTTTTGTTTGTATATTGGTGACATGTTGATCATCAGTAGATACACTAATGACATAAATGTTACTAAACATATGCTAGAAGCAACTTTGATATGAAAGATCTTGGAGTTGCTGATGCGATCTTAGGTATAAGAATCCTCAAAACTATATAATGTTTAGCATTGTCACGGTCTCATTACAATGAAAAGGTACTTGAATTTAATATTGTTAAGACTCCAATAAAGGCGAAAGTGACTCACAATTGAATTATGCTAGAGTATTGGGAAATATGATGTAAATCAGAAAGTGTACGTGATCAGATATAGCATGTGCTATTAGTAAATTGAGTTTGTGCACGAGTAATCCCAATTGAACTCATTAAATGAAAATGAAAAGAATTTTGGGGTATTTGAAATATACTCAAAACTATGCCTTGCATTGTAACAAATATCCTTCCAGTATTGAAAGGATATAGTGATGCAAATTGGATCACCGGAGCAAATGAAGTACAATCCATGAGTGGATATGTACTTATTCTTGGTGGAGTAGTGGTCTTGGAAATCATCCAAACAGACATGTATTGCTAGCTCTACAATGATCTGTGAGCTTGTCGCTCTAGATAAGGTCGGTGAATAAGTTGAAAGACTCCAGAATTTCTTGATAGATATTCTCTTTTGGCCCGAACCTTTGGCATCAGTATGCATACACTTTGATAGTCAAAATTTAATAGGTAGGGCATGGAGCATGATGTATAAAGTCTCGTCATATAAGACGTAGACATAATACCATTAGAAAACTACTCTCTAGTGGAATTATCACAATTGACTATGTAAAGTCAAAGGATAATGTATCGGATCCACTTACAAATGGCCTAACTAGAGAGAGAGTTGAAAGATCATCTAAGAGAATGGGTTTATGGCTTAGCACAAATCATCATGGCGGTAACTCTACCTAGCACACTGGAGATCCCAAGAGTTTAGTTCAAGGAGAAAACAAAGTTGTAAGTCATGGTTCAGAATTTTCAACCAACTTAATCCATTTTCATAATGAAAACAGTGCTCAGGAACAAGAACAAAATGTTAAGGCTTGTTAATGAGTTAATAAATCTTAATTTTTTTAATAATTTGCTAAGTTTGGAAAATTTGCCCAAATAGTGCATCTACGCGGTAACACGTGTTAGAAATCACATATATGAGTGTGAAGTGGAAGCCGCTTCAAAGAGAATCATTGTAAAAAGTATATTCTTTATACACTCATGAAACCATTAAGTGTTCATGGTTGAAACGAACACAACCGTAAAGCCCATAAACAGTAATGGGTTGATTGTGTGACACGTGGTTGTCTATGTATACACTAAAGCTTGATGGTTAAAAATATCAAATCTATTGATTGACTGAGTATATACGACATATGTTCACTGCGGAAAGTTCAAAGGGAAACCTACTTATCCAGAAGCAATTAATTATTGCTTGTAAAGTATACTCACCTGTACGTTTCATTGTCTTAGAGTCATTCCCAATTCATGTGGGAGATTGTTGGGTTTTAAAAGGTGTGAATGGAAAATGTAGAGTTTCAACTTTTATAAAAAGTTGCGACTTTGATGAAAAGTTGTGACTTTTATGAAGAGTTGTGACTTTTATGAAGAGCTGTGACTTTTATGAAGAATTGTGACTTCTATGAAAAGTTGTGACTTTTATGAAAGGTTGTGACCTTTTCGAAAGATTATGACTTTTCCAAAGGCTTGTAACCTTTCCGGCAAGGCACAATAAGAACCTATTCACACTACCCTTTGTTGTCTATAAATAGAGGGATTTCCTCACATTTTAAGAGAACCAATTTTCTGCACTCCTTCTACTACTACTAAATCTAGTATTCTAAATGTACTTTACTGTCGTTGAGTGGTTCGCTGACACCGTGGTTTTAGGTACCAATACACTAGCGAATAAGATCATTCTATCCTGGGAGGATATATTTCACTAACCTCAGGTACTTGAGGGGAATAATTTCCTTAAGGGGACACTGTGAATTTAGTGGGCTCAATTATCTTCTTTGAGAAAAATATTTTGTAGATTGTTTCTAATTTGTTTCTGATTCTATTTTCTCTACTGGTATTAATTTTCTAGTTTTGAAAATACTCTTTAAACTTTGTTGTCTCTTATCAGTTCTTCAAAGTTTTTGTTCTAAGTATCTTAGAAATACATGATGAACAACAAGATCCTCCCATGAAAGGATAACCAACAGATAAAATTGTGCTTATGAAGAATTCTTTTACACCAAATCTACCTGCTCCATAGCCACTCTTTTAGCTAGCCTCTTCCCCATGTATACCCACTTGCTATTGTGTTTTACCTCAAGTTTAAGCCATCCATTTCGGTTGTATCCTGGTGCAAATTGATGACACGTCTTTTTCCAATACAGACATCTATCATGTGGAATAGCATATTGCCATCAGGTCGTGCCCTTAGAGATGAACCCAGGATTTGAAGATAAGGGGGACCACTAAGAGTGGCCTCAAGGGTAAGGCCATGATTAAGGGTAAGGTTAGCAAAGAGCCCAGCTTAGGCGTCCAAAAATTTTGAGGATCCAATAAATTATAATAGTAAATTTTCTTATTTTATTTCACTTTAACCAATATTGAACTTTATAATTTAAAAAATTAAAAGAAGAACAATCATATTTTTATCAAGAATATTTTACTTTGAATAAATAACTCAAATCATCTACAATATGAGCCCTTAAACCATGTCTTACAAAATGAATGCATTTTCGTTCTGAATATAATTTGAGGATATTCATTATTGTTAATATCCGGGGTTGACAAGGCCCTTGTTGAATATAGTGTATTCTCACTTCATGTCATATTCTAGGGCTATGTTTATCAACGGATATTCTTTCTCCGGGATTCGGATTAAGTGGTTGCAAATCAAATTCATCTATAAAACGCGAAGAATTTTCTCTAAAACTAGCACTTGGTTGAGAAAAATTATGTTTCGTCAAAAATCTATTCCTTTCAAATCACAAGAATCAACACAAATTCTTTTAAAAAAAAAATACACTTGTAAAGAAGAACTTATCAATTTATGCGAGATAATGGGGGTAGGACTTCAATTATGCAGTGAAGAATACTTCTAAGTGGTAAGTTAAAGATTTTCTAGCATTCTTATATTTTGTTTAGGATTGTGTTTGGGCTTTTTGTTTTTATAATCAATTAAGAAAGGAATGGGCCGGATGAGATGGCAAAAAAAGGTGGTTAAGAAAGGGGGCGGGGCCAATGAGGTGGCAAAAACTAGTTTTAATAAAAAATAATTTTCTAAAAAGGTTAATTGTCAAGAAAAAACTGATTTTAAAGTTAAAAAAAAATCCATTAGCGGGATTCAAACTCATGTGGTCGCTGTTTGAAATGGTGACTTTGACCAGTGCGCTCAGGCGAGTTTTTGTTATAAGGGTGCACAATCAAATATATTACCATTTTATCAACTATCTATACATACATATATACGAATTTTTAGAAAAAGTTACCGGGTGCATATGGGTCTACCTCTGCGTGCCCTTGACGTAAACATGTTCAACCCATCGCTAGAGGTGAACCCACCCTTCTAGGTTGTGAGCACGTGCATCCGTTAACTTCGGAAAAATATCATATATATATATATATATGTATATCTATCTTGAGGGATATCTATCTGAAAGGCAAGGCCTCTTTTTGGTACCGTGTCAACTCACAAATACCATTTACACATTGGCTTGTCATATTCGCTCCATAGATAATTGATTTTACTGTATTTGTGTCCAACCCAGATACATTAGAGAAGCTTTTCAATTCCCTTAGCATCATTAAGATAGATTGAAATTCCCCTTTACAATACACAAGTTTATAATTTTTTAGCATTGTGATTTTTAAATACCATGGTCAGTGTCTAATGATTTTTATGTGATAAAATAAATTGTCTGGTTTTAGTTTAAGGAAATATAATTTAGGGGTCATTTATGAAACTTAGGTAACTTCCATAATAGAATATATATATATATATATATATATATATATATATATATATATATATATATGGATAATCATCCTTGTATCATACTAAAACTGGGAAGCTTCATTTCTCAAAATCGAATTACGATTTTGCCTTCTACTTTAAATCTAAATATTATAAATCAAATTAATTAACTATTAAATAATAATTTTTTAATTATTTTTTGGATTGTAACTCATTTATTAATAAGTAACCAAAAGATCATTAATTAAAATATAATGAATTAGCCAAAAGAAAGTAAAGTAATGAGTATGCCTTTTCCCTGGTATTAGAATTAAGAGATGTCAACTTATTAGCACTAATTGTGAATTAATTGTCTATTTGGATTGGCTTTAAAAATGTAGCTTTTAAGTCAAACATAAACAATCAAACTGAAATGACAATTAAGTCAAAAATAAAAAGTATGGGGAGACCTACTTTTGGTTTTCGACTTATTTTAAGTCATTTTAAAACTTATTTTAAGTCATTTTTTACCTTGCCAAACATTTCCTAACTTATTTTAAGTCATTTTTGACTTATTTTAAGTTATTTTTTATGCTTGCCAAACACATCCAAAAGTCAAAAATTGACTTAAAAATAGGTTTGACCAACTTTTAAGTCAATCCAAACACCCTCTAAGTGTTTATAATGTATACTAATCATCTTTGTAACAATAAAGAATCTAAACTTTTTTATGGCAATCACTAACATTTAATAGCAACAATTATAAAGTGAAAAATAAATATATGCATGAAAATGTGTATTAGAAAAGAGCAAGAGATACATGTATAGGATTATTATGAGAGGAGAACAAGAGTCTTTTTTTTTTTTGAAATAGTTATATAAGGAGACCATGTAGTGTTGTAACTTGAGGGACTCACAAGGATTGAAGCATGATCACAGCAATATGCTATTAGATTTCTCAAGACTACACTGAGGTGAGTTCTCTTAAATCCCAGCAAGAGATTAGTTCTTTCTTCAGCGAGCTGCTTCTTAAATTTGTACTACAAAAAATTTGTTGCATCTTGTAATTCCTTATAATGTAATGAATATATTTGTGTAAATTTCCTCTTAAATTTTTCTCAAGTGTTATAACTATCAATTCATACAAACTTAAAGTAAAAATTAGAGATAAATGTGTAAAACACGTTTTCAAAAATTAGTATATAAAAACATATAAATTGTAAGCCACTTAACATATCATAACACAAGAATAGAACAATAAAGAGTAAAACACATTTCAAGTGTTAATAGTTTTTCATAAAAGAAAGCGGAAGTCTAGACTTGTCTCAATTTAGTCATCTATTACAATAGTCGAAGTGAGAAAGGGACACAACCCATACAACATAGTCTAAAAAGGAAATATAAGAATGAACTACAATGAGATAACATCCGTCCTCGAATCATGAGGACTCACCAACAAGCTATGAGAACAAGCAAAATCTAAGCTTTAGCCACAACGATCACCTTGAGAACTGGACCCTACACTTGGGGGGGGAATGTAGGAAAAGTAGGCGTTAGTACAAAAATGCACTAAGTATGATGGTCATGCATAAAAACATTGAAAACATGCAAAAAGGGACATTTCATTTGAATGCATGCAATTTACTAAGTTAAAACATCATTGTGAAGATGGTGGAAAAGCTTAAGTCATAAGCATAGTCAATACATTGATCATCATATCATAAGAGAAACACTTCATAAATACTCTCAAAGCATACTTATGCAATGCATGAATAAGACCCCATAAATCTCACACATGCTAAGTAAAGCTTCTTGAGTAACCATAGTTCATAATTCATATTTTTGTTCATATCATTATTGTGGGAGTAAGTCTTAACCGACATGAGACCATGTGAGCTAAACATGGAATCCGGTGACTCCAGCACCGAAAAGGGTTCTCTACTTGCCTAAGGTAGAACCATACTCTTAGCTTAGGTGGATCCACTAGCTAAATACCTATGAGGGCACACAGTTTATGGGATAAGGAGATTACTACTAGAAACTCAGACTCAACTAAAGTAAAAGGTCTCCATCTCATGAGACATACTTTGGGAACCCGAACTCAACTAGTGTAGAAGGTCCCATTGGAAGCCGGACTCAACTAGTGTAAAAGCTTCCATCTCAAATACAATATTCACTCAGTGCTAAGAATTAATTCCCACGGATTACATATTAAGTCTTGATGTAAGTTCATATTCATGGAAGAATGTCTTGACACTCAATCCAACATAATTCATAGGATATCTCTTAGATCATGCATCAGAATAACCTTTCATTGTCCATGTCTACATATAGATTCAATAGGTGAGAAAGCCTTTCAATTCACATCATATCATATTCATGCATAATTGTGTATATGAGAATAACCTTTCAACAACTAGAACATAATCATAGACACTTCACTCTCAAAGTGTTCTTAAAGCATAGACTTCATAATCATGCATAATATCATAAATTTCCCTTTCAAGGATCAAACCTCATATCAAATCAACATATCTAGAACTCACTACATTAGACATGGATATTAACATAATTCAAGTAATCCAATTACTACAAGCATAATCGCATAATATCCCTCTTTCATCAACACACCAACATCATAAGATCATAATTAGGGAATATGGGGAATTCATGGATTCTTGGGAATTTCAACATAAAAACCATAATAAATCATAATATAAAGTAATTCAAGAATTAGAATTGTTTTTGAAAGGAATCCATGACTTGGAATAAAACCCTAGCTTTTGGGGAATTTCTATCTTTGAAATTGGGATTTTGAAAGGGCTCCATGGATGAATTTTGTCCATGTATTAAGGGCTATCATACCTTAGCAATGAAACCCAATGAATTTGAGTAGAATACCCTGCTCCTTGAACCCTAGCTTGAACTTCCTTCTTCTTCTTCCTTGAAGTTCTAGAGAGAGAATATTTGGAGAGGATGAAGTTTTGGGAGTAGTTTTGGGTTTTAGAAATAATGAGGTGAATGAATTAATTTAGTGGTCTAAAATACTTATATAGGTGGTATAAATTAGGCTAAAATTACGCCACTTAATATTAATTAAAACTGTAAAACCCCAAAGTTCCCCTAAACTAACTCCTCAAAATTGTCCCCAAGTCATCACTCACGACCCTCACTGAAGAACATGGTTGGACCCACGGCCCATGCTGGTGAAGCATGGGTTGGGGTTCAGAGACTTGGTTTCAGGGCCTTGACCCACGGCCCCTCACCCACGAGCATGGATTGATCAACGGGGCGTAGGTCCCTTCTGTTGGTTACTGTCCAGGCAGTTTTCTAGGGGTTCTCCTCAAGGACCCATGGTTGGTCCTTGGAGGTCGTACCTTGATGTTCCAACACGAAACCCTTTATTACATCCAGGACTTTAACCCTCAAGCTAAGCTCTAGTTTAGTCTACTAATTTCCGGAGTGTTACAATGTTCTATTTTTTCTTAGTTAGAGGAGTAATTGAGGCTTAATATCTTAGATACATGAAAAGGAAGAACTCTATACTAGATACATATTAATAATGTAACAATAGTAACAAACCTCTACATATAATGTTGATTACCAAGATTCAATTTTAATACTTGAAGATGAAAACGTGATTTAAGATGATGAAGGAAGAGAGAGATGGTGGATATAAGTGGTGGAGGATGTGGGTTTGAGTTGATGATAACTATTGTTGGGTAAGGTGATTGGCAAGGGATACGTTGGAGATAAAGAAAAAATTCAAATGGTTAGTTACCATTAATTTAAGTATGTAAATGTAAAGATAATTAATCAATCCCATTTTAAGGGATTTGTATATCTGATTGTATCTTTTAAAATATATGGTGTAAAATATTAAAAGTGGTAATATATGTAATTATTTGAAACTAGAGGTAAAATTAGTATATATGGTAGTGACGTATGTCTAGTGAGGTAGTTTTTCCAAAATTATATAAGGTAGGTAATGAAATATTTATATGAGGGCTATTCATATACCCCAAAGTACCCCATAACTAAGCCTAAAATTTTGATCACTCCAACGTCGCTCCATTTTTGTTGGAAATAATAATTCAAAGTTGGAGTAGGAATCCTTACTTGATAAGGATTTATATTTATGGTATTTACTTATTTATGTTTAATTATGATTTGTTAGTTAGAGTATTTCCTAGTCTTAATTTAATTTGGTTTTGGTTTTATAAATAGAGATGTTATTAGTTATTTTCAATACAAAGAAATACATAGAAATATACAGAAACATATATAACTTTTGAGTATATAAAATAAAATATTTTCCTTCAAATTGGTATAAGAGCTTTTATGATCCTGGTAGAAGATCAAATAGTTTCCGCTACTGGCGGGCGGCTATGACCCATATATGTTGCCCGTTTGGCTAATGATCATGTTGACAAAAGTTGGACGAATAATAAATGCATGAAAAGAACATGCTAAGAGGAAAGACTTACAAAAATATTGCAGATTTAAAGAAGTGCAACCAAGCACAAGAGGGAGAAACTCTTATCTAAATTAAAAGTTCAATAAAGTCAAAAAACGAAAAAACAAAAAAAAAAAAAAAAAAAAGGAGTTTATGGGAAGGGCATCAATGAGAGTTGGAGAGAGAGTGCTCCAACACCAAAAACAATGTTGACACCCAATTCTGATCATCCACAATATAAATTAATTTTAAAGCTTCTTTAACTTCAAACGATTTGAAACAATTAACTTTATAAATTAAAAACAATTTTTTTCAAGTTGTTAAAAATAATCTTGTTAATTTTTTAAAAATTTTGTAAAATAAATATGATTTATATAATTATGTAGGTAAGTAGTATATTTTTATAAATACTCAAAAATCATCTCAAAGGATTTCACATTTTAAGTTAAGTATTTTATTATTTTAGTTAGTTAAATTATAATTATAATTTTGAGTTAATTAGTGTGTATTTAATTTAATTATTTTACAAATAATATAATTATTTTATTTCGTTAATATTAAGAAGCTCATTAATTAATTTATAAATTCTTCTTGCTTAAGTTTTGACTAAATTCATCGATTGAATTCGATTTGGTTATGATTGAAATTTATTTGGGCTATTACTCCTGATCAATTTATTCCCCACCCTTTGCAAAAACCAATTTTGGGCCAGCAGACTGTCACGCAACAAACTCAAGGGGCTCAACTGGCTCCTAATGCCAAAACCCAGGCCCAAGACAACCTTACTAAACCATTTGCTACTAGCACATGATAGCCACACGCAATCAAGAAAACAAACAAGTATATCTCGGCTTAAAATTAAGCCCTTGGCCGGCAAGGCCCCTGTTAATAGATCTATAAAAGAAACAACTACTCCCAAGAGTTCATATAAAGAAATTGCCAACTAGCATAAAAGTCCTAATTAGGTCGTCGAGGCCACCATGATCTCTATACCAAAACTAAAAGCAAGTATATATCAAGACAGTACATCAAACAGCTCATAAGCTTTAGTAAACCAACAAACTAGGCCAGCATGGCCACAGCGTAGCTATACACCTCACACACTAGTCTGTAAGCCTCTAAGAGTAGTAAAGATTGGCGGGACAGGGCCCCAGCCTACCCATAAAAATATATACAACAAAAGCTAACAAACCTCCCAACTCTGGCAACTCTGGAGGAAAGGGGCTAGCCAACCAGATAGAAGTCAATCCTGCAACTGAGGAGGTCTACTGGGTCGTCTGTTGGGTCCTACATACATGAATGCAACGCCCCGAGGCAATGGGGAGTCGGTACAAAATAATGTACAGAGTGTGAAAGGCTATAGACTAAATGAGCAAGTATCATAATATACCGAAAGCAATCATGTAAGGAAATCAAAATTTAGATAAGCATGCTAACCCACTACTGAATCTAAAAAAATACAAAAATGATCAAACAACAACCTAACTAAGCCCCCATAAGCTCGGTAGGTACAAATAACATACCACCTATTTAGGCCCCCATAAGCCCAGATGGTGCCAAATCAATCTACATAACCCTATCGGTAGCCCCTTGTCTTTGTAAGAAGTCACATAGCCCTTTTTGGCAATGATATAGCCCTGTAGGAAGCACATAGCCCTCTTAGGAAACATCATAGCTCTGTGGGCTGCACGTTGCCCTCTTTTGCATCAACATAGTCCTGTAGGAAACACATAGCCCTCTTTGGCATCAAAATAGCCCCGTAGGCAACACTCTCTGGCATCAATATAGCCACATGGGCAACACATAGCCCTCTTAGGAAATAACATAGTCCTATTAGACAATATCATAGTCCCCATAGGCTGTTCATAACTCAACAGCTAACCACATAGCCCCAAGGGCGACAACAAACAATTGAATAAGCTAAAGGCGAGCAATTCAACTATAAACTATAAACTATATATATATATATATATATATATATATATATATATATATATATATAGTTTCCAAGTCGTTCCTAACTTAGGGTCGTTCTTAACAGATTATGAGTCTGTATAATGAGGGTTTATAACCACTCAATCAGCCAACCACTCACAATTACATCTACAAGATCACCAACATTAACTACCCTACTATATCATTCCGAAGGTCTAAGGAAACATGCCGAACGAAGGGAATAGCCTTAACATACCTTTTCCTTTATAATTTATGCTGAAAATACCTCTATCTGCACCACTACTACACTAAAGAAAAAGGTAAAATCAATTAGTAATTAAGGATAAAATTACTATGACAATTCGACAATCGATATAGATTCCTATCGTAAATTACTATCCAAGACCTAAGGTATCCGTAAACTGCTAAAAAGATAGTTCCTACCTTTATTTACACACCCAGAATAGTTGAATAAATCAAAACACTGGAAAAAAAAAGCCTACTTCCACAACCTCCACGGAGCTACACCACTCAATTCACCGTGAAAATTATACCAAAACGACGAGCTCGCAACATATGGCAATTTTCAATAAGGAGCCAAGAAGAGATTATGAACACAGAAGGATGATTTGAGGAGTAATTCTCTGATTTTCATGGGTTTCTTATGAGTTGGAATGAAAAAAAAATGAAGAAGATGCTATCTTATAAGCTTCCACCGACCTAGAGGACCCACCTCATGTGCCTGCTTGCACAGTCTCGCAAAAATGCAAATATCTCTCTATTCTGAAGTCATACGAACAAACGGTTTGATGTGTTGGAAACTAGACTCGTAGACCTTTGATTCAATAGGTCTAGGTCCCATAACTATTTATATATTGGGAGAAAACCTCTGAGATATTTGACCTGAATTTCAGAGAAATCTTTAAAAAGGAACTTACAATAACTTTCGCAAACTTTTATTTTGCGACTTACCTAACTCCAAAACTTGAGATACAACCCTTGAACACTTAAAATACGACATACCACATCATTCTTAATTTATTAGTCACCCTCTTTGTCTTTCCACAAAGGAACAAGTTAATTTAGACGTTTCAAAAAGTGGGGGTGTTACACAAACCCAATTTCAGCAGGCCCAATCCTCTTTTTCATTCCAGCAGCTCACTCTTTAGGCCAATTCCCAATCCAATTCTCCTTTAACAACTTGCAATCGCACGACGTCTTTACGTCTGCTTCGAACAACATCAACGATGGCACCAAACGATAATGCCGAACGGCGTTAACGTTCCCAAGGAGACGAAAAGTAGAAATGGCGTCAATAGTACATCCCAATGTCTTTGTCCTCAGTCCAGTACTATTCTCGTACAGTGCTTTCGGCTACATTAGACTGTAGATTCTCCTTGCAGCTGCATCTCATCCTTACATCGCGGGATTGAAGCCACGTAGCGTTGCAAAGACGCTTGATTCATCTACACTGTCCACCTCGCCCCTTTCTCTTTCAGATTTGGACGAATTTGAAACAAAATTCTGCTTTTCCTTTATTTTTGGAGAGATTTTGGAATAATTTTGGTGGGCCTTGTTCTTATCCGAAAGATCTCGTACTTTTCCCCCAAAATCTGCCCTAATTTCCTCCTATTTAAGCCCTCTTTTCCTTAGTTCTTGAGGTTGGACAGAATTGACATACCAAAAAGAATAGCTCATGAAAGGTTTCTTTTGGTTGTCCGCTTTGACACTTGAGAGATTCTTGAACAAGTTCTCTATCTCTAAATTTGCGAGAAGTTCCTTATCTGCATTTTTGTTTGGATTTATTGGTTATTGCTCGAGTCGTGCTTTGGTAGTGAAAGCTCGTTGCCTTTAGCTCGCCATCATTGTTCTAGTCGCTGCCCAGAAGAAGGTAATACTCCCTCTTTTATAATATTCTCCTCACGTTTTCTTCTATTTCAAGAAAATGATATTTTTTTTCAAATGTCGAAAAAGTCTTATTATGCGGCTTCTTGTTGTTAGTTATCGTTGTTTTGTTGATGTTTCAATGTGATATATTTTTTCTTATATGATTTCATTATTTGGTCAAGTCGGAGATTGCAAATTCACATCTAGTGTTGATGTTTTTGGCTACTCTTTGAGTTCTGTTTGTTATTTCTTTCTTGGGTCTACTGCTTAATGTCATGGGGTTTGTTTTGCTTCGTTTATACAGCATTTAAGTATCAGGGTACTATGTGTGTCTCGATTATTGTTTAATGTTGGTATTCATGTAAGCATGAGTTCTCAAATCAACTTATTTGGTTAACATATATAGTATAGTCGCATGTTTGTTCTAATCATTTAGATTTATCTATTTCTTGAATGTTTGTGTTGTCTTGCTACCTAATATGACGTGTTTTAATCAATTTTTTTCTTCATGCCATTCGATTTTCAGTCGAAAATGCTACATTTTAACTTGAGTCGGTGACATTCTTCCTGTAGTGTCAGTGATTCTCATTTTTGTTATTTATTTTATACTCTTCTGCCTACTGCTTTAGTTTAGCTTAAATATTTGGCATTTGCTTTGATTTTTTATGCACTTATTTGTATATGTGTTTATTTGGTTATTTTGGATTAGTTGTAACATTTTTTTAAAAAAAAATTGATCTGACTGCATTCTTTAGCGAAAAGTTGTGTTCATAGTAGTAATACATTGAACATGGTAAGTTACTATAGAGCATGGCAATTGTCAGTTAGAAAGCTTGACCTTTTCAGCTCACTTGTTTGCATTCTAAAATGATTATTATGCAAGTTGACCCATGCCTCCATCTTTGATATTGTGTTTCCTTCATTCTAGTTAATTATTGTTGGCATTTTAAGAGTAAAGTTTAAAAATTTTTTTGCACTAGTACGCAGCTATGTGGTTAATTTATTGGTTTGTAATTTTTGTCATGCTCAAAATGAATGGTTCATTGCCGTAATATGCAAGACTTGAAGTTGAAACATGTTGGTTCAGTTTTATTCAGCTTCCTCAATAAATGTAATTAGTGGATGGCTACTTACATACTGTCTGATATTTTTATGCATATGAAATCTGTCTGAGTTCGCTACGAACTCTCATTATTTTTTTTGCCTTGCATTTCGAGAGAGCCATTAAGGCTCAAATCCACCTCTATCGAGTCAATCGAGTCTTTGGAGTTGACATACAGGTTGGCAAAGATAAATATGGGCAGCAAATTGAATTTTCATGTTCTGGAAAATTTGCAAACAGGCTAAGATGTGGTCTGTATACACTGATATACTTGTTGTATACATTGGTATACAGTTACAAAAATACGGTGATACATGTTCAAAGATGAAATACATGTCAAAAGCTGACATGCAAGAATAATGCAGAAATACAGACCCAAAATATGGCCCATATATAGTGGTATACATAGAATGTATACATAGATTTTACAAGGCAAATAGGCCCATTTTGCCTTAAACAATTTCCAGCAGGTCTTTGAAAGAAATGGGCCAAAGCCCATCCTTTGGGGCAACAGATATTTAGTTTTAGGACAGGTGGAAGAATTGGGCCAAAAGTCCAAAAATGAAATTAGGCCCAAGTACTGGTCCAGGCAAACAGAAAACCAGGCTTGGGCCCAAGTCTCTCTCTTTATTTGTTGAACCATTTATTTGCTAATTAATTCTAACGTTTTTCTCTAATTCAAGTCCCCAAAAATGAATCAGTCATAAATTTTAAAAATTATATAAGTATAGTTTATTTTTTAGAATATTTGCAAAACAATTTACTTAAATAATATTTTTAATATTTCCTCTTTTTCTCCCTTAAGGTAGCTTTAAATTTTAAAGTTGTTTACTTCTTAATTATTCAAGCATGCTTTAATTTTTTAAATAATTAGCCAATAAGTTAATTACTGGATAACCGCGTGTTAGCGAGCATTTCGGGTGCTTTCAAACCCTTTCAAAATGTTAATATGAACCCCGAACCCACTCTAATATTTTCATTCGATTTTTTGTTTTAATCTTTTGAAAAAATAGTTTACTTAATTTTTCCTTAAAAATTAAGTGGCGACTCTTAAAACCTTGTTTTTGTTTTAAATAAAACAAAAAAACACAAAAAGAAAAGGAATTGGTGAGAAGGGCATCAACGAGAGTGGTAGAGAGAGTGGTCCAACACCAAAAACACACAAAAAGAAAAGGATTTAGTGGGAAGGGCATCAACAAGAGTTGGAGAGAGAGTGCTCCAACATCAAAAAAAAAAAAAAAAAAAAAAAAAAAAGGTGTTGGTGGGAAGGTCATCAACCTTAAAAGTTGGAGAGAAGTGCTCCAACACAACCAAGAGAAAAAATATTGTGAGTTGGAGAGAAAGTGCTCCAACACTTGGAAGTTGGAGAGAAGTGCTCCAACACAACCAAAAAAAAAATATCATGAGTTGGAAAGAAAGTGCTCCAACACAATTAAAAAAAATGAGAATTGAAGAGAAAAACTCCAACAATTGAAGATTGAAGAGAAGTACTCTAACAAGATTGAAGAGAAGTACTCCAATACAACAACAATAACAAGAAGAAAAAGACAGAGTATACAACTTTGAATTACGTGAGAATGTTGGAAATAATAATTCAAAGTTGGAGTAGGAATCCTAAGTTGATTAGGATTTGTTATTTATGGTATTTACTTATTTATGTTTAATTAGGATTTGATAGTTAGAGTATTTCCTAGTTCTAGTCTAATTCAGTTTTTGGTTTTATAAATAGGGACGTTATTAGTTATTTTCAGAAATATGAAGAAACATATAGAACTTTTGAGTTTATAAATAAAATATTTTCCTTTAATCTTTTTGCCATGATCCCAAAACCTATCACCCCTAAAGGCATCTATACCTACGCTGGTACGCAAAGCGTAAAATTTTTAGACCATTTATATCTATTAAACAGAAATTAAGAGAGGAAATTCATAAGAATATCCATAAATTTAGTCTAATAGTCATAAAATGTTTAAATAAGGAAATACAACTCCAAACCCTAGAAGTCACAAGTACAAGATCTTTAAATAGTTTTTAATATCTCCAATACAAATACAACTATCTTGAAATAAAGACAAGAAATAAAATGGATAGAAGGATACCGACGTTGTGAATCAACCATGAAGCGAACTACAAGATCTCTAATAGAGTACAACAGACTCAAATAGCTGGGTGTGCTTCACTAGCACTCACAACAAAATTTGCACCCATATGGCAAAAACAAGTCTAGTATGAGTTAAAACATGCATACAAATAAGTATCATAGATTCTCTCCTCGAATTAGTGATAAAACTTAGTTGTTGAAAAAAAAACGAGAATGAGTACATAAGTATAGCCATAAACAATGCTCCCTCCTATTCGTTTCAAGATTGAGTTTTTTCAGAGCGCCACACTGCGATTGAATGGAGGATTTCAATGATGAAGAAAAAACTTTAGTTCTCTTTTCATTAGCAAGGGAAATGGATGTCTTATTGAGAGTGATTACGATAGAACCTTTTCATAGAGGAGATTGATAGGGTGGTTTGAAGAGCAAGCTTGAAAATAAATGGAGAGGTCATTCATTCAAAAGGGCTCACTCACTCATATTTTAAAAAGGTAGGCGGGGGCTCTTTATCCCGAAGATAATATTTTTTTTAGTCCCATTTTGTATGACTTAGTTTGACTTAATATGGAGTTGAAGAAAGAAAAGAATACTTTTAAAATTTATAGTCTAAATTAAGTGATAGATATATGTGTGACTATAAATCATTTCTTTAAGGATGAAATAGGCATTTTAAAATTAAATTGTCACTTAATATAAAAATGTATTAATCTTTTTTGGGACTGAATAAAAATGAAAGTAAATCATATAAAGTGGGATAGAGGGAGTAATTAACATTTATTCATCTCAAAACCAAATATCTACTTTACACAAATAAAACATCAATAATCACAGCTAAAAAGCCATATATTGAAGTCCAATCGAGAAAATAACTAACAATCAATATGATGCAATGGATCGGAATGAATGTGTATGCAACCAATATACACACGTATTCCATTAGGGGTGTATGGTTGTCATGACCTATGGGAGGTTTGTGAAGTCGATATACCTTCTCGAAACAATTTCTCATCAAACATGCAACACTCCGCCTAGAACCATTTTCCATCAGACAACCACTCCACCTATAACAATTTTTCATTGGGATGCCACTCCACCAGAACCATTTTGCATCGGCATGCATGCATGCGTTTGAAAATTTGAGATAAGGTATGCGTATCTAACAATTTGACAAGTGGCCTACCCGGCCAAACATACCATGAATAAGTATGAGTGAGCAAGTGAAAGAATCAATGTCATGATTCCGCAATAACATATATATGTTGTATAGATATCAAAGTCAACTAGTCGCAGTTACCCCAAAAGTGCGATATATGTATATTGTTCAGGGAGAATTAAGAGCAATGATTTCAGCAAGAGCAGCCAGACGGGGTAACTCAGAGTCAACTACTCTCAGTTACCCCTAAAGTGCGACATATGTATGTTGCACATATATTAGAGTCAACCAGTCTCTGTTACCCTGACCCTAAAGTGTGATATATCTAGCTAGAGTGTTATATCGCTCATCCAACCTCAATAAAATCATATCATCAATATCATAATTAATATCATATACAATTTGATAATCACATAGTCAACTAATTACTCACACATGTCACCTGGTACATGCATAGATGCTTATCACCTCACTTACATATGGTACCACTTCATCCCAAGCACTTCTGTAACATTACTTATGAAAACACTTTATTTGAGTTTAGAAAGTCTTAAATAACTAATGTGGGGCGAATATATACTCCTTGTTATTATAACTTGCCCATATTTATACTTTATTTTGAGGATAATATATATTAATACAAGTGAGTTATAACCATTTCCATGTTTGAGGACTTATCTAAAGTTTTTTGTAAATTGTAGGTGAACAAAGCTAAAATCAGAATAAGTTTGGAGCAATATGACATAATTTCACCAAGCAAATTGCACGGCAAAACCTAGTGGGATGAGATGTGAGTCCCAAGGCGAAGGGAGGTTCAATTTTCACTCTCATCTGAGTTTTTATACTGATATAGAAGAATTCTAGGACGAGCAAATAGATCTCACAACAAGAGGTCCATAGCAAAGGACATTGCCTGATGCCGCAAGGTACCATAATCATGGGAAAAATTGTGCCATCCTTGGTCTTTTTTATCAAGAGACAAACATTCCGGAGACACAAAACAAAAGCAAAGGCTATAAATTCTCTAGGGCCTATTTCATTATCTTTTAATTTAACATTAGTTCTTCTTTTTACTTGAACTGTAATGTTTTAAGGAGTCAATTCCCTAAATGGTCACCCATGTTTTGGAAATTGCCTGAATTTTTTACCAAACTAAGCCATTATTTAAAGCAATTCACCAAAATAATAAGGTTTTTATTTTTTTTTACAAAACTAGTATAAACACATTTCTCAATAAAATTTTTGGATCAGCTATGTGGAAAATTGTAGTTGACGGCATTAAATATAGAAATGTTACTCATAATAATGTGTTTAGACTAATACGTTACTCTGAGTAACGTTTTATAATACATTACTATGAGTAACGTTTTAGGTGTAAAACGTTTCTTAAGTCACATTTCTTACAAATTCACGAATTCATGGGCCACCTGAAAATTTAGAATAAATCCTGCAAATTTAGAATATCGTGCAAATTTAAAATATTACTCATACTAACGATTTAAACCTAAAACGTTTCTTAAGAATTCAATCACGGGCCCTTGAATCTTGCAAATTTAGAATCAAATCATGCAAATTTAGCTATAAAATGTCACTCATAGCAATGTTTTGCCTTAAAAATGTGATTGTCAGTTACGACACTCTGTTAAAGTCATATTTCCCCATTTTTCAAACTGACCATATGTGATTATAAAATAAATCTTGTTGTGAAGAATGTTCTGCATGTTCCAACAATATTCAACAAAGTTTTTACTTGGGTGGCATGTTGTAAAAATAATATTCACAAAACTTCATCATGTATGAATTAAATAAGTCAAGTTAATATATCATATTATGTTAAGTTCTTACTATATCTTAAGAATGATTTTTCTGATTTATTAAAATTAGTTTTTAAAACTATCTTATTTTTATGCGTAGGATAAAGATCACAAACTTTGAACATAATGTGATGGTTGCTTTGTATTGGGGTGGAAAAATAATTACTGATATGAACAGATTCAGGTATATTGAATGTGCTAGAATGATTATTAGCATGTCCACCACAACTAACTATGTTGAATTGGTTGGATTGTTGCATGAGAAATGGGAACAAATAGTGAAAATATTAAAATGGATATTTCTAAAAAATATCCATGTTCAATTCAAGGTAACAATACAAGGTTCATTGAGTTTAATATTGAGAATGACCAATATTTGTTACAATTCCTTTTCATACCTCAACAATTTGCAGATAAGATTGATATAAATGTTTTGGAGATGTATGTAAAGACCAAATCAACAAATCAAAATGTTGTATTTCAAGTTAGTGGTCATCATGGTTATCACATGAATCTATTGGCTCAAAATTATGGATTTGTCACGGTCAGTCAATCACATTTTGTAGAACCGATTGTTCAACCATCATTCCAACAATATTTGATGCATGACCATCGATCATTTGATGAAGGCTCAAGTAGTCAAATGCATACTGATAAAAGCCAAAGGGAATATGAGGCCAGGTAAAACAACAAATCTTTATTTTACTGAATTTTAGTGTAAAAATTTAAAAAGATAATTTTTGTTGTCAATATACACAAATTATCTCTTATTAGTAAACGAAATAACCTTTTAGAGTATAAATTATCGCTTTTAAAATAAGCTTCTATATTCATAATCATGCTAGAATTTAACTAATATTTTTTTTACAGAGATAATGAGACCAACATTGATCTATATAATAATGTAAATGCTGAAATTGGTGATGAAAGTTTGGAGGAAAATGAAGCTTCAGAAGATGGTGATGAAAGTGAACTTGATGAAGATATCAATGATATTAGAGAGTTTTCTCAAAATGATACTACTTTAAATCTTCAAAATCATGAACATGGTGTGTCTGAAATGCAAAATCATGACATACCCTATGTCATGACATTAGAGAATGAGGAAGGCATTTTCATGTCTACATGTGAATCTGAGATGGAATATTGTCCACTTTGGTCTAAGGAAGCCAAAACAAATTTGAAAAAAATTATGTTTTTTAGTAGTAAATAAAAGTTGAAATGGGCTGTAACGATTTGGAGTTTTCACAAAAATAAGGAGTTCAAGGTGGTAACATCAACCAAGAGTCCATGAGTTGTGGATAGTAATTTCATTGCTATTGCTATTTTTGACGTTGATTTGAACTAAATTGAACCTTGGGATCTTCCATGTAAGTTTTTTCATTTCATGAAGTGATATAGACCGTGAACATTCATATAATGGATTTGATTGTTTTTTTGTTGTTGTGTTTGAATGTAGGGAAGGCAAAAATGGCAGTAAAGGAATGACATTTTTTAGTGATACCCATTTGGTTTCTTGGTGTTACGTTTGTGTAATTTCACCAAGGAATGAAATCATTTAACTTTACATAATACTTTAGCAGCTCTGAACTTCAACATAATAGGTGATATATTTAAAATACACTTTAACTTTATTAGGAGATTCTCTAACCAACAACCATCATTATGAACTACGTGATGATACAACATTTTTTCCACGCGGTCAGAACTGTCCTATATCGTGCCAAGATATAGAACCTCTCAACTAAGTTGTAACACTCCAAATCCGAAAGATGACTCCATAGAAGATTTTAAGGTTCCCAGGTGCCATCCACGAAGGCCAACCATGGCCCGTAGATGGGTCCGTGGGTAGGCCACCCAGAAAAGGTGGCCAGGCAGGAACCACAATTGGACCTAAGGACCATTGGTGGGTCTGTAGTCCAAGAGCCGTAGGTGACCTCAAATTTTCAACTTTCTGATGACCAACAACGGTCCACCAAGATGGACCGTGGGTCAGACCACGGTCCATAGATTGGGGTCCGTGGTTGGTAGGTCGGTGGTTATTTTCATGGGTAGTTGGGTCTTTTCCTAATTAATTAACTCCTATACTACGTTGTTTTACCCTTCACTAAGACCCCTATATAAGTGTTTCCAACCCCCAAATTAGCCCATTCAAGTCATTCTACAAAAATCACAAAAGAAAATCAATTCTCCTCTCCAAAATATTTCTCTCTAGAAACTTGAAGAAGTAGGATTCAACCTAGGGTTTCAAGTCAACTCTCAATTTGCTCCATTGAAGATTAGCATTTGGCTTCAAGGTATGATATTTTTCATCCATGGATTCCTTCCATTCATAGAGTTCCCAAATTCCTTTATTTCTAAAGGTAGAATTCCCCAATTGAGTTAGGGTTTTCTTCAATTATCATAGGTTCTTTTCATTATTGTTTTAAATGATTGAATTATGATCTCTTATGCATGAATTGATGAAATAATATGATTTTATGATGATTTCCCCATGAACCTATGTACAGTAAAACCTCTATAAATGCATATGCTTGGGACCGAAAAAAAATATTCATTTATCGCGATTATTAGTTTATCGATAAATGCATAAAATATTTATTTATCGATAAATAAATATTTATTATTTTAGAGAGTATTTTGCAGTATGTGCCATAAGAAAGAAAAAAAAATATTTGAATTAAGAATTTCAAAAGTTTAAATCTAGGAAACTAAAAAGTGTAGTCTTCGCATATTTATTATTTAAATCTAGGAAAGCTAATCGAATTTAGCGAAGTTTAATGTTTCTAATTTTATTTATGTATATAGAATATGAAGAGATTTTATGTTAACTATAAAAGGAAAAAGCTAGATGTTTAAAAATCATAATCCAAGTATAATGATGAGAATGATCCTGAACAAGATGATAGTAGCATTGTTCCACATGTATCGTCAAAGGAGGCATTTCAAGCAATGACTACATTGTCAAACTATTTGATACAACACAAACAAATTATTCCGAAAATTGTGTTCGCTCTTCAAAAAGTTAAGGATGAGATTAATTTTGGTTTTGGTGGGAAGAAAAAACAATCAACTATAGAATCATATTTTTTTTAAAAAATAGTTATTGGTCTAGTATTATTGACTGATTAAATATATATAAATTCTTGATGTATTCTACTAATTATTACTTTATATTTTTTCTGGGCCTTTAATACTTTATTTTTAATTATTATGGCCCTTTAATACTTTATTTTTAATTATTATCTAATGCATTTAGCGAGAATACTACTTTAATATAACTGGCCCAAGTTGGGACCGGAGAAAAATATTCATTTAGCGAGATTATTACTTTATCGAGGTTTTACTGTAATCCCCATGTTTTCAAGTTGTGAGTCATATAATGTGGGATTTTGAGTATAAAGCAAGAGTTTTATGAAATTAAGAATGTATTGCAAGCTTTACATGAATTTATGATGAAATCCATATCTAACCTATGTTTTCTAAATGTTATTATGGACTTATGCATCTTCTTATGAAATCTATGCAAATATTTTATGGGTGCTTTGAGAGTAAAGTACCAATGATTATGAGGTGTTATTGAAAGGATTTTCTCATGTACACGTAAGAGCTAGATATGAAAGGTTTCCTCACATAACAAAGGATTCTAAGGTTGAAGGCTTTCTCACCTAATTGAAACAAAGATTAAGAGTTATCCTAATGAAACTATCTTGGATTGGTTATCCTAGGATACCTTTCCATGGATGATGATTTAGCTTGGATTGGAAAGATAATGCGCCTATCCATGGATAATAAGAACAATAAGAAATGACTATTTCGTGGGATTTATGCTTAGCACCGAGAGGATATAGAGATGGAAGCTCGTCCGTTAGTAGAGGTCGGATTCTAAAAGCAATCTCCTTATCCATTACCTATGTGTCCCATAGGATGATTGTCTCAAGAGACATTAGCTAGTGGATCCACTTAAGCTAGAATTTCATGGTTCTACCTTGGCAAGTAGGACAGCCCTTTTCGGTGTGGGAAACACCGGGGGATCATGTTATAGCTCACATGGTCTCAGTATCGGTTAAGGTTAACTCCCCACTTTAATAATGAACTAAGGTTACTTCAAGAAGTATCACATATGAGTTTAAAGGTTTTAAAGATGATGTTAGCTTGCGCTGACCATGGTTTTATGACTTATGTTTCTAACTTATTTATCATGTTTTTAGCTAGGTCAATTGCATGTAATGAAATGAGATGTCCTTTTTAGCATGATTTAAACGGTTTATGCATGGCTATTATACTTGGTACAATTTTTTGTACTAATGCATTCTCTTGCCTACATTTCACCAAATGTAGGGTCCGATAGTCAAGTTCTCAGCTTTATGGCTAGTGATCGAGTTTGAGATTTTCAAGCTTTGGTGAGTCCTCATGCTTCGAGGAAGAAGTTTTATTGTTTCACTTTCTTTCATGTATTTCTCTTTTGGACATGAACTATGGACTAGATTTAATTATATTATATTAGATGGCTATGATGAGACAAATGTATTAGACTTTCACTTTGCCTTTATAAAATATTTTGGACTTGGAATATTATTTTACTCTTATTGTTCTATTTCCTATGTTATGAGAGCTAAGTGGCTTGTATGGAGTCCTTTGGGGTTCTATACTCCATGTTACATCTAAGGGGTAATAATCAGAGCACAAGGTTTAGAATGGTCCTAGGATGTCTCATAAGCTACGTCTAGTAGAGTCTTGTTCGTGAGTGTGAAGCATGCCACATTTGTGAATGAGAGACTATAAGATGATTAGGAAACTCCACTTCTTTCATTACTCTTAAGTCGTGCGATAGAGTTTAAATCTATAAGGTCTCTTTCCTAATCCTTATGTGATGCTCTACATGATATGGCTACACGAAGAGCTTATGCTAGAAGGAATGTGAGGGAGAATGCAGAATAAGAAGCTCCTCCTCATGCTCTTCAAGTTCCAGTCAATCCTTTGGCCGAGCATGTGACTAATACGGAGTTTAGGGTTGCTTTTCTAATGTTGGCTCAAGTCATAATGGCCCAAGCCAATATGGAGGCAGTGATTCCCATGAACCCAAATGTGGGTACGGTGGCTTCGAGAGTGAGGGACTTCACTAGAATGAATCCTCTCGAGTTACATGGTTCTACGGTTAAGAAAGATCCACATGAGTTCATTAATGAGGTTTATAAGGTTTTGATGATCATGAGAGTTATGCTAGTGGAAAAGGTGGAGTTGGTCGCTTATCAACTAAAGGGTGTGGCTCAAATATGGTATAACCAATAAATGGAAGGGAAAGTGAAAGATGCAAGTCCTCTAGATTGGGAGAAGTTTAAGGCTACTTGTGTAACACCCTGTATCCTAGGATAGACTAGATTACAGAAATCAAGAGTTGCAGGTGCCACCGACGGGCACTACCTAAGGACCGTAGGGTGACCCACGAACCGTAGGTGGGGTCCGTGTATCGCCACCTACAGCCCCTCTAAAAATAGCCCATAAAATATTCTAAGGCATGACCCATGGCTGGACCCATGACCGTGGTCCTAGTCCATGGATCGAGGCCCTAAAATCCCATCTCTGAAACCAAAAAATTGTTGACCAGAACGGATTGTCAGTCTAGTTCATCAGTTGGCCCAACAGCTTTTTAAGTCAGGGGTCGTTCAGTCATCTCCATATGCATTGGACCCCTAAATTACATCATTTAACCCCTAAACTGCGTAGTTTTTGTCTGTTTTAGCCTAGTAACTTAATTAGAACTTACCCTAGTCAACTCATTCTCCAAAAGTTCATCAAGTTGAACGAAAAGAATGAGAAAGAGTAGACTAAGCCCCAGTCTAAGAACGCAGCAGGTTTCGTCAATTCCAACCCCAAAATCAAAAGATTTATCCATGAAATTCATCAACATATTTGTGCAATTTCATTAGTGGGTTCCTTTGAGCCATTAGGTCCCTAGATTTTAGTCAGAATATTGATTCCTTTAATATTATCTAGACCTAGGTTTCTTGAATGTTAGAAATTGTTGGGTTTTAGCTGTTACAATTATCCAAAAACAACTTTCAGAACTCAGTATGGTCATTATGAATTTGTAGTTATGTCATTTGGACTAACCAATGTTCCTGTAGCTTTCATGGATTTGATGAACAAGGAATTCAAGCAGTATTTGGACTTGTTCATTATCATCTTCATTGATGATATCCTCATTTACTCTAGGAATGAGGAAGAATATGCGACTCATTTGAGGGTTGTCCTGCAAACTCTCAAAGATCGCCAGTTATTCGCTAAGTTTAGCAAATGTGAGTTTTGGTTGCAATCCGTTGCTTTTCTTGGTAATATTGTGTCTAGCAAAGGGGTCCGAGTGGATTCTCAGAAAAGAAAAGTAGTAAAACAATGGCCCACACCTACCTCTCCTACAGATATCAAAAGTTTATTGGGATTGGCTGGTTATTAGAGAAGTGTCGTGGAAGGATTTTCATCCATAGCTTTTCCATTGACTAAGTTGACTTAGAAAAAGGTTAAGTTTCAATGGTCAGACAGTTGTGAGAAAAGCTTCGTAAACTAAAAACTAGGTTGACTACAGCTCCTGTTTTGACTCTACCAGAGGGTTCATACGGTTATGTGATCTATTGTGATGCATCCAGAGTCGGCTTAGGTTATGTGTTGATGCAGCTGAGGTAAGGTTATAGTTTATGCTTCTATACAACTTAAGGTGCATGAGAAGAATTATCCGACTCATGACCTCGAGCTTGCACTTAAGATTTAAAGACATTACTTGTATGGTGCTCACATAGATATGTTCACAGACCATATAAGCCTTCAATATGTGTTCACCCAGAAAGAGTTGAATCTTCACCAGAGGAAATGGCTTGAGTTCCTCAAATACTATGATATAAATATGCTTTACCATCCTGGTAAGGCCAATGTAGTAGCAGATGCCCTTAGTAGACTATCTACAGTGTAGCACATGTTGAGGAAGAAATAAAAGAACTAGCAAAAGATATTCACAGGCTTGCTTGCTTGGGAGTTAGCCTTATGAGCATATCAGATGGTGGTGTAACAGCTCAGAATAGGTCAGAATCTTCATTGGTAGCGGATGCTAAGGAAAAGTAAGACAGTGATCTGATATTGCTTCAACTAAAGGGTGCAAGTTCATCAACAGAGAGTTGAGGTTTTCTCCCAAGGGGGAGATGGTATGCTTCGCTATCAGGGTCGATTATGTGTCCCTAATGTGGGTGAGTTGATACAACATATTCTTGCAGAAGCCCATAACTCTAGGTATTCTATTCATCCAAGCGCTACTAAGATGTATCGTGATCCGCGGGTAGTATTTTGGTGTAGTGGTATGAAAACTAATATTGCAGATTTTGTGACTAAGTGCCTTAATTATCAACAAGTGAAGGTAGAACATCAGGAAACCAAGAGGTATAGCTTAAGAGATAAACATTCCTACTTGGAACTGGGAAGTGATCAACATGGACTTCATTATAGGTTTATCTCGTACACGCAGACATCATGACTCAATTTGGGTGATAGTTGATAGAGTTACTAAGTCTGCATGCTTTTTGGCTTTTAAGACTACTAATTCGGCGGAGGACTACACCAAGCTTTATATTAATGAGATAGCCAGGTTGCATGGAGTTCTTTTGTCTATCATCTCAGACAGAGGTCCTCAGTTTACTTCTCATTTCTAGAAGTCATTTCAGAAAGGTCTTAGTACTTGGGTTAATCTTAGCACAACATTTCATCTACAGATGGATGGTCAGGTAGAGTGTACCATTCAAATCTTAGAGGACATGTTGAGAGCTTGCATGATCTATTTCAAGGGTAGTTAGATTGATCACCTTCCTCTTATAGAGTTCACCAACAATAATAGTTACCATTCCAGCATTCAGATGGCCCCTTATGAGGCTTTATATAGGCATAGGGGTAGATCTCCAGCTGTTTGGTTTGAAGTAGGTGAAGCAGCCTTGATAAAGCCAGTTTTGGTTCATAATGCTATGGAGAAATTCAAGTCATTAGAGACAGACTTAAGATAGCCCATAGTCGCCAAAATCCTATGCAGATGTATGGAGAAGGGACTTGGAGTTCCAAATTGATGATTGAGTTTTCCTGAAACTGTCACTTATAAAGGGGGTGTTAAGATTTGGAAAGAAAGGAAAGCTTAGTCTTAGATTTGTAGGCCCTTACAGGATTTTGAAAAGAATTTGTAAAGTGGGTTATGAGTTAGAGTTTCCAGCAGTACTAGCAGCAGTGCATCCGTTCTTTCACATTTCGTTGTTGAAGAAGTGTGTGGGTGATCCAGCATCTATAGTACCATTGGAAAGTGTGACTCTGAAGGATAGTCTCACTTATGAGGATGTGCCAGTTGAGATTCTTGATCGTCTGGTTCGAAGGTTGAGAAACAAAGAAGTCTCTTCAGTCAAGGTTTTGTGGAGGAGATAGTCCGTAGAGGGAGCTACTTGGGAACCAGAACAAGTCAGAAGGCCAAATTTCATCATCTCTTTCATTTTGATTCCATTCCATCTTGGGGTAATAGTTCCTCTTCAGTCTTTCAGTTACTCATGCGCAACTTTAGTCTTAGTATCACGTTCCTTCAATTATGCTTGCATTTTCAGCATATTTGCATGTTCTTGGAACTTAGTTCAGTCAGATTTCAGTTTCCAGTGTTTAGTGGTAGGGTTTGCAGCTCTTTCCCTCCATATTCAGCTAGTTTAGTCTTCATTCGAGGATGAATTTTCCCAAGGGTAGAGATAATGTAACACCCTGTATTGTAGGACAAACTAGATTGTAGAAATCAGGAGTTGTAGGTGCCACTAACGGGCACCACCCACGGACCAAAGGGTGACCCACAAACTGTAGGTCGAATCTGTGGATGTCCACCTTCAACCCTCCCCAGAAAAAGCCTAGAAAATATTCTAAGGCATGGCCTACGGCCGAACCCACGGATCATAGGTCAGACCATGGATCATGGTCCTGGTTCGTGGATCGAGGCTCCAAAATCCCATCTCTAAAGCCAAATGATAGTTGACCAGAACGGACCGTTGGTCCATCCACGGTCCGTCAGTCTAGTCTATTGGTTGTCCCAACAACTTTTAAGTCAGGGGTCATTTGATCTTTTTCTTATGCGTTGGACCCTTAAACTATATCGTTTAACCCATAAACTACGTAGTTTTGGTTAGTTTTAGCCTAGTAACATAATTAGAACTTACCACAGTCAACTCATTCTCCAAAAATTCATCAAGTTGAATGAAAAGACGGAGAAAGAGTCGACCAAGCCCTAGTCCAAGAATGCAACAAGTTTTATCAGTTCCAGCCCCAAAATCCAAACATTTCTCCATAAAATTCGTCACCAGGTATATGGGATTTCACTAGTGGGTTTCTTTCACCCATTAGGCCCCTAGATTTCCATCAGAATCTTGATTCCTTTAATATTATCTAGACCTAGCATTTCTTGAATGTTAGAAATTGTTGGGTTTTAGCTGTTAGAATGATCCAAATCAGTTTATCATATTATTGCTTAGTTTCTTGCATGATATTCAGAACCCTAGTTGTGTAGATTCGTTTAGTTTATGAATTACACATGCCAAGTCAGTCTAAATAGATATACATGATTCAATTTACGAATGTCATATTATCAGTTATAATTGTTGCATTCTCGGAGTTTGCATGTCAGTAATTGAGTTATCCAGTACTTCAGTATTTCAATCAAAATATTGCTTATATACATTCTAATTGGGAGTAGGATTAGACCGAGTGGACTAGGGTTCAGCGTACCCGAATAGTCCCAAAACTACGTGCCCCCGTATGTTTATAAGTCCCCTCTGTAAGCATTACATTTTAGTGATCTCACCAGTCATGCCTCTATACCTCTGGCATGGTATATTGGGTCCTCTCGATAGGGCGTATACATCGGACTCCACATTTAGATCATGTGGTTTTATGTCTATTATTAGTAGCTCCAACAGTCAGATTCTAGTGTATTGACCAGGTTATCAGTTACAGTTCAGTATTGAATCTCAGCATGTCATGTACTTGGTCATTGCATTCAATTAGCTCAGTACTCGATATTTATATCATGTTCAGATTATATCATTGCTTTATCACTTAGTTCAGTTATATGATTTATTCAGTTTTATTCTATCCTGCATGCTCAGTACCTTTCAAGTGCTGACGCATACCCTGCACTACATCTTCTCCTGATGTAGGTTCAGGTCCTCAGAATTCAGATCACGCCTATATTAGTTCCCGATCTCTAGTTCAACAGCATCAGTGGTGAGTCCTCATTCTTCGAGGACACTTGACATGATTATTTCTTTTCTCTACAGTCTTTTGTTTCAATTTTGCTAGATCTCGTTGGGGCATGTTCCAACATTTCTAGTCAGCTAGAGGTTTTATTTCAGACATAGTTAGATTCAGTTTTAGCTTTGGAGTTTGATATTTCAGTTGTCATTTAACTCACAGATTATTTATTCAGATAGTAATTGGTATTCCCCCATCATTTCAGTTTTTTGATGATTTAAGCTTCCGCATAGTACTTTCTTAATTATTATCTTTAAGTATGTTGATGATATACCAGCATGGTTAACTTGGGGTCACTCGTGATCCTAGGTCCCGTGTCCACATCCTGGGGGTAGCTTCGGGGAGTGACAACTTTTCTTGATAGGTTATTTCCCCTTGAGATGAGGGAGACTAAGGTGCTTTAGTTCATTAACCTTCGACAAAAAAGTATGAGTATGAGTGCTTTAGTTCATTAATTCTAAAGTTCACACAATTGTATAAGCATGCTCCAACTATGGTTGCCGATTCAAGGTCTAAAATGAGTAAGTTTATTTCAAGTGTGTTTGAAAGGGTGGTTAAAGAGTGTCGTACCACCATACTCATTAATGACATGGACATCTCTTATCTCATGGTTCATGCACAATAAATTGAGGAGGAGAAAATCAAGGAAAATTCTAGAGAGGTAAAGAGAGCTAAGACCGATGATGGAAATTTCTCACATGCAAGGTCTGATGGATATGATCGTCCTAGATTCCGACAAAGGTTTTCCAATCAAGGTTCCTTTAATACTCCTCCTAAGTTCGACAAATATAGGGTGTCTAACCCTAAGCCTCAACGAGGAAATGGTAGTGGGTCTTCATTGCCTAGGTCTACTCGTATTAAGGATGGAAGAAAGCACGAGGGTAAGTGTCTAGCCGGCATGGATGGTTGCTTTGGTTGTGGTAAGAGTGGTCATAAAATGAGGGATTGCACAATGCTTGCGACTAAAGGAAGAGAGGGCAAGCAAGCTCTTCCTAGTGGTTCGGGTTCCAATGCTCCTAAGGAAAATCGATTCTATGCACTTCAGACTCGTGGTGAACAAGAGGGTTCTCCCGATGTGGCTACCGATAGGTTGAAAGTTTTCAATTTAATGTTTATACTTTACTTGATCTCGATGCTACCTTGTCTTTTTTTATGCCATATGTGGCTATGAGGTTAGATGTTCTTCCGAATGTGTTGTTAGAACCTTTTAC